>JAOTOM010004953.1:0-628233 GCA_034440615.1 Ashinkailepas kermadecensis
CCGGCGACTGCTCCGTCTCGTGACAATGCAGCAGAATGTGTTCATCACATGTGCGGATCTAGTTACGTTTGTCGATGTACGATGCATTTGCAACGGAACAGAGCATAAACTGGTGATAATGATGATGGTACAGCCTGTCTACTTACGTATGGGATTTACATTAATATGTGTCCTTGATTTAGAAAGGTCCTAACTGCCTGCAGGGAACGACATTCCTACTCAAAAGTTCAATGAGAAGTAACATACTCCAATCGGTCGTCGATTACAGCACGGTGTACGTAGGGTGAGGGCTGGTGAAAAGTTGCAGTTGCGAGACTGAAAAAAGAAAATGTGATCCTACATACCACAGACACATGCATAGCAACATCGAATCTGGAAATAAGGCGCTGAAAGCGTTCGACTCACCTCCCTTCTTCCTGTCCTTCTTGTTTTTACTCCTGGACGACTGAAGACGTGCCCTCATGCCACTGATGCCGCCATTTTGTGTCAGCTCCGTGTCGTCAGTGTCATCGGCGTAATCCGCCTGTGAACAGCCGTGCTGATGACCACTGTCCGCGCCTGTGAACAGCCGTGCTGATGACCACCGTCCGCGCCAGTACGGACGCGGTGCAGGTGGGCACTGGTCAGCACAGATGGTGTCACGAAGAGCAGAGAGAAAACGCGCCAGACGTCAGCCGTCGTGGGGCTGTCGTGGGTGTGTCGCAGACGTGGCATCACACACCGGGCTGGCGGTCCGGCTAGGATCACACATCAGACGCGTAGCCTGGCTGGGATCATACACCAGGCGAACGGTCCGACTTTGATCGCACATCAGCCATGCAGACCGGTTGGGATCACACACCAGACTCCCGGTCTGGTTGGGAACCCACATCAGGTGCGCGGTATGGTTGGGAACCCACATCAGGTGCGCGGTCTGGCTGGGATCACACATCAGGCGCGTAGTCTGGCTGGAATCACACGCCAGGCGCGTAGTCTGGCTTGGATCACACACCAGGCGCGTAGTCTGGCTGGGATCACACACCAGGCGCGTAGTCTGGCTGGGATTACACACCAGACTCGCGTAGTCTGGATGGGATCACATACCAGACGCGCTGTCTGGCTGGGATCACACAGGCGGTTTAAAGTATTGAGAGCTGAAAGGACGCACCATCTCGGGGATTTCAGTTGTAACCTGCTCGTGCCTGATATGCCACCAGTCAACATGTGTAATCAGTGCCAATGCGTTAAATTATCATTGCCTTTAATTATCGGCGCATTATTTTCATAATGTAGTCAAGGTGAAAACGATCGAATCGTGACTTAGAAACGACTCGTACTCCTGTGGGGCCCTTGGTAATTCACTGAAAATATGTGAAGTTTCAGACCATCAGCTATTATCAAAACAAAAGGGCTTATTTTTGATAGTAGTTCATTGCTAAAAACTTCGAGCATTCTTCTTTTCGTTTACCTCCATTTTCATAATCGCGAATCAACCATCACACGAATTGGGAGGGTACAACTCCATCGCGGCGGGACAGACGTGCCCTTTGTCCCCATTTGTCCCGCTCGCTTTTCTACTTCAACAGAAAGCTTCAGGTGTGAGGGAGGTTGAGAGGATGGCGATGACAGGCGACCTTGATAGCCAGCTGGTAGACGACGACCTGTGCCGAGCGATTTGTCCCGCGTCACAGAAGACCTCGGCCGCCGTACGGGCCAACTTCGCGGGGCAAGTGAATCGCACTAGTGAGCACAGTGAGAGTGCCTGATCAATGGTGACGGCGGGTCGTAGCTGTTCTGATTGCGGTGAATGCACCGTTGGTGACGGTGGAGTGGCCAGCCTTCTGGGCGATTCCGGGTAAATGCACTCCAGTCAGGTGCGAGTGACCCTACTCTGGGCAACGTTGCTATATTGGGTGATCTGTGGGTCGCCGGACGGCATCAGCTCAGCTCGTCATACGTCACAGTTCTCCTTAAGGATGGTGGCAAAGTCCGGCTTGTTGCACAGAGATGCCGTTTAGAATCTTGAGCTGAGCCAACCAGAGCGCAGTTTTCTTCCCGCCAAGGAAAAAGCGGTAAATTGCAGGAGGTAACCGAAAGAAAATGGGACATACAGTTCCAACATAGCACCATACCGTAAATGTGCATAAAACCCGACACAAACTTGCAGCCACCACGGATTAGCAAATAAGCCGGTCGATGTTATCGCCGTCTCTACTTTGAGAGCGATTCACACCACCACAAATCATAGACCGCATGTAGACAACATTTAGTCTATAATATGGTGTCCAGTGATAGCTGAAAGCAACAATGGTCATCGATCCGTTAAATAGGTTGCTAGATTTTAAGTCTGTACATCTCAATTAACTTGCTTTTTACTAAAGTAGCTTGCCTGGATTGCTTAAAAACAAGAAACATTGCAACCAAATATCAAAATTGCCGTCCAACGCAGTTAAGTAAAATAGAAGTGGCCAGTGCTGAGTTGGAACGCATACGAAGTACGGATCACTTTATGTTCCACAAGGAATGGCATAAACATACCTACACTTCTCATCAACAGAAGTGATGAATTAATCGTTGACTAACCCCTCCAGCAACTCAAACACTGCACGCCTTACCTAAAACTTCGGCCGATATGATTATAATGGATATCCACCATTTCGCAAATGATTCCCTTTATTAATCGTCATGCTACCTTTCGGTTTATCATATCGGTAATTAGTAGGGTAAGCTCTTCAAGCCAGCTGTCATCGTTGATAAATGACCCCCTCCGAATGATGGAGCTTGCTGCCTTCCATGGGCGAAGAAGAATGATTGGTGGGGGCTGGCAAGCTATGAAACGATAAAGATAGCCTTATAATGTCATACCAAAGCATACTAGTTCTTCCTTGTTCTATCTTCTGCCTTCCTTTCACACGCTCCATACCCCCCCTCTCTCCCTCTTTCTCTCTCTCTCTCTCTCTCTCTCTCTCTCTCTATATATATATATATATATATATATATATATATATATATATATATATATATATATATATATATATATATATATATATATATATATATATATATATATATATATATATATATATATATATATATATATATATATATATATATATATATATATATATATATATATATATATATATATATATATATATATATCTCTCTCTCTATATCTCTCTCTCTCTCTCTCTCTCTCTCTCTCTCTCTCTCTCTCTCTCTCTCTCTCTCTCTCTCTCTCTCTCTCTCTCTCCCTCTCTCTCCTTCCCTCTCGCTCTCTGACAATGAATGTCTCTTACAGAATGTGATGGTATCTTAAAGAGAAAGGAGTGCCCTTCACCTTGAATAGATGGTCGGCACTGGAATGACATGTTCATGCTTGGCACCGGACATTCCATCGTCGAGTGGCTGTGCCACTCACTGGAACTCGACAAGGAGCCGACTACAGAAAATGTTTCTCGTCGACCCTTGTGTATTCCTTGTTTAACATACGAATATATGCACCATAACTGGGCATACTACGCTGAGAAGGGATACCGTTACTGAAATCCGCGTGACTTAGCAACTCATTTGGGATGTTACGCTCACTGAGGAAGGTTGTTCCGTGCTGGATGGAGTATGAGCTATCACTGGATGGAATGGTATTCATGGTGCACTTCCTTTTGTTTGAGCGCCCTTGAATGAACAGGAGTGCTCCATGACTGGAAGTTCGCGACACTGAGCACACACTGCGGAAGTGTGACATTACTGTATATGATTTCCTTTTCTGGGAAACAATACCCACGTCGGTAGGGAAGTCCTTACTGAAGAGTGGTGTCTGTCATTTGCACGGGCATATCCATCTGCCGATCAAGACTATCTATCCAGTGATGGATTGTCCCAGCATATGAAAGAAAGGTAGGAATATTCTGTTCTGGTATGGCGGTTACCCTTACTGAGCTGGAAGGATGTGCCACTGTCTGATGATCAGTGTTCCTTGCTGAAAATGATGCCTATCACAAGGTACTTAACATTCGCACGTCCGGCGGTCCGCGCAATCTTCGCCGGTCCGGGGGGGCAGAAGTCTGCCCCCCTATAAGATCTCCAGAATTATGCTAGGTAGCGACAAACGGAAACCGGCGTTGGATAGCTGGTGACAAGCTCTATCGAAAGTATTTCGGTCATTTTTTCGCTCAGGTCAATATTTAGGTCACTGGGTCATCATAGGTCAAATTCGACCAGATCGGGTGGGACCCTCAGATATTGACACATATCTAAGGACCTGTAACAGATAGAAACAAACGGCGAATGCTATTCGACAGCCCTTGAAATGTGCTATCGACAATACGCTGTATGATTTAAGGTCAGGTCAACTCCGAAACTATGACCTCAGGTCAAGGTCATGAGGTAGCTTATGGAGGTCATGTAATGTATCAATCGGCACGTCTTGGCGATATAAGCACAATGACGGTAATTTAAGCCTTCTAGCTCAATGCAGTGCGATATAATGCGCATAAATGTGCTAGTGATCTCAGGTGACCTCAGATGACCTTTGTGAAGTCACTGAGCAAAAATGTCAGCGGTAACATTGAGAATAGCTTCCAACTACACGCCATAACCGTTGTGAGGTCATTCCGAGAGCAAATATGTAAGCAGGAAACATTTGTATATTTTACCATAGGCCTATAATGGGGGAAGCCATGACCGCGACCTGACCTCAGGTCAATGCTACGAGAAAAAACAAGATATATATTATAGTCCCTGATGAGATCATGACGTGTTATAAGTTTGAAATCAATCGCCCAATTATTGTGGAAGTGATGCCACCTAGACTCCGAGGGATGTTGGGTCACTTCGCCTGACCTGGTGGCCTGACTTGAGATGACCCAGGATCAAACATTTCGGAGGATATGCGGAAAAGACCAATGAGCAGCCATACGAGGTTTGGCCTTGCTAACCCGATTAGTATGGCGGCAAACTAGGAAAAACCGCAGGGGGGGCAGATATCTGCCCCCCCCGGACGTGCGCGTGTTAATTTAGCTTATTAGTTCCAGTTGTTCGCTTCTGATTCATAACCTTTCTTAGACTCGTTGGAGCCATTGACCTAGCTGCGGACTCATTGTTTGGGCGAGGCCTGATCACTGGACGGGCTGGAGCCTCACAGATATATGCAAAACTCCACTCCAACATCCCGCAGTGATTTCGATAGTCCGTCCCGAGCTGGTGTCGCGAGAGGACCTGCCACCACACGCCGCCGAGACTCACGATGTCGCCGCGGCCATTGCGGTCGGTGTCCCTGGGCGGCAGCTTGGGCGGCCGCTCGGTCCGCGCCTGCTTGCCCGACGAGCCGGAGCTGCCTCCCGAGCCGGCCATGCTGTACGGGTCCTCGTCCGGAATTGGAATACGTGCCGAGCGAGAGGCCGGCTGCACACTTGGCGCGATCGGCACTGAAACAGGTCGAACCCAGGTGAGACGTGCCTCTAAGCCGCTCTGCCAGGAGCCGCAGCAGGCGAGGCAACGAGGCATGCGTCAATCATGTGTGGCAGTCGCCAGGGACGCCCGCGTCACGGAGATTCATTCCGACAGGGAGACGTGCCGCCAGCGGCGACAAAAACCGCTGTTCACGCATGGTGAACACCGAAATAGCAAGCAGCTTGAACAAAAACACGGTGGCGTGAGAATCGCGTGGATTTCTTCACCGGATGGAGGCGAGCGGAGGAGTTAAGCTCCATGCTCTTACATCATCACAGACTGCAAGCAAAACCCGATGGTTTCGTGGATGAATGAATTCAGATGAATCATCACGTATCGAGATTCGATTGTATCAGTCTGCGCGAGATCTACCGGCGAGTTCAGCCCGGCGAGGTACTCTGCAAGTTCAGCCAACGCGGACCACGTGCACTACTCACCCGGCATCAGCTTGCCCTTGAGCATGTCGAGCGCCACGATGTTGATGATGAGCACCCAACAGGGGCAGTTGAGCAGGTCGTCGTCGTTCTTGACGAACGCCAAGGAGGTCATACACTGAGTCTCGAGCCGGGTGCGGTCCGGGTACTGTCGCTTCATCTCACGGTTCACGTTCTGGTGGAACTTCTTCAGGTCGAACAGCTGCCGAATTGGTGGGAGTTGGTTTAATCACGATGAGGCAGGCAAACTCGAAATTGTAAGCGTGATTGCAATGGACACGGTCACGCCTATTGTTAATTGTGGCTATTAATGCGTTCGTCGCAAGAACATGGATCACACAAACACGCAGTCGTGCATGCTATTGGAAGGATAAATTAGGGTGAAAGACAGGCTGAAGCTTTCAAGAAAAACCATTATCCAGATATCACTACCACTGCACAGCAAAACATTACCAGGAATGGAGCATGTCACCTCCTGCTGTCACTGTTCAACAGTCATGACTAGCACTATAATGTAAGAACATTGAAATAACAGGCGGTGGGTATGTCTCACGCCAGACGCTGGCTTTGTGTCTGGCGCTTGGGCTCACAACACATCGATAACATTCGCAGCGGGCCAGATAAGTTTGCCAATCCAAGCCAGTCCAACAGTGTCTACATCATGGCTGGAGATTCTGATGGGTCGGGGTCCGCCCCCCACTCCATCCCCTGGTTTGATAGCCTGCTAATGCTAGTCTGCCATCCCTATTCAATCTGAATTTATATTCTGAAAATGGGATTTGGACCCCCCCCCCCCCTGGCTTGGTGAGAGACTCCAGCCGTGGTCCGTATGACCAAGCGACAAGGCAGCTGATCAGTGTCTGAGTATCCCACCAACAGCAGCCACTGCCAACTGACCACGAGTCAGTATCCCACCAGCAACAGTCACTGCCAACTGACCACGAGTCAGTATCCCACCAGCAGCAGTCACTGCCAACTGACCACGAGTCAGTATCCCACCAGCAGCAGTCACTGCCAACTGACCACGAGTCAGTATCCCACCAGCAGCAGTCACTGCCAACTGACCACGAGTCAGTATCCCACCAGCAGCAGTCACTGCCAACTGACCACCAGTCAGTATCCCACCAGCAGCAGTCACTGCCAACTGACCACGAGTCAGTATCCCACCAGCAGCAGTCACTGCCAACTGACCACCAGTCAGTATCCCACCAGCAGCAGTCACTGCCAACTGACCACGAGTCAGTATCCCACCAGCAGCAGTCACTGCCAACTGACCACGAGTCCACAATGTCCAGCTGCCGTTCTACAGTGAGAACGGCAGTCGGTTGGTGAGTACCGACCGACCATGGACTACACCCTGACAATGGTTTACGAGGGCAGAGGCAGGGACTACACCCTGACAGGTGCACCCTCCCTCATATAAAAAAGAGAACCTTGTAGTTTTTTACCATGTATCTGAACGGAGCCCCACATCTCCTTTCAATCCATACACGTTGGTCGTAATGTAATGATGTCGTAATTATTTTATCAAGCTATGCCAATGCTACTTCCCTTGCTCGTGCTCACACTACTCTCCCACGAATTATCGCAGGCCCGCGTGAGTCTCTGAAAGCTTTGTGTAGTTGAGCTCACGGCCAGACCTTTGTCGACATCTAGGGCTGCGCCAGTTGCTAAACTCACGGACAGGCATTTGTCGACATCTAGGGCTGCGCCAGAGACTGAACTCGCTACCAGTCCTTTGTCGACATGTAGGTTTGCGCCAGCGACTGAACTCACCGCCATTCCTTCTTTACATGAGGGCTGCGCTAGAGTCCAAGCTCAATGCCAGTCCTTTGTCGACATTTCGGCCGCCCCAGTAGCTGAACTCACCGCCAATCCTTTGTTTGCCTCCAGGGCCGCCTGGGGAAGCTTGAGGATTTCCGAGCTCACTGCGTTCTCCCCCGTGGCGTATCGCACGTATACATTTGACTTCGCCAGCCGTTTTACCATCATGTTGCCGTCCTTGTCCATTTTGAGCTTGACTCCCTGCAAAAGCGTCGTTGTTTATTACAATGTATGTTTGTTGTGGGCTTATAACTACTTATGTGCATCTTGAAGGAAACAGCTGACGTTCGACTCCTTTTGGCCATTCCCTATGACAGAGGAGGACGCCACTCTGTGACAGAGGAGGACCAACTCTGCCGTCTGTCAGAGTTGGTAACGTCATATGGAAGCCCATTGGTTTAAGAAGTTATTGGGTACTTTCAGGTCACTGAAATTCGTCGTCATTTCTGGAGTACTGGGTGGTACATTTCTCCGAAGTTGACTAATCCAGTTATATTGTTTTTTTTCTTCTTCTCTGCAATGCAATGAGATGATTGATATGATATTGTTTAATGTTCTGGGACCACCTAGGCTCACTGGCGACCGTATCGAGGTCAAACAAGGCCATTGGTCCCCGAGTTCCCGTAGGATTGCACGTCGCCAAACACACCGAAAGTTATTTTGATGAACTAAGTGATGCTTAGCCCTAAATTATGCTCAGGTAGGCCTCCTCAAGCAAAGAAAATGTTTTAGGTTTGATCTAAGCTTGGAAACGAGTGCCTACGATTGGTCAGTAGGGTCTCATCTGGCACATAAAATGCAAGGCAGCAGCACCAGCATAGAATCATCGTATCCCAAGTGATGCTTAAATTAACTCAATCAGGGGAGGGGTGGGAAGATTGATTCCAAATTGACCCAAATCCAGGGAACATCACAATTTAGCTAACTTCCGCCAGTGAGAACTTCTGGCTACTTCCAACCGCCTCTCCTCCCAGAGTTCAACCTCTTTGGAAGGCGCCCTGCTGACAGTCCAGGTAGTAAACAGCCCAGGCCGCTGTGCTGGTGCAAACTGTGGAGACATACGACATTGAACAGTGAGGGCGGGACGGATAGCCGGATAGACAGCCGGTTGGAGAGTGGGACGGTACAGGTGAAGGTAAAGCTGGGACGGTGAAGGTGGTCGAGGGAGCTGCAGTGAAGACGCTTGTCGGGGAGGGAGAGCGCCAACAGCCAGAGACGAGCTACTCACCGCACCGATGTACCGCTTGGCATTCTCAATCTTGGGATCACGCAGGGGGTTGTCGAAGCCACACAGACCAATCCTGAAACACAGGCAGAAGTGCAGGCTGGATGATGGCCTGATGGAACCGCCATTGATGAGGGAATTTACATCGGAAAAGCAACACTCACATACCACATCACCCGTCGGAACTCACAGACGCCTTGCAACGATTATTTTCAACGTTATTAACAAAAGGTGTGCGAAGATGACACAAGGATGTATTGACACATTTTGATAATCCCACCCGCACAACCAACCTGAACTGGCATCTGATCGAAATCTTAGTTCTAATTTTCAGAAATGTATGCTAAGCATCTCCATTGTGTTCGTATAGCAGTAAACATTTATATTAAATGAGTCTGTGCACCCCCGGAACCCGAATCAGGCCTCTGCATTCCGCATTCACCCCGAGTAAGCATGCATGTTCAGATATTTCAGATTCACCTCGCAATAGCCTTTACTAGGTGCTATATGTCCCCCGAAGTCGCCTGGAGTCGCTCTTCACTAGGATATTCCTTCAAAATCCGGTAAGACTTAATCATATATCGCATAATCGTCCATGTATCTCTATAGCTCCTCAATGTCAACAATTGCACGAGCCTAGAGAGTAAATATTATACCCGGTCTCTCTCCTACTCTGGACATGCCTCTGGTAAGTATGGGAACTGCAAACTCCCAAATCATCTACCCAATGGTGTTTCAACATTTGATGCCCCGTATTGTGAAGAACGTTCGATACTGTCGAAGATACAGACGGGAGAAGTCAAGTAATTTACGATGTGATAAAAACTAAGCAAGTTTCCCCAAGATGCCTCGGAAAACTTCCTCCCTGAGCATCAACTGAGCAAATTGGAAGGTTACAAATTGGCATCCTGTGTAAACAAAAAGATTTATGGAATAAGTCACCAATTTCAGGATAATCGCTACAAGCGTTTAGGAGATGCAGACAAAACCATAGGGGTGAACATCCTGTGCCTATCCGCCTCCTCCGTAATAAAGTACAACCGGGTAATTACAAGCGAGGACGAAGCCTTACCGAGTCCATTCCCGTGTATGAGCTACAAAGGATCATCGGAGCAGTGCAGCCCGGCTAGGTCAGGCCAGATCCAGCATGACCGTCACACTTATGATGCCTTAATAGTTTTTTTTTGTTACAAAGTTCAAAGTTATAAGTACCGAAATTGCATTATATCTGTTCCCTTTTTACTTCCAGTAGTTTTCACCCAAGGCACACGTTTGAACTACGGGCATTTTTGTATATTCCATGGGAAGGTTTTATGGCGGAACTTAGACGGCACCGGCACAGCCGCCACTGAATGAGAACCAACCAGCCAGCTACCGGTCGCGTAGTTATATCGTCAACGACCTGTGTACCACGGTACCAGGCGACTATGTGGCTGGTGTCCACCTGATGGAGGGTGCCTCGCTGAAATGTTGCATGCAACATACACTGAGCGGGGACGCTGAGAGACAAAAACGACAGTGACACTGCGTCATGCTAGTCAAGAAATTCAGTATAGTGCATCTAAATGTGAGATATGTACACTGTATTCGGAAGGTGGGGCCCGTTTTCGTACGATTGCGCTACACTTTCCGCTGTACTTGCACTACCACTTACACTTGCAGATTACAGTGATCAGTGGCAATTGCCATAGCCGGTTCATGACAAGAGCGCTCTGCCACCAGGCCACGATCTGGTCGGAATAATGTGCTGGGGATGAGTCGTCTGGGAGTTAATTACCCCGAAACTTGGCTCCAGTTTATTGCGGTGTCTCCATCGCCGTTCGCCCAGCCACCGCGCCCCATAAAAACCGGCACACACCGGGCGGCCTTCGGTCAGGACCTTGCCCGAGGGCGGACAGATGGCGGGGGGGGAGAGGTGGGACCCCGACAGCCCGGAGCCGCCAAGTGGGCGGGGAGAACTGAACCCGAGCGATCACGCCATGAATACATGCATTCCTGCCCGCTGAAGGCTCACAATCTCCAAATGGGACGCCAGCCACTATGGCGCGTGGTGTCCATGGCGGCGAGCAGCTGTCAACATGGACCAGCGTGCACCAGGACAACAGGGTACTGGTCACCAGGGTGTGGTCTCACAACAGGCTACTGGTCACCACAGTCTGTCCCACAACAGGCTACTGGTCACCACAGTTTGATCCAACAACAGGGTGCTGGACGCCGGGATGCAGTGAGATAACTGACCCAGATCGCCGTGGCGCAGCGACGTGGGAGGCATGCGCCCAGGGGAGCACGAACTGTCCGACCCAGACTCGGGCCCCATCATGAACCGGGCGACCTTCGTCCAGCGGTGCTAGAGACGCAGTTGGGAGCAGGACCTCGAGATAAGGTAGGCCGGCTGGCTCCAGCAGCGGCAAAGGAAATACAACGGCTGGTGGAGAAGCACATGTCCGCTTGGTTCTAAATTGAAAGTTGCATCCAATATCGTGTACATACAAGCTAAACATGTGTCCGCGGAAAATTAAAAACAAAACAATATTAATAATAATGCACACCTAGGGAGCAACGTAGTGATGCATGGATTGCTGTGCTCACGTGATGTCAAGAAATGCCGTTCTTCTGTCAGCGAATACACGGAGATAGATTCAGAAACTGGACTCATGGATACCTCTGTGGTTCTTGACAATTGCTTTCCTGAATTTGCGGTGTGCTTCCATGCACAGGTTCATTAAAAAAAAGACTGGGTCAAGTGCATCTCCAGAAACATTTAGAGGAAGTAAAATGCACCATTTTCCTCACCCACCCTCGCTCAACCTCCGTGGCGTGCATTCCAAAAGGCCCACCGCGCCGGACCCAGTTTGAAGCAATTCTGAGAGACAGTTTCGTAAACGTCACCTCCCCATGACCAGGACATTGGCGGCATGTGTCTTGGCGGCCGGCCTACATCCAGTCATCGCGTCTCGGAGTGGAACTGGTGCCGAGCTCCGGCGACAGTCACCAGCCGGCCACATCCTGGACGCCAGCTAATCACCGGCTGGCCTTGACTGTCAGTCGATACACCAGTGTATGTGTGCGTGTGTGGGCGGAGGGGGATAGATAGCGGTGCAGCACAGCAGCAGGCTACCTGCAGCTTCAGTCAGCTCCGCACGACTCTGATCCGAACTATTGTCCCATTGTCTTTGCTGCACCGTACACGTGACGACGTACAAACGCTCAGGCATCCTACCGAAGTGTTCTATCGGGACATGTATCGAATAGGTATACACATGTGCCGATCTGCGTAAGTAATCCTCTCACGTTTTTGAAAGATATAAAAACTGAATTTTCGTATCTTGATCCTCCCTAAATATATATTTTTTAATTGAACGGACTCTGCGCAAAATTACAACGCGGAATCCGAGTTTCAACACTAGAATATCTGCAGCGAACTTTACACCGCTCGTGTCATTGTGCAAGCACTGAGCATTCTAGACTGGATGCGCACTTGCGGGAGTGTCAGTTGCAGTTAGTCACACAAAGGAGAACCGAACCACCTGTAGGCGAGTCGACATCATCACGGATGTGTCACAGGTTTCGCTCAGCTCACTCGGAGCCCAGCGAGGCCACAGCAGCCAACGAGCGAGCGATCCTTGCTGTGACGGTGGCTTCCAGTCCACAGAGGTGAGCGGCCACTTGGGTCACGCAACCCAGCCGCATATCCACGGGCGGACACCACAGGACAGTCTGCTCGGGCTTCCGCCCACCGACGTGTTCAGTGACCAAGAGTGGCGACCAAATGCAGCCAGAGGGGCTGCAGGTGGCCGACTGGGGTGGTGGCTTCACCCACGGAGAGGGCGCGTGGCGTCGTCTGAGCGCTCGGCGCCGCTGACCGACCCGCGTGAGTGTTGCGTAAGCCGCGCCCAGGAGCCGTCGGGTCTGCCGGAGCGTGATCGGACCACTTGATTAGAAAGTGACACATTGATCTCGGTGTCGAAAGGCATGTTGGCATCGGCCGAGAGCGTGCCGGCACGCACCGCCTACGCTGAACATCGTAAACTTAACTGGCCGCCAGATGCAATCCAGTAGTATGCACTTTACAGCGACTGTAAACACGCTTTGGCGCCGCATTATTTCGAGCGAAGGCAAAACCTGAGCAAATCCAGTCTGGTGTATGTGGGCAGGTCATCTGAGGGGCCCGGCTCGAGCATCAGGCTTTTGAGACCTGAAAAAAACTATTTGTTGCAGGGCTTCAAGTCATGCTTTCATTACTAAGCCTATTCCTTATTTTCACATTGTGATGATCAGTATTCTAATGCAAAGTAAGTTGCGTCTGAAACACTAGCAATGCGTCTTCTGAGAAAGCGTCTGAGGTGGTGCATCGTTCGTCCTTGTCACGGATTTCGCACCGCATCCGTTCGCCCGGCGTGCTGTTGGTACCGTTGGTGCGGAGTCGTGAGGTTGTATTTCGGATACTTTATTTTGCACCGCATCCGTTCGCCGAGCAGCTGTTATTACAGTCGGTGCGGAGTCGTGAGCTTGCAATCTGGAGGCCATATTTTCGAATCCCGGGAGGGCAGAAGAGTTTTTAGTGATGCAATGTGGTGAATTCATCGCACATGAGGTTAGCGTCTCTCTTCCTATATTTTCGAAGTTGTGTGGCTGTAGAAATACGAAAGGCAATTCTACCATGCGCACTACACACTACACACTACACACAGAGCCACGTTTGAATACATTGCTCTTTCAACACTTGCCCACCTTCGTCCAGGCCTCTTGCATAAATTGGATGTGCTTGGAGGGCCTAAAATGCGCCTTGTATACAGTCATGCGTTTTACACCTTCCTCTAGAGCCGCCCCTGATGAAGACAGATAGTTAGCCATCTAGCGAAAGGTACCACCAAAACAGCAGAGCATGTGAGAAACTGTGCCAAAACGACCGGATAAGTCAAGAATATCCTCATCGCGGGTTTAAGCAATTCAAAAAGTCGCCTGATTGGGAGAAGCGAAACAATATGCGGATTGTTATCGATCACCAATATGGCAATAAAAGAATACAATGCGTTTCCATCCACATCCATTAGTTTAGGGATGCATGCAAAGGCTCCAGCTGGGACTTATGTGTCCCAAGGAGAGCCGTTCGCGTACACTGTTCCGGTGACTTACTTGCTGCCATCGAAGCCCATGTCTGAACCGTGGATGGTGAGCACGCCAACACGGGCGTAGGCCTTGGCAACCCTTCGGTTTCGCTCAAACACGATTATTTTGGCCCAGATCTCGTCGTCGATCGAGTCCCATTTGGTGAGCACCTCCCTGATGTGGTCCTGCAATAGAAGTTAAGCACTCATCAGATGCTGCAAAAAGAGAACATGGCAGTGACATGGCAGATGTCATGGTATAACAGACAGAGCACAAGTTGGATGGGAGCGATTGAGTCGTTTCAGGTCGTTGAGTATTTATTTACTTGTCATACTACGTCATGACAGTGCAGAAGGTGGGTGGGAGCGATGGGGACGTGTTAGGTCGCTATGTATATATATACCTGTCATGCAATGTCATGGCATGCTATTCACAGGACTCTCGGGATTGCGATAGGGTTCTGTGACGTGTTTACTTCCAACGGTCCACCAGAGCGCCATCTTGCCCTGGTTCGCTCTGCATTGCTGATGATGTATGTGCTTCCGTGCATATAATGCTAAGCGGATCGTTTCGTAAAAAGAGCTAAGTCAAGTCGGGCTAAATCGTCATTTATGGAGACAAGTTTGATGCATTTCTACTGAAATCGTAGTCTTTGTCCGCTTTGCTGCGGCCAATGACCTCAGATGCTTCAACTTCCATTTCAAAAATGCATATTCTCAGATCACACCGTCTCATCGGCGACCTTCTCATGATCCAATGAAGCGATGCACTTCGATTGAACCCGCACGACTTTTTGTCGCACCGTGCGTGGGATTCAGCGACGCTTGTTTACCAGATCATAACCGAGAGAGATAATTTCCAGTGTCTTACAAGCCATCGTACGTCACGTTTAGTATGAACTGAAATGGATTTCCCTAATCTGGTCCATTGACCATGCGTTTTACGAGGTCAAACGACATTTCGACAGATTTGTAAGAAACTACGTACGTTTTGGCACTCAGCGCACGGCTCGATACAAAAAATGTTCGAGTTGTTGTTGGGGAAGCTTTGCAAAATCAGAGCCAGTGCTAAGCACAATCTTGTTGCACGGACCCTGAACCCACCTCCAGATCTGGAAATACCAGTTATATACCACAATTTTAACCAAGAGCTTAATGTGCTTACATAACGGACACGACCGCCTGGTGCCCACAGTTCCGACCTTGCCTAGCCAGTTGCAAACTGGTCACCCAAGCCGGAGGCATTCATAGCGATCGCGTGAAGCGGCTCGAACCCGTTGTGCCAAGACGAGGAAACTCTTGCAGGCCAGCGCTCCATCTACTGAGCCAATCAGGCGGCATATTAATTAGCTTCGACACGCAGCCTGGCTTGAGATACCGATACCCAACGTTTTTGGGAATTTTATCTCACCTGCCCTGTGGGGTCACCACTCTCAAATGATATTTTAAAGGATATGAATGGGTTTATCTCGTGTCGCACAGCACGCGGATCTCGTCCCTGTGCTATATCTTAGCTAAGTGCAGCATTGCGAGAGAGTCGCAGCCGCCGGCCGCAGGTGGAGGGGCTGCCGACATGCGCCGAGTAAGCACATTCGTTGGTATGCTCAATGTGGATTCGGTTGGCCAAGTGTAGAAAGACGAGAGAGAGAGAGAGAGAGAGAGAGAGAGAGAGAGAGAGAGAGAGAGAGAGAGAGAGAGAGAGAGAGAGAGAGAGAGAGAGAGAGAGAGAGAGAGAGAGAGAAAGAGAAAGGGTGGGAGAGAGAGAGGAGGGAGGAGAGGAGAGGGAGGTGAGAGCAGGAGAAAAGGGCGACCAGCCGTCAACCCACAAAATCAGTCAAGCCTGATCATCCGGCAGATGACCGCCGCAACCGATCTCGATTGACCTGAATTTCACCAGCCACAACTGAAGCGAATGGTCCCCTGTCACTTGATAACAACCTGGACCTGATCAGCTCCAGATAGAGGATCTTCAGTTTGAAACCAGATTGGTTTATCCGGATGTCCCCACATATTCATAGGTGAACGAACCTACTCACGGATGGAATTAGCGTGGGACACGTCGATCGAACGTGGAAGGTCCTACCACGTGAGCGGTCCTAGTTCAGCAAGCCTACACAGCTCGTGCTGTCAATATTTGGTAAGTCAAACATTGTGTGCGAAGAAATCGTGCAGAGAGGACGAGACAGCAGAAATGCTGTGGAACACAACACAACAGAGGTGAAATAGAGACTAACAGTGTCGAATCTCACCGCAGTTTAAACAGACCATCTGACATCACGGTTCAGGGAATTCCTGGATGTCAGTATAAACTAAGCCAAGCGTAACAACACCAACTGGTATTTCTTCGCATTCACTCAATTGTATATGAAAATAAGTTCACAAAAGCGATCCAATATAAACCAGACTGGCCCAATCCGACCCGACTGTCACGAATTTCAAACCTCAATATTTTGTATACAACTTATAACTTTGGATTTCTTTTTCACTCAAGGTTAGACCTGTTCTCTATTTTTAATTAATTATTTCACCAGTTTCAATTTTGCATCAGCTTTGCATCACCGCAAAGCTGGGTAGTACTCTGTGGAAATATTCCAAGAGGTTCTCACGTTCTTCATTCCAAGAAAGCGTTTCACGACGGTATTGCTCATGTCAGATCACTTCCTGGTGGCGGAGATAGCGTTGCCCTTCACACCGCGTCACCACCGTTCACTGCCAACAACCATGACCGATCCTGTACCAGCAGAACGGAGATTTTATAACCCGCCTCCTGCCCTCGCTAGTCCAGTGCTTCCACTGATGCTTTATACATACAGCCACCTATCAGTAACTGGTATGTGGTGAAACTCGGCGGCGCTAACATGGCCTACCATTCAAACGTTGTGTGAGCTTGTTTGAAACAGGATCATTACGTTCTGTCGTGATCAGGAATTTATAAATATGAAGGTGTATTTTCAGCGTCGAGTCGTAGGAATCATCTCTAAGTATTTTTGATATGCATAAAAATGTAAGTGTTTTTTTTATCTCACGCACCTACAAATACCCCAAAAAAAACTATCAGAAACTGCAATGCAGCAGCGGTGGAGACTGCGCTTCTGCAGTGGAAAATATCTCGCTGGTATAGCGGGGCCGCAAGCGTTTTATAATGTGCATAAGGTTTATCGCGTGTAACGGAAAGGGGAACACCTCTGAAGACCGCAGACCTCAGAAATGAAGAGGGATATAGGTACGCCATGTGGAGTAGGGTCAATTACGTTCTTCAAGACGAGGATAGTAAATTTACATAAAAATACTGTCCAAGGTCATTTAAGTTCAGAGTATCAACATCTTTTGTTTTCTGTATGTGTGAAACGACTTTGTCTCGCTATTCTAGGTATTATTTCAGATATAATTTCAGATATGCCAGTTATGCTTCATGGATTATCCATCAGCTAGAGTGAAATCCATATCACCACAAGCTTAGCAATAGTTTCAGGACATCGCAATGCCACCATGCTTTGTGTTGCATAGATAGCAGCAATCGTTACCGAATGATTTAACCATTGTCGTCGCTTATAGTGATCAAATCAACGCTCTTAACGTCGAGAGCAGGAACACTTCGATTAGTCACGGACCGATGTTGAATCATAATGCACACTTAAGCCCACGACCCGACTGAATTTGCACAGATATTTGTTCGAACGTCATTGGTCCGGCCCCAATGCACCGCTCGCTACGTGGGCGGAGGAGTACGGAGTATTCCCTCTGCACCACTCCAGCTACAAGTGACACCGGGCGACGTGAAGCATGAAGGCACAACATCAGCTACATGCACTTGCCATCTGCACTGAGCAATGTTCGCATGCATTGTGAGTGTATTGACGCTGGTGAGACTGCATGGACACTTTGGTGGTGTGCACAGACCATGTCGGTTTTTCATCGGCGAAAGTGAAGGTGAAATATCCAGTTGGGTGGCGAGGAACGACACGGCACTCTGGAGCTTGCAGGTGTTAGGTATATTCTGCACAGCTTGGGCAGCCTGGAACTGCTTGAATGCTATCTTTGTTCTAGATCCATCGCACTGATGGAACAGCTTCCAGCCACGGTGGTGGTAAGTCATTGCAACAAGTAAGCATTCCGTAGGCTTTAAAAATAGATCTTACTTCTGCTAAAATGTTTTATGAGATTCCTCCCGACAATTGCCAACAATTATGCTGTTTAGAATCGCTGGTGTTAACGACAACGGCAATGTCCAAATATTCCGGTAACGGTGATTTCGGGAGCATGTCCAGTCAGATACTGCCTTATACCATTGCCACGGTATAATAGATTGGCCTTATACCATTGCCACGGTATAATGCATTGGCCTTATACCATTGCCACGGTATAATGCATTGGCCTTATACCATTGCCACGGTATAATGCATTGGCCTCATACCATTGCCACGGTATAATGCATTGGCCTTATACCATTGCCACGGTATAATGCATTGGCCTCATACCATTGCCACGGTATAATGCATTGGCCTCATACCATTGCCACGGTATAATGCATTGGCCTCATACCATTGCCACGGTATAATGCATTGGCCTTATACCATTGCCACGGTATAATGCATTGGCCTCATACCATTGCCACGGTATAATGCATTGGCCTTATACCATTGCCACGGTATAATGCATTGGCCTCATACCATTGCCACGGTATAATGCATTGGCCTCATACCATTGCCACGGTATAATGCATTGGCCTCATACCATTGCCACGGTATAATGCATTGGCCTTATACCATTGCCACGGTATAATGCATTGGCCTTATACCATGACAATGGTTTGAAGAGTATGTCCAGTCACGGCTCCAAAACTCATTTTCATGAGAATATGTTGAAGAGTATCATCCTCAGTCCATGGCAGTGGTCGGAGCATGTGTCCAGCTCCGTTCCTCGGTCACAAGTCGGTGACTAGGAGAGGCTGTTCAGTCACGGTTCCGTGTCTCAGTCCCAGGTCAGTGACTAGGAGAGGCTGTTCAGTCACGGCTTCGTGTCTCAGTCCCAGGTCAGTGACTAGGAGAGGCTGTTCAGTCACGGTTCCGTGTCTCAGTCCCAGGTCGGTGACTAGGAGAGGCTGTTCAGTCACGGCTTCGTGTCTCAGTCACAGGTCAGTGACTAGGAGAGGCTGTTCAGTCATGACTCCGTATATCAGTCCCAGGTCAGTGACAAGGACAGACTGTTCAGTCATGGCTCCGTGTCTCATTTCCATGGTGATCGCTGGGACAAGCTGCCCAATCACGGCTCCTTATCTCAGTCATACGGCGGTGACTTGGAGAGACCCAGTCCCGGTCCGTTTCTCAGTCCATGGCGGTGACCTGGAGAGACCCAGTCCAAGTCCGTTCCTCAGTCCCATGGCGGTAACTGGGAGAGACCCAGTCCCAGTCCGTTCCTCAGTCCCATGGCGGTGACTGGGGAGACCCAGTCCCAGTCCGTTCCTCAATCCATGGCGGTGACTAGGGGAGACCCAGTCCCAGTCCGTTCCTCAATCCATGGCGGTGACTAGGGGAGACCCAGTCCCAGTCCGTTCCTCAATCCATGGCGGTGACCAGGAGAGACCCAGTCACCGCTCCGTGTCTGGGCCCCATGACGTTCATTTCATCACCACCGCTCAGACAGCGATCCATGTGCGATAGTCAGCAGCGTCTTTACTGGGATCGAAGTGCCCCATAGTCACGACGTTACTCACTCGACGGTCGTTACTCAGATGCAATCCATATCTCGACCGGGTCGTTAACGGCGCTGTTGTCTATCAGCTCCCCTGCCAAGTGCCCCATACGCCGGCTGCGCTTGGAGCCGCACGGCGGCCGGACGGGCGCCGCCGGCGGTCGCCGCCGCAGCCTTCCCCGTCCGGCGGCCTTGTCGGCGGCGCTCCGCAGATGCGCGCCGTCGGGTCGGTGGCGCGCCGTCGATCCGGGCCGGCGCTCCGGGCCGGCGCTCCGGGGCCGGCGCAGCACGGCGCCCAGATGACGACGCCAATCGGCCGGAAAGAGTGCGACCCCACGGCTGACCCGCGGCGTTGCGTCACGGCCGGTCGTCGTCTGGCCGGCCGGCGAGCGGCGCGGCGCGCCGCCAGATCGGCCGCCGGGATTCGGCCGGATAGCGGCCCCCCGCCGCCAGGTGACCCGGTTCGGCGGCGCCGCGGCGCGCGCGCCCGACCGGCGACAATGTGCGGCAATCAGGCGGCGGGCAAACACGAGCGTCGGCGCGCCAGACGGCGTCCGTCGACGCTGGCCAAGAGTGGCGCGTTTTTGTCGCCGCCTCCGCATGACGCTGTCAGTACAGATGCGGCGGCTGACAACGACACAAAGGCGGCGTGTGGCGGCGGCGCATGCGGCGTCGCCTGTTGAGACGGGTGGTGGTGTCCTGCCGGGCGCGCGGCCTTGCGTCACCTCAGGACGGCGGTCAGACGGAGCCGTGGCAGATCAACTCGCCTGGACCTCAGCGGACGGTGCCCGCTTGACGGTTGCCAGATCGGAGGCGGGGCGTCGCCGCTGCAAGGCTGACCACGCCCTGGCATTGAGAGGTCGGAGACTGACCACGCCCTGGCATTGAGTTCCTCACCGTTCATACGTGGCGTAGACGCCGCGAGGTGACGCCGCTGCAGTGGAGTTCGCTCCTTCTCGGCGGTATTCACGAGCAACGAAGCATGCCAACCATAATGTCCGCAGGTAATCGAACGCCCTCGACACAAGCTTGGGAGAAAAAAAGCATTCCAACACTGTTGAGGTTACTGAACTCAACGTTGCATGCATAAAGTTACTGTTTCCTTTCAGTTTGCGTGTATTTGTGCTGCCTTGTCAAGGCCCACAAATATTCCTGCTGCTGATCTACAGTCGATACATGCTCGCACCGTGAGTTCTGACTTAGCACGACTCGATATCTTTCAGTAGTTTGATACCCCAAGATTATAATAAACAGCCAGAGACTTAGAAACAAAGCAAATTTGCTGTTTGTTTGTGCAAATTGCGTACCTATAATTCATGCATAACCGGTAAATGATTGGCCTGACTTATGAAACATTTAGCCCAAGAAGCCACATAGAAGTCGCATTTACATCAGTCCGAACGTGAAAACTATATTTCGTGTTGCCATATACTAGTTGCAGTGACACAACAATACGTAGTTCCAGTGTCACAATACAATATAGTTGCAGTAGCACAATAACAGGTAATTGCAGTGACACAATATAAGTTAGTTGCAATAACACAATGACAAAGTAGTTGCAATAACACAATAACAGGCGATTGTAATGGCACAATAGCAGGTAGCTACAGTGACACAATAGCAGGTACTTGTAGTGATTCAGTAATAGGTAGTTGCAGTGACACAATGACTGGTAGTTGCAGTGGCACACTGAGAGGTAGTTGCAGTGACACAATAACAGATAGTTTGCAGTGACACAGTAACAGTTAGCAATAGCTATACAGTAGGTGCACAATGTAGTTCAATATTTCTTGCACTCATTGTAGAAGTTCTCTTCTTGCAACTGGAACACCCGCCACGCATACCAATCCTCAGAGACATAATCGTATTAGACGCTACCATAAGTATTCTGTAATGACTTCGACAAGGACAGCTTGCAAATAGCATGGATAGTTTTACTCCTTGATAGCATCGGCTAAGCTAATGATCGCCTTAAGCTTTATGTAGTTAGCCTTCTGTCTGTCCCATCCAGTAGACCCTGTCTCATGACGTTCTTGTTAACACGCGCACCGTGCGAGGGCGGAATCCGCCTACCCCTCCTGTTTTTAGACGATATCTCATAAACCGATGGGGATATTGTAATGAAACCTTCGTGACATTATCACAAATTGATATAAGCGCACTCCATGCAAAACAAAGTCGAAATCTGTTTGTAAATATAGGAATTACTGGGTCCAAAGTCAACCAACTGGCTGCCAAGCGTTCAAAGTCACAAAGGTGTCTTGCGGTGCGGTGTCGCAGTGGCGTCGTGTGGAGGTCGATCTCGATCTCATTTTCCATGAAGACTATCTAAACTATCTCATTTAGGGTCATTAAATGCATACTGAAGCGAGTTTTCTTCAGCGTCAATCTACCGTCCAAATTTGATGTTTCTAGCTTCAGTAGTTTTCGGGATCTTAGGGGGTGCCCCCCCCCCCCCTCTCCGGTGCTCGATGTGTGAGAGGCCCTCCGGTGTGCGTGTGAAGCCATCCCATCTCCAGGCTCTCTTTACGCCCTCCCACGTAATATTCTTCCGCGATATCGGAAAAACGGCACCGTGCAGCGCCGCAAGATTTGTAGTGTCTTTTCCTTGATCAATGTTGTGCCTCACATGAAAATTTCAACCTCAAGTTATGTAAGGTCATAGCCCTAGCTCAGGTCAAAGAGGACCACCTTAAAAAATGTTTGACGATCGATAATTCATGCACATGAAGATATATTAGAATGAATATTTGCACATGAGTGCAGTTGGTCTGTGCCTCCAAGACGTATATCACGGATTTTTGTTTGGATCGGAACAGCGACCGGAAGTCACAGCCAATTGTGGCCAGTTTTGGGTCATTTTCCCTTATTTTTGTACTATTCATGTTCTTCTAGCATAATGTTTACCTTGGTACGCATGCAGAAGCATTACGAGAAGTTTCTTGTCTAATTTGCATGACCTCCGTCAAGTGGCCTGAGGTCAGCTCGCGATAAAGTGCGCAATGTGTACTAAACCTATTTAAGATTATTATAAATAGTAACCAAACGCTCATATTAAGTAAGAAAATAGGATCAGAAATCGGTCTAATATATTTCGGGCATGACCCTTCTTCGGAGACCTTGGTCTCCGATCAACTCATTCCCGAAATATACTAGACAGATTTATGATCCTATTTTTACGTAACATGAGCACTTCGTTACTTTTTATAATCATCTTCAATTCGACTATGCTCAACACAGCTCTCCGCAACAACATTAACCTATTTAGACACTCCCGTTTTTGAATGGTTTATTTCTAGTTGTTATTGCCTAAATAGTGTCGAAGTTGCATTGCACGATCTAAATTAGCCTAATATCTAGATATATAATGTTTTTAAACATCGAATCCTTCTCAAAAACCGCTATGTTTAATTTCCAAACTATCTCAAGATATAACGTAGCACCATTGTTGGGCTCTATTTGTCGAGGGCTTCCCGATGGTACCCAGTTTGTTTTCGTGCAATACTTAGCTTAGAAGTTAGATAAGGTCTTTAAGGACCCACCCCGCACGGGGTGTGCGGATCTGATCGGAAAGACCGGAATATGGTTAATTCGTTGCTTTTTCCCCTACAACCATATCCACCGAACGGTGTCTACTATCGCGCTGATGTTAGGTGTACTATCGTGCTGATGTTAGGTGCCAAATCGTTAGCACAGATGTACACCAACTATTACGACGGGAAGGCGGAAATACGCTGCGTGGGTGACATGATATCAGAACATGATATCCAGACTTGAGCACGCGAGCCACTGAAGTCATGCTAGAAAGTCACGGAAGTATGATCAGGATTAAGGGAAAAGTGACATGCGACGTCTGGTTCTGCGATGCGGATACACAATGCATGAAACTGGAATAAAGCATCGTGCAATGAAAGCGGGCTTCGCTTCGTAGTTCCGCAGGATATTCTATCCTTTCATATATGTACCCTTTCTTGACACTCCAATCAATCGATGACCTGGCTGTTTTCTTTAGTGATTTTGCGATGAATCCTCAACATTTCGTGATTCGTGTGCAGCTTCATCGTCAATATTTCTTCTTAACACTTTCTTATGCGTCCTTTTCATGGTGGAATCG
The DNA here is from genome assembly GCA_034440615.1 of Ashinkailepas kermadecensis. Classification (NCBI taxonomy): domain Eukaryota; kingdom Metazoa; phylum Arthropoda; class Thecostraca; family Neolepadidae; genus Ashinkailepas; species Ashinkailepas kermadecensis. Next base: position 23,827 of record JAOTOM010004953.1, read on the forward strand.
TATGCAATATGGTCCCCATATGCTTCAAATTACAGTTAAGAAAGTACAAACAAATAAAATTATTTTCTTTGGTGTCTTTAATATTTTGAAGTCACCAGAGATAAGCGAAAAATTATTGATGTTTACAAGTTAACTCAAATGACAAAATTTCCTCGGCTATATATGGTGAGACATTTAGGAGAATGAGCCTAGCTAGACGTCGGAAATAGGATTTCCTGAAGTCATAAATTACATTTACTCCCAGGTAGCAGTAGCAGACTCAATCCACATTATATTCAGTGCAGCTATGCTGAGCAAAAGAGAAGCTATCGACATTTAAGGACTGTTCCTCTTCTCTGCTCAAGCAAAAAAGAAAACTCCAGGAAGCTCAGGAGCATCTCCTATTTACGTACTGTACATATCAGTTATTGTGGATTGGCACGATATAGCCGAGGAAGCTGACGCGCCCTAAAACCTCAACCACCCACAACTTCATTATGGAAATACAGCTGACTGAGCAGAAGCAATGCTTGTCCTTTCTACATAAATTTCCCACAGGAAACATGGTTAAGGGTTAAGGAGTACAAATACCGAACTTTAAGCAACTAACTGCCATATCAGAATGCAAGTCCTGGACTGCAGTCATATTTTTTTAAAGATAATTCCAGGCTCAGCATACAAAATCTTTCAGAAACAGGACACAGATAAGATCATGGAGATAGTGCAGACCGATATCCCATTATTCGATTGGCCTTAATAGATAACTGCACGTGTAGGATGATCAGCAGTCTGTCATCTAGTGGAAAACGGTGCCTACTTGCTCGTAATTACATCTTTGATATTGAACATCCTGATTGCTTAACTAGAAAGAACAAATTTCTTTCTTCTTCCCACATTCCAGAACTGCTACTGCTCCTCGTCTTCCCACACTGCGGGAATATTACTCTTCTCGCATTCCAGAAGGATCCGCCTACCTCCCATCTCCATTTTCGTCACATTCCAGAAGTACCTGCCTGTCGTCCTCTCTCTTCTCGTCACATTCCGGAACTGCCACTGCTCTTCCTGTTCGAACACTCCGGTACTTTCACTATCTCCTCTCCTAAGCATAAACTTCGAACTGCACTCATGCTGCAACGAGCAGGTACTATTTTGAGAATGTGCCTGACACAAAGTGGGGATCACAGCTCAGTTTGCAGTGCCAAGGCTAATTTTGCGGTGCGATGACAATGCTGTGCTTCGTTCTGAGAACGATTAAAACTGCAGCCATTCTGAGTAATTCGGGCGACTTCCCCGGCGCCTTTGCTCTGCGGATTCCATTACCGACGGCCTTGTAGCAAAATTCCGAGCCATTAAACTTGTAATGAGGAAGCAATTCAGGCCGACGTCGGCGTGAACTGTGGAAGCAGGAAGTTGAACACTTTTCTGGGAACGGAGGATGTGCGGGTGCGAACTATTCACATGGCGTCACGGAACCTGACGAGTAGCGCAGCAGTCGAGAAGGCTGCTGAGCTGAGCACAGCCGGGTCGTCCACTGGCCGATTATCAACACTGGGTCGTGCCGTGGTCCAGCCGTTTGGCAGCCTCGACAGTGCTGCCGAGAACTTCCATGTGCTCAGAACAGACCTGCATTGTCCGCCGGCCCGGTGCTGATCCAGCAGCAGGCCGGCATTGTGTGTCTGGTGCTCCCGTCTGCAGTTCGGCTCCCGTGACTGATCGGGCACCGCTGGAGGCGGCACAACAGCGCCGGCGAGCGCGTGCTCAGCCACGTGGGCGAGTAGCTCGCCATGTGTACAGTGTCAGCGACTCGCTGAGCATCGCATGTGACACGTGTCTGCAGTGTACACACGAAGGGCGTTGTGGTGGCGCCACGGCTCTGCTGCGGCCGGGGGAGGCGCGGGGCAGCGACGATGCAATTGTCAGATGAATCCAACCATTCGTAAAATTTTGGAATACAACACGGCTTCGTGCAAATGAGAGAGGCCCGGGAAACTGTTTTTTTAATGATCTGGTGGATGTTTTTAATAGGAAAACTAGCACGTAAAAACGGGAATTGTCTCGCTTAATGGCATACCGGTTGATGTGCATATGCTCAGAAACTACAAGATATGCGTATAAACACTTCCTCACAAGTGCGCAACTTCAGAAAGTGTCCGAAGGTTTGACTCCTTGACTGGTAGCCAAAGGTTTCCGAAAATGCTACATTCGAGATGAAACTTGAGTACATCATCACGTGCGTGTGAAAAACTATATTTCCCGTAATGTTTGACAGTGCAGACAGTCACGCACAACGACTGGAGCCTAGCTTTTAGAAGGCTCTTGGCGATCCAAAAAACAGCCCGACGATAGCTGATTGATTTCATTCAAGCAGCTGCAGATGACAACTGATGCTCGATGTGATGCTCGATGTGATGTTTGATGTGATGCTCGATGTGATGCTCGATGTGATGCTCGATGTGATGCTCGATGTGATGTTTGATGTGATGTTCGATGTGATGCTCGATGTGATCCTCGATGTGATGTTTGATGTGATGCTCGATGTGATGCTCGATGTGATGCTCGATGTGATGCTCGATGTGATGCTCGATGTGATGCTCGATGTGATGTTTGATGTGATGTTCGATGTGATGCTCGATGTGATGCTCGATGTGATCCTCGATGTGATGTTCGATGATGACTCACGACGTGCTGATGACGACTTGCTTACTTTTATATCTGAATGATGTGATCAATCTCCAAGCTTTTCTAAGTCACCGGTTGCATATGCATGTCAGTGAAACGTGACGGCAGGTGCATAAATGCATGATACGAAGCAGATAAAACTGGCAAAGCGGCAAATCGCACGGACGTAAACATCTTCCTCAAGTCCTCTTACTAGCGCTGTGAACAATTGCTTCTGACAGGATTGTTTTTAATGGGGAATGTCACAACGTTCAGGGTTCGAGCTGAAACGGTTCGAAATGGCATGCGCAAATAAAACTCTGGGCAGGTGAAATCCGTCCCCTCCTCTCGCACAGCAGTCCCAGGATTCATTGTCAAGCATGTATTCAATATATAACATGAGTGAATGTCGTGCACGTGCACATATCACTTTCGTTATTTCCTATTACCGGCATCTACCCACTAACCATAGAGGTATTCACTTTAAATACCAAACGGAATAAAACGGAAAAAACGGATCTTGCAAGAAATGTGGCAGATATGGCTCGGTCAGTGTGAATACGGTGGAAGCTGGTCAACATATTTCAACTCGTGGTATGCGCACATAGCTGCGTTCAAGGTGCCTGTAAAAACCTGATCTGCGGTTATTTATCAGGCGAGTGTTGAGCGTGGCTGGGATACCACTGACGGACAAAGCAGCTTGGCTGGCTAAGTAGAACGTCTCCGGCTCGAACGTGAAGCGGAGACATTCCTGCCTGGCTTTGCAAATACCAATGTCGGGTGAAAGCGAGTTGATCTGTTTGATAGGGCATTCATTCTCGAGGTTATTGAGATACCCGGCCGTCAGATGAATCCACAGAACACAACATGCTGTGGTGAGAAGGTGCTAGCGTATGAAAACAAAGTGCTTGATCTGCAGCTTAAGCCCAGCATGACAAAATCCACAGCAACTAACATACAACTTGTCTAGACCCAGAGTGCATGTGTGTTCCATTTTTTTATTTAAAAACGGATTTATGCATAGCCTCAGTTGCGATATCTTTTGGTATGGTACGCGCGCGCACAAACCAACAACACAGCCATTGCGGGCGGGATGGGGTGGTTCAGAGGAGTTGGCGATCCCACCCTTGCCAACCAAAAATACACCCGTTGCTGGCCGGATGGCGGGATGGGGTCCCACCCTGACCAACCAACAATGCGCCCGTTGCTGGCTGGATGGGGTAGTTGAGAGGTGTTGGCGATCCCACCCTTGCCAACCAACAATGCGCCCGTTGCTGGCGGGATGGGGTGGTTGAGAGGTGTTGGCGATCCCACCCTTGCCAACCAAAAATACAACCGTTGCGGGCAGGATGGGGTGGTTGAGAGGAGTTGGCGATCCCACCCTTATCAACCAACAATGCAACCACCCGTTGCTGGCGGGATGGGGTGGCTGAGAGGTGTTGGCGATCCCACCCTTACCAACCAACAATGCGCCCGTTGCTGGCTGGATGGGGTGGTTGAGAGGTGTTGGCGATCCCACCCTGACCAACCAATAATGCGCCGGCTGCTGGCGGGATGGAGTAGTTGTGGTGTGGTGGCGATCTTATCTTTTCGTTAATTTCTGTTGGCTAGTGACAACGGACAATGGCAAGGAGCTGTGTTTTATTATCGTGCAGGACTTAATTCCACGTCACAGGGCGCAGCATTTTTATATACGGGTCACTAGCATTAGGGGCTATCGGAATGGAACCAACATATTGACGGTTCCAACTTAGAAGAATATCGAGATGCTTGCGTTTATTTTCTGTCATGATTGTGGTTATCTTAAGAAGATATTCCTCGTCCACTTGACCAGCCACAATGACCTTTGTAACACCAACCGTCATTATGACATACCTGAAGCTATTCCTCGCCAAGCCAGGCTACGTCTGAGTAAAACTGACCAGACTATATGTCGAATGTTGCATAGATGTCTAACTGCTGACATGCTGACTACGACTAGCCTACGATGGTCTTCACTTGTGACACTTTTCACCTCACATTGGGGGAAAATGTTAAGCCCCAAGCGCCCGGAAAGCTTGGAGCAATCGTCATTTCAGTTTCCAGATCTTACGGCGACTGGACCCTTCTCCTCATCGTGTATGTCCAATAAAAGGAGCCATTCACTGCATGTGTTAATACACATTCTGCAATCCGATAGTCATAGCTGGGCACACAGGTAATCGCTTTTTAAATACCTATCAAATTTGGAAATACGACGGAAATTAGCAGCACACTCGGGTACAGCGACATGTTCGCATCTATCGACCGTTCCGTTCTGCAAAATCATGTAAGATAAATTCCGTACACATGCATCACCGCGCCAGAAAAAAGGTATGGACAGTGGACAAATGAGAAGGACAAAACCATGCGGAACATTTCGGAGCACTTCGCAAATTTTCGTACCTTCGTATGTCCATCGGCGCTCCTCAGTTTCCAATCACCAATCAATGTCCAATCCTGGCAACCTTAGACTAGCGTGGGGAGCCGCTTGGTTTCTCTGCCGCTGTGACGTCACACCGATTTCGCCCTTGCGAACGGCACCATGCTTCACCTCACGACCAATCAGTGTCAGTAGTGTCGCAGGTGGGCACGGTGAGGGATGAAGTCGTCTGGTGGGCCACCTACGCACAATGCATTACCGATTCCCCGCTCAAGATCAGGGTGGAGTGTGGGCTACACCGTCAGGCTGGTATCAGCTATCAGCTACATGCTTCAGCTGCACCAAGGGTACGGCTGAGGTACCACGATACAACTCAACTAACGCTATTGATGCAAGCTTTGGGTTTATGCCAGATGTACATTCCTCCTATTTAGCAAATGCAATGCATCCAACACAAGTGTTGTGCCAAGATGACATAGCTACTATGGTTTTACCATCCATGTTGCAGATATACGTGCTGATATTTCTGATCTGATACTGATATATATATATATATATATATATATATATATATATATATATATATATATATATATTATATATACACATATACATATATATATATATATATATATATATATATATATCAGAATATATATATATATATATATATATATATATCGAACATCAGAACATATATCTGCAATATATATATATATATGCCTACTGGCATATTGTTCAGAATATACAAAATTCAGCACGAATTAAGAAGAAAAGGTGAACAAATTTGTAATCAGCTTCAGCGCATAATTCACCATCTGAGCATGCCACTTCCATCACTACACAAGCACTCGTCTACTGGATTGCAGGTGAAAGCTAAGGTAACGGATGCGTCAGTTGCAAGGATTGTGATTTCCCACACCACGAAGGAATCCGGTGACCTGGTGTCTGAACACACCTGGCTAGCCTCGCCAAGACCTTTACATGTCTGAAGGTCATCTATGGCAGCTTCGTTTATTTCCGGCCATGGCCGAACGACATTAACGGTCAATCCGCGTATTTGTTGTCTCACGCGCGCCACCATGGAGCATTCAGTACTATCCGCTCACATATTGACAGAGATGACTACTCCGCTCTACCATATTTTTGGTGCTACTGACTGCTTGTTACTGCAGTTCTTTGTTTTTCATTTTCGTGGGGTAACAGCCGTCGCTCCTTTCTCATTTCTTTTCTAGTGGGGTGACACCCGTCACCCCACCCGTTTTCGTCGTCGTCGTATGTCCGTTCCCTGAGTTTCTGTGTGTCCGTTATCTTTGTTTATATTACATTACGTAGGATTTTTTCCCCGCGATGGGGAAAAAACGAAAAAAGGACACCGACCCATGCTCGCCAACGGACTCAGACTCGGATTTTCCTCCTCTGACCACACCCGACGACCATCGCACGAACACGGACCTGGCCCCTGATGCTCCCTCGATTGATGGAATTGTTGATGACCCGCGCCGAACTATTCCCCTCGATGACGCCATGGAAGCCCTTTGCGCCTCGCCGACCCCTGCTCGTCCCAAGACCACGACATCGCCTCGCAATCCAGACCAGACCATCACTCTCCACGCCGCTGACCCACGCTCAAACCAGACCACTTCATCCCAACCTGAACCCATTGAACCCTACCTCGACAGTGCTGGATCATACATCGTAGTAAAGCCTGTCGAGGAGTCCGTCTCCTTTCGTCGTGTCAATGTTTTCTGTCCAACCAAGCAGCTCCTCGCCATTTGCTCCTTAGCCAATCCTGACATTGAAGCCCCAGCCAACGGAACCCTCGTCATCAAAACTCAAACCCGAGCCCAGACCAAAGCCCTCCTCCGTATCACCACATTGTGTGGTAAATCCGTCACCATTTCACTCCACTCCAACCGCAATTCCACCAAGGGCACCGTCTTCGCGCCGGAGCTCCGCTTCATGTCTGAGGAAGATATTCAAGCGGAGCTCAGGCCGGAGGGGGTGACCCACGTCCGCCGCATCACATCCTTCAAAGATGGCCAGAAACGTGACACGAGTCTCCTAGTCCTTACCCTCAACTCTACAACTCATCCCAAGACCCTCCTCGCCGGCTACATCCGATTACAAGTCCGTGTCTTTATTCCCAATCCTCTCCGCTGTTTCAATTGTCAGCGCTTTGGGCATGGCAGCAAGACTTGTCGCCAAACAGCACGCTGCCCAAAGTGTGGTGAATCACCCCATCCTGATCCGACCTGCTCCAAACCTGTCCACTGTCTCACCTGCAACACACCCGACCACCTGACCACATCACCCCTCTGTCCAGTATGGCACAAGGAGAAGGAGGTCTGCGCTGTGAAGGCCACGACCGGGGTGTCATATCCACAGGCCCGACGGTCTGTCGAAGCCACCTCCCCATCAACGAAAACGTATGCTCAGGCGGCCACCGTTGCTCCCCCCACACGTCGCGTCAACACTACTTCTGCCTCCATGCAAACAGACATGATTCCCGGTTTAGCTCCACTAAAAAACTTACTCCACTGACCACACCGACACGAACCACCCTGGCTCCCAACACTCAGACCACTCCGACACAAACCACCCTGGCTCCCAACACTCAGACCACTCCGGCTCCAAACAAACGGACCACTCCAGGGAGGAGTGATAGGCCCCGCAGTCACTCCGCTGCGGGAGCAAATTCTCGTTCCCCGTCAGTGGGCCGCCGGTCCGGCCCAGCGCCGGCCGGCGCCCACGTGACCCGACCAACTCCCAGCCGGCGGGCGTCCCCTGCGGCAGTGGCCGGCCGGCGTGATTCTGCCAAGGTCACCGGTTGGCCGGACGGCTCGAGCGAGCCAACCACCGCCGGCCGCACTCAACATACGTACCCACCTGATCTTGAATCGTGGCTGCGCCAGGCACCGAAAGGTGCCAACAAATATTAATTCGCACCAATGACCATATTTCTCCAATGGAATTGCCATAGTCTATTATCCAAATGGGCCGAAATGGAAGTTTTTTTTCTCAATATTCTCGCACCTATTCTCATGGCACTTCAAGAAACATCGTTTTTGCCTAATGATACATATAACTTCAATCTTTCCAATTACTCACTGTACCGTCACGATGAGGTCCGCGGATTACATCGCAGTGGCGGTACAGCACTTTACATAAACAATGATTTCACACATACACAAATTACACTTAATACACAATTACAAGCCGTAGCTTGTACATTGCGTTTACATGGTAGAAATATAGATATGTGCTCCATCTATATTCCACCACACACTGACAACACAAATATTTTGACACATTTAGAAAACCTTATAGCACATTTCAAGAACCCTTTCATACTACTCGGAGACTTTAACGCACATAGTCCAGCCTGTGATCAAACACGTACACATAGAGACACTCGCGGCCACATCATTGAATAATTTTTAGACCGACATAATTTAGCATTACTTAACACAGGAAAAGCAACATTTTTTTCACCTTGGACATAATACAGCTATTGATTTATCAATATGCTCTCCGACCCTGGCCAACGATTTTGACTGGACCATTGATACCGACATTCATGACAGCGACCACTATCCCATCAAATTAACATCGACATTTTCAACTGCGACCGATACCACACCCAGTTTCATCTCCCGCTGGAAAATTTCGAAGGCCGATTGGACAACATTTCAGGAACTTTCACATATTCAATACAACCCCAACATTACTCCCGTGGAAAACATCAACTTAATTACAAATACACTTATCGAAGCAGCATCTACTACAATTCCACTCACCAAGCCTTTTGCAAAACGTAAGCCAGTACCTTGGTGGACTTCCGAAATTGCACGTGCCATTGCGGTAAGAAAAAGAGCATTTAGGAAATACCTCAGACACCCCGATCAACAACATTTAATTATACGTAACCATGAACGAGCGAGGTCACGCCGCCTTATTCGCGATGCTAGGCGTCATTCATGGTCAGAATATTTAAAACAGCTTACTTTTCGAACACCTTTAAGCCAAATCTGGCAATTAATCCGCCGATTGTCCGGACGCACCCCATTTAAATCACTCCCGGCCCTCAAAATCCAAAACATCACCATTACAGATCCGAAAGCAGTAGTAAGCACAATAGCAGACACCATGGGTCAGCATAGCTCGGATAACAATTACAGACCCGAATTCTTACAAAATGCACAATCCACTTTTCACACCGATTTAACACAATTCCATTCTGCCAACACTGAAACATACAATGCTCCTTTTCAAATTTCAGAACTGGAGACAGCCATTTCCTCCGCCGGCAATACTTCTGTAGGGCCGGACAATTTACATTATTCCTTTTTCAGACATTTACCAGATCACACCAAACATTGCATTTTGCACACATTTAATGCACTATGGACAACTCACGCCTTCCCCGAAACTTGGAAAGAATCTTTAATTATACCCATCCCAAAACCTGGCAAGGACCACAGTAACCCCACTAATTTTCGACCCATTTCACTCACCAGTTGTTTAGGAAAACTTGTTGAACGCATATCAACAAAAGACTGAACTGGCACCTGGAAACAAATTCCCTTCTATCTCTATTTCAATGTGGTTTTCGACGAGGACTCAGTACAATAGATCATCTTATTCGGCTTGAAACAGACATCCGCCAAGGCTACAAAAAACATGAACACACAGTCGCAGTTTTTTTAGACATCAGCAAAGCTTACGATATGGTTTTCAAACCCGCATTACTTTTCAAAATTCAGCAAATCGGTATAAAAGGACAATTAGCTCATTATTTAGTAGGTTTTTTATCCGGTACTCGCCCATTCCACGTCAGGTGCCGGTCAGCCATTTCCGATCAACATATTCTGTAAAATGGACTACCACAGGGAAGCTGCATTTCACCAGTTTTATTCAACCTCATCATTAACGGCCTTTTCACCGACATACCTAGTAATGTATCATATTCCTTGTTTGCCGATGACAGCGCGATTTGGTATTCCGGAAAAAATTACGAGCATTGTTTGTTTCACCTACAAAACGCACTAGACAAAATATATCAATGGTCCCTGAAGAATGGTTGCATTTTTTTCCGCTTCAAAATCTGCAACCATGATATTTATCAAATGTTTTGCCTGCCCAATACCAGAAACACCGCTTCACCTCGGAAGCAATGATATACCTTTTGTAAATACGTTTAAATTTCTTGGTATTATTTTTGACCGTAAGCTTTCAATGCATAAACACATCAAACACATACAGAACAAATGTTTTCACCGACTGAATTTATTTCGATGCATCACTTCTTCATCACTTGGAGCCGACCGTCATCCACTTCTACTACTTTACAAATCTTTAGTTCTACCCATAATTGAATATGGATCCGTCGTATATCCGGTGCTAGCACATCCTCCTTCACATCCTCCTTACACCATTCAAAATAAATTTATCCGTATCGCACTCGGTGCAATGACAACTTCACCCATCATTTCTTTAGAAGCCGAATCTGGAATTCCTCCACTAGCTCTCCGCACTGGCGGATCTAGCCCACCGGTTTGGGGGGCCAACTTTCGGTTTTCGGCGTCAGCCCTCTCCCCTCCCCTCCCCCAGTGGCGTACCTAGGAATTGCATCAGGGGAGGGGTCGAACGGATTTGGAGGGTGCCCATTTTCCCACTATTTTTCTTAAAAGTACCGGATTTCGACCACTATTTGGCATAGGGGCCCATTTTAAAATAAAAAGTAAAATAAAAATAAAATAATCATTGACAATATAATTTCCTGTATAGGGGCCCCAGCCTACCTCCACCGTTTCTATGTTACCGGATCTTTGTTCTTGTTTACCAAAACGTTCACGTTCACGTTCAACGTCTTGTACCACGTCAACGTTCGTGCACGTGTACACACCGGCGGATCCGATTTTGTCAACTCTTGCTGTAAGCAGAACTTGAGCAGCATGGAACCCTCGATGTGTGTCAGAATCTACTATGCTACCTACTGGCTTCCAAACAGTTATTTTTAATTGAAAAATCGTTTAAAATTGGAGATTCTTTCATCCAGACGCAATTTTTTAACCTCGGCAAAGGTTACTGCATTTTAATTTAGTTGACTTCTGTTGGTTTCGGGGGCAAAGACACTTGCCCCCTTTAAGCGCTTCGGGGGGCATGGCGGAATGGCCCCTCCCTGGATCCGCCAGTGAAGCTTACCAAGGCCAATACAATTTGCATCCAGCAGACTTCAAAGAATAGACTAACCTATTATCAGAGTATTTTGTTGGTATGGTATCCAAGACACCATCCAAGACCCATAAAGTGGTAAATTTGCAGCTTAAGGTAATTGTTGAATTCTTGGAATTTATTTTTCTGATGCAATGTTTATGAATGTGATCAACATGATGCAACCACTCAATTCCTCTGCAAGTGCATACTTTTTCGGTTGGGAGGCAAAGTAACACCAAAAAGGGGCTTGAGTTGGGTAAGATAGCATTAAAAAGTGATGTTCAAAGTAACAAAAAAATGTAACCTAATTTAGTCTAACCTAGCCTATCCTTCCATGCAAGAAACCAAATTGTTTTTTTTTATATAAAATTTGCAAACTTTTTTTGTTAAAAAAAATATAATAAAAAACTTAACCGAACCTAACCTAGCTTGACCTGTTTTTGAAGGATCATGTTTTTAAATCTCCTCAAAAATTGTTTTTTGATAATTTTTCCAACTTAAAACAGAAGCCCAGCCTAACCCAGCCTAACCAAACCTAACCTATTTATTCGCTTCATGAGGGTATATGGGTAAAACTTGTCTCGTAGATACCTTAAACTGCAATAATACCCTTAAACTTTGATAGCCCGGTCCTACCACCCGAATCTCCCCTACATGCAAACCCACCAGTTATCTCTTATTCAGGATATAAATACATACCTCCTCTTGCTATTCTGCTTGAAAAAATCAGCCAATGTAGCCTGTCTCTTCATCTTAGCAACCCCAACACCAACATACGAAACATGCTGCTCAACTGGGCTCAACTGGCCACTCGCACAAAACATCCTGTTCAAATTCCGCTTTCGAAATCTGGCTCACTGGGTCCGCTTGCCCGTTACTGGCTAAACAAACTTCATGAACCTATCTGACGGAGGAATAATGAAACTGCTGATTTCGTCATCTCTTGCTGTAAGCAGAACTTCAACAGCATAGAACCCTCGATGTGTCAGAATGTACTATGCTACCATATTGGGCTTCCAAACAATCATAACAAAATACCTTTAAAATTAGAGATTATTTCACCCGGAAACCTATTTTTTAACCTCAGCAAAGGTTACTGCATTATAATTTAGTTTACTTTTGTTGGTTTGGGGGGGCCAAAAGACACTATCCCCCCTTTGAAGCGCTTGGGGGGCCATGGCCGGAATGCCCCCCTGGATCCGCCAGTGGCTCTCCGTAGAAAGCAGCATACACTTAGGTACGCCTCCAAAATTCAATTTCACGCAAACCACCCCACACACGCGTCATTACAAATTCTCCCAAATTTACATAATGATTATTTAGCTCCGGCCGAAAAACGAACTGGTCTCACTAAAGCTTATTGAGTCAAAACATTTTCTGAACAACTTCATTTCACTATTCCACGCATTACTTCTCTTTCTCCACCAACTACACCACGGTGGCAGATAGCCGAACGACACATTTTGTATTTAACCACCACTCCAAAATCACAGCTTTGTCCAGAATATGCGAAACAAAAATTTTACAAATTTCGGTCTCGTTATTCTCATGTTCCCTTTGTTTTTACTGACGGTTCGAAAGACGCAAACTTTACAGGAAATGCCATAGTATCGGGAACATACAAAAAACAACATCGACTACCAGACGGAACATCAAACTTCATCGCCGAATTACATGTTATCCTCATTGCCCTCCGTTACATTCGCAATCGTTTCCTCTGTCACCCCATGAGCAGCGTCGTCATTTGTTCGGACTCCAAATCTGTTTTACAATCTATTTCGTCACTTTCTTTTTCACATCATTGCCATATCTCTATTTATGAAACGTTAGGAACACTTCATCTGATGGGCGTAAAGGTCCGTTTCCTGTGGGTGCCGAGTCACTGCGGCATCCCAGGAAACGAAGAAGCCGACACATTAGCAAAAGCTTCATTACACCTCCAACACATCACAGAAATTCCACCACATTTTGAAGGTATTAAATCATCAATACAACAGAGCATTCGACATTTTTGGACTCAAAATTGGACACAAAACACAACCCATACACAGTTACGCATCATCAAACCTGGCGTCGACACCTGGACCACATCATATAAAAAACCGTCTCGAAGAAAAAGTACTATCACGTTTACGTATCGGCCATACTTTCCTTACCCATCGACATATCTACACGGCTTCACTTCGACCTTCATGCCCATCATGCAACACCCATCTTACAGTCACACATATACTCCTACACTGTCAACAGTACCATGGCCCTCGAAAAACACTTACCGACTACTGCCGAACACACAACATTCCATTTTCTTCACCCACGCTACTGGGAGATGAACACCCTTTTCTAATAAAATTACTCTTCATCTTTCTACGACAAACCAACTTGATCCAGAACTTATAAATTGACTTTCATAGCTCTATAGCTTGTCATTATTTTTTCCGCGGCACGAAATGGCCTCAGGAGGCCGAAGTGCCTAACTTAACAAAATGAAAAATCACGCGCGTCCAGCGCCCATAAGAGCCGGCCTTCTACGACCTGTTAGCGTGATCGATGTGGTGGCACACCCGGAGGCACCGTGTTTTTTGTGCGCCGGCGACAGATGTGGGGCGACCTCGGGTTGGTCAGGTGCATCGATGACAGAGAGGACACAGGAGACGCGTCAGAACTGTCAGTCACAAACCTGGCGCGCCTCTGAGCTCTGTCAATACATGACGCAGAGGTCGGCCAAACCGTCAACTCGTGATCTACAGGGTCGCCCGGGCTGTGCGCCAGCGATCCGGGGGTCACATGAGGCTGTTCGACTCGATGAAGACGGTCACACCAACTGTCCTCGCGGGACCAGGGGGTACCCGAACTGTCAGTACAAGATCCGGGCGGGGGGGGGGGGCACTGGGTGAGGGGAGGTTAGGGTGTCCCTCCGACAGTAAGTCGGTTGGTAAGGCAGGGGTTTGCCGAATCTGTTAATTAGCACGGAGCGCCGCCAAACTGTTAGTTCCTGGCACAGAGGAGAGGGTGTGCAGAGAAAGGGCGTGAAGTATCCACCTGGCGAGATCAGCGTCGTTCTATCTCATGTGATTTGATGAGCTTTCTAGGAAATGCAGTAGTCACCACAGATGCACCATTCCTTGACGCGCTTCTGGCATCCAGATGCCTGTAGCATTTAAATGTCAGACGGACAGCACATTACAACCCAACCCTCACCGTCGCAGTGTACCGGCAGTCTGCCCAGGACACATGCGGAAGCCAGTCCATGCCCCGGGTGGGCTCATCTATGGCTTTTTGTGGCCCGCGTTTTTCATCTCTCCTTTGAGCTAGTGATAGAGAGCCTGGGACGGACAACTACCAGAAGAGCGACATCACCCTTGACAAAGGCCTTGTCAGCGATACCGGCTGATGGATACGTTATAGATATGCTACAGATATACGGCACCGAAGAAGTCCTGAAATAGTTTCTTGTTAACATATTTCGTCTCCACCTAACTCTGCCAAGGCCAGCAGGGTATTAGCACGGGGTTGACCAGCATGAAATGTGGATCTAGGGTTCGCTATGGAGGCAGAGGAGGCAGCGACCGAAAGTGGCTTTCCTGGTCATTTTCAGCCTCCTGACACAGCGCATGTTTTGAAACAAGCAGCAGTGATCTAAGCCCACTGAGCCCTGCCAAACCTGGGTCTGGAAATCAAGCTAATTGCGCTTCGCTTACCGAGAGCTTGGAATCCCACAAGCTTCCAAGCTAAACAGACCATACAGCTGTTAAACTTCGACATGCTGTGGAACGTGAGATAAAAATTCGCGGTCCCATAGCAGGGTCTAAGTTTAAGTATCGCTGCACGCTGCATGCACGTGACCAAGCAGGCATGAATTGGAAAATCGCTGCGAATCTAAAGCGGCACGATTACGCTAGTCAGTCAAACGCTGTCGGATCCCCAGCACATGGACGTGGAACGTTACGTGGACGAGTGGAACACGCGGAACAGTCACGTGGAACTGGCGCGACCATGCTGATTTGGCGCGGCTCGACACTGGCATGTTGCTGGTGTCACGCGGTCCATTGGTCGCACCAGATGGATCAGCAGCCAGTTCCAGTCAGGAGCCCACCAGATGGCACAGTGGCCAGTTCCGGTCAGACATCTCGCTGGCAGAGCATAACACGGATTTGGAATTTCGAATCCGTTCCAGTCCGTATCCGTATCAGCCAATCAATTGAATCCACATCGGTATCCGCACCGGATAGAGATACACATTCGCTATCCAAACTGTTTCCTAAAATGCGTCATGCATAAGACCTGACTGGTTGCAGTAATAAATTGAAGCGAGAGCATGAAGAATAAGCAATATTTTAACCCCACGATAAGGTTTAAAAAAATCAGCTTGTAATGTAAGAAAAACATCAATTAGGTTTAAAGCTAAACGTGATTATAGATAGTGTATCAAGAAGCTGATTGATATTATTATGAATGCAGTCAACTGGAGTGCAAGGAAAGCTTGGTGATGACTGGACATTGAAAGAACAATGGAACGAATCCAGCTCAAGCTGCATACGCATGTGCTGGACATCAGGATGCCTACAAGCTCGAGCATGACAGTGCGATTGCTAATTAGTGTCTAATATTTTTCAGACAATTTTGCTTTAAAACTATCAGGATCAGCTAGTCGGAAAATTGTTTTATACGAAATTGTGGTTGGAAAACAGAAAGAAATATGGTTAGTTGGTTCAATTTCATTTTTCAAGGCAAGCATTTCAGAGTCATTCTGCTATCCAATCCGCATTCGTTTCTTTCCACCAAACTCTATCCGATCCGCTCCGGTATCCGTACGGATGGATAACCGTACGAATATCCAATCCGTGTCACGCTCTGCTCGCTGGTATTGCTTGGGCTCGACGGCTGTGTAGTGTGCAATGCGGCCACCATGCCAGTGTATGACCGACTAGGGCCACACCTCGCAAGGTTAACTACCACCCCACCAACAAGATGAAAGTGAAACCGGGTCAGCCCGCAGCGCCGGCGAGCAGGGCTCGGCACAGACAGCGCCGCACAGCTCAATACAGCTAACACCGCACAGCTCAGCTGCGGATAACACCGCACAGCTCAGCCGCGGATAACGTGCCACAGCTCAGTCGGGGATAACGTGCCACAGCTCAGCCGCGGATAACGTGCCACAGCTCAGCCGCAGATAACGTGCCACAGTTCAGCTGCAGGTAACATGCCACAGCTCAGAACGTGCCATAGCTCAGCCGCAGATAACGTGCCACAGCCCAGCCGCAAACAACGTGCCACAGTTCAGCCGCAGATAACGACGCACAGTTCAGCGCAGAAAACGTGGCCCAGCTCAGCACAGACAACCCACACCTCCACGTAGATAACGCCGCTTCCGGCTCTGAACCTGTTGATTTCGATTAGGTCTGCAGCAGTCTGATCGACGTCAGTTGTAACCAGGCGACAGCATAAAGCCCAATGTGATTGTTTGCTCGCCCGATCCTCGGTGGCTAAAATGTTCCATGGATTTCATGGGTATTCTGATTCTGATGCCGTGATCAGATCACTAGAAGTGTCAAGCAAATACTGACACTTTCCGGCAATATCAGACAGGTGCGTACTCACGCTATGAGTTCAATTTAAACTTTAGTCGTCGCAGGTGTTTTATTGTATCATTATTCGGTCCAGCCTTTAATCTAGCACGGCAATCAGAGCCGCTGTCAGTACTGTCCATCGGAACTGCTGTCAGCAGTGTCCATGAGAACCACTATTGGTAGTGCCCAACAGAGCTGCTTTCGGTTATTTTCACCAGATCTGGCAGCGGTAGTGTTCAACAGATCTGGTATCAATAATGACCATCAGAGCTAGTGTCGGTATGTCAATGAGAGCTGGTGTCGGTATTCGCATCATAGCCGGTACCAGTATTTCCACCAGAGCTGGTGTTGGTATATCAATGGGAACTGGTGTCGGTATTCGCATCAGAATTGGTGCCAGTGCTTCCACCAGAGTTGGTGTCGGTATGCCCGTCAGGACTGGCGTCGGTAATGCCCATCAGGATTGGTTCCAGGAACGTTCATCAGGGCTGGTGCCAGAATTTTAATCAGAGCTGGTGTCAGTATTTCCATCAGCGTTTGTGTCCGTATTTCCATCGGAACTGGCTACTCATGACATCGGAATTCGAAAACCGTGTCAGATTTCCGTGAGCAAGGGAAATTTTATACTCCAACCTGGTAATACTCGACCCGGTTCCAGCCCTCCTATGCATTTAACATGACAGCACCAACATATCCGTCAAGCATTTTCTGGAAAGTCCAGAAAAAGCATCAGAATGCGAAACAGAAGATTAGCTACTGACATGAAGCAGACACATCCTATTAGGGAAATGCACCTGCATAGTGCATTTCACTTAGTAGACATAAAACTTGGAGCAAAAACTGATAAGGGTGATAAAATTCGTTGAATGTTTTGATTGAACATTAATTCACGGTGCAATTACCCAATGTAATACAGAAGAAAACAAATTGTTTGCGGCACTAATATTATTTTGTTGCTGTTTCCGGCATTCGTTCGTTGACTAAAGGAACTGCTAGAGAAAACTACAAATATTAAAGTATTACGGTCATTCTTTCTTATTAAGAGGATGTAGAAGTTGTTTTCCCGTGACATATCCTGTGTATGTCAGCTGGTTTGCTGACCACAGACAGCCAGCAACATCAGGCTTTCATAGCAGCAGCATTAATATACTGCTTTAAACGACAATATTTGTAGACTGCAAAGAAGCGATTTCATGTCGCAAGCTTCCGCTGTCGCTTGAACCGGAACGTCCACCACTGATGGACTGGACTTTTTTGCTACGCTCTCAGTCAATGCTGACGGAGAGGTAACCATGTGCCAGAATTGCAACAGGATGGCTTCGAGTTCAGCTTCAGTCCTCCTCCCTCTTTCTTTCTTTCTCTCTCTCTCTCTCTCTCTCTCTCTCTCTCTCTCTCTCTCTCTCTCTCTCTCTCTCTCTCTCTCTCTCTCTCTCTCTCTCTCTCTCTCTCTCTCTCTCTCTCTCTCTCTCTCTCTCTCTCTCTCTCTCTCTCTCTCTCTCTCTCTCTCTCTCTCTGAAATTAACGAAAAAGATGCATAGGGAAATGCATAGAAGACTGCCTTGCAGCAACACTCACACTGTAGAGCTTCTCCTTCTTGTACCAGACGTCGTCCTCCTCCTCCTGGTAGGCGACTTCCAGGTTGAGGTCGTCACGTGACCGGCTCAGGATGCGTCGCCGGCTCACCATGTCGTTGGTGGCGTTTCTGAAACGGAGGGCGGAGGTGTCAGCGACTGTGGCGTGACACTAGACCAGGGAACCAGGCACCAATGGTAGCGACCTCAGAGCCTGGAGCATGTTTCAGAGGGAGAGGTAGGGCGCCCTCTGCACCATCCCGTGGTACTACGGTTAGATAGGCACACAAGTTAATGGTGGTTTTGTCCAAGTTACTGAGTCTGCATGGGCAGCGGAAATCTTCAAATCGAACTTGGAAGGCGTCCTCAACAATGCGAGCGTTGTGTCAGTGCGACAGGATTTGTTCATCGTCAGCGGCAGCGAATGCGGCCCATTGCATGGCTCGAGCGCAACAATCATGGCAGAAACCGTCCCAAAACGCTACTGTTGCGTGCGTGTGCAGGGTTTCGTGACACTAGACTGGAGTCGCACGCATCGTAGAAAGTGAAACCGGGCCCAATCACGAACGCCCCTGAAGCTCTAGTTCCCGGGTTGTTCCCTGTGCACAATGCGTCCGACGCGCCTGCCGACAAGTGATGCAAACACGAGCGTCGCCAGCCGGCTGCCACCATTCGCACACCTCATCATCGAACTGCACCGGCCTGCCGGATAGACGACAACTGAAGCGGCACGCCTCGGAACTGCACAGCCGAAGCCGATCCCGAGCCGGGCCACTGGAGCGAGACAGCCGCGCACACTTCCTGTTTTTGCCGCGCCCGCCACACGGCAGGGAGAAAGTGTAACGCGGCCGGACCACGACACAGGCGGCTCCACTTCATTAGGCCGCCCGGCTGCCGATCAGCCCACGCCAGCTTTCGGAGCTGCCTTTTCACCGGGCGGCTTCGAGCGGTTCGCCATGCTGTAGCAGAGACGTAGACGCCTGAGGGACGAACTTGACTGGCCACGCACACTTTTGGGAGCGCTATAGGCGCCTCGACGCCGGTTGCTTACGTAGAAGTGCACCACATTCGTTGCAAGTTCGCCCAACATGCGCTATAATGGAAATCAAACGCGTTCCTGGGCATTCATAGGTGCACTAACGGCGCTCCACGGACATTCTCAGGGCGTCTTTAAGACGTTTTCGCGACGCCCTCAGAAAGTTCTCGGGGTTCCCGAAAGAGATCCATTGGGCACCCTTCCGCTGTTTGAATTTAACAGAAATGATGAAATTAGAGGTCATCAATTCAAAATTAAAGTTAATCACAGCAGGACAAGGTTAAGACAGTCCTTCTTCACCAACAGGGTAGTAGAACACTGGAACCAGCTGCCAGAAACCATTGTCAGTAGCAACACACTGAACATCTTTAAGAACAGCATAGACAATCATTATAAGAATAGGGGGCTTGTTTTTCTGTATTCCAGGGAGAGTTGATCAACACATTTGGTGGACAACTGGTTCAGTGTACAGAGTGCAACCAAGAAGGACCCTTGTGGCTCATAGTTGCACTGATCTTTTATGTCTTCATGTTTATGTCTTTATGTCCCAAGGGTTCCCGAGGACAACCGAATGGGGTCGCGCCTACGTAATAAAGGCGTCCAAAGATGTTTTAAGCTTACTTCGGGACGTCCTTCGGGGCTCATGTACGGCGTCCTTAGAACGACATAGCCTATTGTGGCGCTGTCCGCTAATTTCGTGGTGTACTTCAGCATGTGCTGCCCATTGCATGTGGCACCTTCTATCACGTGGCGTCCCACCAGAACACCCACCAACTTTTAACTCGCGTCTGCATTCTTGTACTTAGATAGCCTATGGCCTGAAATTTCAATGGTTCACATTGGTCTATTACCAACAACATTAGCCTGCTGGTTCTCATCACTCACGCCTTCTTGCGTTAATTGTATCGTCTTTTACAAATTTTGATTCGGAGGGAAAAACTCGAAACGAATATGTGCCGTTGAGAACATGGAACATATGGCTGTGTATAGGTTAATTTTGAGCCAGATGATTTATAACTTGCATCAAAATCCTTGAAGCATAGTCTTATGAAGCAACGCATAACTTCTGAAGTGAATTCTTGCAAAGCCAAAGTTCGACTATTATCCCACCCCTTTGATAGATGTATGCATGTACTTTGGAACTTCACGGCCGTACAACTTGCATAAGTCGTCGGAAGAAGATCTGGAGCCATATTGTGAGCCCTCTAGAACAATTGAGCAAAGCTTTGCGTGATACATTATCTAGCATGGATCAGCATACCTCTACGCATTGAAAGAAGAAATGCGATGAAGAGCAATGATAAAAGTCGCCTCGTATGATACGCTAAAAGCCTAAGTACAAAAATAGTAAGTATTCTTCACATCATAATTGTTCCAGATAATGCAGCATTCAACCCGTGTATCGGTGGCGGCCGACCATCATTGGTGGTCAGTACGGTATCGGTAGCAACCGACCAGCATTGGTGGTCAGTACGGTATCGGTGGCAACCGACCAGCATTGGTAGTCAGTACGGTATCGGTGGCGGCCGACCATCATTGGTGGTCAGTACGGTATCGGTGGCGGCCGACCATCATTGGTGGTCAGTACGGTATCGGTGGCAACCGACCATCATTGGCGGTCAGTGCGGTATCTGTGGCGGCCGACCATCATTGGTGGTCAGTACGGTATCGGTGGCAACCGACCAGCATTGGTGGTCAGTACGGTATCGGTGGCGGCCGACCATCATTGGTGGTCAGTGCGGTATCGGTGGCAACCGACCATCATTAGTGGTCAGTACGGTATCGGTAGCAACCGACCAACATTGGTGGTCAGTACGGTATCTGTGGCGGCCGACCATCATTGGTGGTCAGTACGGTATCGGTGGCAACCGACCATCATTAGTGGTCAGTACGGTATCGGTGGCGGCCGACCATCATTGGTGGTCAGTACGGTTCGGGGCGGCC
Organism: Ashinkailepas kermadecensis; assembly: GCA_034440615.1. Classification (NCBI taxonomy): domain Eukaryota; kingdom Metazoa; phylum Arthropoda; class Thecostraca; family Neolepadidae; genus Ashinkailepas; species Ashinkailepas kermadecensis. The sequence continues at coordinate 45,205 of JAOTOM010004953.1, forward strand.
GACCATCATTGGTGGTCAGTACGGTATCGGTGGCAACCGACCAGCTTGGTGGTACGGTATCGGTGGCGGCCGACCATCATTGGCGGTGTACGGTATCGGTGGCGGCCGACCTTTGGCGGTCGTGCGGTATCGTGGCGGCCGACCATCATTGGTGGTCAGTACGGTATCGGTGGCAACCGACCAGCATTGGTGGTCAGTACGGTATCGGTGGCGGCCGACCATCATTGGTGGTCAGTGCGGTATCGGTGGCAACCGACCATCATTAGTGGTCAGTACGGTATCGGTGACGGCCGACCATCATTGGTGGTCGTGCGGTATCGGTGGCAACCGACCATCATTGTGGTCAGTACGGTATCGGTGACGGCCGACCATCATTGGTGGTCGTACGGTATCGGTGGCGGCCGACCATCATTGGTGGTCGTGCGGTATCGGTGGCAACCGACCATCATTAGTGGTCAGTACGGTATCGGTGACGGCCGACCATCTTGGTGGTCAGTACGGTATCGGTGGCAACCGACCATCATTAGTGGTCAGTACGGTATCGGTGGCGGCCGACCATCATTGGTGGTAGTGCGGTATCTGTGGCGGCCGACCAGCATTGGGGTCAGTACGGTATCGGTGGCAACCGACCATCATTGTGGTCGTGCGGTATCGGTGGCAACCGACCATCATTGGTGGTGTCGGTATCGGTGGCAACCGACCATCATTGGTGGTCGTCGGTTCTTGGGGCCGACCGTTAGTGCGGTATCGGTGGCAACCGACCATCATTGGTGGTCAGTACGGTATCGGTAGCAACCGACCAACATTGGTGGTCAGTAAGGTATCTGTGGCGGCCGACCATCATTGGTGGTCAGTACGGTATCGGTGGCAACCGACCATCATTAGTGGTCAGTACGGTATCGGTGGCGGCCGACCATCATTGGTGGTCAGTACGGTATCGGTGGCGGCCGACCATCATTGGTGGTCAGTACGGTATCGGTGGCGGCCGACCATCATTGGCGGTCAGTGCGGTATCGGTGGCAACCGACCATCATTAGTGGTCAGCACGGTATCGGTGGCAGGTTAGTCACGTAACGCTGAGGGAAGCATGTGACTATGCGGCCAAGTGTGCATTGTTGGCGTTAGTATTCCACATACCACAAGGACAGAGGGAAGGCTCGCGTGTTGTTCGCGTGAACAGTCCACATACCACAAAGACAGAGGGGAGGCTCGCGTATCGTTGGCGTGAAGAGTCCACATACCACAAGAACAGAGGGAAGGCTAGCGGGTTGTTGTCGTGAACAGTCGACATACCATAGGGACAGAGGGAAGGCTGTCGATACGGTACCCAATCAGAGAGAAGAAATGGTCTGTGGAAGGGAAGAAATTGGAAACGCTTTGCATGTCAAGGTATTGTAAAATTGTGTAGCAAAAATGAGAAATAGTTGGTTGTATGTGTACCTTGCACCTAAAAGCCCACTCTGTGTTGCGGTGGTAAATCTGGTTCTTGCAAACGTTTCAGAGCATTGGTCGTGGGCAGCGTGGCCCGATTTAACACACCGTTACCGACCAACATCTTGCCATCGCCTAGAACTCGACTCTGCCTGCAATGTCGACACTCCAAGGTACCACACATCACAGATTAACACATGTCTTCGGATGCATGAAGCAGTGAACAACATCAGTCGATAGCCACTTGCGAGATTTTCAGGCACCGGTGGTCATCTCATTAATGACAGCTATTAATTGCACATGCAATGGAGCTGGTAGTGTACGAGTCTGTCAGAGGGCAGGTAATTACTGCAGGTGGTAGCTGGCGGTGTGCCCATCTCGACTGTGCCTCGGGCGTACGTCATATAGAGCTGGTAACGATGTGAGCAAGTCGCACGTGGATTTCGCCACAATTCACACGTTGCCAGTAAATTACATGTAATCGGCTTGGCTGTCAGGAAAACGCGTATTTATGACAACCGCATTCCTGCGCAACAGTGTGCAGGGTAAAACCATAGTTGCCAAGCTGTTGCTAAGCAACGGGCACTCTGCAACCGCCGGCGGACAAATTATTGGAGTTTATTTTGAGCGACAGGAAATTCCATCAACATCATCCGAGCCCATTTACCAAGAATTACTGTGAGCGATGTCACACAACATATATCACGTCAATCGTGTAATTACTGTAGAGATATGGGGTGGCGCGGTGCAGAAGTGGTCAACCTGAAGCGGGCAAGTGGTGGCGAACTGAGCACGTCAGCAGATGGGTTAGGAGTGGAGGTGGATGACCCGATCTATCAATCCCATTTCTATTGATCTGCCAAATTGTAAGATGTTGGCATATAAATATACGTTTGCATAATAAGATCAAATCAACTTAACTTTAATAAATAAACTTTACCACGGAAGATGTAGTTACTATCTGCCATCGGTCATCTAACATCATGGCAGTGGTTAGCAGATTTTTTTACTTCGCTACAACTCCAAATGTATATGTATACTAGGATGTAGAAATATATATACTAGGATAACTCACAAGTCACTGGATATTTCCACCACCCGGTTAGTTCTTTTTGATTAGCGCCGAAACCGCTGTCGCTAGCGGATTCAAACTTTGAGAAGTTTCAAATGATCAACCATGCTGTGTTTTTTTAATAAATATGTTCACGTTCACCTAAGGTCATGTCAATGTGACGTCATAAAGTGATTTACTTTGCCTGCATTATTTATTGAGATCACACTTTGCCGCTAATAGTCCAGTTAAACAGTTAAAGTTAAAGAATCGTTAAAATGAAGGAATTCGCATGATTGAGGACATAATTAGATTTGGTTGGCATGCTTCCAAGAGCGCGTCAATCTAGCACACCTATGACCTTAGTCAAGGCCATGCTAAATCAGGTTTATCTATGCTATGCATGCGTGAATTCTGTCGCTTCCCAAGTGCTCGGGTGCACCTATCATGGAAAATGGTGTCCATTTGTTGACTCCATGCGTATCAATGCCCAGAACGTGACTAAACAACATCCCAGAAGCCATTGGAGTAAATTGGATGAATTCCCATAAAAATGTTCACGCTATTTAACCCGCACACTCTCGAGGGGGTAGAGGGATCATTTTAGCACCCCCCCTCCCGAGCCGAAATTTGGCACACATTTTCCCACATCAATTTGGTATGCTGTGTGAAAATGTTGAGGTCAGGCCATCTATGGCCAACGAGTTATTTACAGTCAAGTGAGGTCACCTCCAAAATCGTTCAACCAGTTGTTCCGTTTTAACGGATAATATTTGAATGAAACTTTCAGCATTTGCTTATCCTTAGGGATGCAACAAAACGCATCAGAGGTATTTTCGATTTTTGTTTTTGATGACGCATTTGCTTTGCATATTTGCCTATTAGGGCTAAAATTAAAGATTCTGTCGACAGTAAGCATTTTATGAGGGAAAGTTGAATAAAACAATGTTTCACGGTCCGCTCTACTTATTAGAAAAAGAAGTCCAGAAGATTACAAAAAATTAAATGTCTAAATATTAAAATGTTGAATTTTGGGTGACAAAAATGGCCATGGTCGATTTCGCCTTCCTTTTCTGATGCGAAAAAAACAGTTTTTTAAATATCTCCCAAAAACACTCCCAGAGCCAAACAAAATGATGTCAGAAATGATCATATAGACCTCCCTAGTGCAGTCACTTTTGTTTGTGGATTTTGGGGGGTGGTTTCGGGCCCTACTCGTCGAGCGCTTTCCAATGATACCACTTTCGTTTTAGTGCAACGCTTAGTTTGGGAATTAGAGGAGGGTATAAAAGGAACCTCCTCCCCCCCCACCCCGAGACGGGGCATGATGTTCTGGCCGGAAAAAGTGGGGAGGGTTAATTCACCCGACATGTGACATCATCGATGACGTAGAGGCCAAACAAATTTTAGCCCTTTGGAAAATTTCACCTGAGGTATTTTGCTTCACTTTTCAATTAACTTGGATTCATTTCGGTACGTCCATTGGTTCTTGAAATACCAGGGGGAGAAAGAAAAACAGCGACTCGTAGATGGAAAACTCCGCCAGTCACTGCTAACGTATACAATAAATAACAAAGCAGAACAAATGGACGTGAAGCAGTTATTAATGCATTTTCTAGCTGTCAAGACTTTTTAATTGGCTACTGATCGAACATGATTTGGGAGCACGAAGTGCAGTGTGTTGCATCCAACCCCATTTGTAATATCATGAAAAACTGTTGGTGGTGTCATTTGGCATGCACCACCATTTTTAGAGGCAGGAGTGAAGCCAATTAACAATACGTTGATGTATTCCGGAACCTTGACAACCACTTTCCATGCTACGGCCCAATCAGCAGTGGAGAGCTGTATGACGCAATTGGAGCCACCAATGAGAGTGGCCGCACCCTGTCACGTGACCAGGTCCGACCGATCCGACTGTTATCGTCAAAGTGAGCCCGACAAGCACCTCGCCGGACATGCAGCCAGGAAAGCGGTGCTCAAGGCAGCCCCCACTTCCCGCCGGATTGAAGATTGATGACTCGAGCAAAAAAACTACTCCCGTCCTCTCCCGAAATTTTCGTTCCAGGCATTTCGCAACAACGCTTGTCGATGGCCTGAAAGTAGAACTAACGGCACACATGCAAGTTAATCTTCGTGGCAGTGGAGTCGACAAAGGCCCCCGCAAGCAGCGGCTCCCTGACTGCCGACAGCAGGTGACCTCGCCTCTCCAGGGGCGACAACACGCTGCCGGACGACCGCCGACCGCCAGAGACCTCGGCCGGCGTGTGCACGGCAGCACGAATGGCCGGCTGCTCGCCGGCCGAGACCCGAGATCCGAGTCTCCGAGAGCGAGCGTGTCGGCAGTGGCGAGAGAGGAGCGGGCGAGGGCGCGCTGCTGGCGCCGTCGGGCATGCATACCGGTCCAAGGTCGACCGGCCAGTTACTGCTGCCGGCAATTACCGGGCGAAGGCTAGCTGGCCAGCACGGCCGCCACAGCCCGACTGGGACGTGTCATTAATGCCGGCCAGCGGCGCGACGGCCTCCTCCATCCCACCCACACCACGGCCATCACAGCCAGCGGCGCGAGGGCCTCCTCCTTTCCACCCACACCACGGCCATCAATATCCATCGAGTCGAGTCCGAGCTGGCCACCCCCAGCCTGCGGAACCAGTGGAACCGCGCTGGAAGTTGCCAGATAAATTGACTTCATTTCCATCGCTTGCTTCATTTGCATCATTGGCTTCATTTGCATCATTAGCTACATTTGCAGCATTGGCTTCATTGCCCTTCCTATGCACTATTGCGCATGCAAGCTGTTAGTTTTAAAACTACCTTCAGTGATATGGAAAAATGCCAAAATACTTGCCAAAGACTGATACGGATCCAAATATCCGAGTTGGGAAGGATAACGGTTTGTGAAGGAAAATGTTTAAAACGTTCCTTTAAATTAATTACGAAAACATATCGGAATTTGGTAGATCAGGCGAGTGCAGGTGTGATCGTTTTCAGCGTGATCATCTTCGACATAAAATGCTCTTGGATTTAGAGAAAAAAATCATGTTTGTGTGATTGCTTTTTTCGGAGGGGAATCGGCAGTTTCGAGAGAACAATTGCTGTTTTGCCATACATAGATCTTTCAACTGTGGAAGAATTCCGCCGCACAATCCACCTAGCCTACGAAAAGAACACATTATCTGTTCCAGTCAAGGACAGAAGGCTACCAGCTCCTTACAGTCACCATCGTAATCATTGCTGTGTGAGGGCACGATAGTTACCAAATCCGCTGGTGCCATTCTTACGGTTATCACCCTTTGAGTTGCCGCTCAGACGGCTACCACCCTTTGGAGTGTCAGTCTGACGACTACCACCATTTTCGGCCACCAGTCTGATGGTCCATGGAGCTGCCGATGTGACGGTTATTACCCCTGAGATTTCCGATGTGATGATTATTACCCCTGGGTTGGCCGATGTGATGGTAATTACTTCCGGGGCTGCCGATGTGGCGATTATGCACCCTGGAGCTACCAATATGACGGTTATCAACCCTGAGGCTGCCTATGTGACGGTTATGAACTCTAGAGCTGCCGATGTGACGGTTATCAGCCCTAGGGCTGCCGATGTGACGATTATGCACCCTGGGGATGCAGACATAACGGTTATTACCCCTGAGGCTGTCGATGCAACGGTTGTGAACCTTGGAGCTGCCGATGTGACGGTTATTATCCCTGGGGATGCAGACATAACGGTTATTACCCCTGAGGCTAGCGATATAACGATTGTGAACCCTGGGGCTGCCGATGTGACGGTTATGCACTTTGGGGCTGCCGATATAACGGTTATTACCCCTGAGGCTGCCGATGTGACGGTTATCAACCCTGGGGCTGCCGATGTGACGGTTATGCACCTTGGGGCTGCCGAGATGACGGTTATTATCCATGGGGATGCCGATGTGACGGTCCCTATTCCTGTTATGTAGCACCAATCTCGACAGTATTGGCATGAGTACCGGGACATCCAACTCTGTGATGTATGTACCATTCTAAACCACACCTATGACGCTTACTGACGGCAATGGTACTGCATACCTTCTAGTAGCACTTACTGAACCTCAGTTCATCAAATAGCATCATCTTTTAACCTATTTGACGGATACTAAAGGCATGGAAGCCTGGCAGTTATGCCATGTAATCTCGGTGTTATGCAACATATATATACGGGAGAAAATACATTTGATTTCGCGCTTACACAATTTAAGAAATTTTATCCGAGAAGAAGTTATGGTAAGGCGATGGAAGAGGTAATTATTATTTGCGCAATATTTAGCTCTGGTGCACTATTTCCCTGGGCGAACAAAACTCACATATTGAGTAACAGGTCACACGCTTGTATCCGCTGAACCGTATTATGGTATCTTGAGCTGTGTCCATGAAGAGTCAAATGATTTGTGAATAATAGCAGCGTTACAGTCGCTACCTACTCCGTCACGACTTAGAGAAGAGGAGATCGGTGATATATTATGGGAAGGGAATGCATCGCCAAGCCGGTCACTTTATCAACACGTCCTTGAAGCTACAGATGTTTTGGTTGGTCATGTGGTGCTTCATAGTGCTGTTTGAAATGATGGCATTGGCATGACATAACATCATGACGATAAGCAAACGGACAAAGCCGCTCGCACATGCCAGTCTGAGCATCCAGGCTTGAACATCGATTGGAATTTGGGGAGTACACAAAAACTGAAGATACAACATACTTGAAGGTGTCTCAGAATGTTGTTTGCAGTTGTTTGCTCATTCAGTATAATGTTCAGTGATGTTCCAGGCACGGTAATTAAGGGCACGCTCAGTTCTGCACCTGAGCACCACAGTTCGGCATATACAGACTCCCAAAGTTCCTTGAGGTTATGTAAATGCATCACATGTGTACACTGAACCATCGCAGTGTGACAGAGTGACCGATCCCTCGCAGCGCGAGTGATCGGGTTGACCCAACTAACTTTTGCTTTAAGCAAGACAGACACATACCATATCTTCCGTATCTACCATACCATAGAGAGATATCCATATCATGCTACATGATGTAGCTTCATCCTCGGTCTTTCAGCGTTACCTGGAACACTTGCATCCGCCTCTTTTGATTCACCTTCTAGATCAGGTCAAACAGGTCAATGTCGCAGTGCAGCCAGTCGATCGATCTTCGCCGCAGTTTTCGGACTCTGGTTGTGAAGCAAATACGATTTCGTGCTTCAATGTCAATGATATGCGAACGGAATACTTAGTCGAACACACTGACACGTGCAAAGATGAAGATCACCGACTCCGTCAGGGTCAAGTATCTGGAACGATGTGATGAACGGTTGAAGCTAGTAATTTTCGAAACAATTGGCGCTTAGAAGTTGGTAAGGAATCTAGCCGGAGCAAAACGAAATGAAGACCTAAACCATAAACCAATTCTGTGTTAAGTTGTTTTAATCACACTTTTCGAACATCAAACAACATATTTTCCTTTTGACTCAATATGCTCCAATCCTATTGGACTATAAAAGCAACATTATAAATGAAGTTGCAGTGCAGAATTACCCCGCTTTAGCCATTTGTATTTTTAATAGTTCGTAGTTCAGTCTCCAGGGCACTTGGGATGCATGCATCTTTGTGGCATTTTGAGTTATAATTCATTGATATGACCTGATCTAGACTTTACGCTTCGAACATTATTACAAGACACAATTGGACTTAATATCTTTTCTAATTATCTTCAAAAATGAGTAGCCACAAAGCTATGTTGATCAAAATGTATTCTTGGTTTAAATCTCCATTTAACTTAGTAACTTAACACACACAGACTTACATTTTCTTTGATCATCTGTCAATGCACTCATCTTTCACTTGTGACTGTGTCTTGTACGGCTTGTTTGTGAAAAATGATTAAATGTACGTCTAAAAACCACATTGAGGCGAGATCGTGACCTGACTTTAACCAGTCCCAGCTGCGGACCATGAACACACTGAAGGTATTGTTTCGACACAACATGTACTCATAAATTATCAAAGCTGATGCCGAATTTCAAAGCGATATCTCGAAGCGTTCCGGAGTTACCCCAGAAGACATTTTGTGGTGTAAAATGGATCCCTCACCCACCCCTCAACACTGCGAGGCTTCATTTCCGTCGTAATTGTGGGACACGGTACGGGTTGTAAAACGGTGGCAAGTCAGCATGTGGTAGGCCGATGGATATATGGGATGATGGCTGTGCAGACGTTGGGCCAATGGCACGGCATGAACTACTGAGCACACTCGACAAATTTCCCAACACAAATGATGTCATTATTTATCCTGCGGAAGTGTCCTGCGGTTTAGGTAAATCACACACAGCTTGATGCCACGATCAGTCATGTTGATGTCGCGCAGCCACTTTCATGATAATTCGTATAGTCAAACACCACTTCAACCCAATTATGCGGATAGCGAGCCGTTGACCTTAGCTAGCTAGACATTGACCCAATTGCGGTGTTCGGGTTCGCCTCTCGACGTTGTGAAACAGGTCCTGGGGCGCCGGACACCTTGACGACCGATTCATTCGAGCCACCGAGACGTCTGAACCAGGGGCACACTTGCACCGACGAGGAACATGAACCAACCAAACGGTGGCATCGATTTGTTTTTATCGAAGTTATTCCACATTATCGAAACTCCTCAACCACAAGAGTACCTCAAGCATCGAGACCACTGAGCCATCCATCCATCTGAGGAATGAGAATACTTCGAGACACATGACACATGACCATCGAGACACATGAACCACAGGGAGCACTGAACCCAGAGCCATTTGTCTCGTTGATCCAGATGGAGCTCTCCTCAGACATTCTCAAAAAGTCGGAACAAATGAACCATGAACAATTTAAACACCGAAACATCTAAGGTATCGAACCGCCTGAGCTAACAAGACGCACACCCTGCTGAGACATAAGTACCATCAAGACATGAAGCATTGGCACGCAAGAACCAAATAACACACGCGAGTCGCTGAGACGCACGAACCACTGAGGCCCACGAACCATCGAAACCCACGAGCCACCTAGACGCACAAACCGCCGAGACCCACGAACCACTGAGACCCACGAACCGCCGAGACCCACGAGCCACCGAGACGCACGAACCATCGAGACCCACGAGCCACCGAGACCCACGAGCCACCGAGACGCACGAGCCACCGAAACCCACGAACCTCAAGGGTGTCTGAACCACGGCGGCCGCATGAACCACCCAGGCACGGCCGCCCCACCACCATGCAGCAGACATTGAGCCGACGGTCAGTGCGTCCCCCATTGTCACGCCCAGGCAGAGCCGTCTGAGAGCGTGAGAGCCTCGCGGGGCCGAAATACAGGTCGGCGTCACGGCGCGGCGAACCGCTCTCAAGCAGCCAACGGCTGTTTCCCAATGCAGAGAGACGGCCGGTCGATGACTGGTCAGGTTTGTATAGCGCCGTGTCATTCCGAGTGTGTCTGAGCAGCAGGGACAGACCCAAGTGGCGCAACACAAGTAGCAACATTCTGAACACTTCGCACAATGGAATGTAGGGCGAACGAAAGTGAAAATATGATATTGGGAAATTTGTTATATTTTCGTTATTTATTACATAGTGTAGCTCGATGTCTGCAGCTGATATGGATGCAAGTGTTTGTTATGCTTCTTGTAGATGAATGGGTTTGCGATTGCATTTTTTACAAATAGCTTTGAGAACTGTTTTCGACTTCAGTGAGCAGGCTCTTTTTGTCAGACTGGTTCGTAGGCTTTATTGTGTCGTACTCCAAAGCTACTAAGGCAGAAGCAGTTTCATTTGTGAAAGTAATTCCGAAGCATATCAAAGATGTGCCCAGTGCTTATTTAGGATGGTGTTGGAATGTGATCTAAGAAACTGGAACAATAACTCACACAGAAAATATTAAACACAAACGCTGAGGTAGGAGACATTTGCAACCGGTTGCAATCACCAATGATATGGCTAGAAAATGCGACTTCGGTTCGGAAGGTCGTTAGTTCGGGCCTCATTAGGTACCTTGATATCTGACATCACTGTTCGAAGTTGGCGATTATCTGCGCCAACATATCGAAAAAGTCAATGGTGTGGTATGCGGCCGAGTAGCTCAAGAGGTGGCATGCTATTGTAACGAGCTCTAATCCTCTTCATAGTCAATGAAAACAAATGGCAAGGTCATTCATGAATATATCAGTGATTTACATTACATGAAAAAAGATGCCACCGCGACAATTTAGGTTTAATAAACCGGTATTAGTGGCGTTGGACGGGCGAAGGCAAGTGCTAAAAGTTCAATGAATTCGAATATCTGTGCTTATCAGTTATAGGAGAATTGGCTTGAGTATATGTGCAGTCATGCGCCTTCAAGAATGTGCAGAGCTAAGGTGGTTACAGATGCCATACACTCAAAAATTGCATTGCTACAGACATGAATAAAAGTTTTCATGCGGTGATATATGTCATCCCTCCTTTGGACTGAAGCCGACACGCCGGAATACAAACAAAACATATTATTCCTTTGTCATCCTAAAGTGTCGGTTATGGTACTAGGTGTATATCAAGCTATTCGTGCGTGGAAATGTTGCCGAAAAAGTTTTATTTCAGGAATGATTGAGTGATTTAGGAGATATGTTGTGATGAAAATTGGTAAATTTCAATCTGAAGAAGCACATTTGACTCTGAGTGAGAAAATTAGAACATGGAGTGCTGCATTACACCGTGAATTGCTGTTGAAAGCTGCCTACTAGCGAAAATACCGTCACGAACCCTTTCGCTGAACAAAGACTTCAGAGCACTTCATAAAAACATTGGGTTAAAAATTATCAAAAATCACAATTGAAAGAACACAATTGACTCAGAATTAAAAAGCTAGAACGCACAAAGGTGCATTAAAAACGTTACTGCCGTCTTAAAAGCTTGACGGTGGGCCGGGCCGGGCCGTGCCACTCAGATGAACTTGTCTACCATGGCACCGGCGTAGTGCCGTGCATCGCTCTCGCCCGTAATGAAGCACTTTCACTGTTATTGCAATGCCCCCATAGGGCTTGGTCCAATGGCGAAAAGTCACAACGCGCGCTTCAGCGCAAGCTTGATGCACCCGGCGGCCATCTGAATAGCAGTGTTCTATTTATGCGGTGACAATGGGCCTACATGAGCCACTGTCAGGTGTTCTGTTCAACGCACGTGGGACTAATTCAACTGACGACTCTGCACTGACTCGGCTTCCCTCCACTAACGTCAGATGGAACCACAACGTTGTGCCTTGAGCATGTGACAACGTTAGTGATGTACGGGGCCCGCAGCTCCCGGGGCGCCACTCGGTACCAACCTCTTGTTGTTGCCAGGCCGATGCGTCGGCAGAAAATCATACGTCTTATGGTCGCGCGCCTCGGCGCTTCTGTGACCTCCTCGCGATCGGACCACGTACGGGCCGTCCTCGATCTCTTCGTACGGAGGGTGCGGTCTCGACTGTCTGTACGCCATGGATGGGCACTCGGTCGGCCACTGGTCAGGTCATCCACTCCCCGCGACCCCGCGCGGATGCACTGCGGGCAGGTCAGTACCACACCGCCACTGCGGCTCCGTCAGCACCACACCGCCACTGCGGTCCCCTCGACATCACACCACCACTGCGGTCCCGTCAGTGTCACTGCTTCGCTGTGGTCAGCTCGGCAGCACAGTTCGGCAGCACGGCTGGGCAGCGGCTCGGCAGTGCAGTTCGGCAGCACGGCTCGGCAGCACTCTGCGCGTCAGGACGGGTCGGAGACACTGACTGGCGCCGCTGCGGAGCCGGAAGGCCGGGCCGGTACGGGAGAGCGGACGCCACGGCGCGTCGTGTCTCGGCCCGGCGGACTGACTGGTGGTGGTTAGCAGCCGCCCTCCGCTCACCGGCGCTGTCGCCGCCGCTGGACGGCCTCGGACGCCGAGCCCCGAGAGCCGAGCGACGGGCGACGAGCGACGAGCGACGAGCGACGAGCGACGAGCGACGAGCGACGAGCGACGAGCGACGCGCGACGAGCGACGAACGACGAACGACGAGCGACGAGCGACAAGCGACGAGCGACGAGCGACGAGCGACAAGTGGCGACCACCGAGCGCTTACTGATGAGCACCGAACGCCGGGCAACGAAACCCGAGCGACAAGCGACGAGCACCGAGCGCCGAGCGTTGCTGAGACCGACCACACCAGTCAGTCGATCACCCCGTCAGCCGGACAACCACACGGACCGGACGCGGTCTGACATGACTGGACTCGAGCTGGACACGGCAGGACTGGGGACCGGTTCCGGCTGGACACGACTGGATCCATGCCGGCCAAGGTAGCTCACGTCACACCAGACGAACGGCTTGACGCGTCGTCCCGGCACTCGTCCGGCGGCCTGAAATATGTCATCCCAGCACCGCTCACAGGTTTTAATTCAGTCGTTTTGGAGCGCACGGGGACTCATGAAACGGCTTCAGAGTGATCCGGCATCAGTCTGTAAGCGGCACCACTCGAGTTGTGCAATGTACATCTCCCGCTAAACCGTCCTGGTCACGTATACCGGGCCGGTGACGAAGAGGAAGTATCGCCTGTGAAGATGACTCCGACCTGTGTGTAGGACTATGCCTGTGGAGATGACTCCGGTCTGTGTGGAGGACTACGTCTGTGAGGAGGCCTTCGTCTGCGGGAATGACTCGGTCTGTGCGGGAACCACCGACTGTGGGAGCCCCATCCGGATTCTGGGGAGCCCGCCTGCCGTGGGAGCCCCCTCCGGATTCTGGGGAGCACACCGACTGCGGGAGCCGCCCCGGATCCTGGGGAGCCCGCCGACTGTGGGAGTCCCTCCGGATCCTGGGGAGCCCGCCGACTGTGGGAGCCCCCTCCGGATCCTGGGAAACCCGCCGTCAATTGGGCTTCCCAGAGCCCACCGACGTCGGCCGTGCCGCTCGGCCTCGGACGCGGTTCGACAGCTGTCCAGGGCGGCGCCAGCACGTGCTGTGATCAGGTTCGGCGTGTACGATTTTCCCAGGCGCGGCCGGTCCACTTTCTAACCAGACGGCGGCTGCGGCGCCGGCGGCCAGACGACGCAGGCCGACTGCACAGGTGCGTGCACGCCGCCTGGTCCGGCCGACACGGACCCCACCCGCGAGCGGCACATGTCGCCGTACGCCCCCACATGACCCCACGGACCCCGTGAGCGACACTCAGGTGGGCCGACTCTGGCCGGCGCGGCGGGCTGGTGCGCGGACCGCGGTCAGCCGCCCAGATCCGCCCGCGACATCTGTCGCGAGGCGCCATCTGGTGCGGACTTCGGTCACGCCGTTCAGATGTCGCCAGCCGGCGTTGACGCCGTCCGCTCGCCAACAGCTGACTCTCTGCGCTGTGATAGGTGAGCCGGTAGCCATTACCACTCGCTGCGACAGGCGAGCCGGTGGCCATTACCACTCGCTGTGACAAGCGAGCCGGTAGCCATTGCCATTCGCGGAGAGGGCCACTCCGAACGAAGCGGCATTAGGTCTTACGGAAAGAGTCACTCCGAACGAAGCGGCGTTGGGTCTGGCGGACTCTTTCCGCTCACTCTGAAGGAAGCGGCATTATGTTGGGAGGAAAGAGCGAGAGGCTTGGCACCATTGTTGTCTGCTGTGCTGCTGCCAATTTGTGTATGTGTGCCTCATCTGAAAGAGAATTAGGAGCACATATGGGCACCGGCGCCATTTCCTAGCAGTCTTGTCACGCATCGCTTATCGGAAATGGATAATTGGGTCAGGGAAATTCCTATTGGCTATCCTATCTAATCAAGCAGTTAGTTTGCATAAGCCATATGCAAAAGTGTTCAATCATCGTAGTCGCAGCCATGTTACAAGCACACATCCACATTTAGAAAGCGGCACCAGTATTCCATTATCTTTCCATCAAACATCTTTATGGCTGTGTTCCCAACCATGCCAGTCGCTCGCATGTTCATGATGATGACAGTGTGACACAACATAGTATAAACAGCTGTCTTGCTGTAATGCAACTTGCCCATTGCCGCTGCTGTGCGTGTGCTATCGCAGTGAGTATCCAGCCGACCATCGATGGTTCTCGTCTCCGTAGACGTGACACAGCTTCATCTGCCCGGGCATATGCACACACGCCAATACTACCAGTAGAACGGCCCAGTACGGTAATCCATGACGATGACAAGTGAGGCCAATGAACGTGAGGCAAGACAAATGAATAACTAATTGCAAGGCTTGCAGGAAGGAAAATGTGTTCAGAATACCTAACCTTGTTACCAGGCTGTTGTTTGTTCACCACGGACGACAAACAAACTAGTAGCATATGTTCCAATTTATTATATCGTATTTTGTCGCAGAGGAACGGACCGTAAAATGTCACGCGAAAGGTGCACATTTCAGGCTGCAGACACGGTTTTGTTTACCAAGCGCTTAGAATGAAAGTCCAGGAGTTCAGCTCAAAACTCGATAACATGACTGCATATCAAAGTAAATTAGACTAATTAGTTGATTTACTCCCACAATGTACTAGTTGCTTTATGATAACAGAGACTAACTTTTGAAAAGCCATTAACTTAGCATGGTACAAGAATCAAGTAGCTCTAGCTCTACCCGGTTAAAAGTTATCAACCTATTAAAAGGGTGGCGGCCTTCATCGAACTAGGTCGTGTCGATCATTTTGCTAAGATCACCCATTGTATGTGAATAAAACTTCGCTCGCCCTCGCTCGTAACAAGTCAGTGATCGGATTATAGATGCACGGAGATCGATTTCTTCCTGATATCGTTGCACGCAATCGAATAAGTGACATCGTAAATACAACCTGAACCCTCAAGTGTCTTCTGAGAGCATAATTCAAATTTCTCAAGGGGTGCGAAATGTAATCTGAGCGGAGTCAAATAATTATGAATCATTGAAACGGTTATTTCAAGCAGCTAAATACAACTCTTCCAAAAAACTTACAAATTCTACTTTAATATTCGAAATTAAAGCAACCGTCCGCACAGTATGGCAAGAAAACGGAGTTTCGTAAGCTTGAACATGTTGGCCGACTGTGGGAAAGTTACCCCCAGTCGGAAATATTGTTCCCAGAGTGACCCAACTTGCCCCGTATTTGCACGTTAAATGTTCAGAGGACGTTCTCCTCCTCCTCCCACGTGCTCAACAAATGTTCCTGTGCTCTAGTCCTGCATCTGACTGACATCCGCTTAATTAATTACACTTTTCCCCAGCGATAACTCCTCCCTAGAATAACTCCTGGCTTCCTCAACATTCCGTATTGCGCCGGAAGGCCATAACAGCAATCAGTTGCATTTCCACCCTTTGGACATGCGGGTGTACCAACTCTCCGCTTTCACTGGAATTGACCGGTCCACCATTCCATGTGTGCGGTCAATCATGCACTCACCCAGTTCTGCAACGGTGAGCAGGAAGCCAACCAAAACCGTCGCTGAATGTTTTGCTCTCATACGCAGCAAGCAGAACGCACCATGAATTGGCGTAGCCGAAATCCCGATTGCAAGTAAGAACCGTTCAAGTTTGCAGACATGTTCATTGGTCATAACGATCCCAAAACTTGAACTACGTGCCAGATTCAGCAATGAGAAGATATTTATGTACATATTTAATGGGCATGGTGGCATGCACGCTGCTGCACTTCTAGCTACGAAACTGATGCCCGCTCACTGGTAGGATGTCACGAGCGGGACTTCGCGACCGGGACGAACGGGACGGTGACGAAGAGGTCAAGGGGCACCTTGAATACGGCTTGGGTATGAGTCTTGATGATGATGAAGATGAGCAATCATGGTGAATACGTGTTTGTGCACGTGTGTACATGGTGAATGCGCGCATGTACACGCACTCATCACGCTCTAGCCGGGAGTTAGAAATTTAACGTGGCACAAACAAACGTCCTGCCTGTGTCTGTGCTGCTTTTCTCATGTTCCTCAGGTGTGCCGGTTGTGTTTGGCGCCTCGTCTGTGGTGAATCCGTGCGTCGTGTCTGAACCGTGTCTGCGCTGAATCCGTGTCGCGTCTCGGAGTTGTGGCCGAGCCTGCCGGCGCTGTGTCTGAGAAGTGTGTCTGGGCTGCGCCTCAGCTGCGCCTGTGTGCATGTAGCTCGAGCAGCCAGCCGGTATCGCCGCGGAGAAAGTGGTCATTCCTGGCGGGCCGCCCTCAAGGTCCGTCGCCACGACTGCCGCACCGTGGCGCTAGTGTAGTGCCGTGGCCGACCGTAGTACCTCCTGACACACACACACACACACACACACACACACACACACACACACACACACACACACACACACACATGAGTGTTGTTTAGTATGATTTTGAGGGGGCAAGTGCCCCTCAATATTGGCTTTTCCTCCCCCCCAATTATTTGAACTTTTACCATAGGACCATATGGAGTGTGCCCCAAATAATCTTCAAAAATAAGACCCGTGCTCACACGCATACGCACACACACACACACACACACAAGTACATATATATATATATATATATATATATATATATATATATATATATATATATATATATATATATACTCACACGACCTGCTGCGGCGAGTCTCGGGAGTCCGGTGGGTTTGCCAGTGCGTGTGAATATGTTGTGTGGACGAGGATGTGCTGGTCTTCCAGCACATTTTCTAGAGATGTCAGTCGACAGCCTATGCACACCTGGCAACTGCCTCGGAGGCATTGGCTGGCCACTGGCCGGCTGCCTTACTCCTGAATTTCCTCCCTGCTCCCACGCCTACAGCAGCTGTGATTCGCCTTCGCCAGCGCCCGGTCCTGGCGCGGACTGGCCACCGTCCGTCGCCTGTGCTCGCGCCGCCGACCGCCGGTCGCGGACAGCCGCTTCGACTCGGATCAGCGGGAGCCGAGGAATTCCGAGTAGAAAACGCGACGCATGACGCTGGCACTTCATGCCGGTGTTCCGTTATCCGACTGGTTCTCACTATTTCTCCTTAATTGGCGTTGAGAGCAGTGTGGAGGTGCCACCGCGGCGTGGCCTGGTGTTCACCAACTTCCGGCCGTTAACTCTCTCTGAGGTCGCCAGGATCGCCTGGCTGCAGCACACTACACCGCCGGAAGTGACGCCAACCATCTGAAGGGGAGCAGGCCAGGGACAGCCGTGCATTTGAGAGGCCCTAGCCACTGCCAAATATGCAGCTTGCATAGACGATTTACGCAAAATGAATAATTTATCCGGAAAGCAGCTTAAATATCAGCACAATAGCCGCATTACGCTAATAGCAACAAGCGTGACTATATGCAGTCCGCAATGCACAAGTTTTTGTCCAACTTGAAAATGTGCACCGGGTGGAATCGATGCGCACGATGAAGGTGCGGGACTTCCATTGTGCATACCCAACATTTGCCCTCAATAAATTAACGCTGCTGCTGTTGGGGTGTTTGCCCAGTAGCGGTGTGGCGGTGCGCTCCAATCCTCGCTGAACACATCAGATTTGAGAAGCGAGATCTCAGATTAGGCTACAGCCCAGATAAAGGCATAATAGTCGTTCAGCGCAATGAACGCACTTAGTGACGAGGAAAGTGAAGCAAGGCTGTTGTTGATGTATTGGCACCTTATATGCGGAGGTGTCTGGAGACATGGTAATACTGTAAATAGACGTGGTCAGCTAGAGCAATGTCACATCACATCGGATGGAGCTTATTCCTTACAAATAAGCTAACAAGATAAGCAATGGGTTCCCGAAACCAGCTGATATGAGCATGGAAGCTATTCTGCTGAAAACAGTCTTCATCGGGTTGATTTAAGCCTCTGGGTGGCAATCATAGTGTTTACGTCAAACCTTCGAGCGGATACAGACATGGGCCAGTTGATCAAGCGACAGAAAGGGGAACATTAATCGCCCTTCTCATCGCATTAAATACGTTTTGCGATTGACCGCGTACTTCAGATCACTTTGTGTTTCCTTCACATCGAAACACGGAACGGGAAATGCAACCAAAAGCTTTGCACCCCGCCCACATGTTCATTTTTCGTACGATGGTAGCCTCTTCTATGAACAGTGCTTCTTTGACTTGCTTACTCGGTGTCAAATTGTGTCGCAATTGCATGTACGTATTTCGGGAGTGCTATGTAAGCACCTGTTGGCGAGCAATATTCAATAGTGAATTAAAACGCTTGCAGCCGATGCCCAGTGTTCTTGTAAAACGGAATGTCTTGTCAGATGGATTGGAGTGTGGCTAGAAGACCAGCACATCCTCGTCCACACAACATATTCGCACGCACTGGCAAACCTACCGGACTCCCGAGACTCGCCACAGCAGGTCGTGTGCGTGCCACGCACATCAACTTAGTGGGTCGTTTACAGGGGTGAAGCCGTGACACGACAGAACGACAGAACTCTCCGTAGTCGCCTCATCCACGGCAGGGACGATGGCAACAACAACTGACGCCGAGCTCGGGCCGTGGGACTGCAGATCAATGTGCTCCGACAGTCGCCGGACAGTCCAGCCAGCGCGGCGGGCCGTCAGGTGTGGACCGGAACGGTATCGCCGACCGTCGTATGTACCAGTGGTCGCCATACCAGTTGCGGCTGCACCAGTAGCCACTGTATTCAAGTGGTAGACGCACCAGTAGCCACTGCACCAGTGGCCGTCGTACTAGTGGCCGCCGTATCGGTGCACTGGTGCGGCAGCTGTGCACTGTGAGGCGATGGAACATCTGAAGCCATTTAACATTCAAATATTTGGCACGCTGTTCCTACTGCTGAGCTTCCTCGCTCCTTCACTGCTTTACTTCAGCACCAGGGTCTTAGCTTCTCTCTCCACCCATCTCGGCATAGGATTTTTGTTTGTTGGTTTCTTCATCCATGCGTTCTTCTCATATCTAATATATTGATGAAAAGACTTCACTGGCCCGAAGATACACGTTTTCTCGCCTAGCTCAGCCATTCTGCACAATCTTAGCGTGTCATGAATAGCCTGCTACTTCCGTGGTGTTCACACGCTAGCAACAATCAGTTCCAAATGGTAGATTTTGCATTGGCAGGTTGGTGATTGTAGAGAGAGTTGCTCGAAGACGCTTGGAAATGTGTAGATGCAGGGAGATGGATGTAGATGCACGGAGTTGCTCGAGGAAGAACACAGGTGGAGAAGGAGAGGGAGGTAGAGAGAGACAGAGAGAGAGAGAGAGAGAGAGAGAGAGAGAGAGAGAGAGAGAGAGAGAGAGAGAGAGAGAGAGAGAGAGAGAGAGAGAGAGAGAGAGAGAGAGAGAGAGAGAGAGAGAGAGAGAGAGATATATATATATATATATATATATATATATATATATATATATATATATATATATATATATATATATATATATATATATATATATATATATATATATATATATATATATATATATATATATATATATATATATATATATATATATATATATATATATATATATATATATATATATATATATATATATATATATATATATATATATATATATATATATATATATATATATATATATATATATATATATATATAGAGAGAGAGAGAGAGAGAGAGAGAGAGAGAGAGAGAGAGAGAGACAGAGACAGAGACAGAGACAGAGACAGAGACAGAGAGAGAAGAGACAGAGACAGAGACAGAGACAGAGACAGAGACAGAGACAGAGACAGAGACAGAGACAGAGAGAGAGAGAGAGAGAGAGAGAGAGAGGGTGAGAGAGAGAGAGATAGAGAGAAAGAGAGAGAGAGAGGGAGAGGGAGAGAGGGAGGGAGGGAGGGAGGGAGGGAGAGAGAGAGAGGGAGGAAGAGAGAGGAAGGAGTGAGATAAAAAAGTGAGTGAGCGAGAGCGAGTAAGCGAGACAGGTAGAGGGAGAGGGACAGAGCGAGAGGAGGAGGTAGAGGAGAATGGATGGGAGAGATTGTGACAAGGCAGAGGCAGAGGTGGAGACATACAGAGACAGGGACCAACACAAAGACAGACAAGAAGACAGAAGCCGTCAGAAAACCGCTACTGATCATGCAAATTAGCTAAAAATTGTACATGGAGTGTTCCATGACACTAGTTGCAGTGTACTGCACCTTTATTTGACGTATGCAGCGTTGAAACGTTCCTCTCCTCGTTTTATTTGCATGGGCATACCATCAACCTTCTAAAGCAGGCTATAATTGAGTGTAGTATGTCTAAAACGACAACACTGACATATCTTAGATCTTCCTTTTCTTACAAATTAACGCGAATGCATCAATGTCTGATGTGACATGTGACAGACAGGTACAGCTGACAAAACGAGACTCTTTAAATCCTTCCATGAAGCTATCCGTGATAAAACAAAACTAGACCGTATTGCATTCGATGGATACTTTTCCAAGCTGAAATAAATATCGTCAATTTTGAGAGGTTCAGTTATATAACGGTTCGGAAAATCAACGGTGCGGAAATAGCATGCACAAAGAAGGCCAAGGAGGTGGAATCTGCGTTCTCCCCATCCCATCCAGTACTGGGACATGTTAAACAGGAACGAATATTCCTTCAATTGACACACGTTCAAAACTCAAAAATATCTCGTCTGCCAGAAGAGTCAAATTTTCCGAGTTATCGGGGGTGGAACTGTATCAGCCGATTATTTCCATGCAACACGCTTTCATTGACGTCAAATGCCGTAGATTGCAGCGCAGAGGACAGCATACATGACTTTGACTCGATCCATGTACATTGAAGAGATATTGAATGCCTTGGCATTAGAAAGCAGATGCCTTTATTACTAGTGCCTCCTAAAAACCTGGAGCTGATGAGCCAAATGTGTGTCGACCATGTATTCGGGCTTACCGGTCTCGTGGGCCAATAAGTGAAATGCCACAATCGCAATGCGTTTCTTTCAGAAGTATTGGTTCCAATACCAGAACGAACCGGAGTATCTCCACCCAGTGAAACGTCACAAAGTTAGATGATGATCCCAGGGGCCGATGTCATACCATAAGACAGGTGAAGGACTACGGGAACCGATTTCAAGCGAGAAGTGAGGAGAACTTCAGCCACAGGTGGCATGCCGTAAGGCGAGAAGTTGACTATCCAGGACCGGGGTCATGGTGCAGGATTTAGACAGGTTTGCAGGCACAGGTGCTATGTCAAGAGGCCAGCATAATGATTGATTGACGATATCTTGTCACGAGATCCAAAGAATGTCTCACACACTGGTAGAACGCAATATAATCTGGAATGAGCTACAACTGCAAAGATTTGATGCGGTTATCAGGAATGCATTTGGAGAGCAGTGGCTTTTAGAGGGATTTAGCATTTAGAGGGAGTTTTAAAGTTAGCTGCAGTTTGAAAGAACCATGTTTTTCGCATGATTTGAAGACAATTTTAGCATACGGATTTACGGTGTTCCATGTGACTTGGTAGGACAACAAAATGGCCACCACGGGTCTCACCCGGGGAACTTGTCTTAAGAGCCGGGTGGAAGGGTCCGAGCATGCATCAGCATGCAGTCGAGGTGGGCGAACTCGAACGGCACCGTTACCTTTCAGGATCTTCTTTTTGTTCAACAGAATGAGCAGGTGGCGATGTATGAGCTCATGACAGTCGAATCGTATCTGCTGGTGTGCCTTTGGATGGGACAGTTAAGGCCACTGGGAGTGTCAGACGGCCATGCGACTGCCAGGTGACCTTGAAGCTGTCAGAACAGCACTGAACTATCATTTGTTCGGGGAGTAACAGACACCTTGAGAGTAGCCGGTCAGAGAGCGTTTGAATTTCTAAACGAATCTGAGATTGTTTCGAACTTAGCTTGCCAGAAAAATCTGGGACTCCCATGAGCTCCTAGAATGTCCACAATGTCCTTGGACTGCCGGACAGTCCAGGAGATATTAAAAGATTACGGGAGCACTAGAATGCTCTAGGGGTGTACTACAGATCTGAAATTACTGACGAGCTCTGGGCCTGCCGGAGGACATGGGAGTATCATAGAAGGCTCGGACTTGCACGGATATTTGGATCTGCAGCAGGACCCTGGAATTGCCAGAGGGACCAGGGGATATAAGGGACCGGGGGACGCCAAGTCATGAGACAGTGGGGCCGGGGATATCAAGTTACGAGACCTGCAGGGAGCTCCGGGAAAACAAGAAACCATGGGAATTGGTAAGGGCCCTTGGCGGCCTAATAAACCTGCAACTACCGGAGAGCTTTAACATTTCCAGAGGGATTTAATATTGCGATAGTATCGATAAATTATCTTGGCTTGCTAACGATGCGGTAGTTGGCTATTGTCCGCTAACTCATTCGGCATGCATGATGACGCATCTACGAACTTAGTTACTGTACATTACGGACCCTCGGTAAAAAAAAATTGGTTGGGTCATGCCGACTTAGCAAGCTATGACATCATGCCCGTGACATGTTTAGTGCATCAAAATCGTCGTCGCTGCCTGTATTACTGGAGGTAATAGATTATTGATTCTCTCAGATTATTGATATTTCACGTCTTTAGAAGTTTTCAGATCGCATCGCGTCATCAGTGAGTAACAGCTTGACATGCTAAATCGTCGTCGTTATCTGTATTACTGGAGGTAATGCACTGAGATTAACTGATATTTCACATGTTTAAACGTTTTCAGATCGCATCGCGTCATGAATGGATGCCAGCTTGACATGCTAAATCATCGTCGTTGCCTGTATTACTGGAGGTAATGCGATGATATTGTTGATATTTCACGTGTTTAGAAGCTCTCAGATCGCATCGCGTCATCAGTGAATACCAACTTGACATATCAAATGCGCAGGGTGACCGAGGGCTATTGGAATATCGTATGCGCATACTTGATTACCTGGGTGAATTCCCCCTGGGTCAAATGAGACCAAATGCATTACGTTTTTGATAATGCTATGTTAAGTGAATTAATACCATGTTGCTGGCATGTCCAGGGACAGATTCTGCAGAGCATCTTATTCACAGAATGGGTGTTTAGCCATGGTGACAATTTCAACTTTGAGATGGATTTGTTTCCGTGACCTAACGTGGCTTTTACCTTCACTGACATTAGTGCACTTTCCTGACCTTGAACTTGAATGGAGGCGTCGTCGTGGTGACAATATCCAGGTTGAGTTGGATTATCCTCGTTAGCATGGCGTGATCTGGACCTAGATGACGTCAGTGGATATACATGAAATTGACAAACAACCATTCAGCATTGTACGCAAATACAAGTAGCCACCACTGTGAAAATAACAAATACGTATCGCATTTGGAAACATGCCTCATATACTTCACCGTCGATTCCACGATCCATTTCGTATGGTACGTTTCACTTTGTAGATAAATTCTTCCCGAAATTTTCACCGATTTTGAATTTCCCTAGGCTCCCACGAAAAAGGACGCTGCATTCATATACCTCTTTTTTGGTTTTGGAGATATTTACCCCAAAAAATGGAGGGAGGGCGAATTTCACCCCTCCACTTCCAGTGAGCAAGATGATTTAAGAAATCTGTAGACTTATAATAGTTGCATCCTATTGGGAAACATTGTCCCTCCAAACAATGTGTGCCTTGCTTCTAAATCTGCTCCTAAAATCAGGAGTAAGTCTAATATTGACAAAGAGCCAATAGGAACGTAAGCTGATACCTGGTGAATGATCATGAAGCTAGCATAAATTAGTCATGCGATATATATTATTTGCTATGGAACAAGCAGCCGTAAGCCGGAAATATTCAACTTCAGACAAATTCCAAGCAATGGTCCATTCAGAACATCATGCAGCAGGCGTTACGTCCCCACCTCTCTCCCCAAAACATTTTTTTTTCAGGGGAGTTGATGTACTATCGACGTCTTCGGTGATCTTTTTCACGTTGCGAAAAACACCTACTGCATTCTGTCATATTCCGAGACAGATTTTATTCTTAAAAAGCTTGGTGCAGGTACTCAGTAAATCGCTGGAAGCCAAGAACAATAACCGAAGACAGTGCTATAACATCAACAGCCCACTTATTCCCATCGCCCACCTACTAGCCCGATGTGTATGAGGGGAGAAGAAGACTGATGCTCCTCGCCGAGATCGCGGGAACTACCAGAGCTATTGCAATGTGTTTCGTGATGGATTTTAGATATGGGGACGAGAGGATTTGAGGTCGATTTTTCTTGCAACGTCATAGGCGCAAGATATAATTTCACAAAGTGTGGAGGGACGCGAAATTCCCCCCCCCCCCCCACACACACACACTCTCATCCGCCGTGGCGACGTTACAGGACAATATTTCAGAAAATATGCCAGTACGCTTTGTCAGGATAACCGAGAAGGTTTTTGATCTACCCTGAGTATTCTGACCACTGCCTGCGAAAACAAAAGCACATGGAGTGTGCCCTATCGCGTTTCCAGAAGAGTAAGGCGAGAGTGTGACCAAAGTGGGTTAGTTGTATTGTACCTTGTCCAAGTGGTATGAAACCACGGACTATAAGTATTCCAAGTCAGTAAGATGACCTAACAAAAGCAATCCAGATAGCATCGCGTGGGCCAGTCAAACGTCAGTTGCGAAACAATGCGAGTTTGTTAACATCTCGCCATACATGGCGTCTCGTCGACCAGCGCAGATGTCAGCGATAGCAGGTGTCCTGAGCGGCACAGCAATGCCACACAGCTGGCTATCGTGGACAGGACAATGTCACCAATTACCCGCCTTTCCACATCAGTTACCCGCCTTTCCACTGACGATACCCCACCAGCTGTCCGTCGCTGTCCGGGAAATGCTACCTATCAAGTACGTCGTATGTTGTGTATTAAGCACGTCGGAATGGCAACAACAATTTCATGCAGCTGGCAGTGCCAACCAATATCCATCATGTCCGGGTCCACGTCACCAGCTACGTCACGCGGCGGAAAGTGTTACTCGGCATCTATCTCTCAGGAAATTCCTGAGAGTCGACCGACGTCGACACCACGTCGAAGACAATTATCCTGTTTCCGGGGAGGACAATACGCCGGGGTGGCCGCTCGCTGCCGCGTGGTGGCTGTGCCGGTGGACAATACGCCGGGGTGGCCGCTCGGTGTCGCGTGGTGGCTGTGCCGGTGGACAATACGCCGGGGTGGCCGCTCGCTGCCGCGTGGTGGCTGTGCCGGTGGACAATACGCCGGGGTGGCCGCTCGCTGCCTTGTGGTGGCTGTGCCGGTGGACAATACGCCGGGGTGGCCGCTCGGTGCCGCGTGGTGGCTGTGCCGGTGGACAATACGCCGGGGTGGCCGCTCGCTGCCGCGTGGTGGCTGTGCTGGTGGACAATACGCCGGGGTGGCCGCTCGCTGCCTTGTGGTGGCTGTGCCGGTGGACAATACGCCGGGGTGCCGCGTGGTGGCTGTGCCGGTGGACAATACGCCGGGGTGGCCGCTCGCTGCCGCGTGGTGGCTGTGCCGGTGGACAATACGCCGGGGTGGCCGCTCGCTGCCGCGTGGTGGCTGTGCCGGTGGACAATACGCCGGGGTGGCCGCTCGCTGCCGCGTGGTGGCTATGCTGGTGGACAATACGCCGGGGTGGCCGCTCGCTGCCTTGTGGTGGCTGTGCTGGTGGACAATACGCCGGGGTGCCGCGTGGTCGCTGTGCCGGCGGACAATACGCCCGGGGTGGCCGCTCGCTGCCGCGTGGTGGCTGTGCCGGTGGACAATACGCCGGGGTGGCCGCTCGCTGCCGCGTGGTGGCTGTGCCGGTGGACAATACGCCGGGGTGGCCGCTCGGTGCCGCGTGGTGGCTGTGCCGGTGGACAATACGCCGGGGTGGCCGCTCGCTGCCGCGTGGTGGCTGTGCTGGTGGACAATACGCCGGGGTGGCCGCTCGCTGCCGCGTGGTGGCTGTGCCGGTGGACAATACGCCGGGGTGGCCGCTCGCTGCCTTGTGGTGGCTGTGCCGGTGGACAATACGCCGGGGTGGCCGCTCGCTGCCGCGTGGTGGCTGTGCCGGTGGACAATACGCCGGGGTGGCCGCTCGGTGCCGCGTGGTGGCTATGCTGGTGGACAATACGCCGGGGTGGCCGCTCGCTGCCTTGTGGTGGCTGTGCCGGTGGACAATACGCCGGGGTGCCGCGTGGTGGCTGTGCCGGTGGACAATACGCCGGGGTGGCCGCTCGCTGCCGCGTGGTGGCTGTGCCGGTGGACAATACGCCGGGGTGGCCGCTCGCTGCCGCGTGGTGGCTGTGCCGGTGGACAATACGCCGGGGTGCCGCGTGGTGGCTGTGCCGGTGGACAATACGCCGGGGTGGCCGCTCGGTGTCGCGTGGTGGCTGTGCCGGTGGACAATACGCCGGGGTGGCCGCTCGCTGCCGCGTGGTGGCTGTGCCGGTGGACAATACGCCGGGGTGGCTGCTCGCTGCCGCGTGGTGGCTGTGCCGGTGGACAATACGCCGGGGTGGCCGCTCGCTGCCGCGTGGTGGCTGTGCCGGTGGACAATACGCCGGGGTGGCCGCTCGCTGCCTTGTGGTGGCTGTGCCGGTGGACAATACGCCGGGGTGGCCGCTCGCTGCCGCGTGGTGGCTGTGCCGGTGGACAATACGCCGGGGTGGCCGCTCGGTGCCGCGTGGTGGCTATGCTGGTGGACAATACGCCGGGGTGGCCGCTCGCTGCCTTGTGGTGGCTGTGCCGGTGGACAATACGCCGGGGTGCCGCGTGGTGGCTGTGCCGGCGGACAATACGCCGGGGTGGCCGCTCGCTGCCGCGTGGTGGCTGTGCCGGTGGACAATACGCCGGGGTGGCCGCTCGCTGCCGCGTGGTGGCTGTGCCGGTGGACAATACGCCGGGGTGGCCGCTCGCTGCCGCGTGGTGGCTGTGCCGGTGGACAATACGCCGGGGTGGCCGCTCGCTGCCGCGTGGTGGCTGTGCCGGTGGACAATACGCCGGGGTGGCCGCTCGCTGCCGCGTGGTGGTTGTGCCGGTGGACAATACGCCGGGGTGGCCGCTCGCCGCCGCGTGGTGGCTATGCCGGTGGACAATACGCCGGGGTGGCCGCTCGCTGCCGCGTGGTGGCTGTGCCGGTGGACAATACGCCGGGGTGGCCGCTCGCTGCCGTGTGGTGGCTATGCTGGTTTGCGTCGCAGGTGGGCTATGCAGACCAAGTGGGACACTTTGCATAGTCAACCGCTCACTCGCTACCGACCTCGTCCCTCTGTCTGGAAGCACGATACTCTCGTACTCGTTGCGTAATGAGCTACTCTCGGAAGTCCATTCACCCTTTTGGTGTAGGACTATCAGCGTGATAAGTGCTGCTGTAAAATTACCGAGAGAAATGCCAATTGACCTCCTTAGTTTAGGACCAGACACATGCTACATGATTGTAGACATAGGAAAAGTCAACTTGACCTTCACCTTCCAGTAATGGCCCCAGGTTAGAAAAATGTGAAGCTGTATTCCGACGCATTGACCTTAGGTCATTGTCAGTGGCACATATTCGTTTTCAAGCAATTGTATTAGTGTATCCTGTAACGACTCTTCCAGAGGCAACGAGCATGTACCCATGGTAATGACCTAAGTTCGAAACGTCGGAATACAGCTTTACAATTTGCTTAACCTGAAGCCTTTCCTGGGCAGTGAAGGTAAATTTCAATTTAACTTCTTAGCTGTTTACAATCATGAATTACTACCAAGAAAAATGGATCTTTCTTAACTATGTACGAAATAAACGTGATAAGTGATGTTGGGGAAAAAATACTGGGGAAGGTACGAATTCAACTCTGGCTTAGAGACGTCAGCGTGGCAAGCGTTGTGACAAGAACATTGCCGATAGCATGGCTGATAACATGAACAGAGATCTTGGTTGTGACAACAGCAATTCCACTTTACTTGGCCAAAGCTTTTGGCTGTGTCCACCGCTGGATTCCTGTACTGCAGTGGGGCGGAGTACGACATTTTGCCTCACTGTATCAAGAACTATTTTTTTAAGCAGAACGCAACTAATAAGGGATGGGCACGTGCTGTTAGATATATGTTTTGGTGTGGTGCAGGGTAGAACGTTCTGGCAAGTCATGGACACATGCCGTTAGATGTACGTTTTGGTGTGGTACAGGTGAGCTGGTGTTCTGGTGAGCTATGTTCATCTCCTTCATTAATGACGTAACAAGCCTTACCGAGTACATCAGGCTTACAATATAATCAGATGATTCCCATCTTAACAGAAGTCCCATCCCAGGGGAACGTCCCAGAAACCCTCTCTCGGTGGGCTAAAAACGATTATGGTGTTATCTCTTTACATGCAACGCCACTAACCTAATGCTTAAAATCGAAATATTATATGGTTTTTCAAAAAGGAAGCTGGACATATGAAGCAAAAGCTAAAGTGACAAAATATACAAGGAAAGCTCACCAGTACTTGCCATTACACAATTGAAGGCTGAGTAACTTGAAACTTGCCGGACACGCTCTTTAGCATTTCATTATAACACTGGTTCGCCAGAATCCTACATTTGCGTTCCCGCTTGAGCTACCGGCACAAGCATTACGACAGTGCATATCAAAAGGAACCTGTGTTCTTTATACCAGAACAATAACTGGCCTGCGCACATATCACAATGAATCAGAAGCCTGCGTAACTTTAGGAAAGCTACCCTTCAGAGACATGATGGCAGTTCCTCATTGCAACATGTCTATCACACGCTTTTCAGTCTCGTTGGCTCAGAAGTTTTGGAACGGATTATCCAAGCACATGCGTAAGAGTAGCGCGCACGCGCCACCGATGATGGCTCAATTATTGGCACGGCTGACTGTGGACTGCGCTGAGCTTTTCCCGCCACTTCCACATTGGGCTGTGGACTGCGCTGTGCTATAGCCATTTTCCACATAGAGCTGTGGACTGCGCTGAGCTTTTCCCGCCACTTCCACATAGAGCTGTGGACTGCGCTGTGCTATAGCCATTTTCCACATAGAGCTGTGGACTGCGCTGGCTAGAGCCATTTTCCGTACAGAGCTCCGGACTTCGCTGTACCATAACTTTTTTCGCATGGAGCTGTAGCCGTGACCACTCCATTATTCCGACTCGTTACCTCCCAGCATTCGGAAAAGTAGACAACCCTAAATTCAAGCTTTTATCTCCAAAGACCTGGGACATGACGCAACTGGGGAACGTCAGTAGCCACTTGTCACGACCCGCAGGAAGTGTTCCATTTCGGACACGTGCGACGCGCTGTTCGGACCGGTGCCGGTGTGCTGGACCGACCTGGCGGAGTCTTCAATATGGACTCGGAACACGCGACTATCACGAGTCTGATAATCGTCACACGGACTCTCTACGTCACAAGCGTGCTGACACCGGTCTCGAGCGCAACGACCGGCTGAGCACATGAGACGACAGGGTCATAGTAGCGCCACCACCGCGATAAAGAAGGCAGAGGACTACAAGAGAGGTTTAAGCATTGCTACACGCAACGCTCGTATATGTAATGCTATACGTGAAAAGTGGTAGGGTTGCATGCAACCTCTGCATATCTCGGTGGCGTCTTCAAGCACGAGGTGGTGAGTGCACCATCTCGTGCAAATGTGCAAAGCTAGTGCACAGTGAGTTGCGGTGGGCAAATGTGATGCTGGCCAATATTTGTCCTTTCTCGCTTTAAGCCTGGGCTTGGCTTACAGTGGAAGAGCATCACAGAATCTCGCCGCTCCCACGTGGCAGCTAGGGTGCACCATTTCGGAAGTGTCTGGTGCATGGGAATGTGTAGCATGGCCAGAGACATGCTACCGTAAGCGACCGTGCATCAATGCGCACCGCCATCGCAGCTGCACGCCGGCATGGCTCGACAGAAGCGGCTGGGCGGAGCTGCGGTGTCCGGACACCGGCCAGCCCGAGACACGTCAGCACGGCTCGACTGAAGCGGCTGGTCGGCGCTGCGGTGTCCGGACACCGGCCAGCCCGAGACACGTCAGCACGGCTCGACTGAAGCGGCTGGTCGGCGCTGCGGTGTCCGGACACCGGCCAGCCCGAGACACGTCAGCACGGCTCGACTGAAGCGGCTGGTCGGCGCTGCGGTGTCCGGACACCGGCCAGCCCGAGACACGTCAGCACGGCTCGACTGAAGCGGCTGGTCGGCGCTGCGGTCACGGCTCGACTGTGGTCGGCGGGGCCGGACACCGGCCAGCCCGAGACACGTCAGTACGGCTCGACTGAAGCGGCTGGTCGGCGCTGCGGTGTCCGGACACCGGCCAGCCCGAGACACGTCAGCACGGCTCGACTGACGCGGCTGGTCGGCGCTGCGGTGTCCGGACACCGGCCAGCCCGAGACACGTCAGCACGGCTCGACTGAAGCGGCTGGTCGGCGCTGCGGTGTCCGGACACCGGCCAGCCCGAGACACGTCAGCACGGCTCGACTGAAGCGGCTGGTCGGCGCTGCGGTGTCCGGACACCGGCCAGCCACGCCAACTATGAGACACGCCAACTATGTTTGGTGAGCTAAGTGGCTGATCAGTGACGCCGGATGAGTGACGTCACAGCTGCCAGTCGCCGCGCCGGCACAAGTTGGGTAAGCCGGAGCCAAGGTTGGCAGACCGGGCGCCGTGACAAGGGGTCCTTTGTGCCGGGACGGGATAGCGGCACACGGCGGAAGCCAGGCGTCGACCGGCGCAGAGTGGTGGCAGCCGGTGGTCCGGCAGTCCACCCCTCCGTCCCAGGCGTCGACCGGCGCAGAGTGGTGGCAGCCGGTGGTCCGGCAGTCCACCCCTCCGTCCCAGGCGTGGACAGGCGCAGAGTGGTGGCAGCCGGTGGTCCGGCAGTCCACCCCTCCGTCCCAGGCGTCGACCGGCGCAGAGTGGTGGCAGCCGGTGGTCCGGCAGTCCACCCCTCCGTCCCAGGCGTCGACCGGCGCAGAGTGGTGGCAGCCGGTGGTCCGGCAGTCCACCCTTCCGTCCCAGGCGTGGACAGGCGCAGAGTGGTGGCAGCCGGTGGTCCGGCAGTCCACACCCTCCGTCCCAGGCGTGGACAGGCGCAGAGTGGTGGCAGCCGGTGGTCCGGCAGTCCACCCCTCCGTCCCAGGCGTGGACAGGCGCAGAGTGGTGGCAGCCGGTGGTCCGGCAGTCCACCCCTCCGTCCCAGGAGGGGAGGCGCAGAGTGGTGGCAGCCGGTGGTCCGGCAGTCCACCCCTCCGTCCCAGGCGTGGACAGGCGCAGAGTGGTGGCAGCCGGTGGTCCGGCAGTCCACCCCTCCGTCCCAGGCGTGGACAGGCGCAGAGTGGTGGCAGCCGGTGGTCCGGCAGTCCACCCTCCGTCCCAGGCGTGGACAGGCGCAGAGTGGTGGCAGCCGGTGGTCCGGCAGTCCACCCCTCCGTCCCAGGAGGGGAGGCGCAGAGTGGTGGCAGCCGGTGGTCCGGCAGTCCACCCCTCCGTCCCAGGCGTGGACAGGCGCAGAGTGGTGGCAGCTGGTCGTCCAGCAGTCCACCCCTCCGTCCCAGGCGTGGACAGGCGCAGAGTGGTGGCAGCCGGTGGTCCGGCAGTCCACCCCTCCGTCCCAGGCGTGGACAGGCGCAGAGTGGTGGCAGCCGGTGGTCCGGCAGTCCACCCCTCCGTCCCAGGCGTGGACAGGCGCAGAGTGGTGGCAGCCGGTGGTCCGGCAGTCCACCCCTCCGTCCCAGGCGTGGACAGGCGCAGAGTGGTGGCAGCCGGTGGTCCGGCAGTCCACCCCTCCGTCCCAGGCGTGGACAGGCGCAGAGTGGTGGCAGCCGGTGGTCCGGCAGTCCACCCCTCCGTCCCAGGAGGGGAGGCGCAGAGTGGTGGCAGCCGGTGGTCCGGCAGTCCACCCCTCCGTCCCAGGCGTGGACAGGCGCAGAGTGGTGGCAGCCGGTGGTCCGGCAGTCCACCCCTCCGTCCCAGGCGTGGACAGGCGCAGACTCGTGGCAGCTGGTCGTCCAGCAGTCCACCCCTCCGTCCCAGGCGTGGACAGTCGTGGCAGCCGATGGCCCGGCAGTCCACACATTCGTCCACGATTTCACCAGACATCCATGAAATATAATATGTGCAATGCTGCGATTATGAAACATCAAGGCACCATTCAGATGTCGACTCGGAAAAGTCCACCGCCAGACCGACGGAATACCAATGAACTGACCCTTGGGTGGTGCCCTTCGCTGAAGCATCCATGGCTGCCATACAAAAACTAGCTCTGGTCGACAACGACGTCAGGCCACGCATATCCGATCGATACTTTGATGACATCACAGAATCCGACTGTGACACCGTTTCACTAAAACACCAACTTGAAGCCGCAGCTGAACCGGAGTTCATAGTTGAAGCCGGTGAAAATATATCGAAGGCAAGGCCACCTTCCTGGATGTGACCACCGATGCACAGCAAACACCATGTAAAGGTCAGTGCTTGAACGGAGCTGGAGAGTGCCCTGAACGTTATAAGAGTGATACGACTAAGGAATACACCCACCGTACTCTGAAACACACCTTCACACGGTTCACCGTGCGTCAGGAAGTGACCAAGATTTAGCAAGCAGTTCAGGACAAATATTCAGTATCCTGCACATACTAACCAATCCCAAAAGACCTTCGCTTAGCACTTACAATCAATCCAGCAGCCGACACCGCCTGACAGCATCCACAGCCTATCCTACTACTTACAACTTCCCCTATCAAAACATTGTGCCTCCAGTATGCAAGCACGGCGGAAATACACCCAAACTATTATACCCAGAAACTTCGAAGACAATTAGCGACTGGTCGCGTAAGAGTGAACGCCTGCATTGGAAGTTCAAAAAGACGTCAACATTTATCGTGAAGAACAACTCATCGCACGATCGAGCATCGCTCCAGCAAACTGTCGTCATATATCACTATGAATGTAATATGAGAGACTGCACATTTCTAACAAACAGTATACAAAGCGGCGGCACATATGCCGCCTGCACCCAGCGTCTCAACATGCACCTGCAAAGTGACGGCCCCTGACGCATGCCCAACAGCATCACAACACACCACTCACAGGGCAAAAACTAACAGAATACACCAAAATACTGCCCAGTGTGAAGGTCTCCTTGCTGTGAAGGCCTTTTAACAAGCCGCACACATCGAGAAGACCGACCCGCCCATCTAGTATTAGGTGCATGCACGTGAACTCCGCTACTTCATGTTGAACCATCGCTCAAACCAGTGTGAGATATACGAGTTAGTTGTGCATTGAGTTGTGCATAGTTGTGCATTGAAAATGATTGTACCGAAGCGAAATGATGAAAATATGTGTCAACTGTGCGAAACGTTTTGTTTTGTTTTGCGTGCCAACAATAGGGTACGTACTGAACTTTTTACCATGAATATCAGAAGTATTATGTGCTAACAGGAGTTAGAAACGCTAAGGATAATGCCAAAAACAAAAATACAAGGATAATATTACAATAATATAATATAATAATATAATAACATAATATAACATAATATAAAATAAAATAATGCAATAACACAAGGATTCGCTGGCTCTAACATTCAATGAAACGTGCACATACGAGCACTCACCTACGACTTCCACATTCACATACCTACACATACACATCTACATATACATATATATATATATATATATATATATATATATATATATATATATATATATATATATATATATATATATATATATATATATATATATATATATATATATATATATATATATATATATATATATATGTATATATAGATATGTATATATATATATATATATATATATATATATATATATATATATATATATATATATATATATATATATGATTATACATACGGTTGCGTGGATACATGTATATATCGGTGTATATGTCATGTTGTCACGTTTGGTGTTAAGATGACATGCGATGTATGATGTGTATTAAAATGTATGCAGCATGTCAGTATTCGTCACGATTTTCTATGGAACACCGCAAGGCAATAGCAATTTTCCCCATACATTGGTGGTTCAATCGCCAGCCTGTGAATCCTTCTCGCTGCACCAATGGCTGAGAGGGACGTATCGCCACTGGCCAACTCAAATGCAGCCGGTCTCCCCAGTCGTGTTTGCATGGACTCCGAGTATGTAGTTCTGCCCTCAGGAGGCTGAGCGGCAGAACTAAACCCCGGATCTGGTTCTGGCTACGTCTGTCTCTCTTTCCTCACGGACTGATTCTTGCGACTACGCAAGGATTCGCCAACAATATGATGATAGACAGCCGACGGCGCGTTGCCACGTCGCGCGCACTGATAGTGCTGAGGTTCTGATTAGCATTGGTCTAATGTCTTACTCTCTGTGATCTTGTGTCTGTCCAAGCAACTTGGACGCTTCTGTGGCGCGTGATTTGGGTGCATTATTGATGGATGCAAAGCATCTGCGCCTGCTCATTAGCGGGAAACACCAAACAGGTCGGTTGTAGCTTCACACACATGCAAATGTGTTAACCTCTAGACGGGACCGGAACCTATTCAAAATGATAGGATGGACTGAATGAATCGAGGAAATTAGATGGTCTGAATAGGTTGAGAGGGCTACTCCAAAGGAATCCACGTTAAAATCCTAAATTATTTGGATGGCTTATATCAACTTTGGGTGGGGGAGACTTGAGCCCTCCCAAAAAGTATTTAAAGTTACACCCCTGTCTCAAGACATAAGAGATCACTTCGGCAATATATCCACTCATCTAGCAATCTAGCAATTAATCAGTAGGAGGCGGAAGCAGGTGCTTTGATGGTAACGGGTATTCACCGGTAAAACAGCTGCCCTGATAGTATTGGGTCTCAAGTAGTGGAGCAAAACTGTGCTGTGCGAATGGGTGTTCAATGGTGGAGCAGTTGTTGCGGTGATAATGGATCTGCTTTGGTGGAACAGCTGTCCTGGTGGTAATGCATACAGGGTGCTAAGCACTACAGTGACCTTCAGTCATACCGACTTGCATTGATAACTTGCATGTTCCATAGGATCAAGTGAAAGTCTGAGCGCCTATTGGTTGAGATTAATTGAGATAAGACCAGCTTTAATTAGTCAAGCTGTCAAGAGGCATATTAGTCCCTGTTGAAAGCTTCCCTCTCGCCAGGGAGCAAATGGCGATACATTCCATCCATGAAGAATTATAAGGCGAACGAGATGGGACGAAGCCTTCTGACGAAGTCCAGAGGAGGCTATCCTTGACTCATTGATTATTCGATATTTATCTGGGCTAGATCCGAACTGTTTCTGAATTATTGGGGCTAATGACTATTCCCGTCGACTTCTTGCTCATGCAGTTGTTTTCATCACCTTTGGGAGCCGTGATGCGCGACCAGTGTGCCCATACCATGCCACACCAGCCGCAAAAAGACTTCGGACTTGCGTGCGATATTGCTATTGGAAAGCGATCCGAAGTCTTTTTGCGTTTCCCGCGCTACCGATTCAAATATGCTAGTGGGAAGCATCTTGCAACTTTCGTGGTGATCCACTAAGCCAATGTAGGGGCCAGCGTTTATCAGTGCTAGATGGAGATGACATGGAGAGGCTGTGTTTGTGCCGTGTCGAGTTCAGAATTCCTAGATTTTCGTTCGCAGTGGCGTGCGCCGTTTACTTTTCATATGCTGTAATGAGCATACCTGATAAGTGTTGTTTAAATGAGTGGAAGTTCTGCATTATTGCGTAGAGGCGAGACAACGTCCCAATAAAGATGGAATGCGAACGGCTTGGCAAATTCAAGTCCTTCCGCAGCCGGTGCTGAATCGTTCGAACAGGCACGTCTTCCAGCAACCTGGGATGGCTCCCGTTCAATGTCAGACGCTATCAGTCAAGGGTTCTTCTTCATTTCCCTCGTCATGAGATTATTGGTAGTCCTAGACGCTTTCCTCCGTCTTCTCTCACCGAACGTGTGCTCAGGTACGTCCGGTGGCAGCCGCCTGGCCGCCGCCAGCAACTTCATGAAGCGTGACATCGCTCGACCGGCAAGTTCGCATATCGTCTTTATCGGGACGTTTTCTTTACTCCGAAAACGTCCTACAGGTCCGAAGTCCTTTTGCGGCTGGTGTCGCGCAACGCGAATCCAGTGGTATAGTGCACCCGATAACACTACAAGTGATATCACTTGATGCCAGCGCGAAATCACCTGTCATGTCCTCTTAGTCGTAAAATATAGGCAATGAACATTGTTGTGCTGAGCAAAACAATATCCATTGTTATAGCACGGCTAGGTGTGGAACTTAAAATAAGCCTTAGGTGTATGGCTTTCGAAATATAAACTGAATACCATAAATCGGGCGACCACACTTCGTGACGCCCCTGTGGAACATCGTGCTTCGCCTCTTGTCTGGCAAGCTGGGCTTTAGCCTACGCCGTGGAGCCAACCAATCCACCTCCGCCGGGGCGAGGGGGGGAGCATCTGCGCCTGGATCTAAAAGAGCATCATGGAAAACATAGCAATGCTCTTATGAACTTCTGAGAAAGACTCCAGTAAAGCATGAGCTTAATATTCAGGGAAGCAATATTCGTCAAAGTTGTTGTATATTATACGTGCCTGCTGCGGCACAGGATGACAACGACCGACGACAAACGTTTGATGCTGGCCTTACTTCAATTGTGACTTTCTTGATTATGTTCCTGCATCAAAGCCGGGGTCATATGGGTCTTAGAGCTTCATCTAACACGCAGGCCAATACATGGGTGTCAAATCGTGTGACCTTTGGTGACCTAGTCCGGCCTCAAGAGACTTTATTTTTGGTTAAACCCAGTGTAATCATGGGTGCTAATTTCGGATTCAGCGACCATGCATAGAACCTCGGAGAGCGTTAGAACCATCAACGTATTATCATGCATTTGTATCGCACGTGATGAATTAATACTGGCTGGACAGGTCTAGCCGAGTTGGGTCGTGATCTTGAAAAATACAAAATATTTTTGTTTTAAGAAATAAATATAATTGGCACAAATACTAAGAAGACGATGCAAATTTTCCGAAGTTGGCCTTTCCTAAAATGAATGACCATTAACTCATCGAAGTACCGGGATAATGAAAATATTCATACCCAAGGACACTATTAATACTGCATGCTTTCTACTTAAAAATAGCAAAATTACAAAGGTAACGAAAATATTGAGACCATAGACACAGTTACACTGTATGCTTTCTTAAAATGTTGTCTTAAAATGTACCCTTATTCGAGCTTTCATTCTAGAAGTACATAGTCGCATTTAGCATACCTATAATGTACTAATCTGCCATGATTTAGTGTTAATATTGGCACAGAAGATGGCCAATTTATGAAGCACACCAAGTTCCAACCTACAGTGCCGCTTCGTTCCCTGAATATTGGCGAAAATCTCAGCAGTTTACATCGTTCACCCGACTTCCTCCTTCCTTGCTACGGCAAGGATCAAAGGCACCTCCTCCTGCAGCACCTGTAGCATACATCCGTGAACCAGCATTGACTCTTCTTCCATAAGACCTTCAAGAATGGCGAATACACTGGGTCGACGAAGGAGGCGGAAAATAGGAAGAGGAAGGCTGGATAAAGAGGATTAGGAGTCAGAAATGGCTGCTGTCCTCCAATTTCGCGGCAGAGAAAGTGAGAAGAGTCGGTATGAAGGCTGTAATCACGCGCACTTACAAGTGTTGAACATCTGCTGACTGGAAGTGTGAAGGACGCTTGGGCAATTGTGGTCAGATACGACATGCATGGCGGGAGATGGACTATAGAGGAGGGTCTGAGGCCAGGTGGTGGCGGGAGTGGCAGGTCTGAGGTCGGGGGTAGAGTGGTGGGAGATGGATTATCGTGGTGGGTTCGAGGTTGGATGGTGGTGGGAGTGGCAGGTCTGATGTCGGGGGTAGAGTGGTGGGAGATGGATTATCGTGGTGGGTTCGAGGTTGGATGGTGGTGGGAGATGAACTATCGTAGTGGGTCTGAGGGCGATTTGAGGGGTGAGGGCTGGTGGAGACCCTGCTAAGTCGGCACCACCTTGATATGTCACTGAGGATGACAGGTAAATACAGGAATCAGTACTAGTCTATCATCTAAATTTCATCCATGCATGCTTTGTAAGAACGCTTGGAGAAGGCCGACCCCTTCCCTTTTCTCCCTCTGTTCGATCTTATTTCCTCCTCTATAATTGCATGCAAACCCGGCATTGCATACGACATCGTCCATGGCAGTTGAAACAAATGGCCTTCAGTCACGCAGCGATAACAAGACACATAATTGAGATAAAAAGCAAGCGTTGCAGTCAGGAGAGAAAGATGGTCCTGTGAGCACACAGCTACCCCGTATGCACGTGCAAAGCAAATTCAGAACGCCTAGTGTGTACAGGTTCAGTAATCTAGCGCTGCAAATGGTGCAGGATTGTGTGCTCACAGTGCGAAGTTGGTACTGACGCCCATGGACCCGGTAGCAGGAGGATCTGATTGTTATCTCTCTCAACCTTCAGATTGTACAGCACATTTCAAGACCGGTGGATGCCTATCTCCAAACAGCTCTGCAGACAACCTTCAGCAGATTTATGCTGGGTCATGCGATTAATGCGGCGGTATGACTGCATTAAATTGCTCACCCCGACGAGGGGCGGTGATTGATGGGAAAACGCGCCGCCACAAATGACAGGATGCTGTCTCACCACCTGGTTGCAATCGGGCTGAGTCTTTGTCTTTCACAGCGTCAGCATGTTGTGATGCGTGCTCGTCTCAGCCACGCCGTACTTTTCTCGCTGACATCCCGCATGACAGCTGGCCTGGACATCAGGCGACAGCGCGCAGCGTTCATGCAAAGGCACGCGGCAGCGGATCGCACCAAAACCGCAGACACTTCTGGCAAGCCTCGCCCGCCTGGCGTTTCTTTGAATAGACTTGTGAGGCTCGCCGAGCTGGCATTTCCTCAAAGAGCCTTATTGTGGGACCTGTCAGGCCGGTGTTTCCTCGGATGACCTCGCTGTGGGGCCTGCCGGGCTGCTGTTTCGTAGGATGGCCTTGCTGTGGAGCCAGCCGGGCTGACGTTTCTTCAGCTGATCTTCTTGTTGTGAGATCCGCTGGGCTGCTGTTTCCTCGGATGATCTTGTTTTTGTAATAACTGGCGCTTCTTCGGATGAACTTGTGGGGCCTGTCGGCGGCTGTTTCCTCAAATGACCTTGTTGTGGGGCCTCTCCGCGGCTGTTTCCTCGTAAGACCTTGCTCTGGGGCCTGTCGGCTGACGTTTCCTCGGATGAACTTGTGGTGAGTTTTGTCGGTGGTTGTTTCCTCGGCTGTTCATGTTATGAACCGTGGCGCGTCCCTACACTGCATATGAACACCATGCTGGTCACTGACAGAAACAGCGTTGCGCTATATTGTCAAATGAGGCATGTATCAAGAAGTGCACCACATTAAATTAAATGAGTTTAATTTAGTATCCGACATATCCCAAAACCAAGTTCTTCACCAGACAACTTTGTCGCAATGTAGGTACTAGGTATCAGCGAACTTTCCAAATTATTTTTAGGTGTACGGCACATTATTTTTAATTGTTGTTTTACTAGCATATTCCAAGAAATCCAAGGGAACATTTTATATCAATGAATGTTGCAAACGTATTCGCCATGACGTGCAATATGGAAATCAATGATTGTATTTCGGATAATATACTTACTTAAAGTCGTGCCTGCACGTTGATTAAATATGGCATGAACGAAATTTACAAACATCGAAATAACGCTAAAATCCGTATGCTGAGTAACAGTGTTGATTTGCCGTGAGTTCTTAGATTGGCTTTCACACTGTTCCGTCACTGTATTGCGCGTGTGTTCTTTATGCGTGCAAATATTGCATGTGCAGCTCATATCTCGTGGGTTTCACGGCAAGCGGGAAGATGTGAAACAGACGCGGCATTGCTCACTGCTTCACCGTTTCTGCTTCACTGCATGTACTTCACTGCTTCTGCTTCACATTGTTTATAATTTTGCTAGTGATGAACAACAACAATACTTTGTCTCTACCAGTGGAAAGCTAGTATGAGCTGTTGTAATGGTAGTCATGTCATATTTTGCATCTTTCTAGATAAAAAAAATATTGTTCATTTTGCTTAAGATAATCATAACCTTCAGTCTTGAAAAGTTATATTTACTTTGCCCACACCTGATAAAAATTGTCTCTGATTAGATCTAACGACGTCTTTGAACCTGCTTCTTCCCTAACCGAACAAAGAAGGCTCATTTTGTACCGCGTATATATAGATTCATGGTTCACTAGGGCAGTTGACAGCGACGCGGCCCCTCGAGGTGGCCTGACAAAAACCTGGCAGTCGCCTGGCAAAAACGATAGCAGTAACACAAGCAGCACCGCATCGGGGGACGGCGAATCCACTTAGTATACTACTGTCGTCGACACAGACGGCCACTACAAACTAGAAATATATCTCCTTTATTGAACAAAGAAAAAACAACAGTGTATGGATGAGATTCCAGTTGGCGAGCCTAATGGAAGCGGACAGGAGGAAGTTCTGCTCCGAGAACGTGGTCATTAGTCGTCCGTTTGCGGTGTGCTTATGGCCATGATACGTGCGTCCGTGCGAAGGCCGTCTCTGGATTGTTGTTTTCCGCCTCGCAGCGGCGGACCCCGGACTCGGCGCTAGTTACCTCCAGCCAGGCCGTCGGTCTCCCAATTACGTCATTAGTCGCCTCGGTCCGCACGGCGCGCGGGCCCCTGCGGCGCCGCTCGTCGTCGCCCGACCGATAGATGCCGCCGTCGTCACGTGTGGGCGTGTGTCGACGATAGATCAATACAGGAGAGCAGCATACGGAGGTGCTGCTCAGATGGATGCCGCTGTCGTCACGTGTGGACTTACGTCGATGATAGATCAACACAGGAGAGCAGCATTCGGAGGTGCCCCTCAGATGGATGCCGCTGTCGTCACGTGTGACGCGTGTCGACGATAGATTAACACAGGAGAGCATCATGCGGAGGTGCCCCTAAGATGGATGCCGCTGTCATCATGTGTGTACGCGTGTCGACGATAGATTAACACAGGAGAGCAGCATTCGGAGGTGCTGCTCAGATATTGGGACAACATCGGACAGGCAGCACCGATAAAACAAGCCCAGACCTCTGGAAAAACTCAAGAGGGCATCAGGTACGGGGTACACCCTTAGACAGACAGCACCTCGAAGATCTGCTCAAGAGCTTGATATAATTCCGGAAAGGCAGCAACCGACAATCTTCCTAACTGAGAGCACAATGATGAGGACCTGGCGACATCGTCAATATGCCGATATTTGATTATACGTGCCGCCCATCCATTGCAGTCTCACTGAATAGTTTGGGGCAAGTTCTGATTTTCACACGTCATGTCCCGCAGTAGAAAAGTCATTTGTGTTCCCAAGAGCCCGGTATGATATACTGTTGAATAAATTGAGCACTTCGCTAGGTTATTTCAGAATCTACTATGATGTAGATATTCACAAATGCCTAATGTCTCGATAGCCAGACCGACTTAGGAAGCAAACAGCTTTCAACATGCCCAGTTCTTCAGCCTGTGGAAAGGTCGACATATGTATGCGCGCGCTGCGAATGTGCTTTGACGCAATTGGCGGTGTCATTTCGCACGTCATAATGTCTTCTCTGTTCAATGACGAGGTGCCTCAATCATAGAAACACTCGATAGTGCATCCAATATTTAGATGTGCCAACCACTCGGATTCATCGAATTTTCGGCATATTTCCATCGTTCCGGTCATTGCCAAAATGTTCAACGTGCTGTCCGCAAGCAATTTTACTCATGCATGTCTAGGAGCCAGAGTCACCTGCCCGGCATGGTTTTTGTCCCCGACATTCAGCAGATACTGTACTCACCGCAGTGTCTGACAGGATGCTCTCTGCAGTCGAACGTGCTGGATCGCTTTTGTCTTTTGGATTTAGACAAGTGCTTTGATGTCTCATGGCTTAGGTTTCTGTAGTGTAGAGCAATAAGTCGGTGTCCTTTTGGTGTTTAAGTTTAAGATAGAGCTTAGGACTAAAATAGTGAGCTTAAATTACCACAAGGTATATTTTCAATATACTGGTGTACTTGCAAAGGTATCTAGGCTTTTTGTTATTTTAGTTTGGTTTAGTTGGAGTTTGTAGCTGGTGAGTTGGGATAACTTTATTTAAATTTAATTTAAAAAAAAAAATGCAAGGCAACTGTGGGAAGTGTAAGTGTATTGTAGTAAGTCGTAAGAAAGTAGATATGTTAGCAAGGGAGGTGGAGCGTCTGAAGTGTTTGGTGGCAGGGCCCACCATAGAAAATGTCAGCCAGGCAAGCCAGGTGCAGGAGTCTAGGAGTGATAGGGGTGGAGATAGTATAGACCATGACAGTAGAGAGTGGAAAGTAGCTAGACGCCAGAGTACGAGACTAGCTTTAAGGAAAATTGACAAAGGCATTGAAACTAATAATAGATTTGAGGGACTGCAAGAGAGAGATAGAAATGCTGCTAAGGAGGAAAGGAGGAACGACCAGGCAGCTGATGGTAGAGAGGGGGAAATTTTAGTTATAGGGGACTCAAGAGTGAGGTACATGGACCGTACTTTTTGTAGCGGGAACCCCAACAAACGGACTCGTGTTTGCTACCCAGGGGCCCAGGTAAAGGATGTTGGTGATAGGATAGAAGGAGTGATGAAGGGTAGGAGAGAGCACAACAGTAATTGTGCAGGTTGGTGTAAATGATGTAGGAAAAGCAAAAACAGAGGAAACAATGCAAGCGTATAGGGCTTTGATAGGTAGGTTAGCTGTGAGTAGGAAACGAGGAATGGTAACATCCATCCTCCCTATGGTTAACGCAAGCATAGAGTGGTACTCGAGGGCCATTGGGCTGAATACCAGGGTGGCCAAGATTTGTAAGGAACTTGGGGTGGGGTTCTTGGATTTGTGGGGGGATTTCTGGGGGAGGACTGAACTGTTTGCATTAGATGGGTTACATTTGAGCAAGAGAGGAGTTGAATTGCTCAGCAATAGGTATGAGGAGGCTCTCATTAGGAAACAGGGAAACTAGGCAGGTCATGGGGGGATGTAGCTGATAGAGAGAGAGTTCTTGCAAACACCTCACAGTCAGCAAATAGGGGTAGCAGTAGATCAAGGGGGCAGAGTGGTAGCTCATCCAGAGATGATAGAGCTACTCAACATGAAAAAGCCAAAGAGGGTTATGGAACTTTTGTTAGGTGTATGATGCTTAATGCTCAGAGCATTCGATCCAAATTTGATGAGTTCAAGTGTTATGTTGCTGAGGAGAAACCAGATTTTGTTTGCATTACTGAGGCATGGGTCAGTGAGGGATATTTTGGGGATAACTTGCAGGACTATGAGATCCAAGGATACAATATGTTTTCATGCAATAGGGGTCCAGCAGTGAAAGGGGGTGGTGTAATGCTCTATGTGAATAGCTTATACAGTTCTCAGAAAGTAGCAGATGGGGTTAAAAATGTGTCTGTGGAGTCCATTTGGCTTGATGTTGCTGTGGGAAGAGGCAATAGCAATAAACTGAGGATTGGAGCTTTGTATCGATCAGGAACCTTGCCACATTCTCAGCAACTGGAACTCGATAAGGTGATTTGTGAGGAAATCAGTAGAAACTTTCAGAGGAAATGCCTTATTCTTGGTGACTTTAATCTAAAAGGATATGAACATGTTGGTGTTGGCTCCCCATTATGTAAACTGTTTAGGAAATGCCTTGAAGAGGACTTGTTCTTACACCAGTTTGTAATGGAACCAACCAGGCAGGGCTCATTCTTGGACCTTGTCTTCTCAGATTTAAGTGATTTAGTTCAAGACTTGACTGTAGGAGAAACTCTGGGAAGAAGTGACCATAACATAGTGAGATTTAAGGTACAAATAGCAGGGACAATCAAGGATAACTTGGCAAAGATTCCAAATTTTAACAGGGCAGACTTTGACTCCATGAGAGAGGCTTTAAGTGCCATACAATGGGAAGAATAATTTTTTATTTAAATGCCTGTGAAATGTGGGAAAAGTTCAAATCTTACTTGAGGGAAATTCAGATAAGACATGTCCCCCAAAAGCAAAGGCGCAAAAGAAGTGTAGGAAAGCCAGCATGGCTTACACCAGATTTGAGGAGATCAATTAAGGCTAAGAAAGATGCATTTAGAGTATTTAAGGAAGCTTGAAATGTCGTAAATCTAAGGTCGTATCAAAAAGCTAGAGATGCTGTGAAGCAGAAAACCAGAGCAGCAAGGCGGGCAAAAGAATTGGATTTGGCTAGGAACTGTAATGGGGACAGTAAAAAGTTCTTTAGTTTCTACAAGCTAAGTAAAGTTTCAAGCACAATTGGTCCACTGGAAGTAAATGGCACTATATTGAGTGAGGATGGCGAGATGGTTGAGGAGCTGAGCAAGCA
This sequence comes from Ashinkailepas kermadecensis, assembly GCA_034440615.1. NCBI lineage: Eukaryota > Metazoa > Arthropoda > Thecostraca > Neolepadidae > Ashinkailepas > Ashinkailepas kermadecensis. The sequence goes on from JAOTOM010004953.1 coordinate 89,943, forward strand.
GTTTAAATCAGTGTTTACAGTGGAGGATGTGACAAATTTGCCAACCGTGAACCACAGTTCAGTGACAGGTGATCAGATACACAATGTTGATTTCATTGATAGTGATGTTGTTTTCAATTATATCAGAAAAATAAAGCCAAACAAGGCAGCAGGACCTGATGGAATTTATGCTAGGGTATTGCGGGAAGCTGGAAAGGAACTGGCAATTCCACGTAGTATAATATTTTGTAGATCAGTTTCACAAAATGAAATTCCAACAGATTGGAAAAGGGCAAATGTAGTTCCTATTTTCAAGAAAGGAGAAAGAGGGAAAGTTGAAAATTATAGGCCAGTAAGTCTCACATCCCTAGTCTGCAAGGTACTCGAATCAATTATCAAAGATAGAATAGTTAGTTTTCTGGAAGGGAAACAGATTGATTCAAGATACTCAACATGGGTTTAGAAAAGGGAGATCGTGTCTCACAAATCTCTTGGACTTTTTAAATTTTGCTACAGAACAATTTGATCAGGGGAAATCAGGTTGATGTAGCATATCTTGACTTTAGTAAGGCCTTTGACAAGGTACCCCATAAACGGTTAATGATGCAGCTTCAGGTCCATGGCATTGCAGGTAGCATCCTAAAATGCATTGAGTTGTGGCTTTCAGATAGACAGCAGAGAGTGATGCTTAATGGTACAAAGTCATCATGGCAAAATGCTCTTAATGGAGTCCCTCAGGGGTCGGTACTGGGGCCACTGTTGTTCATTATATTTCTGAATAGCATTGAATGTGGCCTGAGCAGTAAGGTTTTGAAATTTGCGGATTATTTGAAGATCTTTAGGGCAATAACAGGGCACAATGAGCAGGTTTTGCTGCAGAACGACTTAGACGAGCTTGTGAAGTGGTCCGAAAAATGGCAAATGAAGTTTAATTTTGATAAGTGCAAAGTCATGCATGTGGGTAGGCAGCATATGAAGGCGCCATACTTGATGGATGGCCAAGTACTATCTGTGACTCAGCAGGAGAAGGACTTAGGTGTTATTTTGAACACAAAATTGGGGGCATCAGAACAGACCAAAGAAGCCAGGAAGAAGGCACTAAGAATGCTTGGGGCGATACAGAGGAATGTGTCATACAAAAGTTAGGAGGTCATCAGGAAGCTTTGCTGTGCATATGTCAGGCCACATTTGGAATACTGTGTCCAAGCTTGGTCCCCTAGTTATGAGAAAGATTGTTGGCTTTTAGAGAGAGTACAAAAGAGGGCAACAAAAATGGTTAATGGTATAGGCAACCTGGCATATGAGGAAAGATTGAAGGTAAATTGAATATGTTTTCACTTAGATATAGAAGGCTGAGAGGAGATCTCGTGGAGGTTTTTAAATTTGTTCATGGTCAGGAGCAGGGATATCTAAGGGAAATGTTTGAATTTAACAGAAATGATGCAATTAGAGGTCATCAATTCAAAATTAAAGTTAATCACAGCAGGACAAGGTTAAGACAGTCTTTCTTCACCAACAGGGTAGTAGAACACTGGAACCAGCTTCCAGGAACAATTGTCAGTAGCAACACACTGAACATCTTTAAAAACGGCATAAACAATCATTATAAGAATAGGGGCTTGTTTTTCTGTATTCCAGGGTGGGTTGATTGACAGATTTGGTGGGCAACTGGTTCAGTGTACCAAGTGCATCCAAGAAGGGCCGTTGTGGCTCATAGTTGCACTGATCTTTTATGTCTTTATGTCTTTATGTCTTATGATGTAATCTTTCATAACAAAAGTAGGCATCAAGCAATTAAGCAAGCATTTACTTTTTGTTTTCGGCGCACTTACAAATCACACTCAGAGTGTTAGTATTATCGACCGAAATCAGTGTCATCCAGAGTGTCAGAAATTCGGATTGCTTTTGCAACATAAAAAAATATTGGGAAAGCTGCCTGACTTTGTAGGAATCTTCCAAGGTTTGGCTGTGGAGCCATTGTTGTACTGGGTGTTCGCTAGTGAAATCAGCTTGTTTGCTGAAGGTGCCTCCGTAATTCAGTACGCAGACGACACACGAATTTCAGTAAGCAGGAAAAAAGGTTGTAAATTCAAAACGTCGTCTAGCATGTGGAAGCCAGCCTTTCTTCACCCGGCACCTGGTTTCGACATAACGGCCTTAAAAGTCAACGCAGCAAAAACTCAACTCATGCTGTTAAGCGGCTCTCAAAATTTACGTGACGCGTCCAGAGTCACTGTTAACTTCATGGAGCACCGGCTGGCAACCAGTTCTCAAGTGAATAATAATATCGGCGTCGTGTTTGATCGTTCCTTCTCCTGGAATACCCACGTATCCGCAGCCATGCATCGCTGTCTCGGAATTTTGGCCGAAAAAGTGATGTCTGACAGGTGTTTTTTTTATAACTATTCATCAAGAGACGTATTCGGACTTAGCACATTCGATCGGTGTGCTGATCTGCGAGACAAACTCGACTGGCTGGACGCATGAACCTGGACAGATACCACATGATGTGCCTTGTGCACCAGATGCTGTGCGATACGGCGACACGCTGTTTCGCTGGGGAACGGCGGCCCGCAGCAGAGACGCGGCAGTACGGCGAGCCACGCTGGGGAACAGCGGCCCGCAGCAGAGACGCGGCAGGACGGCGAGCCACGCTATCTCGCTGGGGAACGGCGGTCCGCAGCAGAGACGCGGCAGTACGGCGAGCCACGCTGTGGAACAGCGGCCCGCAGCAGAGACGCGGCAGTATGGCGAGCCACGCTATCTTTCTGGGGAACGGCGGCACGGAGCAGAGACGCGGCAGGACGGCGAGCCACGCTATCTCGCTGGGGAACGGCGGTCCGCAGCAGAGACGCGGCAGTACGGCGAGCCACGCTATCTCTCTGGGGAACGGCGGCCCGCAGCAGAGACGCGGCAGTATGGCGAGCCACGCTATCTCGCTGGGGAACGGCGGCCCGCAGCAGAGACGCGGCAGTACGGCGAGCCACGTTGTCCCTCTGAGGACCTGCGGCCTGAGCAGAGACGCGGCAACACGACTCGCGAGATGAGCGAGCTGCATCGTGCGTGTTCCACGATCCCAAACCGAAATGGGCAAACGGCGGCTTAGTTGCAGAGGTCTAATCCAATACAATGAGCTACCGCCAGCGTTAGTCGGGCTACCGGTTTGCTCCTTCGGGTGGACGCTCAAGCGTGACCTGCACAGCGGCGCCGTGACTTGAGGTGGAGCATTACGTCACCTGCACAGGTGCGCCGTGGCCTGAGGTGGATCATGATGTCACCTGCACAGTGGTGACGTGGCCTGAGGTGGAGCATTACGTCCACTGGTCCACGGAACCACGGCACGTGACCTGAGGTGGAGCGTTGTCGTGCCACTGCCTGAATGTACATGGTTCCTGTGTTTTGTTGACCACTGCTCGTGATACGCGTTTTTATGGGGTTCTGTAATAGCTACAAGCGCATCGTGGATGGTGCGAATAAACGTCAAATTTAATATATTCGAATCTAATGTAATCCAATATAATCTAATGAACTTAGCAGCCTTGCGCACTTGTTACCACAAGAAGTCCGAATAACCACACTGTAGGTACATAGTAGTTAGTGGTACAGTGGTCTGCGTTTTGAAAGGCATAGATAAAAGCTATAGTTGAAGGGTGGAGGTGAGAGTAGAGTAAAGTTCTCCCGGAGGTGGTCACGGGTAAAGGCAGACGTCTGAGGTTAAAAAAATATCCCTCCCCAGCTTCAGAATCCGCCTAGATGTAATGCATTTTATGAACAAGGAACTCAACGCAATCCGCTTAAGAAATAACACTTCAAAAACATTACCAGAATGTGACAAGAATGGAGGAAAAAGAGGCTTCAGTTTTCCTTAAACGTGGCACTTCTTTTGAAGGAGCTATGTATGAGTGAAGGCCATTTCGAGCAGGCTTATGCCCCCGTGTATACACAGAAGAAAAACCATATGTGTGATTTGTGTGATTCGGCTTGTTCCAACTAGACCCGGCCGTCACGATTTTCAAACTCTGCTTTTTGGCAGAGTGTTTCGAGACATATACACTTGACTCATAATGCGACTCTTGTCTCTTGTCGTTTCGTCGTTTTACCAATTTTCGTTCCAATATTTCCCCTTAAGCACCCTTAGGCACCCTTAGGCTTTGCTCAAGGGTGTTGTGGTGGTGCTAGACACGCTACATGGCGCGCCGTGCCACGCCCATGGGTGACCCAAAATTGTCTCCACGAGCTGCCACGAAGGGGCAGCTGCGGTAGGTCCACAGTCTCTCCACAGACAACGGTGTGATTCACCAGTATGCGCATTTAGCATGGGAGTCGGAAGGTCATCCAGTGTGACATAAGAAAGGCAACGCCAATGTTAAGGGAAGGGACAAGTGGTGGCATCAGGCAACTATGATAGGAACATGAGACAAAGCGGACTCGTGGTGGATTGGCCCACACGCACCGATCATGACTGCGCCCCTGAAGACGAATAGCCAGCCGCTTGCACTCGGTCGTCTAGTGCCCGTAACGTCGCATTACACTAGTGCTGTTTCCAAATGTTCATCAAGCGAGGTAGTTCAGCATGCACTCACCTACACACACATGCATAAATAACCCACACGCGATGTGCAGCCAGTCGACCGTGACGTACCGAGAACCATCGCTCTTGGTCTCAATGTAGCCGGCACGGAATCAGCATGCCGAGCACAGGGCGTACCCCGGCCGTGCCCAAGGACGGCTCCCACGGACGGTCACGTTCAGCTCCGCCACCGCCGGCGAGTGATTTCCAGGTGACTGGGACGGAGCTGCCGTCCACGCGTTCGGGGTCGCCACCGCCGGCGAGTGATTCCCAGGTGACTGGGACGGAGCTGCCGTCCACGCGTCCGGCACTCCGACAGGCTCAACGCAGACGTACGCAGTTGAGTGAGTTGAGCCGAGAGGAACGGTCGGAGGGCGGTTCTGAAAGTCGTAGGGTCGGAAAGTGGTCCCAGAGTTAGGAGGAGCGGACCGAAGAGTCGAAGGAGCGCACCTGACAGTCGAAGAAGCGCACCTGATAATCGAAGGAGTGCACCTGACAGGCGGAAGACCGCACCTGCCAGTGGAAGAAGTGCACCTGGCAGTCGGAGGAGCGCACCTGGCAGTCGGAGGAGCACACCTGGCAGTCGGAGGACCGCACCTGGCGGCCGGAGGACCGCACCTGGCAGTCGGAGGAGCGCACCTGGCAGTCGGAGGACCACACCTGGCAGTCGGAGGACCGCACCTGGCAGTCGGAGGAGCGCACCTGGCAGTCGGAGGAGCGCACCTGGCAGTCGGAGGACCACACCTGGCGGCCGGAGGACCGCACCTGGCAGTCGGAGGAGCGCACCTGGCAGTCAGAGGACCGCACCTGGCAGTCGGAGGACCACACCAGCCAGTCGGAGGACCACACCTGGCAGTCGGAGGAGCGCACCTGGCAGTCGGAGGAGCACACCTGGCAGTCGGAGGACCGCACCTGGCGGCCGGAGGACCGCACCTGGCAGTCGGAGGAGCGCACCTGGCAGTCGGAGGAGCGCACCTGGCAGTCGGAGGAGCGCACCTGGCAGTCGGAGGAGCGCACCTGGCAGTCGGAGGACCACACCTGGCAGTCGGAGGAGCGCACCTGGCAGTCGGAGGACCACACCTGGCGGCCGGAGGACCGCACCTGGCAGTCGGAGGAGCGCACCTGGCAGTCAGAGGACCGCACCTGGCAGTCGGAGGACCACACCAGCCAGTCGGAGGACCACACCTGGCAGTCGGAGGAGCGCACCTGGCAGTCGGAGGAGCACACCTGGCGGCCGGAGGACCGCACCTGGCAGTCGGAGGAGCGCACCTGGCAGTCGGAGGACCACACCTGGCGGCCGGAGGACCACACCTGGCAGTCGGAGGAGCGCACCTGGCAGTCGGAGGACCACACCTGGCGGCCGGAGGACCACACCTGGCAGTCGGAGGACCACACCTGGCGGCCGGAGGACCGCACCTGGCGGCCGGAGGACCGCACCTGGCGGCCGGAGGAGCGCACCTGGCAGTCGGAGGACCACACCAGCCAGTCGGAGGACCACACCTGGCGGCCGGAGGACCACACCTGGCAGTCGGAGGATCACACCTGGCGGCCGGAGGACCGCACCTGGCAGTCGGAGGACCACACCAGCCAGTCGGAGGACCACACCTGGCGGCCGGAGGACCGCACCTGGCAGTCGGAGGACCACACCTGGCAGTCGGAGGACCACACCTGGCGGCCGGAGGACCGCACCTGGCAGTCGGAGGAGCGCACCTGGCAGTCGGAGGACCACACCAGCCAGTCGGAGGACCACACCTGGCGGCCGGAGGACCGCACCTGGCAGTCGGAGGACCACACCTGGCGGCCGGAGGACCGCACCTGGCAGTCGGAGGACCACACCAGCCAGTCGGAGGACCACACCTGGCGGCCGGAGGACCGCACCTGGCAGTCGGAGGACCACACCTGGCGGCCGGAGGACCGCACCTGGCAGTCGGAGGACCGCACCTGGCAGTCGGAGGAGCGCACCTGACAGTGGTGTTGTGTAACAGTGAGAGGGGGGCGTCAGGACGTGCACCACCGCGAGAAGTATCGCTCTGGAGCACAGCCGCTCCCCTGGCGGGCTATTTGCATCGTCTGCACTCCCAGCCGACATCATAATACGCTGAATATGTAGGCCCGCCACCCACAACTCTAGTGGGCAGCCTTCACCGCTCAGAAAGTAATGCCAGTGGTGGTGACTTTGAACAAACTTCATCCTGTCGAAAGTGTGCGCATTGTTTGCGCATACCGCTGTATTATGCACACCATCCGTACGAGTATAATTGGGCTAAAACCCTTGGTACGTGACGAAATATTTACAGTTCTTTCATAATCACTGCCAGCAGAGATACCATGTTTCGGATGAAATGGATGACTTGGAGTATGCAAGGACATTTTGCAGCCTTAAGTACTATTTATGATTGCAAACATGAGATTGATGCTTTTCGATATACTTTCGGGGATATTCTTTGCATTTTGTCACACTTTTGCAAAAATGTGTACCGTGAATAGGTCATTCCAAGGGTGATTATCCGAGAGCTAAATACAGCAATGCTCACTGACCCTAAATCGTAGCTGTGCCACAAGTTGGCGACAGGGTAAGGTGATGGCGAAATGCACCTTCTTGTCAGAAGCGTTGGTGGTGTTTGAGGCATTCGCAGAACGACAGATACAACTGTGCGTATGGAGAGTAGGAGGATGGGAATAGTGACCACTGGAACTTGACCCAGGAGCAAACGAGTTTGGAGTAAGATCCATGGTGTAGGATGTCGTGCATGCTGACGGTGTGACAGCTGAGCAGCGGGACAAGGGACCTGGGAAGGTGTCCGCGCCGGTGCTGGTGCACATAGCACGCGCGCCATGCAACCGCTGAGGTGGTGTGGTGGCCGGGCACAGCAGCCCGGTGTGGACATGGTGGCCGGGCACAGCAGCCCGGTGTGGACATGGTGGCCGACACTGGCCGGTCACAGCAGCCTGGACGACAGCACCGGTGACGTCAGACCACAGCGCGCCGCCGCGGTCAGCGCTAATCCGCTGCAGGCCGGCTTGCAAAACTTGACGCCTTTCGGATGGGCGCCTGCCGGCGGCTGAGGCACTTTCACTCGCCGCCTAAAGAGCTGCGGCGTCGGAGGCGTCCAACACTAATGGCGCATTAGCAAGCGCTATCACAATAATTGCACTATCAAACCGCGTATGCACGGCCTTTTACAACGGCGGCTGGCCGTTAAAGGCGCGCCAATTGGTTCAGTCGTGACTCTCTGAATGTCACCCGGCAGCTGATCACACGCATGTCACCTCAGAGGTCAACGTCAGTCGGGTGTTGTCGCCTGAGAGGTGAAAACCGGCAAAGTGCTGTCCCCGTGTGGCCGACGCATTCACTTTTCTTCACCTACGTTGCCTGTAACGCCTGTGTTTCTGTGTACAGTGCATTAATTTACGGCGCTGTGCTATCCCTCAGAGGCCAACACAAAACTCGTCTTGCCACTTGGGAGATCACAGTGCCCATGCTGCCACGTGAGAGATCACCGGCAGACTGGCGCTGTCACGTGGGAGGTCAAGGCGGACTAATGCTTCCACGTGAGAGGTCAAGGTGGACTGGTGCTTCCACGTGAGAGGTCACTGGCAGACTCGCGTTGTCACGTGGAAGGTCAAGGCGGACTGATGCTGCCACATGATAGGTCACTGGCAGACTCGCGTTGTCACGTGGAAGGTCAAGGCGGACTGATGCTGCCACATGATAGGTCACTGGCAGACTCGCGTTGTCACGTGGAAGGTCAAGGCGGACTGATGCTGCCACATGATAGGTCACTGGCAGACTCGCGTTGTCACGTGGAAGGTCAAGGCGGACTGATGCTGCCACGTGGGAGGTCACCGGCAGACTCGCGCTGTCACATGGGAGCTCGAGGCGGACTGGTGCTGACCTGTGGGAGGTTACCGGCAAACTCGTGTGTGTTGGTTGGAGTTGTTGACATAGGTGTCAGTGGTTGAATATTAAAATGGACAGCGCCGGAATTGAGATGGTTTACCCCCGCGCGTTGTTGACTGGTTGTCAGTGGTCAATGGTTAGTGCGGTGCAATGTATGGCCGCAGTGGTCAGTATGATCTCAGCACAGAACGGCGACCAGGTGGACCTCATCACCACCACAGCGCCCGTGCCCAGCAGCACCGACACCACCCCTCGTGTCACTGGAGGTGGACAGCGACACGACCGCAGACCGTGCCGAGTGACGGCCGACACCACCCCTCGTGTCACTGGAGGTGGACAGCGACACGACCGCAGACCGTGCCGAGTGACGGCCGACACCACCCCTCGTGTCACTGGAGGTGGACAGCGACACGACCGCAGACCGTGCCGAGTGACGGCCGACACCACCCCTCGTGTCACTGGAGGTGGACAGCGACACGACCGCAGACCGTGCCGAGTGACGGCCGACACCACCCCTCGTGCCACTGGAGGTGGACAGCGACACGACCGCAGACCGTGCCGAGTGACGGCCGACGCGACGCCGACAGTCACTGGAGGTGGACAGCGACACGACCGCAGACCGTGCCGAGTGACGGCCGACACCACCCCTCGTGTCACTGGAGGTGGACAGCGACACGACCGCAGACCGTGCCGAGTGACGGCCGACACCACCCCTCGTGTCACTGGAGGTGGACAGCGACACGACCGCAGACCGTGCCGAGTGACGGCCGACACCACCCCTCGTGTCACTGGAGGTGGACAGCGACACGACCGCAGACCGTGCCGAGTGACGGCCGACACCACCCCTCGTGTCACTGGAGGTGGACAGCGACACGACCGCAGACCGTGCCGAGTGACGGCCGACACCACCCCTCGTGTCACTGGAGGTGGACAGCGACACGACCGCAGACCGTGCCGAGTGACGGCCGACACCACCCCTCGTGTCACTGGAGGTGGACAGCGACACGACCGCAGACCGTGCCGAGTGACGGCCGACACCACCCCTCGTGTCACTGGAGGTGGACAGCGACACGACCGCAGACCGTGCCGAGTGACGGCCGACACCACCCTCGTGTCACTGGAGGTGGACAGCGACACGACCGCAGACCGTGCCGAGTGACGGCCGACACCACCCCTCGTGTCACTGGAGGTGGACAGCGACACGACCGCAGACCGTGCCGAGTGACGGCCGACACCACCCCTCGTGTCACTGGAGGTGGACAGCGACACGACCGCAGACCGTGCCGAGTGACGGCCGACACCACCCCTCGTGTCACTGGAGGTGGACAGCGACACGACCGCAGACCGTGCCGAGTGACGGCCGACACCACCCCTCGTGTCACTGGAGGTGGACAGCGACACGACCGCAGACCGTGCCGAGTGACGGCCGACACCACCCCTCGTGTCACTGGAGGTGGACAGCGACACGACCGCAGACCGCCGAGTGACGGCCGACACCACCCCTCGTGTCACTGGAGGTGGACAGCGACACGACCGCAGACCGTGCCGAGTGACGGCCGACGCGACCCCTCGTGTCACTGGAGGTGGACAGCGACACGACCGCAGACCGTGCCGAGTGACGGCCGACACCACCCCTCGTGTCACTGGAGGTGGACAGCGACACGACCGCAGACCGTGCCGAGTGACGGCCGACACCACCCCTCGTGTCACTGGAGGTGGACAGCGACACGACCGCAGACCGTGCCGAGTGACGGCCGACACCACCCCTCGTGTCACTGGAGGTGGACAGCGACACGACCGCAGACCGTGCCGAGTGACGGCCGACACCACCCCTCGTGTCACTGGAGGTGGACAGCGACACGACCGCAGACCGTGCCGAGTGACGGCCGACACCACCCCTCGTGTCACTGGAGGTGGACAGCGACACGACCGCAGACCGTGCCGAGTGACGGCCGACACACCGGGGGGGGAGAACGTGCCGAGAGGCCGACACCACCCCTCGTGTCACTGGAGGTGGACAGCGACACGACCGCAGACCGTGCCGAGTGACGGCCGACGCCACCCCTCGTGTCACTGGAGGTGGACAGCGACACGACCGCAGACCGTGCCGGGACCCCTCGTGTCACTGGAGGTGGACAGCGACACGACCGCAGACCGTGCCGAGTGACGGCCGACACCACCCCTCGTGTCACTGGAGGTGGACAGCGACACGACCGCAGACCGTGCCGAGTGACGGCCGACACCACCCTCGTGTCACTGGAGGTGGACAGCGACACGACCGCAGACCGTGCCGAGTGACGGCCGACACCACCCCTCGTGTCACTGGAGGTGGACAGCGACACGACCGCAGACCGTGCCGAGTGACGGCCGACACCACCCCTCGTGTCACTGGAGGTGGACAGCGACACGACCGCAGACCGTGCCGAGTGACAGGCCGACACCCACCTCGTGTCACTGGAGGTGGACAGCGACACGACCGCAGACCGTGCCGAGTGACGGCCGACACCACCCCTCGTGTCACTGGAGGTGGACAGCGACACGACCGCAGACCGTGCCGAGTGACGGCCGACACCACCCCTCGTGTCACTGGAGGTGGACAGCGACACGACCGCAGACCGTGCCGAGTGACGGCCGACACCACCCCTCGTGTCACTGGAGGTGGACAGCGACACGACCGCAGACCGTGCCGAGTGACGGCCGACACCACCCCTCGTGTCACTGGAGGTGGACAGCGACACGACCGCAGACCGTGCCGAGTGACGGCCGACACCACCCCTCGTGTCACTGGAGGTGGACAGCGACACGACCGCAGACCGTGCCGAGTGACGGCCGACACCACCCCTCGTGTCACTGGAGGTGGACAGCGACACGACCGCAGACCGTGCCGAGTGACGGCCGACACCACCCCTCGTGTCACTGGAGGTGGACAGCGACACGACCGCAGACCGTGCCGAGTGACGGCCGACACCACCCCTCGTGTCACTGGAGGTGGACAGCGACACGACCGCAGACCGTGCCGAGTGACGGCCGACGCGACGCCAACAGTCACGTCCAGCAGGAAGTCGGCTGCATGTTGGGGCCCATCGCCACCACCCACGCCGGTCACCGTGGCGTGCGTCAGTCGTGGTGACGCGGGAGATTCTCACCTGCCAACGGCACGGCCATCAGCCGGTACGCACCACACCCCGGGCCATCGCCAGTGAGTAGTCCTGGCTGGTGCGTGTTGTGGTGGCGCTCACCTGTAGGGGGGAGCGGCTGCTACTCTGGGCGCGGTATCGAGGCCGGTGTGGTCACCACGCTGCCCTCGACGGCCAGGCGCGGCAGCACGCGGCGCGGCGGCGGCGGCGCGGGCACGTCACGTCACACGACGATGGGCACGCGTCGGCCACGACTCCAGCGGTCCCACGCGGCCAGTGTCCCACTGCGAGCCGCAGCAGCCGCCGCCGTCTCGGACGTCACACCACGCTGGTGACGTCACACCGGCGCGGGGCGGCCGCCGGTTGGCCGCCGCCGGGAGGATGCCCCACCCAGCGGCCGCCCGGATGCTGGAGCCTCTGTCGGCTCGCACCAAGGTCGCCTTGTCCGGAGGACGCGGAGGCGTGCCGTGGAGTGGCATGTCCGCTATCTTATCACCGGCCGATGGTCGGTGAATCAGCCATCAGCAATCCGTTAACGCTATTCCTGTGCGGGTGGGGGCGGATTGAGTTCGCATCACGAGATTTTTCACCTGCTATTTCCGACCTTGCATCAGAGTTCTGAAACTTCGTGACTTCTAGCTAACTTATTCGTGCATCCCGTTGGAAGCATTGAGTCTTGTTTTGCCATGGACCGTTCCAAGGAAGGATTTAGGAAGACGTGGTTTGTATTTGTGTCGTTTCTATCGGTCACATCGGGCATTGATGTATCCAAAAGTGGGTTAAGAGGATTGGTATGCATTTCGTAGCTGCTTATGTCACTCCTAGACAACTTGTGCTGCATCATATGGTGTTTAAGCAATCAGTGGTGTCTTCAGAGAGTCAAAATTAAGGAGATATTTGCAAGGTATGTACAACCGTTGACGCAAAGGTATGCCAGTGGTGTATGTCGACTCGACGGTTCCTGCAATGAACCTTGGTCCAACACCAACAGGCACATCGAAATACAGAAATGCAACTGGGAACATGGTACTCTTTATTCATACCTAGTTTTTTTAATCAATGGTATTTCCGGCGAGATTGTTCTGGCACTCTGAATGCTATTGCTGCTGTCGTCTAAGCTGGCGTTGGACACACCCAATAAGTATGATATGTACCTATGGGATACATTATATGCACGGATTCTCTAGTACATGCTTATGCTTTGCGGTGGTTCCAAAGCACTTTGGAGCGACCACTACTTACAGTTGCATGCATTGGGCTATGCGCAGCTGCATCGATTCCCAGAAGGTATTGGCACATTTTAACGCAATATGTTAAAAAAAGCATCGTGTCTGACGACTGAAAAAGTGCAAGCATCTTCGTACCGGCAGCAGGCACTGGTCATGTCAGCATACGTAGCAGACACTGGTCATGATGTTTTGGGACTTAGCGTGAGTTGAAATGTACGAGATACTCCACCCAGTTGCATCGCCTCTGCCATTTTAGCACGCCTGTGATGTATATAATTTTCATCAAGAGATATTTCCATCGGTTTGTGAATTATCCAGAAGTATGTAGAAAATCCAGAATCATGCTGCCACGGAAATGAAAACATGCAGTCATAAACTCCCCATGTCCGGTGTCCGATTACACCGCACTGCTTGTAACTTGTACATTAAATGTAACACAATTAGCACACAGTATCATTAGAATAGCGAGACCAGGAGAATCGAACAGCACCAAAAAAAAACTTCCCTATGCTTTGCAATCCACATCGCTGACCTTCAGCTAAGCTATATACTTTCCACACATGAGTGGCAAATGGAATTGTGGAAGAACTATTGCATGATAGTATTCGGGGCACTTATGCATGCAATTCGGAGTCCATGCGAAAGAAATTGTAGAGGAGGGAAGACATCACTGCTGCGACTTGGTGAGAACTCTGTTGCATTGGACGGCACAGACGGGGTGGGGGACGCGTCCCTCGCTGTTGCCGAATAGGACCCCACCCCCACCCCCACCTCCACCCCGTCTAGTTTGCCAGATTAGTGGTCTGTGCGAGTTGCTTTCAGATAACTAGAGTTTCTTTCACAGCAGAATATTTGACAAAGTATTGCAACAAGAAACAAGCCAGAAAGGAAGGCTTGTGAACGTTCAGTCACAGCAGGTGAAACGTGCAATTTGCATTGCACTGATTACACTGCAAAAGCTGCACTTATGACTGCAGTGTCGTCGACAACAGGACATGAGAGCACACAGTAAGCAAGTGCTTGGCAAAAAACTAGGATCATTCCACGCGACTTTTGTCTTCTTTGAGGCCATGAAAATGGCCAGGTGCATTACAGACATTAATTGCAAGGCTGAAGGCCTATAAAAGTAACAAAATGGCCATAAATATATTAATTATTTTCTTTCACACCTTAATCACCTTTTAAAACATGCCATGGACGGTTTCACGAAGAACAGGATAAGGGGCTCAGCGAAACACGTTACTTTCACCCTAAACCCACCATCCGATAGTGGAGATATCAGTTACAATGCCTAATTTAACTCGATAAAGTACCGTACAACCAATGCACCGACAGGGCCTAAGCAGCCAAGATCCTGCCTGTTTGGTTGCCAGCTCAGCTTTATGGCATTCATTATGAGTGACATGCTGGATTTAAGCACACGTCCTACCACCGACGGCTTACAAGATCAGTGCTATATCTGGTTTGTTCCTGGGACACTATGCCTCGCCAGTACGTAGGTCTGGCTATCTGTTCTGGTTATTTCTGGATGTCTGGTCATTTCTGGCATGTCCGGATGCCTACGTATTCTACCATGGATATTATGATTTCCTTATTTTACCACGAACTGGCTTGAAATATAATTTCAATAGCACCCGAAGTGCTTGAACATGCGCTAATTATGTTTAATCATTCCAGGGGCGAAGGAACACCAGGAAAATATATATGGGGAATGGGGACAAGTCGATTAGCAATTGATTTTTGCAACAGCGACCGTGAGGTTATCCTGTTTCCAAAAGGGCTCCCGGGCCCACCCCAATCCCACCCCAGTCCCAATTCATTCGTCGATTGAGCAAGTGACATTATACATTGGAGTAATTGTCTATGGGATCCCCGTCCCAAAAGCGCAACGATTATTCACGATAATCCGGCATGGTACATGTTCGACAGCAGGTTCTGTGCCTGAATTCCTCACGCACGCCTGCGCATTCCCTCTCCACCTTCTTCGCTCTCGCTCCACTTCACCGCTAGCATTTACATACAATCTGAACGTTGCGTCACGGCTGTTTGTTTTCCCAGAGCAGTGGGTCCGGCGCGATCTCGGGTGGGTCAGAATCCCCGCTGTTCGTTGCACGCCGCGGCCTCCGTCACACCACCAGACCGGCCTCTTCTTGTCGGTCAGACCCCACAGGTGGGCGCGACGTCTGAGCATCGGAGGCGTCACCGGGCGCGCGGCGACGCCCAGCAGCCGCTGTAGGGGCATCGGAACACGAGCCGGTGCGGCCGTCGTCAGTCGTTCACTGACGCCCAGCAGCCGTCGTGTAGGCATCGGAACACGAGCCGGTGCGGCCGTCGTCAGTCGTTCACCGACGTCCAGCAGCCCTCGTGTAGGCATCGGAACACGAGCCGGTGCGGCCGTCGTCAGTCGTTCACCGACGTCCAGCAGCCCTCGTGTAGGCATCGGAACACGAGCCGGTGCGGCCGTCGTCAGTCGTTCACCGTTTTCCTTGGCTGTGTGTGTTCCAGGCGCGTGTGACAACCCATTCCGTCGGCGGTCAGACTGTGAACAATTCCCATCCATTCATCTGGCTGTGCTCAAGTTGTATGTGTGTGCACATGAATGTTCACAGAGCAGCCCACCATGCTGACCTTTAGCAGTTAGCTCAATACTGACGGCGTCATCCAGCGATATAAATGTCGAAGCATTCATCTGAGCTATATTTATGCTAGTTAACGGCAATGAAATACGTCATATTCCAACATGAAGGCGTGTGTGCCACTGTGTAGCTTTAGCTGGATAAAGCCATGCATAAAGCTATGGCTTAAGCTGGCTGGGTGACTATGCTGCCACCTAATCGTCAAACCCAGCAGAACATTTGATTTCTGGAACGATTTACCAAGTTTCGTTCAATTTGTCATAAAGTTGCAAAACAATATAGATGCAAATAATATTATTCACATTTGGATTCTTGGAGCTGTGTGCAGCACAACTAAATTCCACAAGGATTTTGTACATTTATTCTTCATTTAGGAAGCAATATAATTGCACGTTCCACCTAAAAAGAACCAATGCCTCTTAAAATGAGCCATCTGGAATTGTCAGACGTCTTTGAGATTCCCTATTGATGCTTTTGCTCCCAAACAGTATGAAGTTATTTCAATTTTATGCAACTCCAATGCCCATTTTCTTCTCCGTTACAGCATACAAAGACTGAAGACATTCTGTGCTCGAAACGATACGTTGAAAATTAGCCAGTTTTTCCCCAATTAAGTCCGCATTAACATGCCGTGACTGGCTTTCAGCTACCGGCATAGCTAAGCTAACGATATTGCGTCTTTTGATATACCTACGTCAAGTCGACATTCTCATCCTTCGATATTTGACCTCATCGTCTTCAGTATGCTATTCAGGATTCCCTGAGAGCACGAGTATGCATATTTTCATCCCTCATTGACTGACCAAATGACGCATCCGACTGCTCTTACACTGCGCTTGATGTTAACCCTGACCAAAATATTTGGGTAGAATAGGCTAGATAACAATCCTGCTAGTCTGCTATCCTACGGCCGTCTTACTAGCCCTGACTGTTAAGTCTGAACGATTCGTAACAAGGGCATACATTGAACTCCTTGGCCGTTGCTCCAAGTTTCATAGCTCAGTAGATAACTGTTCAATCACCCCGTATCTATCATCGGTGTAAATTCCAGCTTCCTGTAATGGGAATGAACGGTTTTTGCCATATATCCTTGGCTGGCTGTGTAAAAATCTTTGGTCATCAGAAATGCAAAACTTTAGACATATTTTATGGGCATTTGTAATCGTATGCTAACACATCCGGTTTAGTGCTCAGGAATGTTTTTGTGGCAAATTGTTCCGACACGCTGGCTTGGTGTGCAAGGTTCATAATTAATGCAAGGCTCTTAATGAGCATGCAGTACCAGAGCGAAGCGTCATTGTGAATACCTTGTGCCATGCAACCAGCTGACTTGTTGTGACTGTAGCTGAGTTAGGAGTGCAACTCCTTTAATGAATCTATTTTATTCACTGGGCTTAAGAAAGCCAATAGGAGAATCTCTTGCATTCTACATTAAGTTTTATACGTTTGGAAAAGCTTGAGCATAAACTTATGTTATCATGGAAAACAAAATCGAGAGCACTACAAATCTGTGTTTAGATCTAAGCATTGAGTGATCGACGTTTTGCTTCTTCTCTTCCATAACTGTCAATGCAGGGGCGGGAAACCCAATTAACTCCCTGAACCCCCACACCCACTCCTCGAAGTGGTCAGGATCGACGGAACAACGGCGTCGGTTAGCGCGCCAGCGCCTGGCGTAGCTGATAGGGCGTCCGTTGCCGATCACATAGTATCCAAAAATTGGGTGTGGTACAGTGTTAGATAACACAGTTCAGGCTGTTTACTGGCTTATTGACAATTATAAGGTTATCTAAGGTCACTAACCGAACTTTATCTTTTCGGCAGGTACTGCCTATTTGGCCTATGAGTTACGCAGGGATAATTTGGTCACTGAAGCTAAATTTTGCGTTCATTTTTACCCCTTGGTACAAGACGTCAATATCCAGGGGTGCACCCCTAACGCGTACCCTGCTTCCACCACCGCCAACCATCATATGGATCTGTTTCTACCACCAATACCTAGATCTTTCCTGCCACTGATCACTTAATCTCTCCTCCCACCCACCTCTAGATACGTCCTTTTCGTCTACCTTGCTTGTAGGGGATCACTGGATGTCACTGGATCTGCCCCTGGTGCTCCCTCATTCTTTCCTATCTCCGCATCTTCATGCCGTTTTGCGATATCGGATTCGGTGTTTCTTTTCAAATTGGCATGATCACCCAAAGTTATCCAGCCGTATCATTGGATAGTGTCCACCAGGATAGTACCGCCTGTGGGGCAATCGCTATCATTTCAGTTTCGTTTTAGCACGGCGCCGTATTTGGCAGGGTTCCGGTTGGGCAGCGGTTGTCTCTGCACACGAGTACCCGCCCAATTGCGAAGGACACGTCGCCGGACAGCATGCGGTGGGTCGCTCGCCACGCCCCAGAGGGCCACAGAAGACACCCGGCGAATGCATGTTTGGAGCTCGAGCGGTTTCCCGGGCCCATGCTGTCCACTGGCGAATGGGAGTACACGGGAGCAAATTGAGATTGAGACTGCTTGAGCCCTCCAACAGTTTCGACGAAGTCTCGCCGCCGAGGACGGCTCCCGGAACGGAGCCGCCGGGGACGGTTCTCGGCAGCGGAGCCGCCGAGGACGGTTCTCGGAGCGGAGCCGGCGTGCACGCGGTGCGGGCCGCTGGCCGTGACCACGCCCCTCGTTACGGCGCGGCCGCCGTCAGGTCACCAGTCGGAGTCGGTGTCGGCGGGCCGGGCGGCGTGTCGAGACCAGGGTCGGGCCGCGTGCCGCCGCACACACACTGGCCACACCCTGCAGCCCAGGCGGCACTGTGCCCGACCGTCCCGGAAACCCCGGCCGCCTCTGACGTCTGTCCGTGACTTGCTGCGACCCGCCGGTGACGGAAGTGCCACTCGTGACCACCGATAGCACACCGGGCGGCTGCGTGCGTCGGAGTCATTGGGTGCCCGCTACCGCCTGTGGCCGCTTTTGCTGTCATTGTGTCGCTTTTTTCTGCATTGAGCTTCAGCTTCATGTAGCCACCGACGTTGAATTGATGGATCGTCCATGTTAGCGTAGGCTGTTGTTGCTATGGCTTCAGCGATGGTGTGAATAGCGCGATACAAGGTCATGGTAGGCGAGGCCGGTATTTTACAGGGTCCGTAGTATCATAGAGAGTTTCAGTCAATAGCCGCCCCCCGCTGCATACCCAGGACTTTCCTCATGCAAAGGCCACAACCAATTGGTCACATGGGGTCTGAATCATATACCTGTGCGGTTCGTCCAGGCCGTTTGTTGCATGGAGAGCGGATTCCACTCTCCCCCAAGTAAGTAAGCCACAAAATGAGATTTGCACATTCCTACACACCCTTCATGTTCTCCTTCACCGTATTCTACTTCAATCCTCCTCCTTCTACGAAAACAAACATGCAAGGTTACTTCGCGTAAGTACCTACAACTCCGTGCCACTGATATGTACAGCTGAAATATTACCGTATTGTACTTGTATATGGTCGTTGGGCCGCCTGTTGTCACTTACCATGCCGAAACAAATCTGATAGATTCGTGATTTAATACTCTGTTTAACGTGACGTCAGTGATTATTGTATGGCTACATCGCCTCGGGAAAAACAGCGGTGCAATTTACCTCAGATCAAGACATCGACAAAGGTGACAGAAGTTTCGTCGAGCCCGGTTAGATGCACTTTGATCCCCCCCCGCCCCATCCAAACGCAATGGTAGACCGTGATCACTGATCACTGCGGCCGAACACAATCTCTGACTGCCCGATCACTGCGACCGAACACAATCTCTGACTGACTAATCACTGCGGCCGAACAC
Source organism: Ashinkailepas kermadecensis (assembly GCA_034440615.1). Taxonomy (NCBI): domain Eukaryota; kingdom Metazoa; phylum Arthropoda; class Thecostraca; family Neolepadidae; genus Ashinkailepas; species Ashinkailepas kermadecensis. Next base: position 109,215 of record JAOTOM010004953.1, read on the forward strand.
AATCTCTGTCCGACTGATGACCGCGGCCGAACACAATCTCTGACTGCCGAGGGGATTGTTCATTCAGCGAACATAGCTACCATTGCGACCTGACGAGGTGAATGCCACCCCGAGCGGATTTCTAACGCCTGTGAAGAGCGCGAGACAGCTCGCCGTCGTGTAGCATGACTGATGGCACGTTGTGATGGTACATTGTGCGGATTACTCATGGCACATCGCATAGACCTTTTGATAAGAATGGTCTGCTCATGTCAGCTTGCAGAGCTAATGCTTCGTCTTATCAGGCATGGGTTTGGTGCATTTATGCTGCAGTTAATGTATTGAGATGATCGACATTTCATGGTTTTAGATGGTTTCAGTCCATGTCGTCTTACCGGTGATCTTAATGCCAAACAAGGTCATTAATCTCGATTAATCTCCGATCATCGTTTCATTTCGAAGAAAGCGGGCATTCCAGGATACTTTATTCACTAAATCGAAATTCACGAAGTCATTTACCCATCGGAAATACGAAGGAAGCCACTGAGAGACAGGCTTTTATAAGCACTGCATATATTAATTGGTGTGGAATATCAAGTGTTTGAGCTCACCTGGCCCCCTATTCATGCATATAGGATTTCCGTGTATTGTTAATGGTCTAGGCCGCAATTTGGTTCTTAGTTTTCTACTATTTGGCTACGCGCGCTATTACAGATTTATGTTGGGTTCTGCGGTGACAATCTGTTCAACAATCAGGACAGCCAGTTCGGGGATGCCTCGCTTTTCTTTTTGCAGGTAGGCTGCAACCAGGTATTAGCCCTCGCCGGGCCAGGGGCTCTCTATATCCCCCCCTGAGATTTTCCCGTGATGGCAGCCGAATGAATAGACGCCGAGACACCACTTTTCAGTATCTTATTATACATCTGTTTTGAATGTTCTGAAATATTACAGGTCCAGGTCATCAAAGGGCATTGACTTGGAACGGATCAAAAGGAGTGATGTCCCAAAATAGTCAAAGTACTGCCAATCAGAGTAGTTTCAACATATATGCACCAAACTAAAAGCAATCTGTCCTTTCATTAAGACGAACACACTCCTATCTAAAATGTAATTAAGGTCAAGGTTACAGACATGATGTCAAGTCAATTTATGCATATTTTTGCAGTGTTCAGTGGGGAAAATTCAATTTGGTGGTAATCTGGCATGCCAAAAATGATACAGAGCATGAAATAAGAATTATTGGTTAATTTATGTGTCAAAGGTCAATGACAAAAGGTCAGATCACACAGCATGTTTAATTTACACAATGCCATCTTGCACAGAATGTTGCTGTTCCTCGCCAAGTGATATCTGAATTCGGTTTCAGAGCTGTCTTAGTCGTGCGACATGACACTGGAGACTCTTTTACCTCTCAGAGGGTTTCGATCCCTCAAGTGCCAATCCCAAACCTCAGGAACATCCCAGTCCAGTCATCTGGCTCCCAGGAGACCTATTCATCGGTCAGGAGCCCTCTCCATCTTGTATGTGTCACTCCCGGTCCTCGACAAACCCGTCCAGCTTTCAGGAGGATCCTGCAGCTCCGATAAAGACCTCACAATTTCTAGCAAACATCGCCAGTTATCATCGCTCTCCTTAGCTCTTAGATGGCTCTGTTCATCCCCCAGCATTCCTCCCAAGCTTCAGCAGCATCACAGTCCGGTCCGCTCTAGCTTTCAAGGACCCTCCCTAGTCCTCGACAGCTCTTTCATGGCTCATGACACTCTCTGTCCGGCCGGAGTCCCCTCTTTCAAAAGCTTGGGCCTTTCTATCACGCAACGGATTTCCTGTGCGGTGTCGGTCCCCTCCGTCGGCCCAGGGACCCTTTATATCGGCTCTGGGCCCTCCCCGACGGCCCGCAGCTAGGGGTCCTCTCTTTCGGCGCAGGGCCCCTCCTTAACGATTCAGGGCTTCCTCTGGCAGGCCAGAAGCCGTCTTTTAACATTTGCGAGCACTTCTATCAGGCCAGGGGTCCTCGTGCGGCTTGAACCCCATCCGTCGGCCAGAGGGCCCTTCCTGACGTCAGAAGTCGTCTTCAGCACCTAGGGCCCCTCCGTCCTCTCAGGAGCCCCTTTTGACGACCCAGGGCCTTTTTCAGAAAGCCCAGGTACATTTTTCAAACGCTTGGGTCCTCTCCATCTGGCCAGGGGTCCTTTCGTCGGCTTGGACCCCTCTGACAGCCCAGGGACCCTTCATATTGGTTCGGGGTCATCTCCGTCAGCCCGGGGCCCTTCCACCGATCCGGGGCCCCCTCCGTCAATCTAGAAGCCTTACAACGTTAGCCAAGCCAAGGGCGGCCCACAACATCTTCCCGAAGACAATCTCCGTTAGCTCTGGGTTCTTTTCATCGTTCCAGAACCATATCTGTCAGCCTGGGGCCCCTTTCGTCGGTCCAGTGACCCTTTGCGTCGGTCCAGGGGGCCTTTGCGGGCCCCCTGCAACGATGCATTGAGGGGTCCGCAAGGGTCCCTCAGGGCGGTCGCGTATAGGGCCCCCTCTGACCCTCCAAGGGGCGGCTTCCCCCTTCGCCCCCTCCCTTTTCCTCACCATGCGGGGAGGTCGTTGTCTCGATTGTTTACAAAATGTACACGTGATGTTGTATGGGAGCGAGGACATGCTTTTCAAACGACGTATTGTGGGTGGACATTTCTGACAGGCGAAGCACTTTGGAAACCACTGCAGAACACGGCGAGGGACGACAGTGGATACTAGATGGCACCCAAGAAGCTGATTATATATATTTCACATCACAAATGTGACGATATGCTGTAATCATACCCAACTATCCCAGCGACTACTTGCATCTGCTCCATGATAGAGAAAGCCTATGGTCCAGCCCAGAGCTATGGATAAGCGCTGGCTGACCTCGCTCTCCAAAGATGACTGGCAGTGACTTGCAGGAATGCCTGGATCCAGGGCCCTGCATGCTGCTGTTAAGTATTTGGACACAACATGAGAACGCAAAGCTGGGCTGACGATATATGACACATCTGCAACTTCTCTGGCGTTCTACTTAACCAAAGCGTTTCTTCTAAAGCCACTGGGGGAGACGGTCGCTTAGGATAAGACTGTGCCAGCATACACGGTGGTAGAGGGATAACTGGTAAGGACAGTAAGCGCGCAGTATAACAAAAATAGAATCCTAGTGGCCCACCACGGAAGCCGCCTGCCCGCATTTGAACTGATTCAACCCGAATTTTGAGCCTTAATGTCCCTAATGTCCATGTTGCTTGGCCCAGTTCATGACTAAGGCTTTTTCCCGGCGGTCGGTCAGAAGCCGGTCAAGGTCTTCACGCGAACGCTGCATACGTAACTAGCCTGTTGTGACCGGGACTGGACTGTCGGCGGCGGCGAGGTCGGGACGCTGTTTGGTGGTCCCACTCGGCTTCGCCGAAGGTCCGGAGTAATGAGTGACCACGCCCCGATTCCGGGCCGCGGCGTGGTAAGGATGCATCCGACAAAAACGGCGCGGTGCATCACTTCCGCACAGGCGCATCTGCGCGGCACTTCGTACACAAGCTGCTCTGTCCACCACTTTAGACATACACTGCCTTGCCCACCACTTCGGACACAAACTGTTCTGTCCATCACTTCGGACACACACTGCTCTGTCCACTACTTCGGACACACACTCTACAAATGGTTCTGTCTACCACTTCGGACACATATTACTCTGTCTACCACTTCGGACACATATTACTCTGTCCACGACTTCGGACACACACTGCTCTGTCCACCACTTCGGACACACACTGCTCTGTCCACCACTTCAGACACAGATCTGTCTGTCCACCACTTCGGACACAAGCTGATCTGTCCACCACTTCGGACACAAACTGCTCTGTCCACCACTTCAGACACAGATTTGTCTGTCCACTACTTCGGACACACACTGCTCTGTCCACCAATACTGACACATACTATTCTGTCCACGACTTCGGACACAAACTGCTCTGTCCACCACTTCGGATACAAATTCCCCTGTCCACCACTTCGGGCGCAGGCGTATTTGTACTTCAAATCCGACAACAACAGCTCCGTATACATACATTTGACACTAACGGCTCTATCCATTACCTCCGATCAAGGGTAGAGTGGTTTGCTGATATGTACATCAGTAAATTACGAGTCCGTCCTATGATTGCTATTTCGTTTTTCTAATATTTTACATTCCTATGTAGTAATATTAATAACATTCCTGTAGTGTTTCATGATGATATTGTATTATATACTCCATCCTCACAATGCTCGGCGAGTGTGAGAAACACAGTTAGTTCCGGAAAAGTTGAGCCTAAAATCCAACCATTAATGAATCTCAATGTTCTGCGTGTACTAAATGCTTGCAATAACAGTTTTGCTTTCTATAACATTTTAGCTAAGTCATGCAACGTGTTCTGCAGACCAGTTTAAATCACATCACGCACTCATTCCGTTGAAACAGTGGCCATCAGCAACGTTCAGCAGTCACGGTACTCGACATTCCGCTGAAACAGCGCCGTCTGTTACGTTCAACAGTCACGGTACTCGACATTCCGCTGAAACAGTGCCATCAGTTACAGTCAGTAGTCACGGTACTCGAAAGTCCAGCTGCCCATCCGACGCCTCTATAGGTTTGGTCCCTGCACTTCTCAGTACAATGTCCTTCAAATTAATTTAACAACTGCGCGTGCGCTGCGACCATGCTATGGGGGTGGGGGGTAGAGGTAGTGCTGAATAAAAGACTGCTCTACCCAAGCCAGTGCGGGTAAACGAGATGTAACATACATTCGCTTTGTTCCGTCATTACAGCTGATTCTGAAAGTTCGCTTTCTTGTTTTACTTTTTAACCTGGTGATCAGAAAAAGCGTTCATTCACTGCATATCAAGATATGGAATATTCGTAGATATTGTTTGACAACACCACGGAGTTTTCGTGTAACATTCTAGACTCACACTTTGTTTCCTGAACGCAAAACAATATGTGAGCTGGTATACCTAATTAGGCAAATCATAGCTTACTAAGCAATTGCTGTTTGCTATTTGTCCTTAAGGGTGTTTCGACCAGTCTTTGACCAGAACTACTAAACAACTGAAAGTAACATAGAACGATCCTGGGGAATGAGTTTCTCGATAAGTTTCCCGGCACAAATAGAGCAACATACTATGCCTTTGCTGCGGGAAGCTTGTTTGTGGCATGCACAGACCTTTCCTGCACAAAACGACACACCCTGCCGCAACCGCACAGGAATCGAACTAAAACAGCCGCACATGAATATGGTTATTAGCGATTCTAGGACAGATGTGCGTAAGTTTTTTGCGCTTAAGTACATTTGCTCTGACGCACATTTGCGTATACGTACTTCTGCGCTTATGTACTTTTGTGCTTACGTACTTTTGCGGTTGCGTACATTTGCGCTTGCGTAGTTTTGCGTTTACGTACATTTGTGCTTACGTACATCTGCCATAGGTATGTCTGCGTTTACGTGCAATTGTCATATGTGCATCTGCGCTTACGTACACTTGCTTAAGTACATTTGCGTACGCATACGTACATTTGCTCAGCGTACATTTGTCCGGTGAAGTTCGCCCACGCGTTGGACGGTGTCGCCACCTGTGCGGACCGGGAGTGGTGAACGGCCTTCACTGCAGTGGAAAATAGAGGTCTCTCCGTTCGTCCTGGTATGGTTATTGGTTTTACGACACGTCGACCGTTGAGTCATATAGCGTCGCCAATCTCTCACGCCGATTGGTCGCGGGCGAAGAGTAAATGGGGCTGCTTGATTGAATGTCGTAGCTTGAACGGACACCGTTCGTCCCGACTGTGTCCGTTCAAGCTACGACATTCAATCAAGCAGCCCCCGATTTTCCTGAGGAAATGCATTGCATCGCCAATGCAAACTTGTTTGCGGATGAGGTTCCCATCGAGACCCCAGTCCTGAATCCTCACGCTGGACATACTCGGCGGCGTCATCCCTCAGCCACGTTCTGCATGGCTTGAAGAACAGTGCAGCAACACGTCTACTGCCACCTAGTGTGAAAATGTTAAACTAATGGTGAAGTTCGCCCACGCGTTGGACGGTGTCGCCACCTGTGCGGACCGGGAGTGGTGAACGGCCTTCACTGCAGTGCAAAATAGAGGTCTCTCCATTCGTCCCGACTGTGTCCGTCTGCCACAGGCGGCGCGAAGAGGAAGAGACGGGCGGGCGTGTCCCCCGAAACATCGTGAAGTTTAGCATTCCACTTAGGCGTCGCACGGAAAGAATGAAGCCACAAACGGTCATGTTCCCTGCTATCCAAAGTTCGTGTCGCCACAGATGCTGTCTGCTATTGGAGCTCGCAGCACCCAGACAAGATTTTTATCCACACAAGATTTGTATCCTTATCCAAAATCGAGGTAGGAACGTGAAGATCATGGTGTTCGTCCCCCACTTTTTGTGAGCTCAGTCATTAGCCTATTAAAAAAAGCGGCGCAAGCCAACACATTTTTCACCAGCTTTTTTACATCCCTCCTGCAAGCAAGCATCAATATCCTGGAAGTGGAGTGATTGTCAAGAACAGTGGAGCGGCGAAGCCTCAGGGCCGGGTCATAAAAAAATAGTCACGTCTCCATCCATCATAGCTCATGATCTATATCCGTCTGCATTTTTGTTCTTTTTTATGTCCGTCACCCAAGATCAGTTGACCGGGAGTGCCACCTCTTCTTACCCAACGACTGAAAGAACCTTACATTAACGCCACAAAATAAACAGCAAAGTCGTGGCACTCCCAGCTAAGACATAGAAAGCAAATAAACATCAGCATGCAAAGCACCTGTTAGAGCAATAGGACTAGCAATATATAATGTTTTAGGTATTCACACCCAAAAGAGGTATATGACTGGCCCTAGATCTATCCCAAAAAGAAGCTAAGGGCTAAAATAATAATGTTAGCAGCTGGTTTATGGTAATATGACAGTGGATATTTCTGATATTCATGCATTTGGATGGGCAGAGGTCAAGAATGTTTCTAGACTGCTACCTACGAGAACAAAACATGCACTTTTTGCTACCTGGGTCCGGCTTAAATGATATTGTTCCTTGTGAGCGACGGTGCTGCCACCTTTGTAGCTCCTCACTTGTTCGCAACGCCACCTGCTCTACTCCATAATTGTTACTCAAGTAATAAGTTACCCAGACGTTGGCGGTCGCGTTGGCGTTATTTGTTCCTGCACTATGGTTCTTTTGGGGTGTCTGCTGCTAGTTTTTCATTGATATGACCATAAATCAAGTAATTACAGTTTAATTTATTATTTAAAGGCCTAGAAATGTATTATCATGTGCAATACATGTTTTTTATGTGCATATCACGCCCAATAACACAATCAAAGTTACCAGCACTTGTTACCTGGTGAAGTAAGCGTTGGCGATTCATCCTTCTATATACAATGATATAGAGATGGGTCTTGGAATAATATGGTTCGTAAACGGATACTCAGTACCAAAATAGTACTGTATTAATTAAGCAACCACCGATGTCATGGGCAAACCCATGGGGTGATGCAGTATCGCTCAATACTGTAGCAGCCTTTTAGGCAGTGATATTTCATAATCTGGATGTCTTCTGTTCGTTACAAAACTAGTTTTTGTGGAAAGCATTCGTGACCAGTCACTTCTTTTTATTTCAATACGTCATGGATAAATTGCTACTTCAGTGAGATATTGAGGGCCAATCTTGCTACCTACCGCGTAGGCAAGTTGGCGACTTTCTTGACCTCTGTGGATGGGGCTCCTCCCACAACTCCATTCAGCGAAGCATAAGCTTGCTGCTAGATGGATTGTGGGAGGAACCATGGTTGGGCGTTTTTTCAACTTCTGTATAGTTCAGCACACACGCGCACTCACACACACACACACGCACACACACACACACACACACACACACACACACGAACACACACACACACACACACACACACACACACACACACACACACACACACATATGAATTTGCTCACGAACACACATGTGCGTTCATCTGTTGCTCGACAGACATAGCATGATCGCCAATCCTGCCTGCATAAATTGCTCACCCGTCTGCATAAGATCCTTCTAGATTTGGAGATCATTAGTATTTCGTGACATTATTATTTTCCAGTAGATCGGCGGTTTGGAAACCTTCCTATTTTTCATACGTATATTTTCCAGATCCTTGATTGATCTATCTTACTATGCTTCCAAATCAGTATTGAAATTGTACTTGGAAAATTGTTGACATTGGTGGATGGGCCGCCGGTTCAACAGCTTCATTGACCCAGCATGCCGCATTAAAAAACACGCACACACGCATTTTGCCTTCCAAAGATTAGGCTCCTCCAATTAAGCTGATGCAACGTTCTGGTCGCAGCACCAACACGTGAAAGCGCTTACACCCCATGCAGTCGCAACGTCCAAACGTCCGAAACAAAACCTGGAGCTGGCGTCATTTTAAGAGCCGTAAGCATAAGCACTGAGGACGTGAGCGGATATTCTACCTGTCCCCAACAGAGGCGCAGTCAGAATTTTCGTAAGGGAGGCCAGATCCAAACGCAAATGTGATGAAACAGGGCAACTTTTTGGCGCGCCTCCTGCGCCGAAAATGTATGGTTGTGCGCGATGAAAATACCAATATATTTCCTTAGATCAAGTGTAATTTGTGTTGCTAAGAGTGGGGCCACGCCTCTGCCCCCTGATGTAGCTGAGCCATTCACCACCCATGAACGGTGCGCGCCAGCTGAGGACAGGCCGCGATGTGGGTACCTACCACCCCCATCTCAGGGCGGGCCGCGGTGTGGGTACCTACCACCCCCATCTCAGGGCGGGCCGCGGTGTGGGTACCTACCACCCCCATCTCAGGGCGGGCCGCGATGTGGGTACCTACCACCCCCATCTCAGGGCGGGCCGCGGTGTGGGTACCTACCACCCCCATCTCAGGGCGGGCCGCGGTGTGGGTACCTACCACCCCCATCTCAGGGCGGGCCGCGATGTGGGTACCTACCACCCCCATCTCAGGGCGGGCCGCGGTGTGGGTACCTACCACCCCCATCTCAGGGCGGGCCGCGATGTGGGTACCTACCACCCCCATCTCAGGACGGGCCGCGGTGTGGGTACCTACCACCCCATCTCAGGGCGGGCCGCGATGTGGTATCACCCATCTCAGGGCGGGCCGCGGTGTGGGTACCTACACCCCCATCTCAGGACAGGCCGGGGTATCTACACCCATCTCGACGGGCCGCGGTGTGGTACCTACCCCCCATCTCAGGACGGGCCGCGTACCTACCACCCCCATCTCAGGGCGGGCCGCGGTGTGGGTACCTACCACCCCCATCTCAGGGCGGGCCGCGATGTGGGTACCTACCACCTCCCATCTCAGGGCGGGCCGCGGTGTGGGTACCTACCACCCCATCTCAGGGCGGGCCGCGGTGTGGGTACCTACCACCCCCATCTCAGGACGGGCCGCGGTGTGGGTACCTACCACCCCCATCTCAGGGCGGGCCGCGATGTGGGTACCTACCACCCCCATCTCAGGGCGGGCCGCGGTGTGGGTACCTACCACCCCATCTCAGGGCGGGCCGCGATGTGGGTATCTACCACCCCATCTCAGGGCGGGCCGCGGTGTGGGTACCTACCACCCCCATCTCAGGACAGGCCGCGATGTGGTATCTACCCCCATCTCAGGACGGGCCGCGGTGTGGGTACCACCACCCCCATCTCAGGACGGGCCGCGGTGTGGGTACCTACCACCCCCATCTCAGGGCGGGCCGCGATGTGGGTACCTACCACCCCCATCTCAGGGCGGGCCGCGATGTGGGTACCTACCACCCCCATCTCAGGGCGGGCCGCGGTGTGGGTACCTACCACCCCCATCTCAGGGCGGGCCGCGGTGTGGGTACCTACCACCCCCATCTCAGGGCGGGCCGCGATGTGGGTACCTACCACCCATCTCAGGGCGGGGGGTACCTACACCCCATCTCAGGGCGGGCCGCGGTGTGGGTACCTACCACCCCCATCTCAGGGCGGGCCGCGATGTGGGTACCTACCACCTCCCATCTCAGGGCGGGCCGCGGTGTGGGTACCTACCACCCCCATCTCAGGGCGGGCCGCGATGTGGGTACCTACCACCCCCATCTCAGGGCGGGCCACGGTGTGGGTACCTACCACCCCCATCTCAGGGCGGGCCGCGGTGTGGGTACCTACCACCCCCATCTCAGGACGGGCCGCGGTGTGGGTACCTACCACCCCCATCTCAGGGCGGGCCACGGTGTGGGTACCTACCACCTCCCATCTCAGGGCGGGCTGCTGTGTGGACACCTACTCCCTCCCATCTTAGGACTGGGAAGTGATGGGAAAACCATCGAAACGCCTTTAGAGAACCCAAACAACTTTGCACTACATTTACAAGATAAATCTGCTCATTTAAGGTCACCGTCGAGATCCGTTGGTTGGTTGGTTATTGGTTTTACGACACGTCAACCGTTGAGTCATGTAGCGTCGCCAATCTCTCACGCCGATTGGTCGCGGGCGAAGATTAGCGACAGGTGAGACTCGAACCCACAGCCTTTCGATTGTGAGACGAGCATCTTACCCCTAGACCACTCGTTCCCTCACCGTCAAGATCATGATAGGCCATATGCATTATAAAAAGTATTTATGCAAACATCACCTAAGAATTAACTCGGTAGTATATGCTTCTCCAAATCCATTCCGAAGACTTCTTTTCGGAGAATATTACATTAAATCAAGCTATGTAAATGTTCGCTGCGTAATCAAGGTCCACTTGGTTCATCATGGGCCCGTAGATATGATCACCTTAGCCAGCTTCCTCCCTGTGTTGTAGAAGTGGAAGGGATGGGGGTCGATCGAAAGGTTAAGGTCATGGTAGGCCATACGCAAATTTTATCCTAGTTTTTGCATAATTAACCAAAAAATGGCCTCTAATTAGTGGTATTTATCCACAGACTTCAAAGCCATCTCATCAGCATAAGGTGCATTACATTTAATAAAAAGTAATGCATTGCTAGTGCTTGATCTAGGTGAACGTGAGACGCCATGGCATTTGCGGTGTTGGTTTCTCACAGTCAGTGAATAAATCTAGCGCATGACTATTAAAGTGCACTTCGCACAGATTGTGACCAAGTGTTAAATCTGGACGGCATGCTGCAATTACAAGCCGCCTGGGGCATTGGCCTGAGATAATCTGGACTTGAACTTATTCGCATGACTGCTTGCAATGCAGTACAAGGCAAGTGAAAAAGGACCTAAATATGAAAAAGCGATAGGTCCGAGAAATTCTGTGGGTTGAAAACCGTGACGAAACCGATACATAACAGAGTCCACATTAAGAACAACGGCTTTTTCATACATGCTTTGTCCGACATTCCGTACCTAAACCGCTTAAGTCAGTAACTTGAGATGACCTTGGTCTGAAAATCCAAGGGTATGTTCGCAGTTGATGCGACATGAGGTACAACAAAAAAAACTTCAATAGGTTGTTGCCAGCCGTTCCGCTGATATATGAAAAACTGCTATTGAGGGCGGATGCCTACGACCACCTCTCACCGCCACCCCCATTCCTGCCCCACAAGCAAAGATCCATCTCATAAAGTGGCTTAGTGGCCATTTTTTTGTTGTTCACACACCCTTGGCTCATAGTTCCGTCCGTACCCTGCCACGGTAACTATGTTCTCGTCACCCCGGGTTTATTGTGCCACTTGGCTTATAGTTCCGTCGGTGCCCTACCACGGTCACTACGTTCTCGTGACCTCTGGCTTACAAGACCGCTTGGCTCATAGTCCCGTCCGTGCCCTATACCACGATCACTATGTTCTCGTGACCCTGGGCTTACAGGACCACTTGTGAGCCTACTCTGAGATCCTGATAGGGTGCAGCTAAATACGAGTATGTGTGTGTCTACAGCTGTACTGTCAGGACAAGAAAGGCAAATAACGGACAGCTCTGTGCCAAATGAGCCACGATGGCACTAGATGAAGCTCAGTGAATGAACTGATCAGGTTGACGATTGTCGTCGTGGAAACGCGCTGATTTTTGCTTCATATGAAGCACTCACCTGCCTATAAATTATAGTGGACTACAACACCACCCCTCCTCTCTTCTTTTCTGGGGAAGATCGCAGAATTCCGTGCACACCACGGGCGAGAACTAATTAACTAAACTTCCGGGTTTTATAGAGACCAGTAGGAGTAGGAGCGCAGCGCTAGGACTCCGATATGCATTGCATATGTGACAATTTGCATGATGAGCAATTTCCCAAAAACTTCTACTAGGAAGACGTCCTTTTTAAGCTGCAACGTGTCTAACAGCCGAGTTCTTTCAGAGAACTCACAGGTGGCAAGATCATTTCGATGATTTCTTACGAGCCTTTTCAGTGTATATTATATGACGCAAAATAAACGCAATTCTACGGTTGATGGCATTGATTGCCTGTCGCATTGCATTTTGCAATGCATACTTACATTGCAAAATGCATTGCCGGACTACATTGCATTGCATGATTGTTACATTGCCTGTCGTGTAAAAGAAGCTTCAATAAATTTACGATGATTTCACGTTGGAAAATAGAACAAAGTAAACCTCCCAGTCCCTTCACTCCCAAGCAGCTTTATTCTGCGCAGGGCTGCCATATCTTCGGCATGACCACTTTACACCTGCAGCGCGAGCGCGGATGTATTAAAAAATATATCATGGAATACGTTCAGCAAAAAAAAAACACCATTCAGAACCTTCCAATTGAGATTCGAATTCCCTCACAACAGTTTTGACCTACCCCAACTAGGTACGAGTGCAACATTGCGTCCAACTTGAGCATGTAGTTTTCTAGTTACCTGTATACACATGTTGCGCCCTCCTTTACCTGTGAAGATGAAAATCCTCTTCCTACAGCCGTAGCAATTGACCCCAAAGCAGTCACCTGGAACTTTCCAGTCGACTTTAAACTAGGTTTGTCACAGATTTGACCGATCACAAGTATATGCGGAAAATTTCATTGAAAAGGTACTTTCTGGTTCCGGAGTGGGGTGACTGATTGACACACACACACACCTAAGGAAATGGCACAGTAGATTCGCAAGCCGTATGTGTTCCCTATGATGTCCGAATTAGTGGTACATACATGCCATTTTCTATTTATTAGCTTTGTGCACCCCTGCAGTGGTGCACCAGTGCACTGGTGGCGTCATAATGGCGTCTGAGTCATTCGGGAACGTTACGAATGCATCCATGGTGATAGATAAAACGCCTACACGATGTTTTTACCTATCACCTACATATATATAACAACAGCACATTGTTTGTCTAAACGAAACTGTACTGGTATGTAAATAACCATACTGCTCAAAACCAGCGCCGAAAAAAATTAAATGTAAATGAGAATTTTTCGCTTTTGTTACGAATGTTTCCATGTAATTTCGCCCAGTATTAACATGGCGATCTCAGGACATCTTCCGGCAGGCCTATGAAAAATGCATTCATCTCTTTTAAAATGCCATGAGTGGCAGTAGAGGCGCAGCCAAAGGGGAGGGGGACCGTCCCTCCCACACCACTTAGCAACCGAAAATACACGGAATGAAACAATACATTTTTATATTTTACCATGCAAAACCAATAATTTTCCACGTATTAGCGCGCCGAAAGTGTTCTCTGTTTCATTGAATTTTTGGAACCGCCCCGCCTAAGGCAATCCTGTCTTCGCCACTGAATGTCAGCATCCCCGGCAACCAACCTTCTTCCTACATTAAGGCTGGTAAGCATGAGTGGGAAGGGGATGATCAAAGTAGCTGGTAGTGGGGTGGGTATGCTATGGATAAAAAGATCCATGCTGATTGATCCCTCATACAGTGCCTTAAAATCGTACTAAAGTGCCGAAAAAATTAATGAATGGGTCTATGTATTAATCTGTCGCCTCAGCGAATCATCAAAATCCATCACCAGAGCGTGCAGTCCAGCCATGCACTGGCCATGGCCATGGCCATGGCCAATTTCATCAGCTAAGCATCAGTTTCATGTTGTGTTTTGACATGGGAGGGACGGATCGTCCTCACTTTCCGAGGTGAGCAGCTGTGTCGATGACTGAAATGCTCGAGAGGGCAGCGCTGCTGTGTTGCAGAATGCGCTTACCAGTACCGCTGCCTGATGAGAGGTGCTTATCTGGGGGTGCTACATTTAACCGCTGCCTGATGAAAGGTGCTTCTATGAGAGTGCTACATTTAACCGCTGCCTGATGAGAGGTGCTTCTATGAGAGTGCTACATTTAACCGCTGCCTGATGAAAGGTGCTTCTATGAGAGTGCTACATTTAACAGCTGCCTGATGAGAGGTGCTTCTATGAGAGTGCTACATTTAACAGCTGCCTGATGAGAGGTGCTTCTATGAGAGTGCTACATTTAACAGCTGCCTGATGAGAGGTGCTTCTCTGAGAGTGCTACATTTAACAGCTGTCTGATGAGAGGTGTTTCTCTGAGAGTGCTACATTTAACACCTGTCTGATGAGAGGTGCTTCTATGAGAGTGCTACATTTAACAGCTGCCTGATGAGAGGTGCTTCTCTGAGAGTGCTACATTTAACAGCTGTCTGATGAGAGGTGTTTCTCTGAGAGTGCTACATTTAACACCTGTCTGATGAGAGGTGCTTCTCTGAGAGTGCTACATTTAACCGCTGCCTGATGAGAGGTGCTTCTATGACAGTGCTATATTTAATCGCTTCCTCTTGAGAGGTGCTTCCATGAGAGTGCTACATTTAACCGCATCGCGTTGGCGCTCAGTCTGCTTTGCTAGGTTTGCTAGGCTCTGGGAAGCTATAACTTGAAGTCATTGAGTCGCAAATGAACCAATAATAGCGATTGCGATGGAGGAAAGGAAACCGATGTACCAGCGGCATAGGACCAAGGTCAGCAGCTTCGCCGGATAGGACGCCAGCAGCTACACACCTGAGATCGTCACTACCATCCCGACAGCTGTTGCCCCGGAACCAACACTACCATCCCGACAGCTGCTGTCCTGGGGCCAACACTACCATCCCGACAGCTGCTGCCCTGAGATCGACACTACCATCCCGACAGCTGCTGTCCTGGGGCCAACACTACCATCCCGACGGCTGCTGCCCTGGGCCCGACACTACCATCCCGACAGCTACTGCCCTGGGGCCGACAATACCATCTCAACAGCTGTTACCCTGGGGCCGACAATACCATCTCAACAGTTGCTGCAATGGCACCGACACTACCATTCCGACAGCTGCTGCCATGACATCGACTCCAACTGATCCAAGGTCCCGACACCGGCACAGGGGCGACACTCGGCGGTGAAACTGGCGCACCACTGACCTGATTGCGGCGTGCGCGGCGCGGCACGTATGCGTTGCACACCAGATAGAATGGCACGTACTTACCAGGCGCCGGCGACAGAGTGCGTGGTGCGGCGAAACAGAGCCGCTGGCCGCCGCAGCTCGTCGGGCTGCCGGCCCTCACGCCACCTCATGCCGTGCCACGCTGACTGACGCCGGGCCACGCCGTGTCACGCCGACTCACGCCGTGTCACGCCGACTCATGCTGTGGCACGCCGACTCATGCCGAGTCACGTCGAGTCACGCCGTGTCACGCCGACACAAGCCGGGCCGCGCCATGCCACGCCACCTCATGCCATGGCACGCCATCTCATGCCATGGCACGCCGTCTCACGCTGACCCACGCCGGGCCACGCCGAGTCACGCCGAGTTGGGCTGTCCTCAAGAGGCCAGCTGCTGCGGTTTGACCGGCTATGCTTCACGCGACCGGCGACCTCACCTGGCCCGATCAGCAGCTCAGGAGACACCAGGACCACACCTGGCCCGATCAGCAGCTCAGGAGACACCAGGACCACACCTGGCCCGATCAGCAGCTCAGGAGACACCAGGAACTGACCCGGCCCGATCAGCAGCTCAGGAGACACCAGGAACTGACCCGGCCCGATCAGCAGCTCAGGAGACACCAGGAACTGACCCGGTCCGATCAGCAGCTCAGGAGACACCAGGAACTGACCCGGCCCGATCAGCAGCTCAGGAGACACCAGGAACTGACCCGGTCCGATCAGCAGCTCAGGAGACACCAGGAACTGATCCGGCCCGATCAGCAGCTCAGGAGACACCAGGAACTGATCCGGCCCGATCAGCAGCTCAGGAGACACCAGGAACTGACCCGGCCCGATCAGCAGCTCAGAAGACACCAGGAACTGACCCGGCCCGATCAGCAGCTCAGGAGACACCAGGAACTGACCCGGCCCGATCAGCAGCTCAGGAAACACCAGGAACTGACCCGGCCCGATCAGCAGCTCAGGAGACACCAGGAACTGACCCGGCCCGATCAGCAGCTCAGGAAACACCAGGAACTGACCCGGCCCGATCAGCAGCTCAGGAAACACCAGGAACTGACCCGGCCCGATCAGCAGCTCAGGAGACACCAGGAACTGACCCGGCCCGATCAGCAGCTCAGGAGACACCAGGAACTGACCCGGCCCGATCAGCAGCTCAGGAAACACCAGGAACTGACCCGGCCCGATCAGCAGCTCAGGAAACACCAGGAACTGGGCCCGGTCCAGCCCGGCCATCCATGTGACGACCGGCGGCCGAGGCTGACCACCGTTGTCCGTGACACGCGGGGTCACGTGTCGTCACGCGCGTCGTGGCGCGTGCCTTGAGAGGTGCGGAGACGGGTCACGACCGCATATGCACGCTCTCAGAACAGTCGGTATGAAAGGTGAGCCATAGGTTTTGACTCAGGTCAGTGTCTGATCGCGCCTACAAGCGACCAGACTGAGATGGCCCCTGGCTGAGGTCACTGTCTGATCATGTCGACACCCCACCGAACGGGGATGGCCCCTAACGCAGGCCACTGTCTAATCCTACAGACATAACACCAGACGAGCATGACCCCTGACTAGGGTCACTATCTGATCCTGTCGACAGACTAACAGACAGGCATGACCCCTGACTAGGGTCACTATCTGATCCTGTCGACAGACTAACAGACAGGCATGACCCCTGACTAGGGTCACTATCTGATCCTGCCGACATACCACCAGACGAGCATGACCCCTGACTAGGGTCACTATCTGATCCTGCCGACAGACTACCAGACAGGCATGACCCCTGACTAGGGTCACTATCTGATCCTGCCGACAGACTACCAGACAGGCATGACCCCTGACTAGGGTCACTATCTGATCCTGCCGACATACCACCAGACGAGCATGACCCCTGACTAGGGTCACTGCCTGATCCTGCCGACATACCACCAGACGGCATGACCCCTGACTAGGGTCACTATCTGATCCTGCCGACAGGCTACCAGGCAGGCATGACCCCTGACTAGGGTCACTATCTGATCCTGCCGACAGACTACCAGACAGGCATGACCCCTGACTAGGGTCACTATCTGATCCTGCCGACAGACTACCAGACAGGCATGACCCCTGACTAGGGTCACTATCTGATTCTGCCGACAGACTACCAGACAGGCATGACCCCTGACTAGGGTCACTGCCTGATCCTGCCGACAGACTACCAGACAGGCATGATCTCTGACTAGGGTCACTGCCTGATCCTGCCGACAGACTACCAGACAGGCATGACCCCTGACTAGGGTCACTATCTGATTCTGCCGACATACCACCAGACACCGCTGACTAGGGTCACTATCTGATCCTGCCGACAGACTACCAGACAGGCATGAACCCTGACTAGGGTCACTATCTGATCCTGCCGACAGACTACCAGACAGGCATGACCCCTGACTAGGGTCACTATCTGATTCTGCCGACAGACTACCAGACAGGCATGACCCCTGACTAGGGTCACTATCTGATCCTGCCGACATACCACCAGACGAGCATGATCTCTGACTAGGGTCACTGCCTGATCCTGTCGACATGCCATCAGACGGCATGACCCCTGACTAGGGTCACTATCTGATCCTGCTGACGTGAGCAGTGCGTGAGACTCTGACACCATCGACCAGACGAGTAAAGCAGCATACCATGCACGACTTATTTTTCAAACGACGTCCAGATGATTTAGTGATGTTCTTAAGACCCACATGACAGTCTGTTAACTGTTGTATCTGATTTCAGGCAAAGCGTACATATTTCGACCTTTGGTATGCAGATTCCCCATTACGTGTCCGCAAACATGGTCCAAGGAAGCGCGGTCAACTCGGAAATCATTGATAGTTGACATATTTGACCCTGAAGACATTGACCTATGGCTGCAAAACTTGCACTGCAGAGAGTTCACTATAGGCGCAATATGCTCTCCAAGTTCTGCATTTCTAACTTAGGTAGTATTCGAGATCTAAGTGGGCGGAATCCGCCTCCCATCTCCGATTCGTGTTATGTGTAAGGTCCTCATGTGCGCGTGTTGAAACACACCCACACACACATATATATATATATATATATATATATATATATATATATATATATATATATATATATATATATATATATATATATATATATATATATATATATATATATATATATATATATATATATATATATATATAAATATATATATATATATATATGTTTATATATATATATATATATAAATATATGTATATATATATATATATACATATATATATATATATATATATATATATATATATATATATATATATATATATATATATATATATATATATATCTATATATATTTATATATCTATATATAGATAGATATATATATATATATATATATACATATATAAATATACATAGTATATATATATATATATATATATATATATATATATATATATATATAGATGTATGTAGCTAAGTATCGTTCTTGTTCTTAACCACGCTTCTGTTTTACGGAAGTATCTCTGTTGAAGCACACGTCATGCTTCCTGTGTCCTGCAGAACTAAGCGTCACGGTACAAATAGTTTAATCAGAAACCTCCAATTACTTCTTTGGAGGTAAATATTGTAAGCAGGTTGAAACACATTTGTCACAACAAGACCATTTGAACAGATTGCAATGAGGTTAACTGGGATTCTTTCATATTCATATCTTGTGTGATTGATTGAAGGCCTGCGTTTACATTAGTTTCGATAATTCGAGCTAAAAGTGTGATGACAGCAGAGTAAAGATGTGCGGCAAACAGCGTGTAAGGCACGCATGGGATTCATCGGCAGTGTGCAGTGCATGCTGTAGCGATGTAGTCAACCCGTGTAGAGCACTTGATTATTCGCCACGGGAAATTCCTAAGAGTCACACCACGCAACGTCCGGCGAATGTCCAATGGAAGTACTCGAAAAAAAATAAGGTCAGAAAGAATGGTGACCCAAATAGCGTTGCCTCAAGAGCCCGTATCGGCCGGGGAGCCTTGAGATGCTATCGCAACACCCCATTCGCTATTTAGCATTCTCGTCGTTCTGGTGCCGCCCAGTATCTACATAACGGTCCGCTGTTTGGTATTTTCCGGCTACTCCAGCCTGGCCGGCGATCGTTGTAGGTTTTTGACGGCATTTGCTGTCTTTTTTTGCTCAGCATTGTACTTCGGTAATTGCTGTTCATGCTGATGTTCGCATTTGTTTTCACATTTGCACTACCTGAGTACAGAGGTGGAACATTCTATTTTTTTAGGACTTACCTCCCCTCAATGTTGTTGAGGTTTAACCCTATCCCCCGCTCCCACCCAGTGGTTTTTCGCCTGTCTTTCTCTGACAATTTGCGGTAGGAGCGTGAAACTTGGTGACTTTTCCTGCCTTTCTTTTTCTACTTCGTGCCAAAATGCTTCGCAGCTATGTCAGAGCCGCAACTATATCAGAGGCTCCAGGAGCGAATAGTAAGAAGCATCTCCGACAGATATTTGCAAAAACTTAGGGACAGCACATGCATCCAAATAATTAGATTGTTTTGATATTCGGGTGACTATAATTTGGAACTAAACTGCTACTGCTGCTTTGCTTACCTACCGAAATGCTTATTTAGTGCCTAAACATGTCAGAGGCGTCGCATCGTATCCACAGGGAGGAAGACTGGGCAACATGTGGCCGGTTTTCCCAAAGCGGTATCATTTATGTTGCAACCGGGAAGTTGGGAGAATGGAGTGAATTCAGGGCAAACGGTAATAATGCATCACAAGCAGTGGCGGAACTAGAAGACTTTCCCGATGGCGGATCCAGGAGGTGACGAGAGATATTCAGGACATACCCTGTTCAAGTCACCACAGACAATGGCGCAATGAGGGTGAAACTTTGCCAATGGCGGATCATGGAGGGGAGGAGTGGATTCAGGACAAACGATTATAATCAGCCACACGCAGTGGCGCAACCAGGAGATTTTCCCAATGGCCAATGATTGTAGAAGCATTCCCACTCAGGCCTTTCGTCATAATTAACTGGCGACACCTCTGAACAAAAACCACACGGTAAGCATTAATGTCATGCAGGAATGACACCATAAATAGGCATTCGTGGCATTGACAGCGAAGAATGGCCGGCCACAAAGAACGAACGATGTGAACCCCTCTTGAGCTCCTGGTTAGGCCATTGGCTGCTTTGCATGCGCATGTATGTACATCACCTGGTGTTTTGGATCATTCATAATGACTTATGCTTATCCATGCACAATTTTGCCGATGTAAAGTATAATCACAGTCCCAAATTGGTTTGATCAATTTGTATCAATTTTTGCTTCCTAACTTCTCGACTCATAACATTTTGGCATTTTGACATTCTAAAAGTGTAGATTAGACCAGTGGAATTCGCCTGAGCTATCCAGTTGTGAAATCGGGCCAGACAATTTCGAGATCTTAGTGGGACGGGGCGGAACCAGCCCCGGCACGTGTATTAAGGCGTGAATCGTCCGGTTAACGTGAAGGCGGTGGCGAACTGATGCGAAGATGGCCGCGGAGTGACGGGAAGGCGACTGTCGAGCTGCGGATGAGACCTCTTACACCGTTCATCATCCTGGTGCGCGGGCAAATTCCTAACTGGCCAAACGCAACGCCATTTTCCCAATACCGTGCTAGCTTCGTCGTGTTCTGATTAACAACGGCGCGAATATAGATATGGTCGTGGTGGACATGCTGCCTATGACACTCGAGTGAGAGTGTGGTGCCAAGGTCACCGCAGGGTGGTGACGGTGAAAAACCTACCACTTACCGACATGTACCGATGGAGATTCGAACTGGGGAGATGTTGAGTCCTACTCAGCTGCGGTCACTTGAGGCCAATCATCTGTGCGGAGTGATATATTTTGATGCTTTATCCCCTAGCCTGTGTAAGCCATTTTCCCACCTTCCCCAGTACAAGGAAACAATTTTGACCCGCTAGCATTTCCTAGCGGAGAATGGTAGCAACATGGTATGGTAGCAATGGTAGCAATGGTAGCAATGGTAGCAACATGAAGCACACTCGGGTGTTGCACATGACAAGATCTCGCCTTTGATTCCAGATTTGCATGTTTCGCATCACGGGTTGACCTCCCATGTCAGCATTAAAGTAATTTCTTCTCACAAATCGATAATTTTTCCAATTCATTCGTTGTTTGTGTAAGCAGTAGCAGATCCGCATTTAAAATGATCAGCATAGTATTGTCATAGGATATCAGGATACTGAAGTTAGATTTGCTGGGCTTCAGCTCATGTGCGAAGTGTCAGACGAGGCTGACGTGTTTTCGGAAACTTCCGAAATAGTGCCAGAGAACACTATTTTCTTGTATCTAGGGGTAAAAATGGGTGACTTCAAATTAGCGCCAGACAGATTCTCATCCCAAAAAGGTCACCTGTTGGTCCATTGTGTTAATGCCCACGAATGTGCTTAGATAAAGTCAATGACGTCATGTTCAAACAGGCTGGCTGAGTTGTCCATTAGCCTACCACACCCAGCATTAGCCAATTGGGCAATAAGTGAGATTAGTTGCCGACATTTCGCGATGTTGGCGAAATGCGCGAAATGCCACCATGGGTTATCAACGTGCCATACAACTTCCATTTTTGCACCCTAAAGTCGACAATAGATGCCAAATCTGCTATGGCCCAGAAGCGGCACGAAGAATTGCGCTGTTCCTTGTGTGCTGGCGAAGCAAGCCTTAGGGGATTGCATTACACCCTCCCCTCCCTACTATTCCATCTCCACCCCTGCACGGGCCAAGAATAAGCAAGCTGTTTTGTTTGGGAAAAAAAGCTTATTCCCTCTCAGATTTCAAAGAAGAGAAGCTAAATTTTCGAAATTTTCTTCCGATTGTTTTTTCCGCATAACTTACCTCCGAAGTTTCTTCCCCGTCAGCTTTGCGGGTCGCTGAAGCGACATTGTCCATCCAGATCTGCTCATGATGTTGGCGAAGTGGACGTTCCCCTTCAGCTGCAGCAAAACGGCTGGTACCACCTCCACGTGGTCACTGGATCACGCGCCGCAGCACTCGACAGCTCACAAAAATTCGCAGTCGCTCGCTCACACCACCGCAGCCCACAGACCGCAGGAGAGGCCTGGCCGTACCATCTGACACCGGTCAGCGGCCACCCACCATCGGCGATGGGACTCCGAAGTCTTCAGCCACCGCGCCAACAGCCGGCAGGAGAGGTCCAACCGCACCCGTCTGACACGGGTCAGTCCACCGCCTGCCGTCGGCCGTCTGATTCTTCAGTCTTCAGCCTCGGCCGGCCCAGCGTGGCTCCGCCTGCGTCTTCAGCCTCGGCCGGCCCAGCGTGGCTCCGCCTGCGTCTTCAGCCTCGGCCGGCCCAGCGTGGCTCCGCCTGCGCGGCGCGTGTGCTGCAGGCGGTGCAGCCGCGTTCGCCGCCGTGCCCGCGTCGCACTGCACCTTCCTGTCGCGCCCGTGTCGCCGTGTCGCCTCGTGCTGCGACTCTGGCCGGGTCGCGCCTCGTGCCGCGGCTCGAGCCGGACCCGCAGCTGACCTTGCCGTCGCCCGGGCCGGCGCAGCAGTGCCGGGCCGCACAGCTGTCCGCGCGGGTTGGCGGTGCCAACCGGTGCCCACTGGTGGACACTAGTGGATGCTGGTGGGCACTAGCGTCAGGTTCTGACAGCGGGAGTGTAGGGCGAGTGGAGCCGCCTGGAGAGCGGAGACGGCCGTCAGAGAAAGAGATTGCATGTCCGTCCTTCGCGCGGTTCAGTGAGTCGTCAACAGGTGTACAGCGGGTTCTCACGCTTTCCCGGCACCAATCAGCCCTGTCGTCGGCGATCGTCGGTGACACCACACCTTCAATGAGCTGTCGTAGTACCCACTATGACCATGGACCAGCCAACACCGTCACCGTCGACCCCTGGCCACTGACCACCGACCCCTGGCCATTGAGCACCGACCACTGACACCGACCACTGACCACCGACCACTGACCACCGACCACTGACCACCGACCACCGACCACCGACCACTGACCACCGACCACCGACCACCGACCACTGACCGCTGAACACCGACTATTGATCACCGACCACTGGCCGCTGACTACCGACCACCGACCACCGACCACCGACCACCGACCACCGACCACCGACCACCGACCACCGACCACCGACCACCGACCACCGACCACCGACCACCGACCACCGACCACCGACCACCGACCACCGACCACCGACCACCGACCACCGACCACCGACCACCGACCACCGACCACCGACCACCGACCACCGACCACCGACCACCGACCACCGACCACCGACCACCGACCACCGACCACCGACCACCGACCACCGACCACCGACCACCGACCACCGACCACCGACCACCGACCACCGACCACTGGCCGCTGACCACCGACCACCGACCACCGACCACCGACACCTGGCCACTGACCACCGACCACCGACCACCGACCACTGGCCACTGACTATCGACTGCAGTACCTTGACCACCTACCATCGACCACTGACTACCGACCACTTACCACCAACCACTGGCCACTGAGCACCGACCACTGACCACCTACCACCTACCACCGACCACTGACCGTTGACCAACGACCACTGACCACCGATCACTGACCACCAACCACTGACCGCTGATAATCATCGACCACCGACCACTGACCACCGACCGATGGCCACCGACCACCGACCACCGACCACCGACCACCGACCACCGACCACCGACCACCGACCACCGACCACCGACCACCGACCACCGACCACCGACCACCGACCACCGACCACCGACCACCGACCACCGACCACCGACCACCGACCACCGACCACCGACCACCGACCACCGACCACCGACCACCGACCACCGACCACCGACCACCGACCACCGACCACCGACCACCGACCACCGACCACCGACCACCGACCACCGACCACCGACCACCGACCACCGACCACCGACCACCGACCACCGACCACCGACCACCGACCACCGACCACCGACCACCGACCACCGACCACCGACCACCGACCACCGACCACCGACCACCGACCACCGACCACCGACCACCGACCACCGACCACCGACCACCGACCACCGACCACCGACCACCGACCACCGACCACCGACCACCGACCACCGACCACCGACCACCGACCACCGACCACCGACCACCGACCACCGACCACCGACCACTGACCACCTACCACCTGCCACCGACCACTGACCACTGACCACTGACCACTGACCACTGACCACCGACCACCGACCACTGACCACAGACCATTGAACACCGACCACTGACCACCGACCACTGGCCACACTCACAACCGATCACTGGCTACTGACCACTGACTGCTGACCGCTGACCGCTGAACACCGACCACTGACCACTGGCACCGACCACTGACCACTGGCACCGACCACTGACCACTGGCACCGACCACTGACCTCCGATCATTGACTTCTGACCACCGACCACTGACCACCGATTACTGACCGCTGACCACTGACTGAGGTCCACTGATCACCGACCACTGACCAATGACCGCTGACCACACTCACCACCGATCACTGGCCACTGACCACTGACTGCTGACCGCTGACCACTGACCACTGACCAATCCACCCTTACCACAGGCAGTTGACTAGTCTGGTCACTCTACGGACCACTGACCAGTCCACCCGTCCTACAAACTACTGAGAAGGCGACTCATCCTACATAACACCGACAAGTTTGCCCATCATAAGAACCGTTGACCTGCGAACTGTTCCTATGAACCACTATATAGAGGCTATACAATAGGCTATATATAGAGAGGCTATATACACTATATAGAGCTATATAGCCACTATATAGGTAGAGGCGGGGCGGACATAATTCATCACGTGTAGTGGCAGGTAATGTAATGAAGAAACTCAACATATATTGCAAGATAAATAGGAAACGCAGTGCCAAGTGTGGGTCAGCTAGATGAGGATGTCAGGTGAAAGTCATGTGGATGCCATGGACATCGGACAATATACATGCCATCACCATCTAAGGTCCGACTATGCGTCCTACTGTTTGACGCTATCGGTACTAATTTAGCATGAGTTCTTTATTGCACAACGCTTGAGAATGCATAATACTGTACATGCATGTTATTGAGTAGGCCAACTGACATTGCTCTCTCAACCACCTAGTCTATTTTATGTCTGTCAGGGATGGGAGTCGAACGTACAATTCCATAGCATGTCATCACTTGCACATCGATCTGGAATTGGAGGTTATGATGCGCTCACCACGAAACCTCTAGAGCCATCTGGCAGGACGATTAGAAACTTAAGGCTTGGTATTTACCGACCAGTGGATTCCACTAAAAGTGAGACCCAGCGGATCGAAATCGCTCGCGATGCAAATGCACATTCAGCTGACTTTTGAAGGTTTTGATATAATGAAGGTTATGATCAATGAAGGTTATGACACATTGGACGTTACGTTGCATTAGATGATATGATACATTTGAGGTTATGACCGTCGGAGGCGTTGATACATTTGCGGCTATGTTACATTGGATGTCATGATACATTGTAGGTCATGATCCATTGGAGGTTGTGACCTCTTAACGCTATAAAATATTGCAGGTCCTAACCATTGGAGGCTATGATGCATGGAGCTGTGACTATTGTACGTTGTGAACGCACCCATTGAACGCTGTTTTGAAGGTTATGCTACCTTGGATGTTTTGAACTGTTGGGGTGTTGATACATTGGGGGCCATGGACATTGGAGGCTATGATGCCCCCCCCCCATTATTTCATATGGAGAGGACAGCAGTAGCGGAAACAATGAGGGCTAATGGGCTGTGACCCGTCGTTCCGATGGGACCAATTTTCGGCTGCTTCGACGCAAATTGGTCTCCTTTGTCTGTCCAAACTCCCTATTTCTATTGGGCTTCTTCTGATTGGGCCCGAGCCTCTTCCAGGGCTCGGGCTCATTTCAGTGTGGGGGTCCCTTCTCCTGTTTGGAGCCTCCTGTTGTTGGAGGCTCTACCGCTGTTGGGCTGTTTTAAGGGAGTAACCAGGAATTGATCAAGGAAGAGGAGGCTCGCAAGATAGGGGGGCCTAATGTACTCACCAAGTTCCAAAATTGTCTTCTCAAGAGTGGATTGTCCTCCCTAATTTGGAAAGAAAATGTCGTTTATCCTCTTCGATAACAAACAACTACAAAGACCTCCGTATGCGGTGATGCATTAAGCCTCGAGTGCCTCTGGTGGGTTGTTTAACGTCAAGTAACCGAAACCAATATCTGAGGACATCACACAGGTAATGCATGGCAGGCATCAGCCTTAAAGGAGCAGAACACACAAGTCACAACAGGAACTCAATGGACTCAATGGACCAGAGCGCATAGACCACTTAACAGGGGCCAGTTTCAATGAATCAGAGCACACAGACCACGTAACAGGAACAAACCTCAATGAACCAGAATACATAGACCACATAGCATGGACCAACATGAAAAGACCAGAGCGCACAGAGACCACATCATAGGGACCAGTCCGAGGGACTAATCTACACAAAGGTCACATAGCACATGGCAAGGGTCAGTCTCGAAGGACCAGAGCACACAGAGACTACATAATATGAACCAGCCTCGACCGACTAGAGACATAAAGGTTACATAGCTGAGACCATCCCTGTTCTCCTTCTTCCATTCCCTTCCCAAATGTTCATGCCTGACCTGGACTTCAGACAGGGTCAACTGCGAACCGGTCAATTCTGCCGGGACGCTGAATCTTCTGAATCCTGGAGCTCCTGACCCACTCTCATTGCAGTCTGGTTCCGCCCAGTTGGCAGTCTAAATCTTCTAACTCCGACATCACTCACCTCGAGGTCATCTTCAGTGGCGCTGGCACACTACCTCCGCGATCCTGCTCCACACATCGGCCCGTCAACTGTCTTGACACTCCGGCAGCTGTGTTCGGACTCCACGGCCGTGGGAGTCCACTCCTGTGGGCGTCGGCGCCTGTGGGCGATACGGGCAGCTTTCGTCCGTGGAGGTGCTCTCCCGCTTCCGGTTGCCAGACGACTGGTACTATCACTTCTGACGCCGCTTGAGCCCAAGCCACGCCGTTGGGCGAGGGGCGAGCGCTCTTCGAATCTCCGCCGCCTGGCATGCAGATGATGCGACGACAGTTACCTGAAGATCACGGTCCTCACATTGCGCATATCGACGACAGTTACCTGAAGATCACGGTCCTCACATTGCGCATATCACCCTCTCCGGAACTCCACACTATTGCATTATGAACAAGAACAGCACCACAATCACCGATAGCACCGATGTTCTACAGAACTAAGAGTACTTACTGGCAGCTCTCCCAAGGGCACACCAAACTATTGGTATCAGTTGACTTTGGATGACACCTTTGACAACACATGCATCCTGGGACACTCGTAACCACGGTTGCAATTTCGAAACTGTAAAGAGAAAATGTGTGAGCTTTTTCGAAGTCGTGACATGCAGGGGAATGGCCTGACCTACCCCATTAATTAGTTAACGTGAGCGAAATATTGATTGGCTTTTACGAGTTACGCTCTGGTGAACAGCATTTCAGATTTGCAATACCCAAATGAGCACTCAATCAGATGTCGATGTTATTGGGCCAGCGCTCTTACGTTCCATGCACGAGACTTCGCACGCTTGAGGACCAATATCCGCTGGAGCATCTCTTGACACATCTTACGCACCTCAGCATGGCCCAGCATCCCGGCCACCCTCGCCAGCTCTTTCCAGATATACCAGCAAAACAAAGAGCGGGTGAAGTGCAATTCATCATGCAATGAATTGCAATTCATCAATTCATGCAATCATGCATGATGCATGCATGCATCAAATCGTGCAATTCATCATGCAATGAAATGCTTACACGAGTTGGGATTGTGTGATGCTTGGGCATTGTGCACTTCGACGGTTAGTGGCTACAAAATGCGCTATGTGCATTAAGCAAGCCGTTGGGATTCACATCAAGTAAGCTTACCAGGTATTTCGGAAAAGGTGCTCACAATGCTATACCGATATATCGATGATTAGTGGCTACATAATGCACTGTGTGCATTATGCATGCCGTTGGGATTCACATCAAGTAAGCTTATCAGGTATTTCAGAAAAGGCACTCACAATGTTATGCCTAACTTATGTCTTATACTGAGACTATATATGCAGGGTCAATTCAAATCCGAATAGGTCAGATATAATAATTAATGTCCGTACAACACGTTAAGAGGCTGTATAAAACGACATCATATCACATTCATCACAGGGCAGATTGAGTACAAAAGGCAGCTAAACCATTATATTTATAGATACATCTAAACGTAACTTGCTATGTTCTACTTACGTTTTTACCCGCTCTTGAAGTGTTATTATATATTCGTGTTTGTGTTCATTATTTCAAAACTCCACCCACATTATACCGTCTAATAATATAATTAATCAAGTCATAAGGCAGCCGCATTTTCAAAAGTGGTTGAAACAGGGCATTTCTGCATGTGGGTTTCTGAAATTTCATATCATATATGTGCTGGGGACAATTGCGATACAAGCAGTGGCGCAGCCAGTATTTTCCTGACGGGGTCGACCAAACCAAGTGCAATGAAATAGGGCTGGATTCGGTTCGCGAAGTGCACCGAGATTTTAGGATTTTGGGTGCTAGAAATCGTTAAATGCCTTGCTTGATCTGGTGTAATTTTTGGTTGCTAAGGGGGCGGGTCCATGGGCCCCCGTCCCCTTGTCTGTGCCTCTGGACACAGGCGTGTTACTCGTTACGCCATCAGCTCACCGACTGCCGGACGAAACTGTGAAGTAGGCTTTTGCATCGAATTTGTATTTGTATTTATAAACACTCTTTTCAAAGAAAAAACATCGATATTCCCAATTTCATGACCAAGCTACCACATGACGTTTCAAGCTCAAAGTTGCTGATGTAGAGCAGGAGATATAGCTCCTGGAAAATGACAAGTTTAACATGGGATGGGCTAGCTACATACTTGCCCCACGAGCTAACAGGATATTAAAGTCACAATTAGCATAAAGCCTCCACCGTGCTTCGGCGGGAACGAAATCAATCTGCAAAGATAGTCGTATGCTTCAGCTTGTTTACTCTAGGTTCTTGTCGAAAGACGTGTGCTGGCGAAGTCACTCATCATACGCGGTAGAAACGTCGAATGGAACCTCAACACCGCCTTGCGATCATGGTACTAAGCACAAAACAGTGCCTAAATGGTGTGATCGTCTTCAGTTGTGGCTGTGCATCAATCGCAAGACGTCACAAAATAGACCGTCGCTCGTGGTGACTGCCACAACGCACACTTCACAGTCATGAGTGCGTCCACACACCATGACGAAGTAAGCCAGAAAGTGGCGGAGACAAACAGGTCAGAGCAATCTCCCAGACCTCAACATACAAATAGTGCCTGGCGGGTAGCGCCAGCACATTACCCATTACCCCGACTTTATAGCATGTGGCTACACACTCCACAAGCCCCGATGCATGAAATCAAGCATGCTTGTGGTGAACCTGAACACCATGACCTAATACTGCATTGTTCAGCGGCCTGATGTAAGTGCGCCCTTAACCATTATACAGGTGAGGTTATGGCGGCCATCTATGCGAAGAATCGTGCAAATGTTTAATAATTATGCAATTTGTACGGAGCGTGATCTAATCGGAAAAAGAACGTGAAGCACGTGTATAATTGGAAACTGGTACGGCTACTAAGTTTGACTGCGATAACGATTGATTGATTAATTGGTTGGTTGGTTGGGTATGCGACCCGTCGGCTGCTCGGCCATTTAGCGCCCACTGTGGTAACAAGTATGGCTCGGCAGCATCGTAAGGTGACACCACGACCGGGTTTATGGCTTGAGCTTGCAGAGGTGGAGAACCGATGGTTTTGAGCTATGTAATTTGGATAGAGCTATAGGCATGCATTTTATCTCGTGTCGGATGGCAGTGTGTTCATATTTTTGAAGCTTAAAGGAGGCATCCAAATCATTTGCAATTTTGGAATACTTCAGGACATATAACACCGGATAGAAAAGCTATACAACCGCTAATTTTCGCTCAAACTTACAAAGAAAATTACTACCAACTGAACGTGGTGGTGGTGGCGGTTTCGTGTTTAACAACTCAACAGCTAGAAGATCAGCTTGTACTCATACCACTGTAATGAAAATAACAATAATATGCGATGAATCTTAGGCGTTTCAAGGAGCATTCAAATTTTCCGAGGACAAATGTGAACGTGAGCATGATGGTCTGGATGACAAATCCAGCACAGGAATGTTTTTTGTTCAGTCCTGGATGACAGCTTACCTGGTCTTCAGCGAATGGCCTTGGAAGCATTTCCCGGAACCGTGCAAATTTCACATTCAAGTACCGGCCGGTCCGACATGTTTCATCCATCAGCTCGTCCACATCGAACTAGAACAAGATAACACCATCTGAATCGTGTCACTGAATCGCACGTTCAGCTTTCGGGCTCACAAATCATTGGGCAGTGTATTTTCGCCTTCGGATGACTCCGTCGGCAGAAGTGTTGTGTTCGTCGCGCACGTGTGTCGGTTCCAGTCATGGAATGCGTCCAAAGAAAGTCAGTAAACACGTGTGCACTTCAGCTTCAGCTGTACAGCAAACAATATAATATATGGGGCACCAAAGCAACGATACCACCCCTATTACCACTATGCCGCACGGTGGTGATAGTAACCACACATGCAGCAAAGCTATTGGTTCGAAGAGAGCAAAAAGGTGCAGTGAGACTGAGATAATCGCCATGAAAAAAGCTATAAAAAAACAGGAAGCAGACCGTCGCAGCAGCTACCGCATGTGCAGCGCTACCCAGCCAACATTATTGATGCTGCAACCACGAAACTTCACAGTCCGAGATTGGCCCAACGACGGATGACGTCAGGTTTTGGTCCCAATCGAACGGTGTGACAACTCATGATGAGGTGGAGGTGCATTACGGTTTAGGGGCGCGACAACGACTATGCCGTTTACGGCACGACATGCACCCAGTGGTTTAGCAAGGGAAAAGATTATGCCTGCTATCCAACGAACTCAATGCATGATGCCGCTTCGCCTGCCATAAGTGGTTGCCATGCCGACACTACACGCAACACTGGTCAAAAAAGTAAATCATTGTTCACAGCAACGCAGACCGCATTCACGCATGGCGTCTTAATACATTGGATCAGCTCAAAACCGATAGCAAAATGGCTTTTCATTAGAAGAAATAAATAATTTGTTTTATTAAACGTCCTCGTCCGCTGAAGAATGACAGGACATTGACGTCGATCTTGTACAGCTTACAAATAGCATCCACGACTTGCTCCGAGATTGCCGCTGGCTGTTCAGGCAGATATCGAGCAGCTCGTCGACCAAGCGTTGTTGACCCGATGTGATCTTCCTCGCTGGTCGCTCCTTCTAAAGATCTGGTGCGCCGATATTTCAGACCACTGAGGAGAGAGCGATTCCGAAGTTTGGACACATCCTGTCCCCTGTCTGAAAACACCACAAAGGAGAGACAAAGGTAGATCTTAAATGTGTTCCTCTGGTGAAAAGGTACATCGTACATAATACCTGAAGTGTCTAATACTGAAGCAAGGATTACGTATCAGGCTCAATGAACGCATAATGTTTTTATGACAACACTGGAACCTGGCAGATACAACATGCGCACGGGCACTTTAACCCAACTTCTATTATATTCCCGTAAGTTGTTCATTGCAATTGGCAACCGTAACTATCTAATATTGGGCCAAGGCAAGCACGTCATTTGAAACGGACAACCCACAGTGGTAGACAGATCGTCGGTGGTAGACACAAGGGCAGTTGTAGATAAATGGACAGTTGTAGACACACGGACATGGACACATGGACAGTTGTAGACACACGGACAGCTGTAGACACACGGACAGTGGCATGCACACGGATAGTGGCAGAGACACGGATAGCGATAGACACAGGAACAGTTGTAGACACACGGACAGTTGTAGACACACGAACAGTTGTAGACGCATGGACAGTGGCAGACACATGGACAGTACTAGACATATGGATAATGGTAGACGCACGGACAGTGGTAAGCACACGGATAGTGGCAGACACACGGACAGTGGCATAGACACAGGAACAGTTGAAGACACATGGACAGTTGTAGACACACGAACAGTTGTAGACACATGGACAGTTGTAGACACACGAACAGTTGGAGACACATGGACAGTTGTAGACACACGGACAGTTGTAGACACATGGGCAGTTGTAGACACACGGATAGTTGAAGACACATGGACAGTTGTAGCACACGGATAGTTGTAGACACACGGACAGTTGTAGACAAACGGACAGTTGTAGACACACGGACAGTGGCAGAGACACGGATAGCGATAGACACAGGAACAGTTGTAGACACACGGACAGTTGTAGACAAACGGACAGTTGTAGACACACGGACAGTGGCAGGCACATGGACAGTACTAGACATATGGATAATGGTAGACACACGGACAGTGGTAAGCACACGGACAGTGGCAGACACCCTATCACCACCAGTGGTACTCACCGACAGTGGTAGACACACGAAGAGTGGCAGATAATGGGCAGTGGTAGACACATGGACAGTGGCAGACACACGGACAGTGGTAGATAATGGACAGTAGTACATACACGGACAGTGATAGACACACTGCCACGACCAGTGGTACTCACGGCTAGTGTAGACACATGGATAGTGGCAGAAAATGGGCAGTGGTAGACACACGGACAGTGGCAGACAATAGGCAATAGTAGACACACCCTGTGGCGCCAGGTACACCTTGGTCCCGGTGTTTCACCTCACCTTGGTCCAGGTGTTTCACCTCACCTTGGTCCCGGTGTTTCACCTCGCCTTGGTCCAGGTGTTTCACCTCGCCTTGGTCCCGGTGTTTCACCTCGCCTTGGTACCGGTGTTTCACCTCACCTTGGTCCCGGTGTTTCACCTCACCTTGGTCCCGGTGTTTCACCTCACCTTGGTCCCGGTGTTTCACCTCACCTTGGTCCCGGTGTTTCACCTCACCTTGGTCCAGGTATTCCACCTCACCTTGGTCCCGGTGTTTCACCTCGCCTTGGTCCGGTGTTTCACCTCACCTTGGTCCCGGGGTTTCACCTCGCCTTGGTCCAGGTATTCACCTCACCTTGGTCGGTGTTCCACCTCACCTTGGTCCGGTGTTTCACCTCACCTTGGTCAGGTGTTCCACCTCACCTTGGTCCGGTGTTTCACCTCGCCTTGGTACCGGTGTTTCACCTCACCTTGGTCCCGGTGTGGGCGTGCCACTCTATCCGCCTGTGTGTTTGCAAACGTGTGCCTTTTTCGCCCGCTGCAGTCACGAACTTCGGTGGAAAGTGAGAGGGCCGCTGGCAGGAGGAAGAAACGATTTAAAAGTACGCCAATTATGGATGGACCGCGTGCACGCAAGCAGCGGGGGTGGTCATGTGCATTCGACAGGCCGTCTGGTGGCGCGTCACTTGGCACGTGCACGTTCGACAGGCCGCCTATCGGTGCGTCACTTGGCACGTGCACGTTCGACAGGCCGCCTAACGGTGACGGTGAGTCACTTGGCACGTGCACGTTCGCAACAGCCAGTCGTTCCTACCGTCACCATCCTGTCATATTTGCGCCACGCTTTACTGGTATTGAGGAAGCTTTTGCCGAGCACCAGCATCCCAGACCGAATCCCATTTTGGCCACGGTATGTTAAACTTCCTCGCAGCCTTTCGTGTAATTAATACACACACGTCGCTGACCTAAATCACGATTCTCCGCTCCCCATGGGAGAAATTTCTCACCCCTCATAGCAATATGAAAGAGATTAGGGAGTAAAAGTGTGCCTCGTGCTGCAGCATGTAAGCAATGAGAAAATTGCGAGTAATTTCAATGTCATTTAAAGTTTTTCGGCTATCGTGGTGAACCAGCTCAAACAATCAACAACTTCTAGATATGTATGGAATATATGTACATGGAAGTTCCTGTATATATACAATGTATATATTGCTTTCTCATACTTTGAGAATATTCATGAATGCATGGTATATTTAATTGTTCTATATACTTTTGATATTGGAAAATTAGCGCCTTAATTCAATGTATATTGAAGGATGCAGATGGTATCCCCATTTCCACCAGAGGTTATTCACCTGGCATTTCCGAACTTGTAGCGCTAGAACTCGAATATTGATTCCTTTCCCCAAATTTTATATTCTGGATCTTCCAGTAGAAAGAAGCAAGTAGAAAACAAATATTGGGAGGAGCAATTCAAGGGAGGGATTATGGTGGATGCTCCTCATAGTCATAGCAAGCTCTGGCAAAGCATAAAGACGAAGCAAAGCAAAAACAATCAGCTTGGCTGTTGGAATCGTAACTGACCACGGAAGCGGGAGCACACGAGCACTGATTCAAGTATGATGGCTTAATATAGACTAATTCAACATACAACCGGATTGCATTAAGTGTGCAAGATACCGAAAACCGACACGCTCAGACTACCATTCGATTAAGGTTTTTGGGAAGTCAGGCGTGCGTCAGGCGTGCGTGAAGCACGAGCCATTGTGGATGGCCGACTGCACCTCCAACGCTGGAGACTCGAGCTGACTAGACGAACATTACGGCACTACAGGGCAGCTCCCGCTTGAGATTGTTGATCTCCAGCGGTCACTTACAGCTCTTCTTTCCAGTGTTGTTCCACATCATCAGCACCAGCAACATGGTCACACCGATCCACAATGCTGTGATAATACACATAGTACACTGTTTCGCGATAAATGCGATGCGTTGTGTTTTCATATGGAACTCAACGTATCTGGATGATTTTAATGTTGCATGATTATCTTCTGATGTACGACGAAAGCATCTAGAAGAACCACGTGAGCACATCCCGGCATCTGACTCTTGGACGGCAGCGGCGGCGGCGGCGGATCATGGACCCAGTGGTCGAGCAGTGGCAGTGGCGGTATCCCGGCATCTGACTCTTGGACGGCAGTGGCGGCAGCGGCGGATCATGGACCCAGTGGTCGAGCAGTGGCAGTGGCGGTATCCCGGCATCTGACTCTTGGACGGCAGCGGCGGCGGCGGCGGATCATGGACCCAGTGGTCGAGCAGTGGCAGTGGCGGTATCCCGGCATCTGACTCTTGGACGGCAGCAGCGGCGGCGGCGGATCATGGACCCGAGCAGTGGCAGTGGCGGTATCCCGGCATCTGACTCTTGGACGGCAGTGGCGGCAGCGGCTTCTGGGTAGCAGCGACGTCGTCAGCGGATCATGAACAGCAGCAGAGGCCGCAGTAATTCATCGGCAAAAACGGCGGCGTCGGCGGCTTATGGACCGCAGCAGAAGCGGTAGCCGCTCATGAACAGCAGCAGAGGCCGCAGTAACTCATCATCAAAAACGGCAGCGTCAGCGGCTCATGGACAGCAGCAGAGGCGGCAGTAATTCATCGGCAGCAATGGAGGAAGTGACTAATTGGTAACAGCGACAGCAGTCCCTCACATGAAGCAGCAGTGGCACTATAATGACGGTACGGTGGTTCGAAGCCGACTCTAAGGTCACATACAGAGGGAAGGATATTTATAAGTCGTCATAGCTGCTGTCATTTATGCCATGTAATACGCATAGTATTAGTGATAGACATAGTCGTAGACATAGTCATAGACATAGTCATAGGCATAATCATAGACATAGTCATAGGCATAATCATAGACATATTCATAGACGTCATAGACATAGTCAGAGACGTAGTCATGGACATTGCCATGGACATATTCATAGACATAGTCATAGACATGGTCATAGACATAATCAGAGACATAGTCATAGACATAGTCATAGACATGGTCGTAGACATCATCATAGACATGGGCATAGACATGGTCATAGACATGGTCATGGACAAAGTCATAGTTATAGTAAGTGTTACAAGAAGACAAACAGACCCCTGACACCAAATTGGCACTTCTTCATATGCAATCTAACACCAATCAACTTCATATTACGGCACACGCAGCAGAGCCTGCAAATAAAATGTGCATCACCATCTTCCCTGGTACTCCACTGACTCGCTTTTCTTTCTCTCCTCTCTTAATGAAGTGGCACGCTAGTTAATGTTATGCAAATGAACATCTGAATAGCGAAAAAGCTAGAGAAGGCTTTAACTGTTCAAAGATGTTGATATTCGCCCACCGTTGGTGAACATTTTCAGAGTATTCTCTCCATTCTTGAGTTTCCATTCCTCTTAAGCATTAAAGTCCCGTTCAAAGAATGATGGATATCACCGTGCATGTGCAAGTACATTGTATATATGTACACCACAAATCAAATACATGAAGTTCTACCACTGCTCAGCGATCACTTGCCTACAAATGTGAAAGATTCTCGGCCTTTCTGTATAGCAGCAGCTACTGCCAATCGCATCACGGGAATTTGATGATTTCGAATATCCAGCCTGTAGCCGGAGGAGCACCTCGCTAATCTGAGAGGTGGCGGGTGGCAACTTTCCATGTTTTCTGTGCCAATGTGTTCTGTCAATATTGGTTGATTGATTATTCCATACTTTTCCAGTCGATTTGTCACGGAGTCGATATTTTGCGAGTCGATGTCTTGTCTGAATATTTTACAAGTCGATATGTTGTAGAATCGGCATCTTGTGTGTCAGTAGTTTGTGATGTGGATGATCGTGGATTAACATTTCACTTGTCCATGAGCAGCGTGTGACGATTTACTGCGTGTTGATAGCTTGCGGTCGATATTTAGCCTATCGATATAGACGTATCGATATAGACGTATCGATATAGACGTATCGATATTGTGTCGTGCACTCAACAATGGTTCCCACGGACACGTCTTGAAAACTTTTGTGTGCAATTGGGCTGACGTTCGACTCTGGTTGCAGGCGTTCTGCCACCGATCAGGCCGATAAAATCCGATGAAAGTGGTTGAAATCGCCAATTATTAACCGAACTTGCAGATAATTCCCTTGTTTGGGGAATAATAGATGTAAAAAAGTGGAGCGAGGAAACTTACTATTACTGGCGCTCATCTTTTAAAGGTGTGGCGAGGGAACATGTGGATACCTGCCCCCGCATTCATGCACCTATGGAAGAATGACTTAGGTTCAGGATTCAGTGTTGAGGCTCAGGGATAGGTTTAAGTGAAAAATCAGTTTTCCTGAACTGTATCGTGGAAGCTGTACGTAATGTTTCATTTTCCATTTCGTATTGTGCTTTTCAATGGAAAGTTGAATAGCGTATCTTTGCGTAATTATTATCTTCAGTGCTTGGTTTTGATGTAAGGTGATGCGAATTAGGTGCTAAGTTCAGCAACTTAGATCACTTTTTGAACCTATTCGGTCGGCTTTTTGTTAGCATTCCCATCCAATGAAAATCTACCCGACGACGCATTGCTCTCATTAGACCAAATTTGTATATCCACTGCCAGAGACACACCTAATGCGCAGCCATTCATTCCGGATTTCAATTCTGGATGCTGAATCTCAGGA
Organism: Ashinkailepas kermadecensis; assembly: GCA_034440615.1. Classification (NCBI taxonomy): domain Eukaryota; kingdom Metazoa; phylum Arthropoda; class Thecostraca; family Neolepadidae; genus Ashinkailepas; species Ashinkailepas kermadecensis. The sequence continues at coordinate 147,181 of JAOTOM010004953.1, forward strand.
TCCAGTGATCCGAAAAGGAAAACAAATGAGTCATTTATCGAAGGATCCATCGAGGTGTATCCATCGCCCAGCAGGAGCCAAGCCCATTGATTATTGCCGCCGCCAACAGGTGGTAGCAGTGTCGTCGGCGTAACATCCTTTCAGACCGACATGGGGCCGGCACAGGGCAGCCGCCCGCCGTCCACTGTCTGTTGACCGCCGGGTCAGGTGCCTGCTGTCCGCTGACCGCCGGGTCCGGTGTCTGCTGTCCGCTGTCCGCCGGGTCAGGTGCCTGCTGTCCGCTGTCCGCCGGGTCCGGTGTCTGCTGTCCGCTGTCCGCCGGGTCAGGTGCCTGCTGTCCGCTGTCCGCCCGGTCAGGTGCCTGCTGTCCGCTGTCCGCCGGGTCCGGTGTCTGCTGTCCGCTGTCCGCCGGGTCCGGTGTCTGCTGTCCGCTGTCCGCCGGGTCCGGTGCCTGCTGCCAGCCGTCCTGAGTGGAGTAGAGTTGGACGGTTCCCTACAACTCCGACCAGTGCGAGATCGCCGACGTTGACCAGCGGGACTGCGTGTTTTCAGCTTCCGGTGGGGACGTCCTGACCAGTGGAGAGTAACATACGCGCGGACCAGTAGAGAGCAAAGCGGAAGCTGCTGCTGGAGGTCCGCTGCTCGTACTGGAGCTCCCGTCCCGCCTGGTCGCGGCATACACACGTCTCACTAAACCTGGAGCAGCTCGTTTCAATCTGATTTCACTTGTGCATGACTAGTCAAGCGAAGAATACCATATGGCGGTGGAATATGTCTGCGATGCTCGTCGCTGCTTTGCTAACTCAAACCAGGTGAGCGTTTAGCTTCTGAAGATGTGAATGTGTAGATCCATATCCCGATGCTACCAAGACGTATCCCGAAATACACAGGGGATCTTTTGTTGCAATCACCCGAAACAATATATCGGTTGCGTCGGTGCCTCCACAGAACACTGCTCGAATTCAACGCGAGTAAAGTAAGTTAGTGACTCTGACTTGTCAGGATGCCTGGACTGCCAGCTGCAATTCCAGATCTGTTCGAAGTCCAGACATTTCTGAGGTATATGATCTAAGTTGATTTGTGTGGTGTAGGTAGGAAACTTGAGTTCTTCTGACCTCTGCCAACATGTTCAGCATGGTGCACTTAGAGAGGCAGGAATTAGAGGCGGTATGTTGCGCATTTCCAGTAGGTCACCCATGGCGCCTTTGTCCTGCGCGTAAATCAACTGCAATGTTCAATGTATTTGGATGGGATATCGCTCGACCATAACGGGTCCAAATTGGATTAGATCAGGACGTTTCAGTCCGAGCTATATCCTATTATGAATCGTTCACCTGGATGTTATGTCCTTAATTAACCTGCCGCCATTGGCGTATTCTTCACAACGTCAATCTTTGTTCGGCCTTCTCTTGCGCCCACCTGTATCTCGGAACCAATTGCCGGGTGACGTTGATCTTAGCATGATTCGACCATCAGTGAAAACTTCAGAATTTTACATCGCCGTTTTTACGTACCTGACCTTGATGAGAAAACTCTCACTCATTTACGCCCCCCTCCGAGGGTTTTTCGCCGTATAAAAAAACGGCAGCGCGCAGCGCCTCGGAACTTCTCATGGCTTGTCCCTCATCGTTGCTACGTATGATGTAGAAGCTTCAGCCTTCGGTATAGATCATTATAGATTGGGTATAGATCATATAAGGTCATTGATCTAGCTCCGATCAAAGAGGACCACCTCCATGTATGCTTCAGGATCGATACTAATCTAAATAACAAGATATTGAAATGAGGCTTGGTACGTAAGTACAATCAGCCAGTGCCTACAAAACGTATATCTCGGATTTTTGTTTGAGATCATATCAGTGGCAAAGTTCACGGCTAACTTGGAAATATTTTCCTATTTTTGTTAGATGCATGTTCTTTTAACAATTTTTTCCATTGCCATGCATGCGGAGGAGAAGTTCCTGTTCCAATCTGATTGGCTTTCGTCGAGTAACCTGAGGCCAGGTCAAGATTAAGTGTGCTAATTGGATAAAACCTATTTAGACACTCTCTGTTTTTATGGTTTATTTCGGATTGTCATGGCCTAAATGGTATCAAACTTGCATTGCACGACCTAAGTTATCCAATGGAACCAATACTATGAAGTATAGTCAAGATCCAGGTCATCCTAGTGAGTGTGTGATTGTAATTTTTTTGTAATTTTTCCTGAAAAAAACTCCCTTTTTGACTCCCGGCATTATTTTAAGCTAAAAATTAGGCCATCATGGGGCCCGACTCGTCGAGGGTTCTCCAATGATATTCGATTCACGTGAATGCACCGCTTGGTCCCGTCTGGCCGTATTTACTTCAATAGTGCAATAGCTACAGTTCTAAATCAATTGCCATGCCCCTGAATGTACCATGCACAGCATGGCTCTCTTCAGCGATTATCAGCTGACTGGTGATGAGAGTGCCATATACAATAATAGCCCGATGGATGACAACAGAACGTGGATGACACCGTGACATCGTGACACCGTGACAATGGATGACACCGTGAACGCTCTCTGTTCGCAGCATCAGCGGGGCGAAGGCGTCGACACCATCTCCACATATCTTCCAAGTGTTCCCCACTATGCAGCTGGCCAACAAGTCTCAAATCATCCCGGAGAGCTACGACAAGAGTGTATTCCCTCCTTCTTCAGGTCAGCCGGTATTCTGGGAATCCCAGTCAGCCAGTATTCTGGGAATCTCAGTCAGCCAGTACACTGAGAGTCCCAGTCAGCCAGTTTTATGGGAGTCCCAGTCAGCCAGTATTATGGGAGTCCCAGTCAGCCAGTATTATGGGAATCCCAGTCAGCTAGTAGTATGGGAGTCCCAGTCAGCCAGTATTATGGGAGCCCCAGTCAGCCAGTATTCTGGGAGTCCCAGTCAGCCAGTATTACGGGAGTCCCAGTTAGCCAGTATTATGGGAGTCCCAGTCAGCCAGTATTATGGGAGTCCCAGTCAGCCAGTATTATGGGAGTCCCAGTCAGCATTGCATACACACGGGTGTTTTCCGGATGATAATAATTGCCAGAGTTATCTATGCATGCATACTTCGGGCTTTAATAAGGAAAAAGCATACCATTATGCAAAGCGAACCGCAACGTAATTATTATCCAGATGAAGCAGCAATACAAAAGTGAATTAGGGCACAATCACCGTGAACCCTGCTCTTCGCAATGCAAGACGAAATATTTCACGGAGTTATCATGGGGCTGAGCTGGAAATATAGATGGAGGGCCGACCGACATATCCACAACCACTTGGTGGATTTTGAGGGATGTACCGCGTGGCCGTAGATCGCCACGTCCATCGGACGGCTGTGCCGAACAGAAGCTGCGCTGTAACGGGTACGTTGCAGCGCAGCGTTGCAGTGCAACGATTGTGCGCCGTGTGTACAACGGTTGCACACCGTCACACCAGGTATTTGTTACGGGATGTTCGGGCCGCCATTTGTGGCCGTAACATCGCGTCACGTGCGATGTGAAGATGTGTGACGGTACCAATCGAGGATACCGTCCGGCTCTCATCAAACTGACATCATTCTGCACGGTCTAGTATGCTGCACATGCAAGACACCAACACATAATGAGCCAGGTGTGAGTGTGTGTATTGTTGTGGTTTTCAGCCAGCTGTTTGTTCCATTCGTTTTACGGCATTTGCATGTAGTGATCGATTGCGCGCATTCTTTGTGTTGACACGTTCTGTTCTCTATGTTCTCGCGTGCAGTATTGTACTTGGTGCGCAATGAGGATCTCGCTTCACCATCGTGCTGAAAAATAGCTCCGCTGATAGCACCCAGTGGCGGAGAGTAAGAATGGATGATCACCCCCCCCCTTACCCAAACATCTCAAAGACTGAGAGGTTAGTGACACAAAATGTTCCAGAGTAAGTGCGGCAGGGGAGGGGTGGGAGTCGGAAAAAAATCCGTGCTGCTGGGGCGAGTAAGAACAGTGGATTCAGTCACTATCATGATTATCGTATTATCATAGTCATTATCATGATTATTTTAATAAATTAGGATATTCCATAGAAAAAAAATCAACTGGACGTGACATGGCCGGACAAAATTTCAACAATGTCACGGTGCTCCATATATTGCACAGATCATTGGCTGTTTGATGGGTGTTATTCACCTCAGGCGCGGAAGAAAAGTGCAGTGGAAAAATGTTGCCGGTCGGCCCTAAAACACCCATCCATCTTATGCAGTTCCTGCACCACACAACAATGTTACGCAATGTTATTCCGTACTGAAAAGAAAAAGTAAAAGTGCTTTTGGTAGCGTTTCCGACCATTATTCCGAGAAGTCCGAGCTGGGGTTGAAGGCTACGCTCAGATCAAACCATAAGAGCTTCTTTTGAGGGACACTCCGGAGCTATGGCTCATTCCTTCAAACCTCTGGCTGGCCTACTGGCAATGACAAACTGGTCGGACCTATCACGAGCCCATTGTGTACCACGCCATTGTAAATTGTTTGATGAAACGAACATTTTGCAGATGGCTCTCCCATGCAGTGTTTCCTGAGATTTGCTCTGGAGAACATCTTAGACATAGACGAGGCAAAAGGGGTAAGTTCGAATTAGTGGCAGTGCCAAGCACCGTATTTGATTTCCAAGCCTGTTTTTGTAGCTCATTGCAAGACATTGTAAGTACATGAAATGGTCGTCAATAGACTCATCCTCGTCAGAACAGCTGAGTGGCTGAGTGGCCCATTGTTCCGAATACGGGAACAATTTGAACTAGCAAGTTCATCTAAGACGCTTTGACATCCCAGTCGACAGGCTGTGTGGACCACGAACACCGTCGACGGGTCTCAGAGCCAACCAGCCAACTACACAAACGTCATCAAGCACCGTGTTAGTAACATGTCAGCAATAGCGGAATATTCTTGCCAAATGTTCGAACATTGCCTGTAATGTAGTGTTCCATACATCGATGAGGCTCAGTTTCATTGTTTACGAACGGCGAATTTTGTTTGCACGAGGTAATTGCAACACATGCATTAAATGATGAGCTTGATGCTGGGCATGTGTCCCGATAGACGACCGCACAATTGATTTATCAATGTCTTACTAGTCGGCTATTTGTTCTTTGATTATCGTCTTGCTTCGTTCACTCATCTTATGTTGGTGGCTTTATCGCCAGACCATGTGACCGTGACTGCCACACGTGTCTGCTGCACACAGTTCCTGCGGTACCAGATCTACCTGGCTGTGTTCTGGCCCGATTCACGATTGGGTGATCCAGATCTGTTCGCCAACGTGTCCACCATCTGGCTGCCTCCCGAGCTGCAGGAGAAGTTGTGGCTGCCGGACATCATGATCTACAACCTGGAGGCCATGAGTGCGGTCTCGGTACTCCGCAAGCTCGGCAAGCTCTTGCTGTTCAAGAACGGATACGTCATGCTCAGCATGTAGTAAGCTGTGGGAGATGGCGGCTAGATGGGGCGGGTCGTCTGACACGAAGGCTACCGCGCGTTACTGGCGAAAAAGAGGTGTATTTGTTTATAATGGAAGATTGTTGGAAGCTAAACGATGAGGTTATGAATTCGCTTGGTATCAGAAGTCTGGTTGTGAAGAAAAAAATGCGTGAGTAACTGCTGAAGTATTGTAACATGTAAGTAGAGTGAATTATTACAGTCAACGTCCACATACTAGGAGGAGCTAATAGAGTAAATATATTTCGCATTGGAAAATGGTATTAAGGCGCCGTGTTTATTCGTAATGTTTGCAGTTGGTGTCAAATGTCTCCAGCGTTTGTGCTCCCAATATAGCAACCCATCATGACGCCCCCCCCCGCCTCCTACCTAATAATGCAGTTCTCAGTGTGAACACTTCCCGACATGGGCTGTCTTCAGTATTGGGGATCCCCGTCTCATGTTGTCCTCAGTGTGAATACTCCCCGATGTCAGCTGTCTTCAGCATGGGAACCCCCCCCCCGTCCTGTGTTGTCCTCAGTGTGAATACTCCCCTGTGCGACTGTCTTCAGTGAAGGACACCCGCCCCATCACCCCTCCCATGTAGTTATCAGTGTGTACACTCCTCGATGTGGGCTGTCTTCAGTGTGCTCTGACAGCCAGCCATGTTTTGATGCCTGACAGCCAGCCATGTTTTGGTGTCCGACAGCCAGCCATGTTTTGATGCCTGACAGCCAGCCATGTTTTGGTGCCCGACAGCCAGCCATGTTTTGATGTGTTTCAGCGCAAGAACGACAGTGACATGCGAAATGGACTTCTCGTCGTATCCATTCGATACCCAAGAGTGCTACGTGGAGTTTGGCAGCTGTGAGTCAACACGAATGTCCCACCAGCACACTGTTTCGATGGGCAGTTCAGATCCTCAAAAATAGTATGTGCTGCGGTAAAACAACGTTGGGCCCACACGCAGCACGCCATGCGTGCACTTCATCGCATCACTATACTCCGACACCTTCAGATGTCAGCTATGATAACATGTAGGTCTAGACGACCCAGATGATGATCCGACTGCCGCTCTATATTCCATATGGTCTGTCATGCGGCATGGATAAGCTGTACGAGGTGCTCGTCGATTCGCCCGGTAAGTTCAGCGGACAGCTGGACCGAAGGGAGCCTGGCTGCCTGAGCCGTCCCGGTGCATTGATGCCCATGCCAGCCCATGCCAGCCCATGCCAACCCATGCCAGCCCATGCCAGCACATGCTACCATAGTGCCATTCAGCTGGCGCCCCACCATCTGACGGATGTTTGATGCCTTGCGCAACAAGTTCGGCTTGGCGAACTTGTTGTGAACCTTGTGAACCTCAGGAACGGAAGGTTCGTATCTTCGTTTTTAATTATCCTTTTTTCCATTTTCCATCCATTTTTCTTATTTTAACTCTCACTTGGTAGATTGTACCACCCGCTGGTGCACAATAGCTATTCAAGTCATCAGGTGACATTACTAGTGCTTCACCTTTACACTGAGCTGTCTAGTGTGTGAACGATCTCGTCATCCTGGTGCATAAAGCATCCTGGCAAGCCGCTCTAAACGTCAGTACCGAGTGGCAAAATTTGCGCTTGAAGCACAAGTGTGTTGCAAGATAAAGAATGTCAGCGCAGCCGGAGCCACACCCTAAGCAATGCTTGATACCTTGGCTCAGGAAGAAAAGCAAAGCAGAACAGTTTAACCAAGGCTTTACAACCACGATCATTTCGAACGTCATTCATTTCAGCAGATAAAGAAAAAAACGCACGCCTGTGTCCAAGAAAAATGTAACTTCAGGCATATCTTCAGAAATTAATACGACTTATAGGAACGACAACGAAAGGTGAGCTGGCAAAGTTCCATTCCTTACTTGCTTTGTGTAGTGCAATGGGATTGCAGTGCGGTTGGATGAGGTGAATGATGTCACTTTGTGTCGTGCAGTGAAATTACAGTGCAGTTGGATGAGGTGAATGATGTCACTTTGTGTAGTGCAGTGGGATTACAGTGCAGTTGGATGGGGTGAATGATGTCAGTTTGTGTAGTGCAGTGGGATTGCAGTGCAGTTGGATGGGGTGAATGATGCCATCATAAAGTGGATGCTAGTGTACGATAAATTAGCATGGAACTAGGGGGGGGCATTCCATGACAAATCGACTAGGCAAAGGGGTGATTGTCCACCCTCATGTCTCAGATTTTGAGAAAAATTGGTGTATAGGGTTATCTCATGCCCTGAATCCACCTGTGCAAATTTTACTTCGATCAGGGCAACGATTCAGGAGTTATAGCCTCGGGCATTTCTGGAAGGTCACACTGCAATGTTATGTTTGGAGGCCGATAACTAAGTTAATTATCAGTCAAAATATAAATATCCTGACATTTTTAACCTCGCAAAGATTCAAAGAATCGAATTCTGACAATATTTGTAATATGTGATGAATAATAAAAGAGTTAGCACATGAACTCTGGTCACGTGACCTTCGGTGACCTCGATGCCCGTGACATTTTTGTTTTGTTTAATTGACAGAATGGAAGGACCATGTTTTGGCTTGATATATAGCAAATCAAAATTAGGCGTTTTTTCTATAAATCCCCATTTGGAGAGCGAAAACTTTGCCATAGTTGAAGTGTTTCGAGGATTGAGCTACTAGCTCGGCCGTCCCACCGTCCAATATCGAGATGCAGTTTTATAACACATACCAACGCGTTCTCTGGCATTGTGTGGATGATGGATGGTTTTAAAAAGTAGTAATGCACAAGGCTGTATAATTTTCATAAATTTAACGAACGATAACGGAGGAATTCTAGGACAAATCGACCAGGCAAAGGGGTGATCCACCTTAATTGTCCACCCTAATGTCTCAGATTTTGAGCAAATGATTGATGCATGGGGTTATCCTATGTCCTGAATCCTCCTGCTAAAGTTTTATTTATATCAGGTCAACGGCTCAGGAGTTATAGCCTCGGGTATTTCTGGAAGGTCACGCTGCAAGGTTACGCTCGGTGGCCGACAACTATGTTAAACATCGTTCAAAATATAAATGTCCAGACATTTTTGAACTCGTAAAGTTTCAAGGAATCCAATTCCGGTAATATTTTTACATGTGATATATGATTGAAAAGTTACCCCATGACCTCAGGTCACGTGACCTCCGGTGACCTCCATGCCAGTGAAAATTTACTTTTAAAATTGACACAATGGAAGGATCATATTTTTGCTTGACATATAACAAATAAAAATCATAGCAGTTTTTGTTGGGAGAGTGCAAGCTTTATCATATGTGAAGATTATCGAGGATTGAACTTCTAACTCGGCCAGGCCGGGCTGTCAGCACAGCCCACGCCAGGAAAGGGCCCCTGACTTCATGGACAGGGTCCAAGCGTTTGAAAAGGGCCCTCCGGCTTTCCGGAAAAGGCCCTGGATCGTCAAAGAGGGTTCCCCTGAAATGACGGAGGAGCCCTAGTTACCGCAGGGAATCTCGGGCCGTCAGAAAGGGCTCTTGGACCGACGGAAGTGGCCCAAGCTGTTGAAAGAAGGCCTCCGACCTGACAGGGGAGGCCCTGGATCGCTAACGAGGTCCCCTGCGCCGATGAAGAGGGCCCCTAGCTGTTGGAGGACCTGGGTCGTCGGGGAGAGCCCAGAGCCGGCATGAAGGGCCCTTGGGCCGATGAGGGCCGGAACCGCACAGGGGCCCCTTGCATGATAGAGGAGGCCCGAGCTTTTGAAGAAGAGATTCCGACCGAACGGAGAGTGTGCTGAGCCGTGAAAGAGGGTCTCTGAGCCGACGGATGGGCCCTGGGCCGGACGTGCAGAGCCACTGGGTCGGCTTTGGCTCACGCTGATGGAGAGGGTCTCAGAGCTGACAGCGGGCCTCAGGCTGATAAAGAGACCCCAAGCTTCGGAGACGATCCGGGCTGAAGCGGAGGGTTCCTGGTGCTACGTAAAAGGCTCCTAAGCCCATGAAGGGGCCCGGGCTGCTACGCAGTAGTGGCGTTTCCAAGGGTTGAAAGGGTGCCCGCTCCCTATCAAGTCCAATGGAGCCCTCCAGGTGACCGCCCTGAGGAGCAGAAATATAGCCGAAGAAATGCTTAAGTACATCTAATAGCCTGTGTGGAAAGTGCCCTTGACACGTGAAGAGGTCCACCCTGAGGGCTAGCGAGGGCCGTGAACACAAGAGAGGACCCACCCGGGAGCTGGAGTGCCTATGCCAGCTGGAAATAGCAATCTCAGCTGGAATTGGCCCCTAACGGCTGAAGAATAAAAAGGCACGTGGGGTCTGAGATGGCTGGGATGCCCTTTGGGTCTGAAAGGGCACCTGGGGAATGAACAGGACCAATGCAAGCTGAAGAGGACTAGTGAGGGCCCATCTCAGATATAAAATTCCCCGAGATGAGAGCTAGACAGGACTATTGGGAATTGTGATGGGCCCCCACAAGCAGGAGAGGGTCTTGAGTGATGCAGAGGATCTCCTGAGAGTCAGAGGGGACTGGACTGGGATTCTTCTGATGTTGAGAGCGGCCCCTAATGGATGAACAAGCCATCTGAGAGGGACAAAAATCCCTGTTGGCTAGCAATTGAGATGAGGAATACCGAGGGCCAACCTCAGAGCTAGAATGCTCTTGAAACCACGAGAGCTGTCGATAACTAGGAAGGATCCCTAGCAGCATGGGAAGGCCGTCGAAGGCGAATGGAGTTCCCTGAGAGCTAAGAAGAGTCTCTAGGTCAATGATTGTGAGGAATACTGAGGGTCAATGTCAGAGTTAGCCCTTGACGCTAGAAAGACTGTCAAGGACTGGGAAAGGCTTTAACAGCTGAAGAGGACCCCTGACGATTGGAAATGGTCACCGAGCGCTAGAGGAGACTGGACTGGGATGCCCAAGAGGCTTGGAAGGGGTCCCTATGAGCTGAACAGGGCTAACTGAGCTCTAAAGACTCCCTAACGGCTAGCGATCGTTGTGAGGAATACTGGGAGCCAATTCCAGAGCTAGAATGTCATTTCCATCCCGAAAACTTGAGGAGTAGGTAGGTCCCTTGAGAGCTAGAGCGGACCGGACTGTGATGCTTCTGAGGCTTCGGAGGAACACTGGGGGATGAACAGAGCCACCTAAGAGCTAAGGTCCGAGAGCTGGCGATGTTTGCGAGAAATTGTGAGACCTGTCTCAGAGCTGCTTTGTCACGAAGGAAGAGGTGGAAAAGGTCACTGCGAGCCTCGCAGGTCGCTTTACGAACGCTCTCGCCGTCAAGGGAACACATAAATGTCACAAGTTCTCGCCTGCTGATATTACGACTGTGTTGCTGCATGTATTGTCGAACGACGAGGAACGTGCCGTGAAAGTGTCATGATAGGTGGACAAAGACAAGCTAGATACGTGACAGAAACAATTGGTGCACATATGAAACATGGTTTATTACCGCAGCTACTTGTAGATTTGTGTGTTGATCTGTCTTTGGGTATGGAAGAAAACTTTGGATCGTTTCCATGTCCTCAAATATGCAAACGGTACTTCGATGCACTTCTGACGGGGTATGGTTGTGACGTGATGTGCCTCATTATTTCTCTGTTGAAAACATGTTTGTTCTGGAAATGCAATGATTGTGTAACCATGGTATATACATTGCCCTCATGAATCCCTATGGGTCGTGTTTTCTGTGAGAATGCAAGCATTAACAGACGGCAGGAAGTGTTCTCGGTGAACGAAATTGAGACCCATTTACTCAGCGAAATAACTGGATATAACAAAACGCAGGCTACTGGTGCCGACCAAAGATCTGTTGAGGCCAATGGCCACTTCTGACATTAGTAGGAGCCTGTTATCGTATATAGATATCTGGATATTGCATGTAAATGAGTACATTAGAAGACATAAATCCACACCATGCCAGAGAACACGTTGCTACGTGTTATCAAACCGCATCTCGATTTTGGACGGAGAGACGGCCAGTTCGTAGCTCAATCTTCGAAAGACTTCAAATATGGTAAAGTTTGCGCTCTCCAAATAATGATTTATATTAAAAACGCCTACCTTTTATGTACTATATAACAAGCCAAAACATGGTCCTTCCATTCTGTCAATTAAAAAAGCGAAAATTTAACGGGCATCGAGGTCACCGGAGGTCACGGGACCTGAGATCGTGGGGCATCTCTTTAAATATTCATCACATATTACAAATATTACCAGAATTTGATTCCTTGAATCTTTGCGAGCTCAAAATTTCCGGATATTTATATTTTGACTGATAATTATCTTAGTTATCGGCCACCGAACATAATCTTGCAGCGTGACCTTCCAGAAATTCCCGAGGCTGTAACTCCTGAACCGTTGATCTGATCGAAGAAAAATTTGCATAGGTAGATTCTGAGCACAAATAACCCTATACACCAATTTTGCTCAACATCTGAGACATGAGGGTGCCGGACCCTGGTCGATCTGTCGTGGAATGTCCAGGGAGCAAGCAGTTTTCACGTTTTGTTGTATGTTCTGAGGTACAATAATCACAATGTTAGCAACGTAATACAGACGACCGTGAGTGGACGTATTCCCATCGAATGGCTGATTTTATTTGTATTTATTGAATTAGAAGAGTTATTCAAATGTCATGCCAATCCGAAAATAGCTTGATGGATACTTCCATTTTTGAGCACTTGGATGCCAATTTTAAACGGCTACAGCGGTTTTCAATGTAGTTATTTCCATGGTATCTTCAGCTGGTTTCAAGAACACATTACATATTGAGTACGAGCGGGGCGACGTCCGAATGAGTTTGCTCCCGTGTATATGGTACAAACGTTCACCTAGGCGACCCGGCCCGACCCGGCCCAGCCGTCACCCTTATAATGGCCCAATTGCGCTTTGGAAGAGTTGATGCCATTTTTGTTACAGCGTTTCGCGTTTTAGTTTCTTCACTGAGAGTCAGATGTACTTTATTGTGTTGATTTTTACCAGTTTTCCCCAATATACCTCATGAAGTTCTCATGGGATTTTTTGTTCAGAATCAGAGGTTTTACGGCGACATGGTTTGCTCCCTCAATATTGGTATTTGTCAACATTCATAACATTATTTTCCCAGAAGTACCTACTCTCAATATTTGTTTAAAGAGAATGGTTTGCAGCGTGTTTCGTTCTCGTGAGGGCAGCTTGCAATAAACATCGCACAACTGGCTCCCACCATCCGTTCCTGGATAGGGATGGCGAATTAGTGAAGTCGTTGGTTTGTATTCTAAGATCTGGAGTTCCGTATCAGTGAGGGGTGGTGTTTTTATCCCTGCCTTACATTCTGGTGAAGTTACTTTAGCTCTGCATACATGCTTGAAGGCCCGTGGTAAAAAAAATGTGAAAGTGTGAGAGTGTAGAAAAACGTGTAAAAAGTGATGGCCATGAGTCCAAGATTGATATTTACGTAGATTCTACTGCACTGAGTGATTAGCACTTGCTCTCGCTCGTCCCCTGTATGCGCCTTATACAGGTTAAGTACACTTTAACTCTATTGGTGCTTTTCTCCAGACTCCTGTGCAGGTGGAGATTTCATCCCTCCCTATCCTCATGCCATAAGGTCTCCAAATCTTGCCATCCGCCAGAAGCGCCAGCCAATTGTGCTGGTAAACTCTACCACTCATATGTTCAACATTTCCCGAAATATAAACGACTGAATCAGGAGCCCACAAGGGGGAAATTAATGTCTTCATTTCTCCCCTGGCATCAGATTGCATGTTCTCTAATTTGCATGCATGAAGACTTGGATAATTCCAAACACCGACATATGCCAAAACCATAATTAAGCGCAGAAGTGCTTGCATTTTACACACCGGCATCACCTATTTCGACAATTTCGCATATCGCATTCAAATTCGCCACTGTATCGTATTTGACAGAGGAGAACCGCTTCTCATCGAATGCTCGAATCTGCATTCCAGTGATATAAATGCAGGACAATGCGTGATGTGACCCAGTGACAGCATTAATGCAGTCAGTAGACGGACAGTGACGACACCAGAGTGCTGTTTGAGGATTAGCGCCGTAACGCGCGAGCTGCGCGTGCATCTGGTGATGACACCGCGGGGCATCGCGTTGTGAACGGGAGGCCACCTGACTCCGCGGCACGCGTCGCAAACCGATCTCAACTGAACCTGAAACCGAAACCGAAAATAAATTCCTGGTGGCGACGTATCAGCAGTTCTAGTGTTGACCACGGCGGTGTTTGTGCTGCAGACAACTACGACGACGGTGGCATGGTTTGGGGCTGGACGCCGGCCAGCCAGAACATCTACTCCAACGATCAGCTGGCGCGCAACAACTTCTTCGTGTCGATCGAAAGGAGCGGCCCTCTCACGCGCTGCTTCGACGCGAGTACAGATGCAAATTCAGCCTTAGTTACCTGATCGTCATGAATATCGCTCTGAACGAAGGGCGAGTGCCTCTGCCCATGAGATGCTTTTTATGTATCGCTGTAAAAATTATGTTGTGCCTGCATTATGTTCGTGATTCTTTTTATTCACTCCGTGAAAAAGACAGAAGCAGAAAATCGGCTTCTCCGTTTTGCGAGCAGGTATTTCAACCCAGAAAACTATTATGCATGAACGTCTTTATATAAAGCGCATCACGAGGTATTTATTCACTATGAATTGAAATAACGCAAGAACAATTTTAAAAAAAACCACAGCGAGGGACTTCATGCAGTTATGCTCTTCGGAATACATCTGTTAAATTAGGTACGATTGTTATATGCACATTTCCGTATATCCGCCGTTGGCTTTCATCTCAAGAAGCACGCACGTATTTAACAATAAGCAACCTTGAATAATTTCGAACGTTTGGTATCATTATTGAAGACCGATATAAGAGACATAGTTGGCACCAAAGCACGCCAATACACAACAGCGCACACAAACGCAAATACAAATACAAGCATAAGCATGCATTTCAATGTGAGTGCAACGAATTCAGATAGTTCCTGAAGCCGATAGTGTATCTGTCTCCGTCTCCGTTTTTCCTCTTCCTTTGCCTATGCCTTTGCCTCTCCCTCTCCCTCTCCCTCCCCCTCTCCCTCTCCCACTCCCTTTCCCTATCCCTATCCCTATCCCTATCCCTCTCCCTCTCCCTCTCCCTCCTCTCTCTCTCTCTCTCTCTCTCTCTCTCTCTCTCCCTCCATCTCCCTCTCCCTCTCCCTCTCCTTCTCCCTCTCCCTCTCCCTCTCCCTCTCTCTCTCTCTCTCTCTCTCTCTCTCTCTCTCTCTCTCTCTCTCTCTCTCTCTCTCTCTCTCTCTCTCTCTCTCTCTCTCTCTCTCTCTCGCTCTCGCTCTCGCTCTCGCCTCGCTCTCGCCTCGCTCTCGCTCTCGCCTCGCTCTCGCTCTCGCCTCGCCTCGCTCTCGCTCGCTCTCGCTCTCGCTCTCGCTCTCTCTCTCTGTCTGTCTGTGTCTCTCTCTCTCTCTCTCTCTCTCTCCCTCTCCCTCTCCCTCTCCCTCTCCCTCTCCCTCTCCCTATCCCTCTCCCTCTCCCTCTCCCTCTCCCTCTCCCTCTCCCTCTCCCTCTCCCTCTCCCTCTCCCTCTCCCTCTCCCTCTCATTCTCATTCTCCCTCTCCCTCTCCATCTCCCTCTCCCTCTCCCTCTTACTCTCCCTCTCCGCTTGCCGTAATTCCGCTCCAGGCAGATGCTGCTGTGTGTCTGTTTCAGACATCTGCTACTGTGTGTCTGTTTCAGACATCTGCTACTGTGTGTCTGTTTCAGACAGCTGCTACTGTGTGTCTGTTTCAGACAACTGCTACTCGACGGTGATGGTGACGGTGCGACTTCAGCGGCGCACCACCTTCTTTCTGTGGCACACGTTCCTGCCATGCGTGCTGCTGGTGGCCACCTCCTGGCTGAGCATGTTCCTGCCTCCAGAGATCATCCCCGGCAGGATGGTGCTCTGTATCACCTCGCTGCTCGCGCTGCTCACAATGTTCACGTCTAGCCTGTGAGTAATGCTTTGCTCTGAGTCATGCTCACAACGAGTGGGTGGCATTTACACACCAATGGATTCGAGGCCAGCAAAGTACACACGGAGTGGCGTTGAAGCATGCGTCGTCCTCCTGGTGGTCGAAAACCTGCTCTCCCTCATGCCGCTCCCCTGGCTTCCGACAGGAAGTTATTAAGTAAGGCCACAATATTGGTCTTCCTTGGTAATACAAATTCATGTGAGGTGCTCAAGTCAAAATGGCGTCGGTTTTTGTGGCCCAGATCATGTCAGATTGGTCTCACTTGGGTCGGGTCAAAGTAACCTGGGGAAAGTTCATGTCATCCCTATGGGTCATGTGAAAATCACCTGGGAAAGTTCACGTGGTGTCTGAGAGTCAGATCCGAATCACCTGAGACAGGTTCGCGTCGTGTCTGTGAGTCAGTTTCATATCGATTTTGTGAGGCAGGCTTCCATCTTGGTTGTGACATGCGTCACTTTCACGTCTAATCCCTAGCTCCAAGTCGATATCTAGTTCTTGTTTTACTGTTGTTCGCATGACGTGATCTGACAGCGGTCCCCGTTGTTCTCAAGCCAATATATGCAGGATGATCATGATTCGGGCTGCAGGATTTATAATCTTGTAATGCAGTCCTTTGTTATATAATTGTTGAAGGCAGTGTGTTCTTTATTGAGGAAGCGATTGGATCACGCATTCGGATGTATTGTCGCTATGGAAGTTCTTCTTGTTTTCTTTCTCGCGGCGGAGGCGACGATTGTTCAATGCTCGGCACTGTAAATAATAAAAAATTGCACTCTGTCTGCGGAGCTGTACACATTTAACATGCGACCACTTGATGCGTGCAGCACGGGCCTGGAAGTGTCCTACATCCGCGCCAGCGACATCTGGTACGTGGGCTGTCTCGTGTTCGACTTCCTCATCATCCTCGAGTACGTGGTGTTGATTTTCGTGCAGCGCACGTCACGTCAGCGGAGTGAAGACGAACTGACGTGGGTGCGGCCGAGCCGAGTGCACCCGTCACAGGTCAGAGCAGAGCCCTGTCGTGTGTCATCCTGCCGTGGCCTGGCTACCCACCGTCTGGGTGGTCATACAGCAAACCAGAGACGCCGTCTAACCCAAAACGACATCTCAGCAGACACCGTCTAACCAGACACCGTCTAACCAGACACCGTCTAACCAGACACCGTCTTACCAGACACCGCCTAACCAGCACCGCCTAATCAGACAGCCTCTAACGAGACAGTCTAGCCGGACATCGTCTAACCAGATACCCTTTAACGAGACAGTCTAACCAGACACAGTCCAAACAGACACCGTCTAACCAGACACCGTTTAACCATAAACCGTCTAGCTGATACCCTCTATCCAGACAGACTAAGCTTCTAACTAACCTTAGCTAAGCTAAGTTAACCTTCTAACCGGGCACCGCCCGACTAGACATCATCTAAGCAGACATCATCTATGCAGACATCGTATGGCCAGACACCGTTTAGCCAGGCGGTCTTGCTAGACTCCGTCTAACTAGACAACACCTAACCAGGCACCGTCTAATTAGATACCGTCTAACCAAACACTGATTGTGTATGTACCGTATAACCAGATACCGTTTGATTATATTCCGTTTAACCAGACACCATCGAATTGCATGCCATCTAACCAGACACTGCTTATCTACAAACCGTAAACCGGATACCGATTAATTATACACCGTCTAACAAGGTACCGTCTAATTTTATACCGCCTAACAGACACTGCTTATTTATATACCGCATAACCAGATACCGTTCAATTATATCCCGTTTAATCAGGTACCGTCTAATTATATAAGTAGTCTTTGACCAGAATCAGTTGAACAAGACATCGTCTAATTATATGGCTTCTAACAAAATTTTTGCACCACCATATCGCCAAGCACATTGCGAGATTGACATACCTATAATCAAGGTTTTGAAAGGGCTCATCACGATCTTTCTGAGCATGATATACCACACTCACAAACTCTACCCTCGAGACATTGAGACAAGTATATAATTCAACCATAGTAAGATTTTTTTCTTCCCAGTGTTTTGTTAGAACTGAAGGGTTAGCTAAAATGCTCACAAGTATTTTTGATGCATTGAGTTCGATTTTCAGATTGAATTAATGAGTGTATCGCAAGGATGTGAGAAGTGTAATCCAGACAAAGAACGCTATAGACGAAGAGCAAATTAATTAGCACCGTAGAGCAAGCTATGCGAACCATTTGAATAACAATATAGGGACACCATCCTGGCCTAATCACATGTGCAGGTGGTCTTCTGGTTCAGGTTAACCATCTATATTATAGTTTCTGTCAACTTTCCATGTGGCAAGTTGGCAGAGACAACCAACACCACCCCACAGAGGAACCATGCAGAGGCAAACCTCACCTTGATGAAGGTTTTCAACTTCAAGCTCTGTAGTTCTCGTGATTCCGATCCCAAGTCTACTGCACGTTGCAGGTGGTGTCCCCTTACTGTGTTCTAAGTACTGAGCACTCTAGCTTGCTGTAAGCATTGTAGCAGGAAGAAAATATTTGTCGAATGCCGTATGTACGCTGTACCCAGCATGATTCCGATCTACAAAGCGGCACGAAATAAGCGTCTCGCTTAGTTGTTCCAGTTGGTAGTGGAGAGCTGACTTCAGGAGGAGGTTAATGCAGCTCGTACGTCTGATAGCCCGGTTTCAGGTGGCTGTCTAACCAGACACCTGAGATGCACGACTGTTCGCACGTTGATCGTGTTCAGCTAAGTCATACTGAGGCCGGCTGTGTGTCATTTGCGTGCAGAGCAAGGTATCGAAGACAGTCACAAGCCGGACTTGGATGAGATGCTTCCGAGCAGTCGCCACCTGGCTGGAGGACCCAGACCACATGGATCGAGTCTCGCGCTGGCTGCTCGTCGTCCTCTTCGTCGGCTTCAATCTTGGCTACTGGGCTTGGTTCCTCTGGTTCTGAACAAGTCACGGTTCAAAGCGACTTGGTTTTCCATGTTCCGGCGGGCTTGAGTTCAACAGACATAATTTATGCTGGTGCTTGTTCTCCAAAGCTGCGATTGTTTAGTAGTCGTGCGGCTGAGAAGCGCTGGCGAGGATGGACAGTGGCGGCATCAGTGTGCTCGACCAACTTCTTCACAACATCGCCAGGGAACAAAACAGTGGTGATGCTTCAAAACTGATGGATAATACAGTCAACTGTTCTTGTTGCGTTGAAGCGAGGCACTAGTGAGCAGTTCTTGCGATATGTTGACAGTACATCTCAAAGTTAATCAGAGGAATCGAAGTCACCAGTCGTCCACTGTATAATCGATGAATATTTAGGTTTCAATTGAACAAATCTGTAAATTTCGTCATAGTAGGCTCAAAGAAATATTCGACTAGATCTTTAAGAAACATCATTGAACTTAGAATATCAGCACGGTATTAAGCAGAATGGATTCAAGATCACGAATCAAGATAACATGAAATATTAGAGAAGTATGATATTCGTTGATTGTAGCAACGTGATTATGCCAAAACGCCTTTGCCAATAATCATGATGACACCTATATGTGTTGGTTTGAAATGTAGCAATACGATACCGTCTTCGTCGCCTGGCATTTCGTGTCTCAGAAGCGGAAATATAGAGAAGTGCCTACAGGTGCCTAATGATTATCTCTGAAGCATCAATACACGTCGGAATTGCACAATATAATGCGCCTTACTGCTTATGTGTGTTTGTTGTGTTACTTCAACACCTCTGTTTGTAATATGCTGACCCACATGAGCTGGTTTACCCATTGCATCACCCGAAGTTTCTTGCCAGCGTCTGGGTCCCAGCCCACCTTCCGTGTTCGAACATGTTAAGAAAACATGGCTGTTGTCCCTTCCTTGATGTGAGTTCACGTTTTCGCAGGATCTTCGCCGCACGATTCGCAACAGCATGATCAGGTCTGCACCAAATACTGCCACATGGCCACAGGAACCTAGCCAGATTGTCACATTCGGGGTTTTCGGTGTGGATCATTATTAATTGTCCTGTTCCGTCACCTACTTCGAGATTTGACGTGAAACATTGAAGTTGTCCCCCCCCCGTTTGGGTGGGCGCCATGTGACCAGTGAAGTCGATGCGCCCTGAAGTCCAAGTAACTAACTAATCCCAGTCCGGAGCCGCGTAATTGGTACATGCCTTGTCCTCTCCCTATCCCTCTCCCTATCCCTCTCCCTATCCCTCTCCCTATCCCTCTCCCTATCCCTCTCCCTATCCCTCTCCCTATCCCTCTCCCTCTCCTCTTCCCCCAATCGATGCCACAAAGCGTAGTTGGTAATTAAGCTAAAATGAACCCTTTTTCCTGACTGAGCATGGTCAGAAATTTGATAAGGGTCTGCACAAGCACGCACAATGAATATAAATTCGTATTAAGAAGAGCTTTGGAAGTTCGTAGCAATGGCATAGACGGAAGCCATCAGCTACCTCGATGTAACTCAGAGCTTTCGTGATTGGCTAAAAATCCGCTGTGCACATGGTGGCAACATGGGAGGCGAGAATGGCCACGTGGCGTGGGTTCTGGTCAAGTACCAGCGCCTGTCACCACCCGTGTCCGTTTTAATTCCATCAGCTGGTATGGTCCGTTAAGGGAATGGATCCGTTCTCGAGTAGGCATTCGCACTTGTCCTCAGAGTGGCTTATTCCTACCGCATTGGAAACAACAATAAGTTTATCGACGGCGTAGTCAGTTCCCAAGGTAAGGCTGAAAAATGACGGACCCGCACCACTCCTCCAGAAGCCTCGCCTTCACTCTTCCCAAAAAGGTTGTAAATCCCACCACAGCCACGTGACAGTCGTCCTGATCCGGGCCTGACCGCGAGTCGTCCTGGCTACCCCTGCTGCATCACCCCCCCCTGGTCCTCTCCTGGTTCATCGGAAGACTCGACTCACACTGACGGGTTATCCTATCACCACCTAACTTTTTACTGCTTCACCAGCCGTCCTAGCTCTCCTGGCTCTGCAGCACCTCGTTTCCCTCCTGGCTGGCTCCTGATTCCCCCTTGAATCGCATTTGGCTCATTCCTGTGTCGCACCCGGTTTTCTTCTGGCTCACACCTACCTGGCCCTATCCTGACTTGCACCTGGCTAGCTCCTTGATCGACTCCATCCTGATTCTCACCCAGTCCCCCCCTGACTCGCGCCCGGTTCCATCCTGGCCGGCACCCGGTCCCCTCCTGGCCAGCACCTGGTTCCGCCTTGAACCGGCTGCGCGGCCCGGTTGTGGTCCGAAGCCCAGCACGCGAGAGAAAAGCGCAGCATACCGCGTGACGCTGTGGCTGCGGAGCAAGCACCTGACCGGTCTAAGGCGAAGGCTCCTGACCGGTCTAAGGCGAAGGCTCCTGACCGGTCTAAGGCGAAGGCTCCTGACCGGTCTAAGGCGAAGGCTCCTGACCGGTCTAAGGCGAAGGCTCCTGACCGGTCTAAGGCGAAGGCTCCTGACCGGTTAAGGCGAGGCGGGCCTGACCGGTCTAAGGCGAAGGCCCCTGACCGGTCTAAGGCGAAGGCTCCTGACCGGTCTAAGGCGAAGGCTCCTGACCAGTCTAAGGCGAAGGCTCCTGACCGGTCTAAGGCGAAGGCTCCTGACCGGTCTAAGGCGAAGGCTCCTGACCGGTCTAAGGCGAAGGCTCCTGACCGGTCTAAGGCGAAGGCTCCTGACCGGTCTAAGGCGAAGCGACCGCGTGACGTTGCGGCTGCGGAGCAAGCGCCTGACCGGTCTAAAGCAACTAATGAACATGCCCGTGCGAAACGGCCGTTAGACAGAGGCCACGCTATCGCACGGAACAATGAGGCCCAACAATGGGACGCCGTCAACGTTGAGACCGTACAGCTGACGCCCGCTCCAGCGGCTACAATGGTGGCGCCACTCACTCCGTTCAGCACCGGCATCGATCTGCGTGGAGCGCTCCATGCGCTACTGACCCGTGGAAGCGCATTGCAAGTCCTCGTGCGGTGCGGGGAGGGGAGGGTACGAATTCATTTTCGCGTGCTGTTTCTGAACCATTAGCGCTAATGCTCTGACATTCGACGACGTTTCCCAGCTATTTGTACACCTCCTTTCAGAAGCGTCCTGGCTTTGTCAGCGGTGGATGCAAGGAAGCATTCAGGAATGTATACTCTGCGATGTTTGCCGTCTCCTTCAGGACACGTCGCGTATCATCAGGCATTATGTTGGACGAAAACGTCATGTATGACAAGTGTCAGTTGATTCTGTTCTTAGCCTCTGTGCTCTTAATAATATTATGTTTAAGGTGATCCATTGGGTATCTGCGAAACATAATTAATGGAATTTAAAAGTTATATTAATGGAAATAGTGGTACGTATTATGCAATGCAACACTGAACACAATGGCTACGAGTTATATCTAGCTAATCGGGTAGGTGCCACACTTTTGTGAAAAGTAAAATGCATTGAAAACGTCAAATGACAAGTGCTGATGACACAGCATTTTGAAAGGGGACGAGTAGTCTAGGGGTAAGTTGCCCGTCTCACAATCGAAAGATTGTGGGTTCGAGGCTCACCTGTCGCTACTCTTCGCCCGCGACCAATCGGCGTGAGAGATTGGTGACGATACATGACTCAACGATCGACGTGTCGCAAAACCAATAACAACCACCACGGCATCTTGAAATGCCAATATGCATAAGCATTGCTAGCCCACGAAATAATCAATGCAACATCCAAGTGATATTGTAGAAAACATGTTTTGGAATTTATTCTGGAAAGCCTTGAATTGAATTTATTATTTGAATATCGGAATTTATTCTGGAATTTACCGAAAAAGCAGTAAAAATGTTTTTTAAACGAAGAGTGCGCTCGCAATGTTTTGCTGAGGATTGCCTCAGCAAAACATTACGAGCGCACTCTTGGTTTAAATGAAAATTTTTACTGATTTTTGGGATCAATTCAGGTTTCAGGCAGGACAAGTTGCGGGTATGGCATGGTACATATATGCACTGAACTATACATAGATATATGGAGTCCCTTCCGAAAGGTATTTGCATATTTTCACCCAATGCTTCTCGTCCCACCCAATGTGATGACTGATCGAAAGAAGAGGAATCAATTTTACAGATATTTCCATGTCGAAGACGAAAACTCCCGCCATCACGCGTTTTCGGGATTAACGCGGGAAACGAAAAGAAACTGGACTACTGAGGAAAACGAATCTATAACATGGTGAACATGTCAACTTTCTGCTTTCTGCTGAAAGCTCAGAATTCAGGTATGCAGAGACGCGTGCATCACGATCGATGCATCGCATCGCGTGCATCACGCATCGCATCGCATCGCGGCATCACGATCGCAGCATCGCATCGCGTGCATCACGATCGCATTATATCGCGAGATCGGCGACCGACCACGACTGGCTGTCCGGCCTCAGCCGAGGTGATGCAGTGTCAACTGGGACCCACCGCAGCCCCGCTACCGGCCGGGCCGGTGCGACAACTCGTGACGTCATGTACGGCATGCATGACGTCATGACGCCCGCTGGGTTACCTGACCCGTTAATGGATCGGGTGGCAGTTCAGTCGCCTCGCCCATGGCAGTGGCGCCAATGTATTGGCGCCAATGTGTCGGCGAACGTCGCCGGCGATGCCGCGGGCAACCTGACGGCTGATATCCGAGTGCGTAATATCGTACCAGCCTGTAGCTATGCGGGCTTTGGATCAAGCTTTGAATCATGTGGGATAATGTCAGAACCGGCGGAACGTCGGCACGCATGGGGGCCAAGCCGGGGTTGGGCCTCCTTTCCTGGGGTCCTCCTCGCCTAGGGGGGGGGGGCTTCCGAAGGTCTTCCACCTGGGAGGGGCTCCATGCAGTGACCAGGCCTGGTAGATCTAAAGATATTCCAGTGTACTAGTACATAATGTGTTGCAAATTGTAGCCGGGCCCACGTAAAAAGTGATCTTTTAACGATGATGTGGAAGGAGTCGGGCAGGAACTATATGGATCCCTATATAGTCCCGGATGGGGAGGGAAGGGCCTCTTGCAATCCCAATATGGATTACAAGAGGCACACTGTAATATTCATAGAGGCCCTGCAATCCCAGGGATCTCCTGTAGTCCCAGTAGGGGCATCCTGTAGCTTCGCATGAGGGACTAGACCCCAGCTGGAATCCCAGGGTACTCCTGTAGTCCCAGGGGGCTCTTTAAATCCCAGGGAGCATCCTGTAATCCAAGGGTGCCTCCAGTAATACCAGGGGTCCATGCTAATCCCAGAGTATCCTCCTGCACTTCCAGTTGTGCCTCTTGTAATTTCAGTGGGCCTCTCGTTGTTTCAGGATGACCTACAGGAGGCCTCCTCCAGGGCTTCGTGTGGGCCCAAGAGGTCTTCACAATGTGGACTACTTGGCAAGTGGTGTCAGGTCCCTGTTGCCATCTTATGGGAGCCACTGTCCCCCTGGCCGTCTTCGTTCCGCCGCCCCTGGATGATGTCAGAGTCTGTGGAAAATCAGTTGAGGAATCAGTCCGTAGCTCGCCACGTCACCGGATGGTTACGTCATCCCAGATCGTCCGGTTTGACGTGTTGGATGCATGCTCGTGCTGTTAAACCGCAGACGACCCGCTTTATATGTATGGACTGAGGTACCGATGCTTTGTCAGACGGTCGACAGAGGTTGGGGTCGGGGTAGGAGTCAGGTCATCACCAGTCAGGTCAGTCAGCCGCACTGGACAGCACCGCCAGACCGGCAGT
This sequence comes from Ashinkailepas kermadecensis, assembly GCA_034440615.1. Taxonomy (NCBI): domain Eukaryota; kingdom Metazoa; phylum Arthropoda; class Thecostraca; family Neolepadidae; genus Ashinkailepas; species Ashinkailepas kermadecensis. The sequence goes on from JAOTOM010004953.1 coordinate 171,336, forward strand.
CAGTCTGGTCAGTCACTCAGCACCACAGTCAGGTCAGTCAGCCTCACAGGATAGCACCGCCAGACCGGCAGTCAGTCTGGTCAGTCACTCAGCACCACAGTCAGGTCAGTCAGCCTCACAGAACAGCACCGCCAGACCGGCAGTCAGTCTGGTCAGTCACTCAGCACCACAGTCAGGTCAGTCAGCCTCACAGGACAGCACCGCCAGACCGGCAAACAGTCTGGTCAGTCACTCAGCACCACAGTCAGGTCAGTCAGCCTCACAGGATAGCACCGCCAGACCGGCTGTCCGTCTGGTCAGTCACTCAGCACCACAGTCAGGTCAGTCAGCCTCACAGGACAGCACCGCCAGACCGGCAAACAGTCTGGTCAGTCACTCAGCACCACAGTCAGGTCAGTCAGCCTCACAGGATAGCACCGCCAGACCGACTGTCCGTCTGGTCAGTCACTCAGCACCACAGTCAGGTCAGTCAGCCTCACAGGACAGCACCGCCAGACCGGCTGTCCGTCTGGTCAGTCACTCAGCACCACAGTCAGGTCAGTCAGCCTCACAGGACAGCACCGCCAGACCGGCAAACAGTCTGGTCAGTCACTCAGCACCACAGTCAGGTCAGTCAGCCTCACAGGACAGCACCGCCAGACCGGCAAACAGTCTGGTCAGTCACTCAGCACCACAGTCAGGTCAGTCAGCCTCACAGGATAGCACCGCCAGACCGGCTGTCCGTCTGGTCAGTCACTCAGCACCACAGTCAGGTCAGTCAGCCTCACAGGACTGCACCGCCAGACCGGCAGTCACTCTGGTCAGTTATTCAGCACCGCATTCGGGTCAGCCAGTCGCACGGAACAGCACCGCCAGACCGGCTGTCGGTCTGGTCAGTTATTCAGCCAGTGAGTCAGTCCCGGTAGGCCACTGAACAGCTTAGCCAATGGCAGCAGAGGTGGTCACCTCTCCTGCGACTGGTGATGATACTGCACGGGACTGCGTGACTAGTGCTGACCCTAAGTCGGACCTGAGCCAGACGTCTGCCGCAGATAGGTGCATCTGTGGTGCACACCCTGTCCTCTGGTCATTCTCGGAACACGAATACGTGACTGTGCTGGGCTGCATGAACTCTGGCTGATACTTTCAGTGCGATTCAAGACCGAACAAGTTGTGTCAGTTGTGAACAAGTTGTGGCAGAGGTGCAGATTCCGGGGGTTGGAGGTTAAAAACCCCATGAGATCGGGATCAGACGTTCCAAGTGGTCAGGGGGTCTAGTAAACTGGTGAAGTGCGCGATGTTTTATGAAAGAGAAAAATTGCAAAAGCAATGCAACGTCGATAGAAGGCAGGTTGTGAGTAATGTTCATGCACAATAATCTAAAGCCATCAACTTAAATTGAAACATTGGTGATATTGTTATTTTTTGGTAAAAATGTGTGGTGATCCCTTTTACCTGAACCCACACCGTACATATACATAACTCGGAACGGCTTCCGTGCCATTTTTCTCGCGAAGTCTTAAACATTGGTCATTCCCCAATCCCAGCTTGTCGCTTCAATCTTCATGCACATATTTTAAGTTGGCAATAATAGAAACTTCTCAGATGTAGCAGGTTGTCTACGACCAGCGCAATTGTCGTCGTTCATATAATTACATCGCAAATGAAAATTCGTTTTTGACATCAATGCCGATGATCTAAGAGCGAAGTCTGGTATTTTATTTGCCCTACGTCAGAGTTACTGCTAGCAGTTTTCAGTCGCGAACTCTGATAAAATAAATTATACTGCCAACCACACAAATTTACGCTATGTTGTCTGAGCCATGTCCATGGTAGGACACAGGGGGCAATAGGGGCATGTGCTCCCCTTCCATGGAAAGTGGCGCCCCTCTAGCTGGGAAAAGACGCTCTGCTGGGAAAGCTCGAGTGCATCTCTCCTCGCTCAGTGGATTTTTCAGCCAGAGGCGCTCCTCGGGGAGGAATAGGCGTCCCCTTGGAAAGAATAGGCGCCCCCTTGGTAGGAAAAGGCGCCCTCCTGAGTGGAGAAGGACCCCTTCAGTATGCTCGGGTGCATCCCCCTCCTCCCGCTCAACGGATCTTCAGCCGAAGGTGCCCCTTCATGTATTTTCCACCTGGTGCCCCTCCGAAGAAATGGTAACACTCCAGACAAGTGCCCTCCCATGGCAATTCCTGGATCCGCCTCTGCTCCAAGGTACTGCACTGGCCCTGTCGAAGCGTGTATGCGCCGGGTGTTACGTTAATGTCGTATCTTTCACTTGTGTCTGCCATGGCTTGATGTAGATATCCGATTGGAGTGCATTTTCTCTTCGCTTGAAACATCAACATGATGTCGGGCAGCTAACTTTGACAGAAATCGTGAAGCAACAAATCTTCCTGGATGACATTAAACCTTCTCTAAATTGTCCCTCAAACTTGACAATTGTGCAGGGACAACGTGCCTTCCAACTTCAAGATCGCTCAAACGCCTCTGATCTTATGAAACACGTTCACCAGGCATTGACCGGGGGAGGGGGACAAATCCGGCCCTCTGTCAAATATTCACCATAAATGGAAAACTCGACGAGATATCTGCACAGAATTTTTAATGGTTTTCAAATGATCAATTGTACGTATCGTGTCAAAGTAAAAACTATAAAGTCTGATAGCTGATAGCTGATAGATAGAGTGCGTGGTGACGTTAAGGTGACATACAAAAACGCATCGGCGCACACAAATTGACCGATGCGTCAACCGAACGAATGACGATATTAGAGGTCGCCCAAGGACAATCCAGAAACAATTAGTAGGTAAACAGCATGCAATGCCCTTGTTTTGATTTAATCGCTCACTTTGAAATGTCGACTTGGCAAATTGAAAAGAAGCATTGATCGAAAAATACTCGCAAAATGTCTGCCATTTGACTAAAAAATATCGGGGGAAAATTGAACAATTTGAACTCCAGGGGTCGCCAAACGCTTAAAAAGAAGGAAGGTCCAATTATTTCAACGACAGCAATATGGGAAACGGCCACGGGCGTCAGCTCTGATTCCACATACGCGGGGAAGGGGGAGGAGCACTATGCAATTTATGGGTTGATTCGTTCCATGCAGCGCCCGGGAGCAATGCCAATTTCACACAGTTTGTAGGCCGGGTCTCCCGTTCCTGTCCGGCGATGCCCATGGCGTCGTACATTATGTGGGCTATATCGCGTACTTACTGTGGCACTCGCAAGCATAACGAAATAAACTGTGATTGGGTGTGATATACATGCAAAAACAATAGACAAAATCTTCTCGAGTGCTCCTACTCCTAGTAGAAATAATGATGCATCAAAAGACATCAAAAGACGGTTCAGCGCTCTCTGATCAATGATGGCAATTCAATGATCAAAATTTGGCCCTACAGCCCAAATAGTCAACTCTCTGTAATATTTTGGTCGGACATTCTGAGCGCATATGAAGTGCCTAGGATAGCAGATAACAGTGCCGATGAATGTGAATAGTTGTTTTTGGTGTGGGATAACTCCGTAATTGGAAGTGATCGGAAGTGACAGTGGGAAGTGAAATGACGTCGCCACATGATGACGTCACGGGCTGACGATGTTGTTGTCGCCGGCCGCCGACAGCTGCCTCTCGAGTTGAAGTGTCGATCAGCCGACTCGTGTCCGCGAGGTGCCAGCTCACCTGCGTCATTTGACACCACCCGAGCTGCCCCCACCCCGCCCGGACTTCAGATGATCGCCAGGTGTTGGCGCGCGCCGCGCCGGAGTCCGTTATCCCCCGGCGGCGCATCTCTTTCCGTGGGGCCTCTCGCAGCGGCCGCCGTCTCACAGGAGTCACACAGGCGGCGGCGGCGCCAGCGAGTCGGTGCACCGCAGACGCGTCAGTGTCCGGCCGAGCCCCGAGATGTCAGCACTGCTGCTGCTGCCGTGCGCGCTGATTGCGCTGGCGCCGGCCGCCGCCGCCGACCAGCCGCCTCTGCGCGTGGTCATCTTCTTCGAGAGCCTGTGCTCCGACTGCCAGCGCTTCATGTCGGGCAGCTTCGCGCGCGCCTGGCTGGCGGTGCCGGAGATCCTGAACGTGACGCTAGTGCCGTGGGGCTTCGCGACGGCCACTCGCGACGACGGCCGCTGGCGGTTCCGCTGCCAGCACGGGCCGCAAGAGTGTCGCGGCAACCGGCTGCACGCGTGCGGCGTGCTGCTGGCGCCGCGGCGAGGCATCGCAGTCGACTTCTCCGTGTGCCTAGAGTCTCAGCATTCGGAACTGGACTGTGTCGACGAGGTCGGGCTGGACCCGGCGCTGCTCGAACAGTGCATGAACGACCCGGCCACGGACGACGTGATGGTGAAGTATCGTGACATGACCGACTCTGAGCGGCCTGCCATCGACGAGGTGCCCACCGTCTGTCTGGACGGCAGCCAGCGGGACCAGGACGCCATGCAGGATGACTTCCTGCGCTACGTGTGCGAAGTGTGGCAGGGCGCTCCGCCGCCCGGCTGTCTTCAGCTGCTCGACTTCCAGTGAATCCCTGCTGAGACGACGGCCGGCCATCGCTGCACCACTGCGTCCCTGCTGATACGACGGCCGGCCATCGCTGCACTGCTGCATCCCTGTTGAGATGCTTCTGTCTGGAAACAGGCTTCCCTGGAGGAAGTTCTGCCTGGAAGCAGCCCCTGGGGCCAGGTCTGCCTAGAGATGAGTTTCCCTAGAAGCAGGTCTCACAGAAGACAGCTCTCCCTGGAAACAGTTTTTCTTGAGGGCAACCTTGGTGAGAGAAAATCCTGCCTGTGGAAACCATCCATCTCCATTGGATGTGATTTCCAGCGCTAGCGTTACTGTCTCGCCCCCAGCGCTGACCGACAAGTGACTGCCTGACCTCTGCCGCTGGTCGGCCAGCGACTGTGGCTCCCTTGGCGCTGGCCGGTCAGTGACTGTCGCGCCCCAGAGGTGACCGACCAGTAACTACCACGTTCCCAGCACTGGAGTACCATGGAACGCAGTGCCCCCAGCGCTTGAGTGTCAGTGACTGTCGTGCCTCCAGCGCTGGGGTGTCAGTGATTGCCGTATCCCCAGCGCTGGGGTGTCAGTGACTGTCGTGCCTTCAGCACTGGAGTGTCAGTGACTGTCGTGCCCTCAGCACTGGAGTGTCAATGACTGGCGTGCCCTCAGCACTGGAGTATCAGCGACTGTCGTGCCTCCAGCGCTGAAGTGTCAGTGATCGCCGTATCCCCAGCGCTGGAGTGTCAGTAACTCGTACCTCCAGGGCTGGAGTGTCAGTGATTGCCGTATCCCCAGCGCTGGAGTGTCAGTGACTGTCGTGCCTCCAGCGCTGAAGTGTCAGTGATCGCCGTATCCCCAGCACTGGAGTGTCAGTGACCGCTGCGCCCCCAGCGCTGGAGTGTCAGTGATTGCCATATCCCCAGCGCTGGAGTGTCAGTGACCGCTGCGCCCCCAGCGCTGGACGGCAAGATATTGTCGACGACGGCAAGCTCTGGTGACGGTCACCATTCTACAATGCCATTCCCTATCTTCATGTGAATGCTTCCTTCTTCATGTGTAGATTACCTGGTCTTTTGTGGAACGTATATCACTACGTAGAAGTCGCTAGAATCCAATGGAAGCACTTTCTCCGTGAAAAAAAACCCTGCCCCATGGAAGCCCCGAACCCATGGAGACCATGTAGGATTCTAGTCTTCCCCGTTTCGTGTGGAAGTATTGTTCCGTTGAAATTCGTATATCTGTGGAAGACACTCCTCTGGGGATTTCCGGTCTGTGTGTCGCATATGCTGGTGCGAGTTGACTGGCAGTAGCTCTGTTGAATTCGTTTGGCTGTAAGCTAAGCTGGTCACTGATAAACTTACATGGATAAAGGTGTGAGTTTCGGCGTCCACAGCGTGCAGAGCTTCACTGAACGCCATACATCTGAGCTAGTTGGTTAAGACCGAAATACATTTTGGTGTTTGATAATCTTCTCTTCGAACCAAGAACTAACTTGTGCCGAATTCCGAGTCGGTGAGTTGCTGATCGGCCGGAGGAGTGGTAGAATATTTCACACGCCTTGGTGCTGTTATGCTTAACCGCCATTGCTTCACAAATGTAGCAACGATTCTGAAGTTGGTGGCACCGGAACCAGGTGTGCGTGTCCCATAACCGTCCGACCTTTGTTTCGGTTTCGGTTATTTGGGCTTCACGGCTCATCGGCTTTCCTGGCCAGCGATGCAGCGCCCAATCTACCCGATCTCTCTGTTGCACGCAATACAACTGATAATGATATATCTGGGATGACCCTTTTTAACAAATCAAGAGCTTTCGGAGCTCCTAGCGGCTCCGTCTCCGGCGACGGAGCCATCTATGGTACCATCTATGGTACCCATATACCATATATGGTACCAATATACCATATATGGTACCAATATACCATCTATGGTAAATTCCTCGATGGATGGAATATACCATCTAACGATGGAGCCACTAGGAGCTCCGAAAGCTCATGAACTGTTTCAAAAAGAGACATCCCAGATATATCATTAGCATTCTTATAAACCCCTTTAATATGTCTCTGAAAGATTTAACACAACTGATGCTAACATTTATATACGATATGAACGGATGCTTTGTTTGGTTCCTCTGGCTTGGGAGAGTATTTTTATCCACATTTAGCGGACCAAATAAGGTTAGATCAATGCCACCCACACGCGGTTTTCCGCGATAACCAGAAAACGGCACCTGTCTCGCACTGCCTTTTGCTGGGGTGATGGTGCACCCTTGATCAGTTCTTTTTTAGTAAAAATAATGGTAGGGTCGTGTCAGGTCATCAAACTGTGTCATGGCTGGAGACAGGTGCTGCATTTTTGCTGTTCTTGTAGTGTCCTTTTAACCACAAAAAAACGTGCTCAAATTATTGACAGTTCGTGTTTTAGACACTCTTCAAACCCATCTCACCTTTTCAAGGTCAGCCGTGATTATTCATGTCGCCTTACCTCAGATGATCTGCTACGAGAAAACATGCATTATATATTGTTCATTTGGGAGCTCCAGAAATACGGAAACATGGATGACTGGTGGCCTCAGGGTTCATTTTGACTGGCCTGAAATGTCAACGAAGAAAAGATAGTCGTCATCTCCCAAATATGTTTTCCTTGATTTCACGGATGGAGCTACGCGATGCCATTTACCGGATCTTGTTGTCAGACTTAGAAAACAAATTTAGTGGGAATAATGGTCAAATGACAATGCGACGTGAAAACGATTCTACCACCCTCGAGGATTAAGTTTAGCATATAAGTGGCAGGAGTGATATGAAGGGCACCGTGCCAAGTGGCATTGCCAATATCCATGTATTTATGCCTACAGTTAACGATAGAACCCACTATGGCTTCTCTCGCTTTTGCTGCGCCCCGACACAAGGTGTAGCCAATGGGATTATATTTGATAGGGCACTAGTACAGTTTCTCACATTGATCGCACGTCCGTGTAACATTAACACATAGCTTAACGTGAACAGCTACAAAAATACGCTCGCAGTCAGCAGCCTGCGCGCAACAAGAAACACGTAAAGAAGCGTGAGCGGAGGCGTAGTGAGTGTGGGAGCGCTTCACACGGAGAGCCCCAGGGAGCACAGAGGACACTCGCAGGTACACCACGACCGCGGCGCATTACACCAGCGACTCGGCGGCGGCCGAGCCACCCTGCATAGCCAAGCAGCGAGATGTTACAGAAAAATGTGACAGCAAGTCAGAGCGATCCTCCGCCACTTGTGGATCAGGTCGGTGCGGATGGCATGTGACGTCACCAGAGCAGCTGCAAGCTGTCGGCGGTGACGCGTCACAAACCGCGCGCGCCGCCAGCGGCACACCATCCGCGGAGAGCGCGCGCGGGTGCCGCGAGACGACAACGCGAGGAGGCGGCGAGACAGGAGCGGAGCTTGCGGCGCACAGACGCGCCGTTTGAGAGGAGCGCGGTGTTCCGAACTGACAACAAAAGCAGACTCCCAACTGGCACCAAACCTTACCCGTACCTTTCATGCAGCGGTGACAACCGCTCTCGTCCGCCGGGATTAAGCTCGCACCGGGCCCGTCGGCAGTCTGGCGCCCGGCGACGCTCCGACCGCCGACAGGGTGCCGATCCTCTATACACAAAGTTGCGTCGAGACTGAAGCCGTACAACGCAAGCCGATCTTCTGCACACAGCTGGCACTACCCAGTTACAAAAGCGGCACACCATACGGCATCACACTAGCGCGCGCCGCGGCCGCAGGGCGGCGCTGGCATCGCTCCGCTAGGGGCGCTTCCATCGTCCTCCCGCGGCGCTCGCCACGCGTGCTACACAGCTAGGGTCGAGGGTCTGCAGGCGCGGAGCGTCACAGGGCTGCATTTTCACACAACAGAATGTGCATGTTTCTATTTACAGGTATCACAAACGCTGCAGCGGCGAAGCGGGAAGTGGGTTAGGCCAGAGCCATAGGATTGTGTGGGCCCTCCCATGCTCAAGTATCTTGCATCATGTTTGAACATTATAAAACTATAAAATGTAACCAGGCCCAGTGGAAACGTTCTTTTCGCTCTCGCGCTGGGCTTTTGATTTTCACGCGGATAATGCTTAAGTGCTCGTTTCAGGCAAATGGCAGCCTGGGTGTCCAGGGAGCCGCCGTGGTGGCATGGACCAAATAATCACTGCACAGTGTGTCGGTAATAAATGGATATCTCCTGGCGCCCTATGTCAAGGTCGGGTCGCCAGCGTTCTCCAGCCCCATATGACAGCGCTACACTGCACTGGCGAACAAGAAACAGCCAACGCTCTCGCTAACATCCAATGCAAACAGGACTCCTTGCATAGGTACAACGTTGTAATTTTATGGAGAGCATCCAGGCAGCCGCATGGTACCCAGCTAAAATCCAACTAAGTACTTCGCTTATGGAAAGAACTGTGTGAGCCACAACTCAGAAGCTTTCGTCTACTGTACAATAAAATACAACCAGATTATCTCTAGTGAACACATGAGTGGAACCTCCCGGTGCCTACTAGATACCGGCAGACAGAGACTGTGTGTCTGCGTATTTGTACGATTGCAAAGGCTCTGTTGTCGGCAGCTGACGTAACCGCTTCGTGTCGACCGTACCCGAGCGCACTCCTCTATCTCAGCTATGTGTCTACAGAGACTCTCATGCAGTATACAATATATACATGTGTTTGTGTTTGTACACAATCGCGGGCCGGTAGGCACGTCAGCGCCAACGAACGCGCGGGCGTAGTCCAAGAGGTGCCCCCGGCAAAGCTGGCTGGAAAGCGCACTCTACAGTATAATGGCCTCGGGATGCATATGATCGGGTCTAGGCTGGGTAGGGTCGGGTGGTGCTGGTCTATCGGCCGGCCCTGTGTGCCTCAGGTCGAGCCCAGTCGCCACTCAGCCACGCGCAGCACGCCAGGCGCTGTCGCCAAATCGTCGCACTCCGCTCGAACTTGCCGCGGAGGAGACCTGGCCTGAGCGCACTGTTCGTGTCTTCGCCTGCAACGACTATGTCAACAATAACAAGCGAGGTTTGCCCTAAGCTACGCACATGGAAATGAACCAGGCGACGCTGTTGCTACGCGCGAATAAATTCCGCAAACCGTGTGGTCGAGCTCAGCGCGGTATATACACAGACTTCAGGTTTGCTCTTCGTCCGGTAGATGCCAGGCGCGTCGATGGTTCGTGCGGACATTCTTCGCGTGAAGTAGACGTAATGGCACTTGGTGTTGCGTTTCGTTTTGAGACGGTATCTGGAAAAGAGAAACAACACCATTAATGCATCGCTATGGACAGTTCAGCGGTGAAGGCAATTTCATTGTAGTTATAGTTTGTTCTTTGTCGTCGTGTATTATCTGTCCTAGTTTGTCTTTTGTGATAGTCTTGTACATTGTAATTTTGTGTCTCATTTCTCATAGCGTATCATTTGTCGGTTGGTTGGTTGGTTATTGGTTTTTACGACACGTCGACCGTTGAGTCACATAGCGTCGCCAATCTCTCACGCCGATTGGTCGCGGGCGAAGAGTAGCGACAGGTGAGACTCGAACCCACAATCTTTCGATTGTGAGACAAGCATCTTACCCCTAAACCACTCGTCCCCAGCGTATCATTTGTCATTATTTGTCATTTGTCATTGGGTGTTATTGGTTGTAAGTCATGGCTTTGCCTATATTAATTTTTACTAGTTCCGAGATAAGAGCTCTACTGAGTGGCGACATTAGTGCATGAGTGGTTGGATATTTTTATGTCAGGTATCTAGCACGAAGACTGCAACCATGTCCTTCAACATGATACTTGTCAGCTAATGCATTCACTGCATGCACCCAGCAGCATGTAGCACTTCCTAACTAGTCGTCCACGGCTGACATTGAAGGCAATCACTGATCGTGCGGTAGCCAAATTTTCTTCAGGGGCTGAAGTAGAATTTTGCATTATCGAGGCAGTCTGGATGGCTTGGGAGACGGACTGTCCCTACGCTCCCCTCCCATCTGGTACCACACCGCCTTGACCCCAGTAGACACGAATTAATGTAAGTAATCACATTACGTACAACTGTTCACGTAGGCACATATCGCGTAGCACGTATCATTTGCACTGTTTCTGTCTGCGAAGCACATGCAAGCTTCACGAGCGGAGTGAATGAGCCGGAACGATTCAAAACTCAATATCATTCGCTCAGTTGCCGCATGACGTCATTGGAAACAGTTTCGATTTGTATTTGGGTGATGAAATAAATAATAAGGGCTGACAAATAAATAATAAGGGTCGGCTAAAGACAACCCAAACGAAATTTAACACTCAACCCACCTTCCGAATCATGTGCATTTCCTGATCATAGACACGAGCATGCCTGTTCATCTTCAGGCCATGTTAAGGAGGGACATCGTAATTCGACTAGGTTCGCCGTCATCAGAAATGATGTGCCTTCGGCGAAAGAAAACAAGTATAATCGAACTACATACCCTAGCCCGAACTAACCCAACATCAAGATATATGAGATAACGGCAACCAATTTTGTTCACACATGCTATATGACCTGTGCAGTCGATGCGCCCCTAAACCACACACAATAACGATTTTGTTCACACGTGTCGAAGACATCAGAGACAATCTCCGATTTAAACCGTCACAATGAGCTCATTTTTGTTCAAGAACGGTGAGCCGTGTCACAATGGATGGGCCATTTGCAGGCAAGTTCAGACCGGGATCTTTCCGCCTGTGGTCGGATGTAAAAGTGTTTGCAGTACACTAGCAGAATGGCCATAGCTTGCACGAGTGGCACATGTAGCCCTACAGCCACAGGCCTGCGCATGCCTGGCACAAATGTAGCCAGGTGCCGGTCGTTCATCGGGCAGACGGATCAGCATAGCAAAACACGAAATACTGCATGCACATGCAAATATGCCATACTGAACTTAGTGGCGTACACGAGGTGTAGAAGAGAAATATGCTCTCCTCTCCCCTGAGACTTTAAGAGCTTCTTAGGTCAGGGCTTCTTGGCATATACACGGTGGATGCGAGTGATTGTGAGAGGTCTCCTGGGGACTCTGCTTAACGATGAGGTCCGTTAGCCACGAGGCTGCGTTCTTGATCATAATTTGTCGGGCCAGAAATCAGTTTGGGGAGGCAGACTACTGAAAAAGTCCGGTACGCAGTTTGAAGCTCCAAGTGTGAAATACAAAGTTCCGTTCATGGTAAGAGCTTGAGAAAAAAATAGTATTGACACGACAGGCTACGGCCATGTTTGTATTGTTTTGGAGATGGTCGTCGGTACCACAAGCGATGTCCAGATTACACCGCCTCTTTATGTTATCCAAGGCATTCTTACCACATAAATAATGCAAGGATCTTGGTCATCTCGTCATTAGGGCGCACCGACCATAATAATCATTCAGCGTCCATATCATACCTAAACTTCATTAAAAGCCGACTGTAAAAATGACAGTGCATTCATTACAGCCCACTTAATGAATGGTAGTCGTTTGGTAAGATTGGTGGTAATTTCGTAAGCTTCTGCTATCTGCTTTGGTGCATAAATCATATATTTCGAATTAAAGAGTCAAGATCAACCCGGTCTGATATAACAGTGTGCTTTTTCGTTCAGTCATCCGAAAGTGCGATAACAAGCTGGCACACATGTCGGGCAACGTCTGTCTTAATATACACGCATAACAATAAATTGTAGCAAAACATCAGAATAAGTAATGGCTTAACCGTGCGTGTTCCACGTGCGAAAAAACTGACTCTCCCTCGCCCGATCACGGCCGGTGATCGGTTTGGCAAATAAACGGTTTCCTTTCGAGATGCAGGTGCCGAAATACCGTAAACAGACGCAAAGTTGCAAATTTCGTGCTGAAATGTTATTGAAAGTAAATCACGTCCATTCACTCGCAAGCACTCATGAATATCGTGTCACCCCGCTCTTTTGCTGATGTCGACTGCTTCATCGTGACTTACAAATGCACACTGAGGCTGGGCAGGACGATTCGGCGTCGTTTTGTCCATGAACATAACGAAATAAAAATGATAATTAGGCGTTCTGCTAAATGCAAAAAAAACGAATGCCTCTTTCATTGACTACGATGCCGTGATCAAAAACCGATCCCACAAACAAGCAAACAAAACTTATGCTACCTCATTACTGGTGGATCTATTTATAATCAGTGTAGTAACAGGGAGGCTCACCATACAGATTGCATCTTAGTAAGCATATCAAGATCATGATGGTTCTAGCTCTAACTTAGGTTGGCTCAAGAGAGAGATAGCTGAAAGCGCACTTTTCCGCGATGAAAAACACGGCACAATAGCGTTGCCTTGTTTATACAACCGACCTCCCGGTCTCTTCGACACAGCACTGAGAGCAAATACTGATCAGGTGATCAACCAGCGATTTTGCTTATTCAACACATGACAATTGCATCAGGTTCCTGTGCAACATCCCGGCCAATAACTTGGCAAATGGGAATTTGTTGGCTTCGCATATTGGTTGAGAGAACATTGAAAACTGGTCATTTGAGAATTGCGACATGCGTCAGTGTCATTTGCTACTGCAACCAGTTGACACAGATTTGGTTGTTACCAGTTGAGATAGTGTTATTACAAAGTTATGCCCTCCTAAAAGCGAGAAAGATGATGTTATAGCTAAAGCAGGTGTGACCATGGCGACTGAAGATGTGCGGACCCCGAATCCTTCCTCGCTGATCGAAGAGGTAAAGACATTTCGGCAGTTGTTTTGCAAGAGCGAAACTCTACCGCTGTGTCTATAATGTCCATCATAGACAAATGTCTATTATAGTCAGTTTGAACACTTTTTAAGGTTTGAGTTTACAAATACGAACTTTCTGGCAGCGCGGCGGCAGCCATCGACTGCGGCCGAGCCTATTGCAGCCGAGCCTGCTGCAGTCGAGCCGCCTGCTGCAGCCGAGCCTGCTGCAGTCGAGTCTGCTGCAGTCGAGCCTGCTGCAGCCCAGCTCGCCGTAGTCAAGTCTGATGCAGCCCACCCCGCTGCAGTCGATCACACTTCAGTCGAGTCTGATCTTGAGCAGTCGAGCAGATCTCGCTGCATTCGAACTCGCCGTAGTCGTCTGCTACAGACGACTCCGCTGCAGTCGAGCCCGCCGCAGTCGAGCTCGCAGCAGTTGAGCCTACCGCCGATCGAAACCGAGCCCGCCGCCCGCTGGAGCCGAGCCCGCCGCCGAGCACACTCGATATTCGTGAAGCGGGTTGGAAAATCAGAATTAAGTGCAGCCCGGCACGCGACTGGGTGGCAGTTTGAGATGTCGATGCGGTCGGTGCCAGGCCCAGGGCGGCGCCACCGCCGGCAGCACCGCTCGCCCGGCGCTAATGGCTTAACGGTACGCCGGCGACGCGGCTCCGAGGCCGGCCGGACCGCCGAGCCGGAGCCGTCAGCAGTCGCCACTGCCAGTGAAGACCTTCACTGACCGGCAGCCGTTATCAGAGGAGACCTTCACTGACCGGCAGCCGTCGCCAGTGAAGACCTTCACTGACCGGCAGCCGTCGCCAGTGAAGACCTTCACTGACCGGCAGCCGTCGCCAGTGAAGATCTTCACTGACCGGCAGCCGTCGCCAGTGAAGACCTTCACTGACCGGCAGCCGTCGCCAGTGAAGATCTTCACTGACCGGCAGCCGTCGCCAGTGAAGACCTTCACTGACCGATAGCCGTCGCCAGTGAAGACTTTCACTGACCGGCAGCCGTCATCAGTGAACACATTCAATGACCGTCAGCCGTCACCAGTGGAGACGTTCACTAGTGACAGCAGCCACCAGTGAACACCTTCACTGACCGCCAGCCGTCAGCAGTGAACACCTTCACTGACCGTCAGCCGTCAGCAGTAAATATATTTACTGACACGGCCCTGGCCCGACAGCACTGACCAATGAGCATCCGCAATGATCGGCAGTCGTCGCCAGTGAACACCTTCACTGATCGGCAGCCGTCATCAGTGAACACATTCACTGATGGCGGCTGGCGGCCGGCGACCGCTCGGGTGGGACCTGGCGGCCGCTCGGATGAGACCTCGGAGCCTCTCCGGAGCTCTGGCGGCTGGCGGCCGCTCGAGTGGGACCTGGCGGCCGCTCGAGTGGGACCTGGCGGCCGCTCGGGTGAGACCTCGGTCGTGTTGCCGGAGCCCTGTGGGCTGGCGGCCGCTCGGGTGAGACCTCGGTCGTGTTGCCGGGGCCCTGCGGGCTGGCGGCCGCTCGGGTGAGACCTCGGTCGTGTTGGCCCGGCCTCGGTGAGACCTCGGTCGTGTCGGGAGGCCCTGCGCGGCCGCTCGGGGCTGGCGGCCGCTCGGGAGTGGGCCCCGGGCCGCTCGGCCGCTCGGGTGAGACCTCGGTCGCGGTGGGGGCCCCGGGCCCGCTCGGTGAGACCTCGGTCGCGGTCGGGGGCCCCGGGGCGCTCGGCCGCTCGGTGAGACCGCCCGGTGAGACCTGGTCGCGGTCGGGCTGGCCCCGGGCCGCTCGGGTGAGACCTCGGTCGTGTTGCCGGAGCCCTGCTGGCTGGCGGCCGCTCGGTGAGACCTCGGTCGCGGTCGGGAGGCCCCGGGCCGCTCGGCCGCTCGGGTGAGACCTCGGTCGCGGTCGGGAGGCCCCAGGCCGCTCGGCCGCTCGGTGAGACCTCGGTCGCGGTCGGGAGGCCCCGGGCCGCTCGGCCGCTCGGTGAGACCTCGGTCGTGTTGCCGGAGCCCTGCGGGCTGGCGGCCGCTCGGGTGAGACCTCGGTCGCGGTCGGGAGGCCCCGGGCCGCTCGGCCGCTCGGTGAGACCTCGGTCGCGGTCGGGAGGCCCCGGGCCGCTCGGCCGCTCGGTGAGACCTCGGTCGCGGTCGGGGGCCCGGAGCCCTGTGGCGCTGGCGGCCGCTCGGTGAGACCTCGGTCGCGGTCGGGAGGCCCCGGGCCGCTCGGCCGCTCGGTGAGACCTCGGTCGCGGTCGGGAGGCCCCGGGCCGCTCGGCCGCTCGGTGAGACCTCGGTCGCGGTCGGGAGGCCCCGGGCTGCTCGCCCGCTCTGCCCGTCGGCGGCGGCTGTGACGGCGTGCTGGGCCAGCCTTCACCGAGGCGCGCTTCACGCCGCCCGCCCTGTACAGTGGGCACAGAGGGCAGCACCCGCTGCACTGCGCACACCGCAGCACAGCGATCGGCGCACAGCGCTCTGCGGCGTGCAACCAGCAATGTCACGTGATCGCAACAGGCATCGAGTATTTTTGGCAGCAGGTGCAATGGATCTTTTTTGGCGACGTGAGAGCTAAAAGCCTGGGTCAAATCAATTGTCTCGTTGACTTTTTGCTAATTGTCACCGGCGCCACAATTGCCGTCGGCACCACAATTACTGCCGGCGATATAAAGACCGTCAGCATCATAATGACCACCGGCACCATACTGACCATCGGCACAATAATGACCATCGGAACCATTATGGCCATCGGCACCATAATGACTATCGGCACCAAAATGGCCATCGGCACCATAATGACCACCGGTACCATACTGACCACCGGCACCATACTGACCACCGGCACCATACTGACCACGGTCCGATGTTCCTCCATCAAATAGGTGCAGCAATTCGCAGTGGATTTTGCAAATATGATATCAATGGAGCAAACAGCTAGTGCATCAGAATATGAATACTGAAACGAAGGCGACTTCGAGCATCCTCGACGTTCAATGTTTGAGATACATAGCACATCGGACATGGGACTAAGCGGTGGCGCCAGACATCTGAACAGCAGCAGCACCACGTGCCCAGCCTGCTGCACGGGAGCTGGTGCCGGTGGACAGGCGGCAGCTGGTGTCGGTGGACGGTATCTGGTGCCGGTGGACAGGAGCTAGCGCCGGTGGACAGGCGGCAGCTGGTGTCGGTGGACGGTATCTGGTGCCCGTGGACAGGAGCTAGCGCCGGTGGACAGGAGGGAGCTGGCGCCCGTGGACAGGCGGGAGCTGGTGTCGGTGGACGGTATCTGGTGCCGGTGGACAGGAGCTAGCGCCGGTGGACAGGCGGGAGCTGGTGTCGGTGGACGGTATCCGGTGCCGGTGGACAGGAGCTAGCGCCGGTGGACAGGCGGGAGCTAGCGCCGGTGGACAGGCGGCAGCTGGCGCCCGTGGACAGGCGGGAGCTGGCGCCCGTGGACAGGCGGGAGCTGGTGTCGGTGGACGGTATCTGGTGCCGGTGGACAGGAGCTAGCGCCGGTGGACAGGCGGGAGCTGGTGTTGGTGGACGGTATCTGATGCCGGTGGACAGGAGCTAGCGACGGTGGACAGGCGGCAGCTGGTGTCGGTGGACAGGCGGGAGCTGTACAGGAGGGAGCTGGCGCCCGTGGACAGGCGGGAGCTGGCGCCGGTGGACAGGCGGGAGCTGGCGCCGGTGGACAGGCGGGAGCTGGCGCCCGTGGACAGGCGGGAGCTGTACAGGAGGGAGCTGGCGCCCGTGGACAGGCGGGAGCTGTACAGGAGGGAGCTAGCGCCGGTGGACAGGCGGGAGCTGGCGCCCGTGGACAGGCGGGAGCTGTACAGGAGGGAGCTGGCGCCCGTGGACAGGCGGGAGCTGGCGCCCGTGGACAGGCGGGAGCTGTACAGGGCAGCCAACTAGTACATGGCACGGCGCAAATGGTGGTGGAGCAACAAGCACAAAGAGAGAGGTCGCTTCCTATTAAAGGTGTCACACACCTTTAATAGGAAGGTGTCGCAGGTGTCGCAGGTGTGCAAGGTGTCGCAGGTGTCACACACTGCGTGTCGCCAGTGTGTGACCAAACCCAACACGACACAGGATGACTTCCTCCAGTCGCCGTGCGCGCACGAAAGGCTGCCACCGCCCAAGTGATGGCTTGGCTAGTTTGAAATTGTTGTGCTTGAAGTTCCAGGCTTGTTGCCATTTTTACGCACGACGGACAAAATTGATGCCCTCAAGTCTCCCGGGGGAAGAGCCGGACGAGTCTTACGACCAGTGCACGCGGCCCGCCTCGCCGCTTACGCCACGAGTCGCCACGGCAGCAGCTGCATTGCCAGTCAGGTCTGTGTGATTGGGGATCTACTTCAGATCTACACTAGCTTCTATATCATCGAGCAATGCTAGAGTTGTGATGATGCCATGCACAGTATGGTCGTCAGGACGATATACTTGGACGGCCAATAGACTACTGAGAAAGTCAGTAAGCATGACATGATATTTAGCGTGGGTTTCGTCGTCATCCTTAATAAAACAGAGAGTCCATAGAATCACAGTAGCTCTGCCGCAAAAATCTACGAGGGTTTAGGTTGTCGGAACGATCGCATCTATAATCGGCATATAAAGCCGCAGCCTACTCGCACAGCTGAGCTTTGACCCTTCAGTGTAGTCACGAATGCTATCCTTGTATAGCTGGTTTTTGTTCGATGCCAGCATGCGAAAAACGGTGGCGCTAATAGCCGCTTACATGAAAGTTTGCCCTGATGGGGACACACCCTCAATGGGACACGTTTGGAAGCGAAGCTTTGGCTAGTTTCTGAATTCTGGGCACATTTGGCAGCCGGCTGTTCGATTTAACAGAATGAATTACGCCTGTTTACCAGTGCAGTACACCTTAGCCGCGACTCTTTAGACAAGCTTTGAAGATTTCATCTGGCTGTCACGACACGTCTGCATCGCCAAATTACTTAGAAGAACCGTGGCATTATTCTACTAAAAGCCGCCAGATCTAGGAACTTTTGAAACTGAACGAGGCACAGTGGGTGTGCTCTAGCGCACCCACTGTGCCAAAGCCTATAGATTAGCACCCAACGCAACCTAGATTACCGGTAGGTGTCGCCAGGTGCTTCCAGGTGCTTCCAGGTGCTGCCAGATGCTGCTCGGGCCTGTATTGTCAAAGCTGATAGGTGCTGTTGAACATTAGCGTATCATATTTGCCATCCTCTCATACTGCGCATCCGAAGTTAGCTGAAGCTATCTTTCGAAGAGTGTCCTACTACAAATGTTTTACTAGAGGTGGCAGGATAATTTTTCATGGAAACGGTTACCGTAGGCCTTCTTGATATTACAAAAGGACAGGATTACCGTGGTTACAATCCGCTGCTATGACGACGTGAACAGCGCACGAAATTGGTGTCTGACGGTGTGGGCTGGTGCCAGACGAACGTGGGCTGGCGCCAGGCGGGCGCCAGCTGGCGTCGACTGGTGCGTCACCGGCAGGAGCGCGGCAAGAGAGAGTCAGCAGTGCCACGTCACCTGTTGGTGACTGGCTGCACGCGGCGCTGCCAGCCTCTACAACAGTAATCCCCGCAGGGCACGAGCGTGAACAGCGCCACCGCACGTGACTCGCCGACGTCGCCCGAGGCGTGCGCTGTCAGGCGCCGCGGCTGACCTCGCCGGCTGACCTCGGCGGCTGACCTCGGCCGGCCGGCCGCGGTCGGGTCACGAGCGGCTGCCACCGCCGCGCTAGTTGATGCCGTCGCCGTTGGCGGCGCTCTCAGGGTCTCCGCCGGCGCCGCGGCCGCCGACCGCGGGCATGCAATGGTGCAGTCGGCTGCGCTCAACTCCAAGGTCAGCTGGCGGCGGCGCTGACCTATTCCTAGCGACGACGGGCCGTATCCAAAATACCGGCGGCGGCGGCGGCGGAGCGGCGGTGGCCGTATTGGCGCCGCCAGACGGCGGCCAGAGCTGCCAGATGTTGAGCTGACAGCGGCGGAGGCTCGTCAGCCCCGGAGAGAGCTGGGGCCGGGCACGTGATGGCCGTGCAGCCGCCGCGGTCCGGTCCGAGCCTGGTCCCAAGCACTCCCCGCTGCCATCACATAAATTCGCCGCCAGCTGAAAATATAGCCCACGCTTCCGGGGATGAGACTTCATCATAGAAACCGTCAGGAGACCACTAGAGAAGTTTCGAGAAGATAAGTAGCCTGTCGGGTGCGGCGTGCGGCGCAGGCGCTGCGACCTCTTGCCGGCCGTCCTGCCACATAGAGATTGCCACCAATTTAATGTAGATCATTTGAATTCTCTCACTGACGACCGAGCAATCCTACAGCAGCTCGGCTGATTAGGGGGCAGCGCCATCGAATTACGATTATGTCACTTTGATAAATGTTCCTCCATTGTAGAGCATAATGGATGGGATTTCCGAGTGCGAAAGACGATGAGGCCTCCGCGAGATGGCACATAAATTTCGAATTTCTAATAAAAAATCCAGAAAAATTTCACGATTCATCTCTTCGGATAGGAAGATTTTCTGCACTGGCAGCAGAAAAGAAAGGAATAGAGATGATCGGTGTCAGAGTGGCATTGATCGGTGAAAGTGGAAGATGACGGTGCCGCCGGCCGGCGACGCCGACGCTCTGCAACTGCTCGCCCACGCTCTTCCCTCTCATTCTGAGCCGCCACCATCGGTTCAAACCGACGTGGCCGCACCACTGTGAAATTAGCCCGACAGGGCCGCGATCAAGATATTCCGCCCGCGCCAGCAGGTCTCATCTGCATCCGAAAGCCGTCCGTCGCCGCGGTATTCGAACACCGGAATTGTCCCTCGGCTCCAACTTCGCGAAGGGTCGGGTGAGGGTGGGCATGGCCTCTGGCCGAGGCAGCCGAGACTCTGCCAACGTCGCCAGCTGCGGTGGCCCCGGAGCGTCTGAGGAGCATGCCATGTCAGGACGGAGACCATCCTGACGGCTTCCTCCGGATCACTGAGGCCTCGCAGCGCGGTGTGAGACGACCCAGACCGCGGCAGAGCTCCAACCGACAAACGGCATGAGAAGATCGGCACGCGGTAGACCGCTGTACAGTCAAACAGGAATACCATATCCGCAATATCCACCCAGACAATATCCGTAATAGCAGACAATATCCGCCCAGATACCATCTGGTCGGATGTCGTCAGACCATAGCAGGTTATATGATTGGAGCCTCTGTTGATGAATTTATTTGTTCATTCATGAAATCGCCAGCAGAGGCAGTCCCCAGGAATAGTTAAATCGTAATTAGTTATTTGGGCCTCGGGGCGCATCGACTGCGTTTGTCACACAGCGCCCATAGCAATGGTAAGTGAACGGCTTGAGTGGATTGGTACCAGTAGAAGTACACTTATACTCAGAGTACAGGCAGATCATTAAAAGTTTCTACTCGTGTCTGTTGGTGAGGGGTATAAACAGCTCTGAAGTTGGCATCTGATAGAAAGCTAAAGAGTTTCCAGAAGTAACCACATGCGAGTGACCGCACCCGGAAGGTCGCGGAGTAAGAGTGACGGCATGGGTAAAAGTGTCTTCGATCATCAGCGAGCGGGGGACAGGAGACTAAAGCATGACGCACTGACAGCGGCGCATGGGGGCAGTTTGACCTGTCGTCGCCACAAGGCAGATGGTGGTGTGTTGGATGGGTGTGGCCCAGCCGTAGCCGGCAGTGCACGACCTCGTCCCGCCTCGTCCTGCGGTATGAGGCCCACTCTCCAAGACATGATTCAATCGTATGCAATACAGAAGCAGTCCACACATGCCACAAATACTGTAGAATCGTCAATATGAAAACATGCTAAAGCGGTGCCTGAAAAAATGCACCATCGCGATAATGCAAAGAAAGCGTGGCACCTACATACAAGAAATATATTGCAGTTCGCTACGTCTGAAAGTGATACAACAATCATAACAAGAAATTCGCCAGGATTTTTAACTTTAACTTTGGAGATAATATTGCTATGTAAGACCAAATAGTGCTAGTATCAGAATCGGAGACGCAGCCAAGTAGACGAGCCCTGCCGTTCATCTTAACAAACGAACAAAAATACACTAGATTTACATGAAATTTCGTTGTTTGCTCTACGTCAAATTAAAAATTTTCGGCGCTCTTCCCGAAAGGCCTTGGTAAGATACAATTTTGGGGGTCGGGCTCACTTAAAGCAAGTTCTGATTGTGCCCCTGCTCAGGATACCATAGCAAGATGAAAATAGTGTAGAAGGCGGCCGTAGGAAAGAGGACAACAGGGAGGTGAACGTGTCGTTCACCAATCAGAAAAGTGTTTGCATGCTACTCAATTGATCCACTCCATGTGAGATAGGCCACACCTGTTCAAGTAGTGCCGACACATCCTAAAATGGATCTTACGTCGGGCAGGTGCCATCCTATTTTTTACTGAAGTTTTTTCCTCTTAAAAAAACTACAGAGCCATCCTGAAAGTACGAATAAGCATAGCCTGTCTCTGCCTCATCCAAGCATTTCTGTCTAGATGTGTAACTCTGATCTGTCAATATTTGCCTATCTCCGAGCACCGGCATATCATCCTAAATGACATGGAATCCTAATCTATTGAAATCGATGACTTTTAGGAAAATGTGTGGGGGGACGAGTGGTCTAGGGGTTAGATGCTCGTCTCACAATCGAAAGATTGTGGGCTCGAATCTCACCTGTCGCTACTCTTCGCCCGCGACCAATCGGCGTGAGAGATTGGCGACGCTATATGACTCAACGGTCGAGGTGTCGTAAAACCAATAACCAACCAATAACCAACCGAAAATGTGTGGGGTTGTGAAAACTGGTTCTATGGGACAACAACTTTTGCCTTTTCCAAACAATTGATATCGCCTTCTAGTTGAGAACGGCCGAGCACAAATGTCCGTGTGATGTCGAAGGTAGCACCTCGATCGGGAAATTTCGCCAAGTACCGCAAGTTCTACCTCACATAAATGATTCGTCTGGACTGAGAGTGCAGGATGGCACTCAGGCACGTGCCAGTGCTGCTGATGGCTGCTGATTGCCATCCTGCATTTGTCAGACTTAGCAGCCATCCCATCTGATAGTCAAGATCGTTTTAGCACAAGATAGCAGAAGATCAAGATCGTTTTACAGTAGACTGCTTTGACCTCATAATATAATTTTGCCACAAATACTTGCATCGGCTGAATACAGCGGACAGACAGATTTATTGGTTGACAAGATTTAGGAGATGTACGTGCAAGGTTTAGGGATTTTATATTATTTCCCCATTAACACCTATAGCAGTTTTTTTTCTGGAGCCCTCGAAGACGTTACTAGCATTGCTAATTGTCTGAGAGGGCTTCAGGAACATCTTTTACTAATATCTGGTGGCGGGATCTGTCCAGCAAGAAACAGGAGCGGGGAGTGGTGTGACCTACCTTGACTTGCTTACCATGGCCTACTTCTCATCCCTGGAATTTAACGTGATTAGGTCGCACGGGAATGGAAGGGCACTCCTGCCTACCTATTAATAGGTAGGGGAATTAAAAAATATTTATTTATTTTAAAAAAAAATATCGCTTATGAAAAAGCAGCAGAGCCAAGAAAGCACATTCAGGAACTATCGACGTTATTGGTTTCGACCCGGATGACTTCCGTTGACGAAGACCCCCTGACGCTTATCGTACAGACCGAGACAAACTATTTAAGGCGCAATCGCGCATTTGCATAAGTTTTGATTTTCGTGGTGATGAAGTAGCGGTATCAATCTGTGAAGCTGCCGAACAGTCAGCATACTGTCGTCCGCCTGGCACTCGTCCGATGCGACTTCCCACGCTGCGCTAAAAGAAAACTTGGATCTTTTACGGCGTACTCAAACGATAAACCAAGTGGCATCGCTACTCTCTCGCGTTCATTTGAACCCGGGCGGATTCGATAATCCCGTCGGTTGTCGGATTCAAACCGCGATGCTGCAATCTGGAATCAAATGTCCTACATTCTAAGCTACCGCAACACCCCACACTGTGTTTAGACATGCAGATTGGTGATGCAAATGGCGACGATCAAAATCGCGCTGCTCTCAACAAAATTCGGACGATTCGTTTTGAAAAGTTAACCTTAAGTTTCACACCTATGGACGTAGCTTTATGTTCATACCTTTCAGTGGACAAACCTCCCTTTAATATGTTACTTCCTCCCCCCCCTCAATGTTTCCTGGACATAACATGGAGCCCAATGGGGTTGCCTCTCCCATAGATGAAAGGAGTCGCTTATGTAAAACATACATCACTCCCCTCCTCCAATCGATTTCATACACCTTTGTCTCCGGCGCCTTTCCGACTGGTTGATTGGTTATTTGGGTTTAGGGGCGCATCGACTGCGTCGGTCATGCAGCGCCCATAACATCGTCAGTCAAACAGTGAAATGCAAGCGCAAGTCAGTCAGAATGACAAGCCACGAGGTAAAATACAAATGTGATACCATGCCGTGTTACGATCCTCATTTTGTCAGTTGTAAAATCGAGCTAATGGGGAGCATAAATCACAGAAAACTTGATTTCTCATGTGAAGCGGAAAAGCTGTCCCGATCGAACAATGGAAGACTCGTCGCCTAATGCTTTTCTAAGGGAGAGAGAAGCACGTCCAAAGTGACGCCTTCGCTCACGGGTAAGACGGCGGCAGGAAACCAATACGTATCGCACTGACAGTGCATCGTGGCACCTTGGACGCAGCGGAATGTCACCGCCGGTCAGAAGGTAGCAGTGCGTCTCGTATGTGTGGCCAATTGGCAAGCGACGTAGTGCCACCTTGTTCCGTCTGATGTCATATGATGACGAAAGCCATTCGCCAAGAGAGTGTTTCATTAATTTGTTCAGCTTGTTGCCTACGATGGCGTCCCAACTGGCCTGCCACCTCTTGAAGAGGAGGTTATTGATTTTTGGATAGAAGTCATGGGCGTGGAGGGGGAGGCGTTGTATGTGAATAGCCTGGGCAGCACGCTTCGCTGCAGCATCAGCGGCCTCGTTGCCACAAATCCCTACGTGGATCGGAATCCAGCAGATAGCCACTTCCTTGTCGCTGATTCCTTCGCGCTGGCGGCGTCTTTCCGAAGAGAGGAGAACCTTGGGTTCTTAGGCATGGCATCGCCAACCTCTCACGCCGATTGGTCGCGGGATGACTCGGTAATCCCGTCGGTTGCGGGATTCGAACCTATGCTCTGGCGATCAAAATTCCAACACCCTACACCGTACAGACTGAGCTACCGCGGCCCCATTTCCGGAGAGAGAAACCAGAGAGACAGGAATATATGTAACTTGATTATGAATTATGTTCGCCCCGTTACAGATAGCATGAGCTTCGTTCTCTCCGGGAACATGTTGGCTTGTATTGATTCCTCCAACATATTTGTAAGTGAAATTGCTAGTTCATCCGCGCATTCAAATATTAGCTCAGCACCAATACTTCCGATGTAGCACGCTTTGTTTGCACTGACTTGTTCCCGCCGTGCAGGCGTGTGGCTTTCCCTCCAGGTGGTTGTCCCGCAACCACTGGAAAACCGCCCAATATGATTGTGAGGGCCACCTCCCATGGACACACCAGCCCCATCATCCTGCGCTTTGGCCGGGCAGGCAGCCTTCAAACCTAAACCAGATATATTTGTTGAGGATTGCAAATGGGTACGTTAGCCGAGCTTAGACCTTATCTACGTGGAAAACGTCTGCCGATATGAAGCATGGCCAATCAGAAATCGCCACCGTCACTGTGAAAACAAATACAATAAAAGTAAGCAGGCCTGCAATCCAATTTGTTTTGCAAAGTGAGAGCCGCATTGCTTCCGCAACCGTCCAGGCAGAATTGCAATACATGGTTGTGGATTCTGCAACCCAAACCCTGAACACGCCTGTCGACATCGTGCGGCGCCGCCCCCGGGACCTACCGCAACACCCATCTACAACGTCATCGTCGTTGAGAGAGGTCAGTTGAGCCGCCGCCGCCGCAGCCTGTACCCAGCGCCCTCGGTGTCCACCAGCAACCGACACCCGCCGGCAGCCGACACCCGCCGGTAGCCGACACCCGCCGCCAGCCGACACCCGCCGCCAACCGACACCCGCCGGCAGCCGACACCCGCCGCCAGCCGACACCCGCTGGCAGCCTCCACCCGCAGACCCTCAGAGTCCCACGGCAGCCGACACCCACCGCCAGCCGACACCCGCCGGCAGCCGACACCCGCCGCCAGCCGACACCCGCCGCCAGCCGACACCCGCAGACCCTCAGAGTCCCACGGCAGCCGACACCCACCGCCAGCCGACACCCGCCGCCAGCCGACACCCGCTGGCAGCCTCCACCCGCAGACCCTCAGAGTCCCACGGCAGCCGACACCCACCGCCAGCCGACACCCGCCGCCAGCCGACAGCCGCCGCCAGCCGACACCCGCAGACCCTCAGAGTCCCACGGCAGCCGACACCCACCGCCAGCCGACACCCGCCGCCAGCCGACACCCGCTGGCAGCCTCCACCCGCAGACCCTCAGAGTCCCACGGCAGCCGACACCCACCGCCAGCCGACACCCGCCGCCAGCCGACACCCGCCGCCAGCCGACACTCGCCGCCAGCCGGCACCCCCCACCAGCCGACACCCACCGCCAGCCGACACCCGCCGCCAGCCGACACCCGCCGCCAGCCGACACTCGCCGCCAGCCGGCACCCCCCACCAGCCGACACCCGCCGCCAGCCGACACCCGCCGCCAGCCGACACCCCCCGCCAGCCGACACCCCCCGCCAGCCGACACCCCCCGCCAGCCGACACCCCCCGCCAGCCGACACCCCTCGCCAGCCGACACCCGCCGGCCCTCGGCGGTGCGTGGCGCCATAAGCCGCTTACAGTATTGCCGCGTGCAAAGCGGCGGCGGCGGTGGCGGCGGCGATAGCGCGGAGGCGGCGACGGTGCGACGGCCGGCAGCCGGCCGACGGCTGCGGGCCGCGCCCTGAAGCTGTCGACGGCTGCGGACCGCGACCTGAAGCTGTCGACGGCCGGCAGCCGGCCGACGGCTGCGGGCCGCGCCCTGAAGCTGTCGACGGCTGCGGACCGCGACCTGAAGCTGTCGACGGCTGCGGGCCGCGCCCTGAAGCTGTCGACGGCTGCGGACCGCGACCTGAAGCTGTCGACGGCCGTAACTGCACCGTCCGCCGGCCCGCCAGCCATTGGCCGCGTCCACCATTTGACGGCGACCGCCGGCCGGTCCGTATTGATCCGCAACGGCAGCGAAGGGCTCAACTTCCGACACTCGCGCCCTCATTATGACGACTTTAGGGAGAATCAATATTGTAGCATGGTCGGCCTATTGAATTATTGACCAGGCATTATAATCAAGAGGTGGCGCGCTGAGGGCTGGCTGGCCAGCGGAGGGCCGCGGGCTGTCACGGCATCGCTGCCGAAGCTGGCGCCCGGTAAGCGACCACTAAGTATGGATCCGTCAAATGGCCACTGGAGTAGCGGTCCGTGAAATGGTCACTGGAGTAGGGGTTCGTCAAATGACAATTGGAGTATGAATTCGCCAAGTGGACACTGGAGTCGGGATACCGTCAAATGTCTGTCGAATAGCACACATCGAGTCCGAACCGATCAGAAATTTCGACCAGGCGTAGGTCGAGTAGACTCCATTGCGGGGTATATTAACCCACCGTTCGGCGTTACGACACCATTCGGCGTTAGGATTCATGCAATTCTGGAGCTTCCTCGCCCGAAATGAAAACACAAGTGGGATCATTGACACTGAAATCTCATCAGCCCAGAATGATTTCTCATTTGTTATCCTGGCTTCACTTGGTGTCGGTTAAAAATATTTTTTTATTAAAGGAAACGAACAACTTCGTTATCAACACAAAATTGATCCATTGCGCTATTTACCACTGAAGACAAGCGAGTTTCAGGCTGAGAAGTGTCGTCATGTTAACTGCAGCTCTTCCCCGGAAATGTGTCAACAAAGTTAGACGATTTAGGTAGGCATACGGTGCAAACTGTTGCAACGAGCATAATCTTCAGGTCAGATAGCATGTTAAAGGACATTGTGAGCTATTTGCTCACCCCCTTTGCCCACCTGTCCAGAAGTGATTAGATAAAACCTTGATGGGCACCTGATATCAACTGGATTTATTCTGGAATTATACACCGGCTTTGTGTGTGCCCAATTCCTACTGAACAGGTTTCCACAACGCAACGCGGATAATCACACGAACCATCATAACTACAATTCAGGCACCCACGGCTTTGAAAGCCACCATCCTCACATCTACGATCCCGACAGAACCGGTTCCCATTGCTACGGCACTTGGCACCCGCCGCAACCACATTCACAGGCATGACCTTCACAGCAAAGCTGTTACTTGCATCCAGCTTAATCCTTCAGCTTACAATCTAACGATCAGCCTAGGTGCAAAGCCCCCGTGCCAATGTCTGCAAGTGCTTTAAAGAGTATTCCGCAATCCGCCCAGACGTGCCGGGTTGACAACCCAGCAGGAGCGTCCGACACACAAACACCTGCAGCACGACCGGACAGGTTGGCGTCTCGGCGGCCGACGAGGCCACCAAGCGGGCGTGATGGTGCGGACACCCGCGTCACATATCGACCAATAAATGGCCGCTGGCCTTTGGCTCGCGGTCACTGGCTCGGCCGGGGGCGGCGAGTGAGTGTGACCTGGAGGCGCCGACTGGCGGCCACGGATCAGGCCCGTCTCGGCCGCCTGAAAGCCATACCAGCCGGGAAGGGCGTCTGAATGCCAGGCCGGCCGCGATAAATTCCAATTTGAATTCAGATATGACGCTAATGACGCGCCGGAGGATTTACGCCCGGCTCGGGCCGCCCGAGGGCCGTCGGGAGCCGGCCGTGCCCTCCGGCACTCATCCATCAGGTGGGGCAAACAGCCGGAAACGGTGCATCCATGCCAACCGTCCCCGCTGACGAACAGCGGCACAGCGGTGGATCCACACGGCCCCGGTCAGCATGGGCACCAGCCGACACCACCCGGCACTAGCCGGCACTACTCGGCTCCATCGAACCCAATTCGACACCAGCCGACACCACTTGGCACCACTCGTCACCATCCGACTAAACCCGGCAACAGACGGCACTACCCACCCGGAGTAGCTGGTGCACTGCCGAACCGGTCGCAACTGACACCACCCAACATTACCCACAGTCATCGGCCGAAATTACATATATGAGTAGACACCTGCTGGTAACAGCCGATTTCGTTGGAAACTGACCGGTATTTGGCACTTAACTCTTCGCGCCAGATCAAACCAATGCGGTCTGAGTGGTCGGGTGGTCAAATGGCCTGACTCGCTCCGGGGCGAGGGCCATGTGTAGGGGTCGCAAGCTGAAATTCACGCCGATATATATATATATACATATATATATATATATATATATATATATATATAGATATATATATATATATATACATATATATATACATATATATATATATATATATATATAAATATATATATATATATATACATATATATATATATATATATATATATATACATATATATATATATATATATATATATATATATATATATACACATATATATATATATATATATATATATATATCTATATATATATATATATATCATGCAAGTAAATAGAAATAGTAAAAACAAGAACAAAAATCGGTGCTATCTATTCCTACCAGTGTATCATTGCTGCCGTACGCCAGTAAAGCATTGTTCGGATGTGCTGACATCTAGCCAACCAGCGCCTGTCAACAACAGAAGCATTGCTGATTCACATTCGATGCTCGTTGCATGTTTTTCAGCGCCAATGAAAGTATGCAAAGCCACAGAAAGGCCGTCACACGAGGCCGTATCACGGCATATCCTGCGCCTCCGAGCGTTACCTCATCAGCTCGGCAAAATGGAGGCGCCCTAAAAATGGTGCGAAGCCAAAGCTGCACCTCTACCGCGACACACATCTCGTCCACCCATCTTCGCATAAGCAAACCATGGTCAAATTGGAAAAGAAATACAGTGCGCATAGTGGGTGCCATTAATATTCTGACTGATCAGGTATGGAGGTATACGATCAAACGAGAAAATGTATGGAGGTATACGATCAGGTATGGAGGTATACGATCAGGTATGGAGGTATACGATCAGGTATGGAGGTATACGACCAGGTATGGAGGTATACGATCAGGTATGGAGGTATACGATCAGGTATGGAGGCATACGATCAGGTATAGAGGTATACGATCAAACGAGAAAAGGTATGGAGGTATACGATCAGGTATGGAGGTATACGATCAGGTATGGAGGTATACGATCAGGTATGGAGGTATACCATTAGGTATGGAGGTATACGATCAAACGAGAAGAGCAGTATGTCAGCTGTGACGTCAGCTGAGAAGGCGATCAGCGAACATCGACCAGGGCCCTGGTTTAATTCTCTTCACAGGAACTATAAGCCTAGTTGCCGCAACTTCAGCTGGTGGGGTATCCCAACTTGCTGCTTACCTTGATCAATGATCTGCTTGATTGATTGATGACTTGGGCTTATATGAGTATCAACTGCTGGTGGTGTTATAGCGGCCATGATTAATGATCTGATGACATGAATAACACTGACTTATTTCAGCCGCCCTCAATCGGCAACCACATACCTGGTCTGGCTTTACCTGACCGGCGCCGATACAGCCTATCCTGAGCTGAGAAACACCACACCGGGCTGTCCTCAGTGGCACAGCTCCAGCCAGAGTCCATGGCCAGTGGCACACTCTGTGTGGCATGGCATGGCATGGCACAGTCCATGGCACACTCTGCGTGAGCAAGGCCTGCTGAGCAGGCGCCGGACCTTTGCTGACCGCTGACTCGTGCCGTGTATGGACAAGGGCAGGCAGATGCTGATGGCATGGACAGACCGGCCCTCTTTGTTGTGCCAGATGTGGTGGCACGGATAGACCGGCCTCCCGTGGTGTGCCTGATGTGGTGGTATGGATAGACCGCCGCCCCTTCCCATCCCACGGCGTTGTGCCAGATGATGGTGGTTCGGATAGACCGGCCTCCCGTGGTGTGCCAGATGTGGTGGTACGGATAGACCGACCTCCCGTGGTGTGCTAGATGTGGTGGTACGGATAGACCGGCCTCCCCTGGTGTGCCAGATGTGGTGGTACGGATAGACCGGCCTCCCTGGTGTGCCAGATGTGGTGGCACGGATAGACCGGCCTCCCGTGGTGTGCCAGATGTGGTGGCACGGATAGACCGGCCTCTCGTGGTGTGCCAGATGTGGTGGCACGGATAGACCGGCCTACCGTGGTGTGCCAGATGTGGTGGTACGGATAGACCGACGCCCCTCCCCATCCCACGGCGTTGTGCCAGATGTGGTGGTACGCATAGACCGGCCTCTCGTGGTGTGGCAGATGTGGTGGAACGGATAGACCGCCGCCCCTCCCCACCCCACAGCGTTGTGCCAGATGTGGTGGTACGGATAGACCGGCCTCCCCTGGTGTGCCAGATGTGGTGGCACGGATAGACCGGCCTCCCATGGTGTGCCAAATGTGGTGGTACGGATAGACCGGCCTCCCGTGGTGTGCCAGATGTGGTGGTACTCCCACTAAACCTCACCACGCTTCTCAACGATGAACACCCAACATTACACGAACATATCTTCCACTTCCTTTCAACAACACGCATATTGGAACAACTGTGAAGTGGAAAAAAGGAACAAAAAGAGACATGGAGAAAAAAAACAGATATATGTGTGCGCATACATACATATTTTGTTTAAATCCATGATCCCTAAGTGCCTATATTTTTTCTTGAAATGTTCACTCCAAACGGCACTGACCCGACCCCCACCCTCTGCACCCCATACCCAAAGCAGCACCGTCCGGACTGGCTTCTCTTCTCGTCATTCTTCACAACTGCGCCTTCTTCAGCATCTGACCAACCTACAGCCTCAACTTCAAGACAGCCCATCACACCTCTACCCAGCTCTACTCTGTTATCTTCAAACTACCTAACTTCGGCACCTTACATCAAGTCAACCTTACCTATCCTATTCCTTCTACCCCCGACTACGTCGTTCCATGAACCATGACCCACCACCACATTCATCTACACACTACCGGAAACAGCCGACATCACCACACGGTGGCAGGCTGGCCAAATTCACACACACACACACACACACACGGATAGACCGCCGTCCCTCCCCACCCCACGGTGTTGTACCAAATGTGGTGGCACGGACAGGCAGACTGATGGTGTGTCAGACATGGTGGCACATACAGGCAGACTGATGGTGTGTCAGACATGGTGGCACAGACAGGCAGACTGATGGTGTGTCAGACATGGTGGCACAGACAGGCAAACTGATGGTGTGTCAGACATGGTGGCACAGACAGGCAGACTGATGGTGTGTCAGACGTGGTGGCACGGAAAGGCCGGCCCTCGTGTTGTGTCAGATGTGATAGTACGACCCACGAGGCATTATCCGCCCTTCAAGATAACACCCGCACTTCCAACGGCCACCACGTACACGAGAAGTAACAGCGCCTGGTGCGTCACATCCAGAAAGCCCAGCAATTCCAAGCGATATCCATCGTCCCAAAGAAAATGTTTGTCCTAGAAGATACTTTTCCCGACACCATTGCTGTGGTCAGCAAATATGGGTGTTGAAGCACCGTACAGCCCAAACACCTACTTCGCTGGTCTGCTTGGGAGCTATATGACCAATGATGTCGATGCGCCCTAAAGACCAAATAACCAACCAGCTGGTCTGGGAGCCAGCTGCTACCACACTAGTATTCATATGTTCCATTTTGGAAGGCGGTACTCCCCCGGCAGTATGGAAGTGTTCGAGCAGTTAATCATCTCCCAGTGCTATCCTTCTATTCACGGAAACACTAGCAGCCAGTATTCAACAACATTCCTCTTTCCTTAGAGTCAGCCGTGGGCAACCGCCGCTGCCTCTATTTTGATGACAAGCCACATACCCGCTCGGCAGTAATATGTTCTATTCTGAGAACCACCCACAGCCTGAAATGCTCCGTCAGACAGCAATAACCCGCCAGACAAGAGAGAAAAACCCACTCGCCCTGTACCGAGTAGCAGCACTGCAGATATACGAGTTCTGCAGCGGCCGCCTCCCCCGTTTCGGGAGGCGCGCTCCGGTCGGCCGAGGCGGTCCGTTTCCGGGGGCGGCCTCCGACTCGCCAGTTGGCCTCTGCCCCGGGCAGCCTCACCAGCATACGGTCGGCGTCGACAGCGCAGGCGGGCCGACGTCCAAACGACGCCACCCACAATAATCGAGTAATTTATGGCCGCTCTTTGACAGGGTTTCGTCGCGCAGAACGAAGCCGCGCGCAATGGGCCGAGTCCGGGCGGACGGCCGAGCTGAGGAGAGCGGCGCGCGACCAGCGTGCGAGTTGGTCCGTCGCAGAGACGCAGAGACAGAGCAGCCGGCGAGGGTGGCGCACCCTGCGCCAGTGAGGAGAGCCAGTGAGGAGAGCTTTCTACGGGAGGATTCAGCCGGCCAATGAGTAATTTCGGTGCGAGGGTGACTAGACCAGGGTGAGGTTCTACTGAGAGCGCAGGGGAAATTAGGGTAGGGTGATGATATACTGAGAGTGCAGGGGAGACTAGGCCAGGGCGGGGCTCTACTGAGAGCGCAGGGGAGATTATGCTAGAGCGAGGCTCTACTGGGAGCGCAAGGGAGCATTTGAAGTGAAAATAAAAGACGTAAGGCGGAAATGTTAAAGGCAAGTCTTTGTGCATATTGATGTACTTCGTACTGGCAATGAAAATGTGCTTTTCACCCACCTATATCATTTCCATTTGAGATGAACACAACGGTTGTTGCCTAGGCTTCAATCACCAGCGAAAACATTCTGCATTTACGCTGACGAATGGTGTACGTGCATTTGTGGTACAAAAACAGTCGCGGGGTAAATGAAGTGAACGAAACGCACATATATAATTTGGTAGCGCGGAACGGAAAATTAACGGAGAATCAAGGATTCAGGTTTGATATTTCCCAAGCCGAATTTATGTTGTCATAAAATTGTCTTGTCCTGAGACGCCAATTCGATAAATAGTATTTCACATGCTCCTAACGTTGTCCTATGGACAACTGGCTTTTGGAGAACTTCGAACCCTAGGTAAGCATAGTCAATGAGACCGTTCCAAGCGCATGATGGTCATTGAACGATTTCAGCTGGTCTGGAGAACACCTTGAATACCCCACGCATTACTTTTTACAAAGTTAATTATATTCTAATCGCTCCGTGTCTATGCAGTCTGAGACGCAGTCATCAGCTGACTGAAATGCTGCATGTCTCGCCAGACTTGGAGTCCGTGTTTGGTTGAAGACTGTGTTCCTGTGTTCCAGCTGTGTTTCATGTTTCGTGTGTCATGCGAAACCGGGGACCAAGGCAGGGATATAAAAGCAACTATGACTGGAGGCGAATAAACACCTTGACAGGGAAATCGTTATCCGAATGCGTCCTTCAGAGACGTAAAAGGTAAAGTGAGGGCGAGCATATTTTTTATTTTGGTGGACGGATTTTTAGAATGCAAGCTAGCATTACAATGACACTAATTTGCCGCAAGTTACGATACCTAACCTATTGCATACAATGACAAAATATTCCATGCTGCAGAACTCAGGATATAACATTGGTAAGGAATATTCAGTCTGTTATTTATCGTATTTTCCTTTCACATGCATAACCAATATATTGCCCGTTTGGCTCTTATTAAGCCTTAAACCTACGTGCCCATTTTGTACATGCTGCATACACGAAAAAAAATTACGGTTGATAGCCTAACTCAACTATAGTGGACCTATCACATTCCCAATGCTCATCTTGTCAGATATAGACGTTATTGTCTTATCCCCACGCAGGTAAGCACAGGCTTCAGAGCATTAATTGCATGAGCCCTCCTGTTCACCGAACTGCATTGGTCGCAATTAGTAATCATGTTCTGTAGTCCAAGACCGTGATGTAAACTTCAGGCCCAGAGGTGGGGAATCATTTAGTCTTCATGTCTCTCTGAAATCCAAAATCATTTCAGGTATAATGGCCAGTAGAGATGCAGATTCGTAAATTTAGAAGGGCCTTGCATGGGCGGACGAACTGGTGGTACCATGCATGTACAGCAGCCATCACGGATGATGCAGGCTATTTCACCGGACAACACTAGCAGATCCAGTGGAGGTCAGGGAGTACGCTCCAAACGACGTGAGAGCGTGGTAAAGTCAAGGAAGGAAGCTCAACTCCTACTAAAAAAAAATAAGCGGCTGCCGCCCCCAGCCCAAACGACAATTCTTGGTTCACCTTGGTGTTACCAGTTCAAGAGACCAGATAATCTCTGAACAGGATCCGACGAGGAATCGTCCCCGGGATTTCAACAAGGCTCCTCGTCAGGCTGACGGACGTCAGACGGAACGGCGCAACGTCCGGGACAGCCAGCTGACGCTGACGGACGTCAGACGGAACGGCGCAACGTCCGGGACAGCCAGCTGATGCTGACGGACGTCAGACGGAACGGCGCAACGTCCGGGACAGCCAGCTGACGCTGACGGACGTCAGACGGAACGGCGCAACGTCCGGGACAGCCAGCTGACGCTGACGGACGTCAGACGGAACGGAACAACGTCCGGGACAGCCAGCTGACGCTGACGGACGTCAGACGGAACGGCGCAACGTCCGGGACAGCCAGCTGACGCTGACGGACGTCAGACGGAGCGGAACAACGTCCGGGACAGCCAGCTGACGCTGACGGACGTCAGACGGAACGGCGCAACGTCCGGGACAGCCAGCTGACGCTGACGGACGTCAGACGGAACGGCGCAACGTCCGGGACAGCCAGCTGACACTGACGGACGTCAGACGGAGCGGAACAACGTCCGGGACAGCCAGCTGACACTGACGGACGTCAGACGGAACGGCGCAACGTCCGGGACAGCCAGCTGACGCTGACGGACGTCAGACGGAACGGCGCAACGTCCGGGACAGCCAGCTGACGCTGACGGACGTCAGACGGAACGGCGCAACGTCCGGGACAGCCAGCTGACACTGACGGACGTCAGACGGAGCGGAACAACGTCCGGGACAGCCAGCTGACGCTGACGGACGTCAGACGGAACGGCGCAACGTCCGGGACAGCCAGCTGACGCTGCTGAGCATCTGGTAACAGACGTAGCTCTCGGACCAGTGTAGTGGCAATGTGTAGTGGTATGTAATATACCAGCCACAGGTAACTCTGCCAGCCGGCGAGCTATAGCCGGCACTGATGCAGCATAGTGATGACTGAGGTGAACTGATAATGCTGAATAGCGCTGCTGTCCTCGTATTTGAACTGAATGTTGCCTTTAAATTGTGAAATGGTTGTTCGCATGATGACGAATACTAGCGTATTCATTCAGATTGGTGTCTCAGCGTGCGTCTGACCTGAGATTCTATGGAAAGCATGAACCATAAAACGTGCTGAGCAATATGAAGCGTGATGCCTTTCTCCCTTAAACCTTTCGAATTCCATCTTTCTCACGTCCATCTCTCTGGTTAGTCAGCCTTTCCGGCCGCCGCCGCCTGTTCCAATCGAGGTCAGCTAAGCTTTAAATCTTATTTAATCGCTGGAAACGTTCTGATCGCTGTTCGGGCGGACAATTTATATGCTAAGTAACACTGGAGAGAGCTCCCTCCTGTGAGAGCCACCCTGCAGTGTCGGGGGCGCTACCATATGCGACACGATATTGCTTTATCTTGAGGGAAGCTTCACTTTAAAATGTGTCTCCACATCGGCAGTCCTGGCTTCTTTCGACGGCGAGACAGCTTGGTACAGCACATTTAGTGTGACCATGACAATAAAGCCAGCGCAGCCTAATGTAGACAGCTACACAGTCTCTTCGATCCGCATTTGTCCAATGGCGCTCAAAGCAATACCGATCGCACTTTGGCTTGCAAACACAGACTGGTATGCAAATAAATGCAGAGAATACTGCACATGCGCAACAGTAATGATTGTAAATGGAATCAATGGAAGCCCTTATCAATGGAAGGGCTGACGTCGTAAACACGATACTTCGAAAACACTTATCACTGGGGCCCCGCCCCTTCTGCTTCAGGGCAAGAGGACCTCTTCAACGTTTCCTGCACGGATTTCTTGAAAGGTGAATTTTCCACGAAAATTGGGTTTTTCTCCCTCATTAGTTTCCAAAAGAAGGATACATCAGTGCCCACACCACTGCCTGCGCTCGTGCGCTCGTTTCCAATTTCAGCCACCAGGAGACGCAGCTTCGCCAGTCCAACCGAGGACTGTGCTAGAGCAGCAGCAGCAGTAGCAGCAGCAGTGTCTCACCGTGTCTTATGATACCAACCCAATACAACACCAAAACGTCACCAATACAGCACATCAGTCGTCCAGCCTCTGAGTACAGCTTTGAGAACAGCTCTGAGTACAGTCTCAGATCGGACCTGAGCCTATAATTTAGAGTCCATCCCCAGCCTGTCACTCAGAGTCCACCCTCAGAGTCCATTCTCAGAGTGGCCTCCGCACGTCCAGCGCCAGTCCATCGCGCCTGCAGCAGCACCGCAGTGCGCATCGGATGAGAGCCAGTGCGGCATCGGATGAGAGCCAGTGCGGCATCAGATCGGAGCCAGCGCGGCTTCCAACGACCCACCAATGCCCCGACCGCCGCAATGCACCGTCTGTATGCATAACCCGCTGTCGACATGGTTTAATTCGCGCGAGGCACGGCGCAAAGCGGCAATCTGGCTCTGGGACGGCGGGCAACAGCCACCGCCGCGGTCCCGCTCAGCAGCGTGATCTGGCTCTGGGACTGCAGGACACAGCCACTGCAGTGGTTCCGCTCAGCAGCGTGATCTGGCTCTGGGACGGCAGGACACAGCCACCGCCGTGGTTCCGCTCAGCAGCGTGATCTGGCTCTGGGACGGCGGAAGGCAGCCACCGCCGTGGTTCCGTTCAGCAGCGTGATCCGGCTCTGGGACGGCAGGACACAGCCACCGCCGTGGTTCCGCAACTGACTGGCTCTGGGACGGCTGAAGGCCGGTCCCGCTCAGCAGCGTGATCTGGCTCTGGGACGGCAGGACACAGCCACTGCCGTGGTTCCGCTCAGCAGCGTGATCCGGCTCTGGGACGGCAGGACACAGCCACTGCCGTGGTTCCGCTCCGCAGCGTGATCTGCTCTGACGGCTGAAGGCGACGCCGTGGTTCCGTTCAGCAGCGTTCCGGTAAATCTCACCTGCTGGTTGGCATTTCCTCGCTCACCAGCGTAATTTATCGTGGAAGGTGACATAGTCCCTTGCGGTGGGTAATCTCCCCGCTGTGTGGCGTAGTTCCCCACAGCAGTGTCTTCGCAAACCTCGGTATGAGCCTGCGGGAGGCGGTGTCTCTTCATGTTGTAGAACGCATCCTCCCATTCTCGAACGCATCCTAGTTCAGTGCTGAGCACTCCACATCTCATTGTCATCGCATTGAACCATGCGGGATCCATGATATAAAAGATCGGCCATAGTAAGCATGGACACCTGTCTTCCGAAGAACCGCATTCGTTGAGCTGAGAACCGAGGGAACACGAAAAGAACGTGCCTCATTGTCAGTGGGGTATCACAACGAGTGCATGTTGGCTTGTCCTCGTTTCGCAGAAGGTATCCGTGGGTGGCATAGATGTGCCTATCCGCATCCTGGCGATTATCACCTCCTGTCGTGAATCTCTGGATGTTGATTCCCATCGCCTCCGCCTTAGTTTTGTGGTTCTCAGGTCGCTTTGACCCGATGAGCCCCAGGCTTGTTGCCACTTTTCATATAAAAAATGCATTAATTGTTTGGCCCAGATATTCCTCGGGAAGAGGAATATCTGAAGTAGACTGGAGTAATACCCGAGTAGACTGGTTGCGGGCAGCACGTTTCGCTGCTTGGTGAGCCAACTCGTTCCCCACTATTCCTACATGACTAGGTATCCAACACAGTATCACATTTTTACCGGCTCCCTTAAGCTTGGTTTGATGTAATAAAACGTCCTGCACGATTGGGTCATGCGGACAAAACGTCTTTATTGCGATGAGGCTACTAAGCGAGACTGACAGTATAACATGTTCATAGCCACTTCCTACTTTGATAAAGCCTCCATGATTGCTGAAAGTTCGGCCGTATAGACCAATCAATGAGGAGGTAGCATGAACGGTCTGGTCGCAGACTCGCATACCAAAGCACAGCCATGCCATCACTAGTCGTTGAACCGTCGGTGTATGTAGCAGTGCGTGTGGAGTAGTTGTCGAGGTGTTCTGGTGGATTTCGCCGAAACATCTCGGGAACGATGTCTTCCTTCCGAGTGTCTCAGAGTGGTGTCGACAGAGGCCTGTGCCAATTCCCAAGGTGGAATGGGCAGTAGTTCTATTTTCCTGATGCTGCGCATCCTAATCCTATTTCTTTCCGCCAGTTCGTGCAACTGCACACAGAAGGGAAGCGGAGCGAGACCACGACTTCCCAAGAAAAGCGCCAGCGTACGGCTCGAAAACAGGGCTTGGTAAGCCGGATTCTTAGGGAGCTGTCTCATTCTGCACGCATAGCCCAGTCCGAGCTATCCTCTTCTCAGGGCAAGCGGTAATTCATGAGCATCTGCCAACAGGCTCACAGTTTCGGGACGTGCGAAATGCTCCTGTGGGAATCGGCAAGGCGGCGTGGTGAACAGTGTCGAGGATGCGTTTGTTGGCTACAGAGGCACAGTCATAAACATAACAGTAATAGTCGGGCTTAGAGCGGATCAGCGATCGGTACAGGAGTAAAAGTGTAGTCTTATCTGCACGGTAAGTACTGCGGGCGACACACTTCATAATGTTCAATGTTTTCCAGCACTTCCCCGCAGCGCTGTCAGGTGGTTTTGTACGTGAGATGAGAGTCAAATAGAACACCCAAAAACTTCGCTGGTGGCTGAAGAGGGTATTTGTTCTCCATAGAGGTGACTTGTCAGAGCTTGGCAGGTGCGGCGGCGACAGAAATGCCGTCCAACAGTTTCGTCCGCGTGTTCGCCTACCACGTCTTCAGCGGAAGCTGGCGCCCTTGGTGCTAGTGTCCGCGTGCTCGCCTACCACGTCTTCAGCGGAAGCTGGCGCCCTTGGTGCTAGTGTCCGCGTGCTCGCCTACGCACGTCTTCAGCGGAAGCTGGCGCCCTTGGTGCTAGTGTCCGCGTGCTCGCCTACCACGTCCTCAGCGGAAGCTGGCGCCCTTGGTGCTAGTGTCCGCGTGCTCGCCTAGCACGTCTTCAGCGGAAGCTGGCGCCCTTACGGGAGAATTCCACCGCCTTGTTCAATGCATCTCGTCGCATTTTCGAACGCATCCTACATGTTGTCAAGCAGACGAAGATCACACAGCACGCCACCATTGTGGCCAGGGCTGGATCGGTGCTTTGTAATCCTGGATGTGGAGAGAAATTTTTCGGGTACTCAAATACAGAGTATATTTTCTTCCAAACTGCGAAATCAGAATTTCAGCTTGCACTTCCAAGCGAAGCTTAGTCACTTTATCACAGAGCAGTTCATTGTCAAGCAGCACAATTAAACCTTCAAATGAGAAAAATGAGAGGATAATTTTCTGGCGAGGATAATGTTCTGGATGCGGGAAAAAAATCCAGGAACAGCCTATTTTTCCAACCCTGACCGTGTTTGATATTACCTAACCCGGTGCAGTTCGCATGTGCATTCCTGGGGCACCCTCGCTCATTGTC
Organism: Ashinkailepas kermadecensis; assembly: GCA_034440615.1. Taxonomy (NCBI): domain Eukaryota; kingdom Metazoa; phylum Arthropoda; class Thecostraca; family Neolepadidae; genus Ashinkailepas; species Ashinkailepas kermadecensis. The sequence continues at coordinate 211,230 of JAOTOM010004953.1, forward strand.
AAGCATTCCACCTATTTGGTGCGCATGCGTGTGCCCGCGGACATGGTTCACCAGAGTGCACCATCACGTGATCTCGCATTTTTTCATCCGGGCCGAATAATGTTGCGTAATAAACATTTCCCCGAAGCATAGTCCACCGCCGCATTTCATCCGCTGCCCTTTGCAATTCCACGTGGTTTTACGGCAATCTCCGCGCTCAGCCGAACTCACCAATTCGATGCCGGAAGCTCACACAACTACGCCCTCTCCGCGAGGCCAACTGTTGCAATGTTCCCAAATGAAAAGATGTGTTTGGCAGCCATGCCGCGGGACGACGCGCCGTGCCGTGCGGCGGGGGAGGGGTGAGCTCCTCTGGCCGCTCGTAATTGAGTCAGGTCAGGGAGACTAGTCGGACCTCACGCACAAGACAAATGCGAAAAGTTAAATCCCTCCGAAAAGTTGCTTCATTTAACTTGCAGGCCACTTTGCAATTCAGATTTCCTGGAGAGGCTGCAGGCTAGGCAGCAGTTGGGATGGGGCGATCAGTCAGGCGCTGTGCAGCGTGAATAGCGCATGTATTGAATATTTGCAGTCGTGTGGCCACCATGTATAGGAGGCGCTGAAACTCCACTTCGAAGTCGTTCAGCATGTGCATCACAACCTCGCAGCATTCGCCAGCACCTTTCTGGCTGAGCCAAATCGATGGAATACTTAAACTTGCTGCAGCCGATCGCGATTGCTAAAAAACGGCGATGAGAATAAATTGACAGTATTAACTTCACCCAGCCGACTGGTGCGAAATGAGCGCGCTCCGCCGCCGGGACGTTCGGTAAGGAGTCGGGCGAGGCGTCCAGCAGGCAGCCGCTGTGGGGCGTGGCGGCGCTGAAGGTGGGACAGGGGAGAGGCATCCACACACCGCCAACACACCGCCAACACACCGCCAACATACCGCCAACACACCGCCAACACGCCGCCAACACGCCGCCAACACGCCGCCAACACACCGCCAACACGTCGCCAACACACCGCCAACAGCCAGCCGCAAGCAGCGCCAAAGCCGACACGGCAACAGGTGAAGGCAATCACGCACATCAAAAGGCCGGGCGTGGTCAGAGAGTCGCCCGAGGGTAAACAAACTGCGTCAAAGCGCCACCGACGAGGTCTCCGGGTCTCCAGTCACACCAACCCTACCCTTCCACACCCGGTTTCTTTGCATATCAGTGCCATCTGGAAGCTGACGAGTGTCATCTGGATACGGGTGACATATGGATACGGGTGACACATCTTGGTTTACCAACAGATGAGGTCTTTTGGTCTGTTGCCAGGAAAGACCTCCTGGTTTCCCGACAAGCGAAACTTCTCAGTCTCCCAACAGACAAAGTGTTCTGACCTCTCAGTCCCGACAGGTGCAACCTCCTCGTCTCAGAACAGGCGAGACCTCTTGGTCTCAACAGGCGAAATATCTTGGTCTCCGAAGAGGCGAGATGTCCTGGCTTCCCAACAGGCGAGATCTCCTCGTTTCAAAGCAGATGAGACCCCTTGGTCTTCAGACAGGCGAGATCTCCTGGTTCCCTGACAAACCATGTCCTTAAATCTCTCGCCAGACGAGCATATCTGTTCTGCCGAGAGACGAGATAACTTGGTCTGGAGGTAGAAAATGTAATGACTGGCTCCCGTAAAATTGCTTGGCTCATCTGTCTCAAATTGTTTTTTCGTACCGACTTGGGGAGAATGCAGATTGGGCTCGAACATAAGGGAACTTCGAAGTCGTTATGTCTACTTCATTGGTATTGCCATGTAGCTGCCTTTAAATTGCCGAAGGTAGTAATATATCGCATGCGCTTGTGGTCAAGCTGGCGGCTTTTTATTCATGCAATTCGATCATGATCACCATGACAATGTTCCCCGATATTCCGATAGGCGAGCATCTATACTCTCCTAAGAGACGGCTGTTCTTGGTCTCCCGACACATCAGCCCTGGTATGTGGACGCATGGTCTCTCCTGGTATCTGGACAGATGATCTCCCTCGATCTCATGAACTATCCCCTGCGCGTTCACCAACAGATTGGGTTTTTAAACGGCCGGCTACAGAGGTATGGGCAACCCATACTCCGGTGTCCAGATATCCACAGCTCCCAGTACACGCCACCACGTCTGCGATCCAAATTATCTTGGGAACTAGGAGCTGCAAGCTGCCTTCCAGCATTTACTTGGAAGGCTACCGCATTGTCACTGCAGACTCCGCAACACGAACTATCGACGGGCAGCTGCGCAACGCACCATCGTACCCATGCATATTTATACATCGTCCCAATTGCATGAATAGCGCCGCGGAGAACTTGAACGGCGCAGCGAAACTATTGCAGCCGTTAACTCCCAGCCACGCGGCACACTCGGAATGCCCAATGACATATCCGGTCACAAGTTGGATGACGCCGGAAAACTTCCGGCAAGTGGGCAACTTCACTGGCAAGTGCGTCGTCGTTCAAAGCGGGGCTAATGCTAACGTGGTGTGTCCTGAGCGTATGCAATGCACTCGATGGTGGGGTGAAGGCGGGAGGACAACATTCGACAGGGAAACTCACAGATGAACCCGATATATATAAAACCGACTTTTATATTTACAGTGTTAAAGCTCAATTACATACATACAGGATTCATCCGTATTTTGATAGCTCTAGCAAAACGCATGTTAGTGTATTTCAGCACACACTGACACGCATTTATTCGTAGTAATGTATTCGAATTCGTAGTATTCGTGGTAGTGTGCTGTGACAAAAGCATTTGCGAGAATAAATAGTAATTTGCATTACGTTGCTATATAATTACCATGTCACCAACATGCCGGGTATGTCGCAAGCAAAATTTTATTTTAAAGGTCTCACTTTTTCGGACGCCCCTGCTCGTTGATCGGAGAAATCGAAATACCATTGAATACCCTGTCGTGTCGGTGTGTTTTAGCCTGAACACCATAAAATACTTGAGGCTCAGAGTGCCTGACTCGAAACACCACGGAACACCATGAGGTGCAGGGCGTTTTAACCGAAACACCAACGAATATTTTGAGGTCCAGAGTGCTTTAATCGCCAAATTCTCACGTGTGAAGCTCATGTTGTCGGTGGCTGACGTCACCTGCCGACCAACCAGCCCCAGCCGGGTGACGCCACGTCAGGGCGGTGTCAGTGCGATGACGTCACGTCAGCGTGGCGCCAGTGCGGTGGCGCCGCGCCAGCGTGGCGCCACGCCGGCACGGTGGCGTGCGGGGCAGCGGCAGCGGGCCGGCGTCAGTACGCGGCCGTGTGAGCTGGACTACAATGGCCACCTGCAACGCGAAACAGACGCGCGGCCGTCTCGGCCTGTCCGGCGGCCGACCGGGGCAGTGGCGCGCATTGTCCCGCCGGCCCAAGGTCCCCGCAGTGGCGGCGAAAAAAGCGCGCCACGCCGCGCCACGATGCCGCGTGCGCCAACAATGGAGTCGGCCGGCCTTGGCGCGCGGCGGATCTGCATGACATACACGCTGCCTCCCAGTGATAGCCGGCTGCAATCCGGAAATGCAGCCCTCCATTATGTGCATGCAACGCACGTGTGGCGACGGCCGACATGCCCTGCGCGAGGAAGGAAACGCAGAGAAGAGAGAAGGACGAAGCAGAAGACGGATGATGTAGAAGAAGGTGAAGTGGAGGAGGCGAAAGTGGATGTGTGTTGTAAACGAAAGGAGAAAGAAAACAATGTGCACTGCATTACCAGTGTAACAAATGCATCTCCGAGACTAAACAACTGACCAACGAGAAAATAAATATATCTATAGATCTAAAAAAAAACCCTATCGAATCTAAAGATAAATCGGAAGCCGGCAGGCGGAAGATGTAGCCAAAGGAAAAGCGTGAAGGTATGAAGCTATCCAAGTGGAAATATCAAGAGGCAGCTTCTTACCTCGCGGCTAACGTGTGCCTTGTATTGGTTTCGTCTGGCATATACATGTATGCGATTTGCATCTTTGAACGCTGATCCAATCCGCCTACAAACGCGCAAATCCTGTCATCTTCCCAGTAGGTGTGAGGAATAGCAAAGGACGCTGGTAACTCAATATTACACGCAGCGCCCGACTTACTCAGTCCCGGTACCCCGACCACCTGCGACCACCTGCGACCATCTGCGACCTTTAGACGTGGCTCTCTTTGACCCCGACGCTCTGGTTGAAGTGTTTGGCTGGTTGGTAATCTGTTTTGAAGAATTGTGTCGACCGCTTGGGTCATTTAGAGTCGCGTTTTGAATCGCACAGAGCTAACAAGTTCAGGACGGTGGTCATTGCACGTTCAGGACGGTGACAATTGCACGTTCAGGACGGTGGCCATTGCACGTTCAGGACGATAACCATCGCACGTTCAGGACGGTGGTCCTTGCACGTTCAGGACGGTGGTCATTGCACGTTCAGGACGGTGGTCATTACACGTTCAGGACGGCGACGCGTCGGACCAAGTGTACGCTTATCAGATGGTGAACGATCAGGAGTTACGAACTTCGCACCGTGTCGGCCAGAGGTCGAGTTAGCAGGCGGCTCGAAGCGTGGCATTCCAGTGTTGGCGGCGCCGGGTTATCGTCCCAGTTGGACCAAGACACCGCTCAGCTCCGCAGCTCTCCTGGATCCAGTGCCGATAGCGGCTATCTCGTGCGTGGAGCCGTTACGACAGCGCTGTTTCGCCAAAATGCCGACGTGCCGCAGCGCTACCCCAGAGCGGCCCCGCCGAGAAGCAGCCCCGCCCGACCTCGTCAACGCTAAATAACGCTGAGCTTATCTCCGCGCTGAACCGAGAGGAACAAGGCTGCTATGCGCGCCCAAACGGTCGTCTGCTAGCCAGGACGATGACAGTCGAGGGCTGTCCACGATGACTCGGCTGACCGGCAGACCGCGGACGGCTGGGGCTGGGGCTGGGGCTGGGGCTGGGTCAGGTCAGCTGAGGTCAGGCCTCGCCGCGGGGAGCGGTCCGGTCCCGTCCAGCCCGGTCTCGCCGCGGATGCGCCGGGTTCGAATCAATAGCGAAACACCAGTCCGCAGGCTGTCGTCCATTCCGCCGCCGCTTTTATCAGCCGGACCATTTTATGTACCCGTCTGAGTTATGAGCCACCGTAACTCAGATGCACCAACCTATCTCTTCAGTTTATGAGGCCGGCCGGCTGTGGAAGTTTCGAAGCTCAACAGACAGTTGGCAGCCGCGTGGCCGGGCTGGGGGACAGGTCGGCGCCGGCTCTGTGACACACACGTGCGCTTTGTCGGTGCTCGTGTGTGGCAGTCGCCGCACGGGGAGCACAGTCTGCCCGGCGCCGACAGAGCACCGTCTGGGGGCCTGGTCGGAGTGACAGTGGGCCGCGCCAGAGCCGGCCTGGCGCCGCGTCAGAGAACTGAACTGCCCCAGCGCCGCACCACTGGTCACCGTCGGCCAGCAGCGCCCATTGACTGCGGCACGTGAACTGACCCGTCTCGCCCGTTCACAGGAGGGAGCTGACATGCCACAGTATTGACCTGCTGCGTGTGAACTGACCCGTCTCGCCAGCTCACAGTAGGGAGCTGACCTGCCACAGTATTGACCTGCGGTGCATGAACTGACCAGTCTCGCCCGTTCGCAGGAGGGAGCCGACTTGCTTCAGTACTTGCCTGCGGCGCGTGAACTGACCCGTCCCACCAGGCCCAGAGGGAAATCATCTGCCATAGTCCACCACAGGGAGCTGACCTAGCTGACTTCGCTCGCAAGTAACTGACCTAGTTGACTTCGCTGGCAGGTAGATGATCTACCCTGACTTCGCTGTTAGAGAACTGATCTGCCTTTGCAGATCTGGCTGATCGCGTCATGACGAGATATTTTGCCGGTTCAGACCATCTGCAAAACCGTTTGATCAATATTTTTTTAGCAAACGTACGTTGCTATCCCAAGGTCAGACGATCATGATTTGATAGGATGCAGATTTGATGAACCTCCAAGGATTAGCAGAGGTACAAACACAAATTGAGCAATTATTTTGGATGCATATTCAGCCTCTGAAACGGAAATAAAAAGGGTATCCGTTGAGGTATATTAGATAGAAGTTTTTGGGTTTGTCAGAATGAATGCCATGTTTGCACCATTGGTGGCTTAGCTTGACTAGTCCTTGGTTTGACCATATTTCCATCAGCCTGTTACGTCCCACACTTGAAAACTTTCCGTCGAAACTCTTCTATGGTCAAATCGAGAAGCTTCAATGTTGTTTAGCCTGACGTTCCGGTCTGTCCATGTCAATAAGAATTGTTCGTTCCTGCTCTGTAATCGCAGGTCACGCTCACCCTGCCGTACGGAGAAATGACCGTCCATTCGGCGTCAGCTCGCCCCAGGCTTTCCATTGTGTTCCCGCAGGCCGTAAATGGCTCTCAAAGGCATTACAAGGCAACTGACAGTGCTACTGGCGCTTTTTCCTTTCGTGAAACACCGCGCCCTGGGTATAAATGCTGGTGATTTCCTACATCTCCACCGCTTCGAGTCGAATGTGTCGTCGCTTTTCCACGCCACTGGGCCAGCTGAAGTAATGGAGCCTGGGGCTACTTGCATGGTGATAGCTGCCCAGTTTTATTGCCAATATCGAGAGGAAGAGAGAGAGTGCTTCTGACGACCCGCGCCCTATAATGGAATAAAAGTTTCATCCGCCTCCAGAGCGGAAGGGCGCGCGGAAAATTTTGCTAGTTGGAAGTGACAGCCGGCCGGAATTTCATCCAACTGAAGCGGGTTATGTAAAAAAAAAACGACCGTCTATCTCCATGGAACGGTCTGCCAGAAAGCACTCTGCTTGCAGCCGGTCGATTGTTATCGTTACGTTTCTAACGCTATTCGTTTGCCTACGGAAACCAATGCAATGTAATTTACTCAGCAATGCTCCAAACTTTAAATTCACTTCACTATTCCGAGTGAGATAAATTAAGATTAGTAGCTTGTCTGCACGTTCTCTAACGAAAACATGATACGATTTTCAAACATCATAGCATATGCCAGGGTTTTACCCAAACGGCTCTTCGGCAGCTCGATATTTTGATAAAAATATCGGCGAAATGAATTGTGCGAGGATAAAACGCATAGTATCGCCCAATAAAAATAGCCCAAAATTTCTGCGAAATCCAGACCGCGCTACGACGCCTCGCTCTTGGGTCGCCTCTCGCCATTATTTTCCTCCCCTTTTCGTGGTTCTCCACCGTGCGCTAAAGTCCGCTCTTGCGGAATTCTCGAACGGCTGGATGTCTTTGGCGAACAGGACTAATCAGCACGTATGACAGGAGCGGGACCAGCGCGAAATCTAACGAGTTCGCCCGGCCTTCCGACCCACCAGCCGGTGAGAAGCCTAGCAAGGGAAAAAGAACCGTGCCAAGTCAGACTGGCGTCGTTGCTGCGGTACCCGGCGGCAACCCTCAGAGCACATACCCCCACCACCTATGCACACATTCCCTGGTGATTCCTCGCGGCGACGAACCTCCCCAACTAGATACCGGAACCGGAGATACTCTGGACACCCCACGGTGGTGCTGTCCTGGACACCCGCGGTTGTGCTGTCCTGGACACCCCGTGGTGGTACTGTCCTGGACACCCCACGGTGGTGCTGTCCTGGACACCCGCGGTGGTGCTGTCCTGGACGCCCCGTGGTGGTGCTGTCCTGGACACTCGCGGTGGTGCCGTCCTGGACACCCCGTGGTGGTGCTGTCCTGGACACCCCGTAGTGGTGCCGTCCTGGACACCCGCAGTGGTGCTGTCCTGGACACCCGCGGTGGTACTGTCCTGGATACCCGCGGTGGTGCCGTCCTGGACACCCACGGTGGTGCTGTTCTGGACACCCCACGGTGGTGCTGTCCTGGACACCCTGTGGTGGTGCGGTCATGGACACACTGCGATGGTGCTGTCCCGGACACCCGCGGTGATGCTGTCCCGGACACACCGCACCGATCTGCTCATTCCGCTGCAGAACGTGACTGCTCCCGTTCGAAGTGGAAACCGCGCGCCGTCACACAATCGAGGCCATATTTTCCACGACCAAATTATGAACAATTTTTATCTGCCTCATTGACATGCATCACGGATACCTTCAAAGTCATTTTAACCGCCTACTTTCAATCTAATTTTCTGCCTGTGGAGCTTTAAATTGGGCGACGGCAGGCCGGTGGGGCGGCGAGCGGCGGCAGACCCACCTTGCCGCCTGTGACCGTCACCCCGCGCTTCCTCGGGCTCCGGGCGGGCCTTCCGGCGGCGTCAGAATCAATAGCCGCCGCCGCGGATGCCACCGCAATCCCGGTTGCCGCGCGCTGATTAAAACCAAAACGGCTTCGGCGCCGGGCCGCGCCGCGCACTCGTCAAATGAAACTAATTTAACCGGTCCGAAAACCTTTACACGTAATTTGCCGTTCATTTAAATCGCCAATGATGAGCCGTAAATTTCGACAGGAAATGAGATTCTGGATTTAGCTGGCGGGCGGCGGAGCGGCGGCGACGAGCATCAGAGCAGGAAACATCGCCGGCCAACTTACGGCAGATTGCAGAATATGCGCCGAGTTACTGGAGCGACACCGGAATACGAGGCGACCCGGGGAAATTGGCGCGCCCGCCGTCGCGGTCGATTCCGAGATGCTAAGCTTGATTAGATTATTCGGCGAATGAGCCGGTCGCACTCAGCGCTGCGAGCCATTCGCAGTGACGGCGCAACGTCAAATCGGCCTGCCGACCCGTCCGGCCAACAGCGGCGCTTCAAAGCCGGGAAGACAATGCATTCCGCCAGAGATCAAGAGAGGAACGCTCTGGATAAATAATTGGTACACCATTCAAGCGATGAATGCAATGCATGCAGCAAGTAGGGCGTAAAACACCGAGGACCAGTGCAAATGGCAAGCAAACATGTACAAGTTCCATGCACACCGGACGCGAGAGTACAAGGGGTGAAGAACGCCACCAAATGCACGTCGCCCGTTTATTCATTTCCCCGTGCGTTTTGAACAGCGGATATGCACCCAAAAAAAAGTGAGAACGCACCAGCTCGAGTGTATCAAAAAGTCCGAAAGGCACCAAGGAAGATCGGTACACACCGAATACCACCAACGAGCAAAGAACATTTCTCCATGCACTGCCCAGTTACACGATGACCGGCGGTGGCCGGCAGGTCGGCTGTCGCGCTCTCCTGCCACCTCGCATGCGGACACGGTGTAGTGGTACTCACAAAAGGTCTAGTCTACTAGCGACGCGTTGACCTGCTGCCAATGGCGCGAGGCACTGGCGGCCACGTAGGCGGCCGGGTGGTGCCTGGCGTCCGAGGTCGGGTTCGCTCGGTGGTGCTGCGCCGCCGCCGCCGCCGCCGCCTGCGCCGCCGCCGCCTGGTTGAACGTGAAGTCCAGGTTGCCCTCCATGCTGAGCTCCTGCTTGATGATGTTGTCGACGTCGCAGTCGAAACCGCCTTGGAAGGTGTCCAGGTCGAGGTCGACCGGCATGTGGTTCTGCTGCAGCGCGCCCATCAGGTTCGACATGAGCTGCGAGGGCGTCTGCGGCTCGTCGGGCCGCGTCGCCGCCGATAACACGCGCATTGCTCCGCCGCTGCCGCCGCCGCCGCCGAACGGCTGGCCCAGCTGCGGCGGCGGCGGCGCGAACCCGCCGCCAGAGAAGCCGCCGTAGCTGCCGACCGACGTGGCCGGCGAGCCGGCCGGAAACGCCGCCGACGGCGAGGCGGCGAACGACGCCGACACGGCCGGGTTGTAGGCGGACGGCGAGGCGGCGTACGTGGTGGCCGCCGTGGGCAGCCGGCCGTACGGGTTGTCGGCGTGCGCGCCGTAGTGCTCCTGCACCGTCTGGCTAGGCGACATCGAGCTGACGCTGGCCGCCGGCGAGACGGACTGCGGCACACGGCGGCACTGTCACCGTCACGGTCACTGGCGCAGTCACTGGCGCAGTCACTGGCGCAGTCACAGGCGCAGTCACAGGCGCAATCATACGCCGTCACGTCACAGTCACAGTACGGTCACTGGTCCAGTCAGTCGCAGTTAGTCACAGGCACAGTCACAGGCACAGTCATAGGCGATCACACTCACAGTCACAGTCAGTCACTGGTTCAGTCACAGTCGCAGTCAGCTACTGGTTCAGTCACAGTCAGAGGTAGCCACAGGCGATCACACTCGCAGCCACGGACACAGTTAAAGGCGCAGCTGCACGCACTGAGGTAGTGCAGTCCTATCGTACAATCACGTAGCTGCATCGTGAACCCTGCCCTGTACGCACACAGATACAACTGTTGATGCGGAGACCATATTGAGAAGAAAAAACACGGCTAGAGCAATGAACGAGTGATTTCAAGCGCAAATAGACGCCATTTTAAGCTCCAAAAGCAGATGCGGATGGCGTCCTATGACTCCCATCCTCTCTCCATCCCTCCCACTTCTCTCTCTCTCCCCATCCCTCCCCCTTCTCTCCCCCCTTCTCTCCCCTTCTCTCCCCTCTCTCTCTCTCTCTCTCCCTCTCTCTCTCTCTCTCCTCTCCTCTCCTCTCTCTCTCTCTCTCTCTCTCTCTCTCTCCCCTCTCTCTCTCCCCTCTCCTCTCTCTCCTCTCTCTCTCTCTCTCTCTCTCTCTCTCTCTCTTTATCTTTTTTCTCTCTCTCTTCTCTCTCTCTCTCTCTCTCTCTCTCTCTCTCTCTCTCTCTCTCTCTCTCTCTCTCTCTCTCTCTCTCTCTCTCTCTCTCTCTCTCTCTCTCTCTCTCTCTCTCTCTCTCTCTCTCTCTCTCTCTCTCTCTCTCTCTCTCTCTCTCTCTCTCTCTCTGTCTCTCTGTCTCTCTGTCTCTCTGTCTCTCTGTCTCTCTGTCTCTCTGTCTCTCTGTCTCTCTGTCTCTCTGTCTCTATGTTCTCTCTCCGGTGGTGGTGCGTGTGGTATTTGAAATCCTGGTCGGGTGTTGCGCGGCCACTTCCATCCCACCGTTGCCCTGCCCTGCATCAATCAACACGGCAGCGGCTGCCGGCGAGTCGGCTGCGGTTGCGTCACGAGCTCGGCAGACACGGCCGCCAGATAGAGGCAGGTCAGGTTGACCGTCGGCGGCTCCGTTGAGGTAGGTCCAGGTGGGTGTGCCGCAGCCCGGCCGAGCTGAGGGTAGGTCAGGCCAGGACAGAGCGGCCGGAGGCTGAGGAAGACCAGGGCAGAGCAGGACGGGTGGCGGATCTGTTACACAATGCCTTGCGCCGCACCAAGCGCGGGGCGCAATTGGGACACAGAGCCGCAATCACGAACTGCCGAGAGCAAGGCACGCGAAGCCTCAGATGATTCAGCCGGGAGGCGGAGAGATGGAGGGTAGGGTGGGAAGGGTGGGAGAGACAGCTCGAGGAGCGTGGGGAGGACAGATCTGGAAGGTATGGCTGGCTTAGTGAGGGTGGGGAGGACAGATCCGGGAGAGTGAGAAGAGATCGTTGAGGTCGGGGAGGATGGGGAGGAGAGATCCGAGAGGATGCTTCGATGAGAGATCGGGGAGGGTGGAGAAGGGGAGATTGGAGAGTGTGGGGAGGAGGAGTCGGTGGGATGGTGTAGCTGCATCGTGAACCCTGCCCTGTATGCACACAGATACAACTGTTGATGCGGAGACCATCTTGAGAAGAAAAACACGGCTAGAGCAATGAACGAGTGATTTCAACCGCAAATAGACGCCATTTTAAGCTCCAAAAGCAGATGCGGATGGCGTCCTATGACTCCCATCCCCCCTCTCTCTCTCTCTCTCTCTCTCTCTCTCTCTCTCTCTCTCTCTCTCTCTCCCGCTCCCCCACCCTCCCCACGGGAAGGGTGGGGGAGTACAGCTCGAGCAGGATGGGAAGGGCAGGTTAGGGAGAGTGAGAGGGCATAGTTTGGGGAGGACGGGAAGTACAGCTTGGGGAGGATGAAGAACAGGTCGGGCAAAACGATGAGGACAAATCGAGGAGGATGGAGAGGTCAGGTCGTGGAAGGTCGGGGAGGGTGGGGAGGTCAGATCGGGGAGGGTTGGGGAGCACAGGTCGGGAAGAGCGGATGGGGTCACGTCAGGGAGCCGGTAGTTAAGTGAGTCTCGACAGCTCGGTGGTGGGTGCGATCGAGCTGTCACGGGCCACCGCCACAGCCAGCCAATAAAACCCATCGCCGTCCCTCCAGTAAATCCAAAATTGCCTCTGGAAGTCCGGAGCAATTCTACAAACTGCAGACATTAATAACTTTTATGTCTGTTCGTATTACTTTCACCAGAGTGGGATATTACACCCGTCTGAGTTATTGGCATCGCAAGCTGACGAGAAATGTATAGGTCATCATAAAGAAATTTCAGATGTGCAGCGAGCTGTCCACCGGAGGACTGCAATGGGCGGGAAGGGAGCAGAGCGGAGAGCTGAGAGCTCTCAGTGGGAGGGAAAACCAGGGGTGGGCTACCTCGGAGCCCAATGGAAGGGCTAGCTTGAGTGTGGGAACATCAGTGACAGGGCGAGCCGAGGTGGGAGATTTCGACGAGAGGGCGGAGCAGAAAGGTAGGAGATCTCAAGGAGAGGGCGAATTGAGAGATACGAGATCACAACGTGAGAATAGATCACGTGCAAGACGAAAGTCGGAGAGATGACTGAAAGGCTTCTCAATCTCAAATTGGATCTCCATGGGAGAACAGAGCAGAAGGTTGGAGAATGCAGTGGTGGAACCGGTGCCTCAGGTGGGAGAATGTGCCACCGATAGTCGCGGGTACTTTTAGCCGACCAGCATTCCAAGGAAGGAGTACAGAAAAAGAAAAGCACGGCATGTCCCCTTTCGGGGAACAACATGGTAGCGGAAAACATTCGCGTAGCGTATATTCAGTTCCTGAACACATGGGCTGCAACTGCTCGCCATGCTATTCCATCCTTTCCGAATTTAGTAGTGCATTTGTGTCGCCATTCAGAAGTGCTTGAGTCAGCTTCAGTATGCACCTTGATAAGCAGCTGCTTGCAAGACATCGCAAACTTTCCTATGCAATGGCATAGCGCATTCAGATTTAATTCGCTTGCAATTAAGGTGACAAAGTTATAAACATAATCATCCAGTTATGCGCGCAATGTTTGCATTGAATTGTTCACTGTACAAAATAGTCGCTGAACGCAAGCTTTGCAGGTCCTGCAATATTTTACGTTATTACCACAACACCATTTTATATGCGGTTACATTTTCGGGTTTGGACATGTTATGAAAAGGCATTTTTACCGCCAAGTGTTCGCATATGAGTACAGTGCTATAATGGCAATTATACAATATATCTATATGCTTATAAATATATATATATATATATATATATATATATGGGATGTCGTTTTGTATACTTTTGGCATGGTTCAATCCACTTCAACTTTCTTTTGAGCAACCCCCAATAAGGATCTGAGCCATCCCAATGGTTGTGAAGAAGATAACAACCATTAGAGCAACAGTGCACATTATAAGGATGTCCAGATATGATTACCTGTCATTATTTGCTTGCTTACGTGTCCTAAGTCCTAGTTATTAACCCTTTAACTGCTGTGTTTTGCTATCATTACGGAGCTGGTACATCCGCTAACATTATCACGGCAATTGACAATGGTAGTTACATCCAATCCAAAAAGAATTGTTGAACTGTTTCTGGCGGCCGGACATGAACAGTTGCTAACATACTGATCATCATACCATTAAGTTGCGCGCACAATTAGCGAATCTGTGGAGCAATGTTGACTATCATGCTTGCGTGTACTTTATTTTGCAAACGATATAGTTCGACCAAAATAATGGACAGGTACCTTTGTTTCATGTTCCGAGTCCGAAAATCCCGCTCACCCGTAGTGGTCAAATTAAGCTGCATTTGTGAAGGGAGGACACATTTTAAGGGAACCATTTATATTTTTTCCGAACTGCCATACTTATATTTACTTGTAACGCTGGCCAGAATGACTAAAATTAATTGGGTGTCGCAAAACTCTTCTATCATGTTATGTATCGCAATTGGTAAATACGCAACGTATCACTATCCACACAATGCATCTGCCCTGAAAGACTTAAAACTAGCAATCCTCGCCCGTCGTGTGCCAACAGTTCGTTCGTCTTCTGGTTACGTAGGCTACGTAAGTAGGGTCTGTCTAAAGTCGGAGAGGGGGCCGTCTTCCTCAAATGTGGTGGACGATCCACATTGGAAAATGGCTGTGGGAGGACACGTTCGCCACCTACCGCACGGTGGTGGTGATGGTGGTGGTGGTGGTGATGGTGGTGATGGTGGGATGGTGTTGATGGTGGTGATGATGTTGGTGATGTTGGTGATGTTGGTGATGTTGGTGATGTTGTTGGTGTGTTTGTTGTGTTGGTGGTTTAGTGGTGTTGGTGGTTTGGTGGTGTTGGTGGTTTGGTGGTGTTGCTGGTGGTGGTGGTGTTAGTCGTGTTCGTTGGTGGTGTTGGTGGTGATGGTGGTGTTGGAACGACGCGGGTCCGTTCTCACCTGCAGTCCGTTGTAGCTCGGGTGGTCGCCCTCCTGGCCCAGGTGGCCGCTGGGGCCGGGCAGCAGGGCGGGCGGGTGTCCGTTGGGCGAGAACTGGCTGGAGTACATGCCGTAGCCGTTGAGGCCGCGGTAGGGCAGCGGCACGCCCGGCTCGAACTTGATGGCGCCGTCCATCGAGTCGGCCAGCTGGTCCTGCTGGTATGAGTCGAGCCGGTGCCGGTACGGCCAGCCCACCGCCGGTGACAGGCGGCCACACGAGGAGGCGGACGAGTTGGCGCGCTGCCGGTAGTCGCCGGCCAGGAAGCCGGCCTGGGCCGGGTGCAGCGGACTCTCCGGGTAGCGGCCGTCCAGGCCGTCGCCCAGCGACGACGACGGGCTCGGCGTGTGCTCCAGCCCGTTGCGGATGGCGTCCACCTTCTTCTTGGCGCGGCCGCGCTTCTTCTCGTACTTGGACGTCTCGAGCGTGGCACGCCGCCGCGTGCACTTGCCCGTCTTGGCGTCCGGGTTGATCATCCACCAGGAGGACTTGCCGGTGCCCTCGTTCTGCACCTTGATGAAGCGACTGTGCAGCGACAGGTTGTGCCGGATCGAGTTCTGGGGAAGGACGAACACCGTTGTCAGAGCGCGATCGAGATGGTGGCGTGCATCGATCTCATGGACGCGATGCCGGACGATTTTTACTTGGAACAAGCATATGTTAAAATGAAGCTGATCGACAGGGCAAGGTTTTGTAGCATATCTTTTTGGAAGGCTCTCGTGAAGGGTTCCGCTGCCCGTCGATGAACACTGCTGAGCGGGAAAGAGAAAATGCGCCCCGATTTGTTTTTTCGGATCAACCCTATTTATTTGGTTATTTTGGCTTCAGGGCGCTTCGACCAGACTTGGTCATGTGCACCCATAACTCTTATTCTAGTGCTTCACAGTTCGTGATTTATTAATTATTTGGGCTTAGGAGCGCAAGCACGAACTACTATCTGGGTGCGTATGTGGTTTCAAATCCAATCGCTGACAAGTAACGGAACAAGTTTCCAGAATGTACAAGCATTGAGTTTTTCCCAGAATGCCCTCATATGTCAAGCGGTCCGCGTTTCTTCCATAAAACAATCGAGGCTCTGGTGAAAAGTGCTGGTATGCGAGTACTAGATGACTTACAGTCAGGGTTACCGGACAGCGGAGGTACCGTGGTCTTTTCTCCTCACACAGGAGACAGCGAAGGGTAGCGTAGGTGTGCCCGATGCGCATCCTGCAAAGTATGACCTCTTGTCTGGACCTACCAGGCATGATGCTCAAGGTCCTAAATGTGGCTTGATTGCATGTAGCTTATTGTTGTTTTCTCTATCCTATTGTTGCATGCCCCTTGCCGTTTAGCAAGTTTGTAATTTGTAATCCTGGAGAAGTGGTCTCGAGCAGGAAGTGGACATATGCGTGGACGAGGATTCTATGCAGCCCACTTCGTCCCAGAGTCCGCGCGCTCGTTGCCCCACACTCCGATGTGGCTTGAGATCCAGCACAAGCGGACGGCCTTTCCATCTCGCTCCAACATAGTAATTCGTTTGAGAATGCCAAGTAGTAGAGTGTCTGAGGGATAAAATGCAGTCAGTGCCAGAAGGCTGCTAAGAGAGTCAGAGAGAATCACACGTACTGATAAATCTCTATAAATGACAGTATCTTCACGATTGCAATGAGTTCAGAGCTATAGACGGAGACATGCACAGGCAAGCTAAACGAACGTACAGTAGTACCGCACACAAAGGCACACCCTGATCCTACGGTATTCTTGGAGCCATCGGTAAAAAATATTTGTATGTTCTCGGCAGGAATACAGATGCTTAATCGTTCTCGACCGGCGCAAATCCGACGAAATGTCTCCTTTGTGCATGGCTGAAAATGATACGTCAATTTGAGGTGAAACCAGGTTCCAGGGTGGTATCGGTAGTTTGTGTACCCTCATCACTCGGCGAACTCCCGTTTTGCTATAAAAAAAAAGTTCTGCATCCGCATACAGAATGGTAATGTCCTCTGATTCTGCCCATTTGAGAAAAGTGTCAAAATGCGACTGAAGAAAACTGCGTCGTAGGTGAGGTGCGTGGGAAACTGCCGCAGCCTACGCGCATATCGCAGGCCCAACATTTCACGCCTCAGTGCCAGCGGCGGTTCATTGGCCTCTGTCGTCCGGCTCGTAGCCGGTGAGGTTCTGAAAAAACAGTGATAATACGCGGTGCTAAGTGGTGCACTGCATCCAAAGTGCGCTTATTGCTGGCGCAAGCGCTATCGTACACGTATCACGCGTTGTCTAGTTTGGACCGGATAAATGACTTGTAAAATGTCATCAGGGTTTTGCGGTCAGCGCCGTAAGACATTTTAGCAATACATTTCAGTAGGTTGAAAGATTTAAAACATATTTTTTTAATTGTATTGATTTGGTGTTTGTATGTCAGACGACTGTCAAATTGTACTTCAGGAAACTTCACGGTTGGTTAAACTTCGATAGGCTCGCCGTACAGTTCAACGTCCAGTTCCTGGATACATCGTCGGCGGCAGAAATGGATTACAGCCGTTTTGTGGGTGGAAAATTTTGGATCAACCTTTGATAGGCATAATTTATCATTGGAGGGGCACAATTTCGCATTGGAGCGCGCATGAGTCCGTCCAGAAGTATACCCGTACACGTGTGTTCAACTGATATTTGCCTGTGACTGCAGGTGAAACAATAATAATAGTTTAACCTTCCGCGACTCGCATATAACAATCGCGGATTATCGTAACAATTTGCTCAGTGGTTCGTTACAATTTATTTCTAATAATTAAACGTATGTTCAGTTTTTCCGTCGGCTACGTTGTTTGTCATAGCGGTTGTGCTTTGTAGTGCTATCGAGATCCAGTTTCTGATGGTCGGATAATTGGCGTTTATTCCTGTTCTAGACAGATTTCCAAGAATCATTCATTTTTGGGCCACGTCTTGGTGATATTTTAGCAAACATTCTGTTGGGACACGGACGTAGGAACGTGGGATGTCAAGAGGACCTTACCCCCTCCGCATACATACTAGATCTTAAGTATTGGCAATACAGAACAAGACGGCGTTGATCCCTCTGCTTTTCACCAATGTTCCTACGCATGTGCGCTAGGCAAAAAAATGTAGCTATATTCAAACAATACCAGAGGGGTGCCGACCCCGCCAGATAAGAAGGGGGGAACCTCTTAGTCCAGTGGAATGGGTAAACCCTGGGACGCAAAACTTTACGATCCATGACCCGCTGTCACACCGGAGAGGACCGTCCCTCTCTTTCGGCGAGAAAATTAAAGCTGTGCTGCTTGCATTGCAAATGCATACATGCTTGCATATTATCCATTTCTTAGATCTAAAATGACATCAGCGAACAATTTTCCTTCGATTCCAGACGTAATTGATGAACATGCAGAATACAGCGAATTTAACGGCATGATTTTCAATGCACGTATTTCATTGGTGAAACTTGCATCAGGGTTCGACGTGATTTGAAGTCATGCTTTTTATTTCCAAATTACACGTTGATGCGGCTTCATAAAACTCGGCCCTGGTCTAGGCCAGCGCGCTCTGAACCTCGACACGCACTTATAAGCGCAGCTTTAGCAGGGCCTGCGTGTCAGTCTCCTGCAAGTATTTGAGCCCACCGCCTACACGGTGAATGCAACAGGAAACCTACGCAGTGTGACCTTGGTGCGACCTTGGCGGGCGCGGTGATTAGCCCTGGATTCATACCGGGCCGGCCGTCTTGCGCAACACAGCAACGAGACCGGGCTGCGGCCCGCTCTGCTGGCAATCGGTGCGCTCCGCACGCGGTCCCCGACTGGGACTGCGCCGTTGGCACCACACACCGGCACCGCCACCGCCACCGGAACCACCGCCACCGCCACCAGAACCACCACCACCGCCACCGCCACCGTCCGCCACCGACGCCAGCACCACTGTCGCCACCGCTACAGATACCGCATCGCCACCGCCACCGGCGTCGGCACCACGCGCCATGACACTGACCCGCCTATGGTCAGAGTCAAAGCACTGCGGCGGTAGGACTGTGGCCTGTATCCAAGCAATGCGGCGGTACAAGTATTGGTTGTGTTCAAGCACCGCGGTAGCGAAATTATGGTCTGGATCAAAGCACTGCGTAGCTAAGGCTGTGTTCCGGATCCAAGCAATGCGGCAGTATGAATATGGCTTTGATCCAAGCACTGTGGTAATACAGCGCCTGGGTCCAGACTCACAATGGTATGACCGTCGCCTGGATACAAGCACTGTAGTAGTGCAACGTCTGGGTCGAGACTCGCAACGGTACAACTGGGGGCTGAATTCAAGCACTGTGGTAGTACAGCGCCTGGGTCCAGATTCACAACGGTACAACTGTAGCCGGGATCCAAGTATTGTGGTACAACTATTGTATGAAGCCAGGCGTTGTGGTGGCAAAACTATGGCTTGGCCCAATCGCCAAAGCGTTCCAGCCACGGTAGGAATCCACATGCTGCCGGTAGCGCAGATGTGGTTTGGATCGGTTCATGTCGGTAGCACATTAAACGTCCGCTGTTCGGATCAACACATTGTACTGAAGTACCTGGATTTGTGAAACCAGGAGCTCGTACAACCAAGCCTCAATCACTCAAAGACATGCTGCAGCGAAATATGGAGCAGTTCAATGCAATAGTTAATGTATGGATCCAGGGATGGGATAGCAGCGCGTCGGCGCAATGACACAGTCGATTCACTACAACGCCGGGAAATCATAATATTAACTTGTTGATGGTGTCATCATACATCCATTAACGGCAGACGCGTGCATCTTCAGTTCAATCTGGAGCTGTTGAACCAATATTTCACTAGGTCGCGTTTTAGCCTCACAACGGTAAGGTAACCAGTTGAAGTTATGCTTTATCATTCGCACTTAACTGCCTCATTAAATGTCCGCATATGATTTGACGATTTTCCGGAGCGCATTTCACATGCTTCTGTTGTTTTCTCGGCACACTCTGTGGCTACTAAATGTTGGTCGTAATCGTAACGCAGAATGACAGGATATAGTTGAAGGCGAATAAGCTTGGCATTGCACATTTGGAACGTTCCGCAGAAGCCGTCTAGTTGGCATCAGCATCTGCCACTCATTGCTCACTTGTTTCTTTATATTTCAAGGCAGCTGGTGCACTGCGTCGCAGAGTCGGACAGCAAGTCAAGCACTACTGTCAATGATTTGTGCTGAGCCTGGTCGCCTGCGCTGCAGTCGCAGAACAGGGTGTTCGTGGTCGCAGATGGTGGCATGCTGATACTACCCAGTCCAGTCCAGTCCATACTGATGGCATACTGATGTTACCCAGTCCGTGTCCAGTCCATACGGATGGCATACTGATGCTACCCCGTCCGTGTCCGGTGATCCGGTGACCCAGTCCGTGTCCGGTGATCCGGTGACCCAGTCCGTGTCCGGTGATGGGGTGCTGACATAGGCTATGAATCACGGGCCATTAGTCCTATGGAACAAAATGACGCTGGCCTCTCCACTTTTCACCAGCGTTCCTGTGTCCCTGCGTGCTGATGCTACCCCTGCCCGGCGATGGCGTGCTGACACTGCCCAGCCCCGGGTCGGTAATGGCATGCTGATGTCGGCCATACTCTGCACCATACGCTCCGCTCCAGGCTTGAGAGAGAGAGAGAGAGAGCTGCGTTTCGCAATGCATTCCGGTTAATGGCGAGTTAGCCGTCTGGATTTCACGCCGCGGCGGTTACGGAAAGCAGCAGCTTGCGCGCTGCGGGCCGTCGTGCGTTGACACACTGCAGACGGCGGCACCTGAGCACGCGCACGCCAGGTGACGGCGCCGTCTCGCGCCCAAGTTCAGCCCAAGGGTATGCCGGAGTGGCGGACGCCGGCCGGACGCCCGTAATTGGGTCATGCGCCGGCCGGGGCCGACTGAGAGCGGCGGCGGCAGCGCCATCTGAGATTGCGTCAGGCGGCGACTGTGACCTGCACCAGCGGGGCGGCTGCCGGCCGGCCTGCACGTACGGCACGCGCGCGCCGCGTGCACGCCTGCACACAATGTCGTGCGTCGTTCACAGAGCACTGCACACACAGACATACATACGCACACACACACACACACACACACACACATACAATGACACATGCATACACACGGACACACACACACATACCTGAATTATGGTACACACACTTGCATACACGCACGGACATACATGGATAATTATACTCATATACATGCACACGCACGTAATGAAGGATCAGCAATATAATTTAGGAGATGAACTCGCTGAATAGAAGTGCCCAGATAAACAGATCGGATAGTTGGATCGGATTGGACAGCAGGACCTCATCGCCTCGTGCGGAAAATTATCTTTGTGGCACGGAAGCTGCGACCGTTAACGCCCAAAATTTACTTCAGAATTGAAGGTCAATGTAAGAAATGTGTTGCACAATGGATGCAAGAGTGTTCAAGTGCAGAGGTCAATGGAGAGTGGGACCGCAGCTGAAAGTGGGCACACATTGTCTCAGACTGAACATACTCCCGATGACGGCATCTCACTGTAGGCAGATACCTTACCGGATAACTGTATCTCGGATGTAGATGCGATCTGCTCGAAGAGCTAACAGGCGTCGACTGAGATGAGGCGTCGCTTGGCGAACTGGCAGGCGTCGCTCGGCGAACTGACAGGCGTCGCTCGGCGAACTGACAGGCGTCGCTCGGCGAATTGACAGGCGTCGCTCGGCGAACTGACAGGCGTTGACTGAGACGAGGCGTTGCTTGGCGAGCTGACAGGCGTCGCTCGGCCAACTAGCAGGCGTCGACTGGGACGGGGCGTCGCTTGGCTAGCTGACAGGCGTCGAGGGAGAAGAGGTGCCGCTTGGCGAAACTGACAGGCGTCGACTGAGCAGAGGCGTCGCTTGGCGAGCTGACAGGCGTCGATCTAGAGGAGGTGTCGCTTGCACAAATATTCTTTCAACACATACTTCAACGGCGTTCTGCGAATTGCTACACTCGCTCGAGAGGAGGACTTTGACACCAGCGCCAAATGCTTGAGTGTTTTCCAACTGCACACAAATCGATAGTGTGCACGCTGTACGGGATGCACGGAAATAATTACCTTATGCATCCAGTTAGTGGCCAGATATATTTAGAAAGCCTGACTGCTATTGTAGACGTATTTCCGCCAAAGCCTACCTGGAAGGCTAAGTTACCGGCCGGTTCAGAATACCGGTTACCGGCAGAACTCGTGGACACGGACTTGTACCCAGGGCAGAAATTGACCAGGAACCGCTCACCCGAACCGCTCACCAGAACCTCCCACAAAACCGTCAAAACGAGAACCGCTCGCGAGGACCTTCCACAAGAACCGTTCAGAAGAACCGTTCACCAGACCCTTTCACAGTGCCCGACCGCCGGTGCATCACAGGCGCGCGCTCACAGACGCCGTTCACAATCCACACCGGCCACCCACAGCGCACGCTCACAGATGTGGTAGACGGTGGTAACACGTACAAAGCAAGGAACTCACGCACAACCCGCCTAAGGCTGAACCGCTCGTGGGATAGGCATAGGAGCGCATGGGGCAGGGCCAGTGCGGTCCCTCCCTCCCTCCGTCCATGCATACCTTCCACAGCCTTCAGATCTAACCCTTGCGTAGAATGAAATGAAGAACTCGCTATTGTGGTTGAAATTATTTAAATGTTTCACCTCACACACATACTTGTTGCGACTTCCCTGCGACCTTGCATCGCATGGGCCGAGCAGAACCAGGCCACCGCAGGTGGTGGGAGCATGCTCGAAACTGCAAACGGTGTCGAAGCCGACGACTCAAAATCAAGATCGAAACCTGGTCAATGCTGCATTCACAGGCTATCGACGAAAAAGACCTTGTCCATGCTGCAGTATTCGAGTGCCATTGGCTAGTTGACACATAAGCGGAGAGAAATCGTAGCGGAGCGTGGAAATATCGGTGAAGCCATCATCGGTCAACCGACAGTAGTGTAACCGTCAGCCAACAGCAGTGCAACCGTCGACTGACGGCAGCACAACCGTCAACCGACAGCAGTGCAACCGTCAACTGATAACAGTACAGTCGTCAACCGACAGCAGTGCAACAGTCAACTGACAACAGTGAAAACGGCAACCGACAGCAGTGCAACCGTCAACTGATAACAGTACAACCGTCAACCGACAACAGTCCAACCGTCAACTGACGACAGTACCACCGTCAACCGACAGCAGTTCAACCGTCAAATGATGGCAGTGCAACCGTCAACCGACAGCAGTGCAACCGTCAACTGATGACAGTACCACCGTTAACCGACAGCAGTGCAACCGTCAACTGACGGCAGTACAGCCAATCACTGTACTTTACCAAGGACTGGTTGTACTGTACGGTTGTACAGTGCAACCAGTACAAACGCTTTCCAACTGAATGCAAGAACAACAACACGCACCTCCACCAACGCGGACATCATTCTGACTGACGGTAGGATGTGTTCAGCTGACCGTAGCCCGCGTGCTGGCTGACGGTAGGACGTGCGTAGCTGATCGTAGCCAGCGTGTTGGCTGACGGTAGGACGTGCGTAGCTGACCGTAGCCAGCGTGTGGGCTGACGGTAGGACGTGCGTAGCTGACCGTAGCCCGCGTATTGGCTGACGGTAGGCTATGTTCAGCTGACCGTAGTCCGCGTGTTGGCTGACTGTAGGACGTGCGTAGCTGACCGTAGTCCTTGGCTGACGGTAGGACGTGCGTAGCTGACTGAAGCACGCGTGCTGGCTCACAGCAGCACACGTACATTTATAATGAGCGCAAATGGATTGGCGCGAGGCCCGGTGGCGGCCGCCGGCGTCGCGCCACCTCGGGGCGGCACAGCTACCCCGGCGCCTCGTTCAGGCGGGCCGCCACGGCCGAGCCGCGTACAAATGGCCGGACCGAGGCCACCGGCCGAAAGGCTGGCCGGCTCCGGCTCGGCGGGGCGCTGGTAAGTTGGAAAAATAAACATGCCGTTGCTAGCCTGGACTCGCCCGTATGGATTTTAACACAGAGCAATCGTGTGAAGCACGTGCACGAGGCGTTGCACGCATCAGCCGACGAGGGGTGAAGTTCGATCTGCAGCGTTGAGGTATTCGGTTGGGGAATTTGCGCTCCGTGTCAGTTCAGTTAGAATTTCGGCGTTCAAAGCTGATGCGTATCAGACATACTTTTGTGTTGCATAGCATCATTGATTAAATCCGTGAAACGTGCAATGTCGCCGAGACACTTCCAGTGTAGCGTCAGTTAGTAGTAATTTCCTACAGGGGATGAAGGGCTGTGGGAAATGCTACCGAAATATTTCCAAAATGTGAATGTCCTTCCAGCCCTCACCCCGAGGAGTTCGTAGTAATAATCGCTTTCACTTGCTTCCGTTGATCAGTCTCGCCATGTTGACCTGCACCATTCCTGTTTCGAACACAGCAGCGCACGGTCACGAGGCCGACCTACTGCTGTCTGGCTAACTGTGGCCGGCGCGGCCCGGCCGCCGCCGCCGGAGGCGAGCGTCGGGACTCAAAAAGCGCCCGCCGACTGCATCACTGTTGCTGGATGAATAATTCCGTGACGGTGCGGCATCTCGCCGGCGCCGCAGCCGCTCTCACGGCGCGCCCAAATGGCCCGGCCGGGTTCAATACGTTCGCCGCCGGTGGCTGAGTCCAATATCTGGCGGGCAAAACTGGCGCGACGGCCGCCGGCGCCGCCGTACCGGCCGACGTGGGGACGCCAGGTGGCGGCTGAGCTCCACCAACTTCGCCAGCAGTTAGGTGTTCTCGGCGTCGATTTTCTTACTTTCAGTCCAGTAAGCATAAATGTAGCCATTGACGGCCAGGGGTGGATGCAAGTTTCACGAGCGGTGTATTGCGACTGTTGGAAAACGGCGAGTGCAACAGCTTTTTCGAATGATTAGGGGTTCCGAATATCCCTTGATACGCAAAAGACCCTTTGCGGCTTGTTTGATTAAAAAGAGGAAGATTATTTGGTCATGTTAAGCCAAATTATCGAGTTCTAACACCATTGATGGACGCAAGGGTTGTGCACTATTGCTGAGGTAACTTTGCCTGTTTTCGTGCTGTTGACGTCCTCATATGATTTCAATTTCATGTTGTCAGATAATACGGACAATGCCGATTCACCGGCGTGATAATAAACTGCTGCTGCACCAGTGCTGGAAATATTTGCAACTCATTTAACCCAATTTACAATTTACATTTCCCCATAAAACAAACCGTTCAAACCGTTGTCAAAAGATCTATTCGACCGCACTATTTCTGTCATCCAAGCTCACTCTTATATCCTTTTAAATATGGACAAACGTGAATACCCAATCTGTCGTATGGTGCTGCTGCGATTTTGAACCCAGTTCGCCCAATGTTAATACGCGAAATGGTAGGCTTCGGTGCAGGAATGCTTGCTGCGCAGTACTACATTATGCAAGTTACATAGTGCTCAGTGCAAATATTGTATATATCCAGTTTCCTTTCGGGCCACGTCCGTCTTCAGTAAGCAGTGATTCAGCGGTCATAATAGACATCAATTTACCTGTCTGTCTTACACCATGATCAATCATTCACACCTCGCAGTTGTCCAGTCTTACGCATCGCATTGGTGGCTGGTTAGTTAGTTGGGTTTTGGGTGCATCGACTGTGTGTCATCATTTAGCGCCCATAACTAGAAATATGCCTCCGATTATATATACCTAGGAATCCCCATTTTCTAAGGATTCCTACATACATACAGCTAAGTCACGTACTTCCGCATACACGCAGGATTCATTGATCATTTTGGCTCAGGTGGCATCGACTGCTAGTGGTTATGTACCGCCAAAGCATGCACACACAACAAAAGCACACGTCATGCTAACCGGATGGACAGATGACAGCAGCCTGCATGTCAGAGACATAGCCACACAATTTACCAGACTGGATCCTGTATGAATCGTCACCTAAAATATTTGTTTTATCAATAAGCATAAGCGAGGACACACGGTCCAAAATTCCGTCTCAGCTGTTGGTTGGTTGGTTATTGGTTTTACGACACGTCGACCGTTGAGTCATGTAGCGTCGCCAATCTCTCACGCCGATTGGTCGCGGGAGAAGAGTAGCGACAGGTGAGACTCGAACCCACAACCTTTCGATTGTGAGACGATCATCTTACCCCTAGACCACTCGTCCCCCGTCTCAGCTGTGTTTCAAAGCGTGGACGTGACAACAGAGCATGGCGCACTGTGAACGACACGTCACAGGGGTCGTAGATCGGCTTCCATTCCTTCATCGACAAGTAGCTATGAGTGGCGCACGTGTGCCGTATCCTCAGCCTGGCGACTACTATTTGCTGCCGCTGTGATTTTCTTACTGATGACTCACATATCACCAGACGCATTTTCAATGTTTTCAGGTTATCGTTGTATTGGTCCCAGAAGTTCCTTGGTGCTACTACCTTGCTACCTAGCTGAGGTGCTCCTGCGGCTACTTCCACCAATACCTGGTGGTGGCCTATCTGCAAAAAGAAAACCAGTCAAAAAGGATACAATTAAGTGCACTGAACTAGAATTACGACGAATGATGACGTTCTTATCGGTATCCTAAGGAATGCATAAGCTGACTGTCTTGACTTTTGGACAGCTGAACGTAGGATGGCTCACCGTCAGTCGAGCCTGCAGTAGAGCGTGTAGCCAAACAGGATAGGCTGCTACATACGAAACAGGGGTCGACATTAGGGAATAAAGCATCCCACCCCCACCACTCGCCCCATCTCAGCCCGAAGGTGTTGATTGCCTGATTGAGATGTGTGGCAGGAAGAGAAGTGCTCGAGTGCAAGGCTGTCCGCTGCCCGCTTTGCCGCCGTACCAGTCACATTGTTCCCGATACTACCCACATGACTAGGGACCAAGCAAAGTATGACGCGCTTACCGACTTGGCTGACAGCATTGGACCCGCTATGACGTTTTGCAAAAGCGGGTTACGAAAAGCAGTCATAAATGTTCAGACACAGGGGCCCATCTGGGTTAAGCCTATAAAGGGAAGATACTATAATCCGAGACAAAAAGATGCTTAGCACCCCAACCAATACCACATTTTAAATTTCCAAGAAAGCATCCACCAACATCCTACACACCTACCAATACCTATCTAGTCCTATTCACTCGGTATCGCGTAACACACGTAGATCGAGTGCCCCACCAATGATTTTCAACTCCATTCATGCCTGCTTAAATGGGCCTGCCCAGCTTACACCTGCCATAATTATCACCCCATCCACCACTAATTAGAACTCAAAAACAAGATTATCCAACATAAAAATACATTCAATGAAGCACTCACCACAACATCAGCAGGCAGCCTAATCTATTGATCGACCACACTTTGACTGAAAGCCTGTTGCCGCTTAATCGTCCTACACCTTGGCTTGTCTAACTTCAATTGATGGCCCCGATGCCCCCTATTTGATGCTTTAAATATAATAGCATCATTCAGTTTGACATGATCAAACCCTTTAACGATTTCATACCTTGCAATCGTATCACCTCTTAATCTCCTATACTTGAGCGAGTACATATCTAATGTCATAAAACTTTGTCCATATTATAAGCTGCTCAGTCCACTGATGAGACCAGTGGCATTGCGTTGCACTCTCTCTAATATTTATATATATATATATATATATATATATATATACATCTAAGTAAGGGTTCCATGTCTACAGAATATCTCAAGTGGCACAACATAGGCTAAGTACAGTATTTGCATGACTTCCTTGCTCTTACACCTTACACTCCTGTTAGTGATTCCCAGCATTCTGATTGCCCAGTTCCTAGCGGAGGTGCATTGTTTTTCTGCTTTAACACGCGCCCTGGAGGGCCTCTGAAAATTAAGCGCACTGGAGGGGGGGTCGGATTCCGCCCCCCCCTAAGATCTCAGCTCTTAGTAAAGCTGGAGGAACGAAATTCGCAGGGTGGATGGGTACGGTAGTGAACTATATTGTGTGCAAATTTCATGACCTTAGGTCAATATTTTCAAGGTCAAATGAGGTCAAATTGGCAAAATTTTATGGTTTTGCGTGGCTTAGCTTGTCATTGTTATGGATCGTTGCGATTGTGTTTAAATGCTCCAAAATGGGCATCGATGATGTTTTGGACATTACTAATGATGCAATGCAGATGCTAGACCCAACATTTGACCTCAGGTCACCTATATAGCACCACTTTATCAGGTCAGTTACCTGTTCCAGTTACCGGAACCGGGCCGCCCGCCCGACTGCTCCGTGGGGCAGCTCGGAGCAATCGGCTTCGTGAAGAAAGGAGTGAAGTACATGAATAAAGTATGGAAACGCAATGACAAACAGTACAAATGACAAACAGTAGTGCATTTATGACAACATTCCAGTTGATCAAGTTTGGTTCCATTAACCTGTCATGAACTTGACCTCACTTGACCTCGGTGACCTAACATGACCTTGAAACTATATAGCATATCAATATGCACCAAACAAGTCGCTGGTGTTGCCAAGAACACTTCCCTTTTGCGAGTATACGGGAAGCGCATCAGCGCCGATTTTTGTGGTCTGGCGCTATAATTTTTTTTTACTTTAACGGCCCCTAACTGGAAAAATTTTCGGTCGATTTCCACTTTTCTTGCTTTAAACGACGCGCCATTCGTTTCTAAGCAGGTACGCAGAAAATCGCGTACATCGACCGGTAAAATCTGCAGTTATTTGCGAAAAATCGGAGGGGTGGGCGGATTTCGCCCCCCCCTTCCAGTGCACGTGTTAAGGTCATTTGAATCCAACACACCGAAGTATCTTTCCTCTTCAATATCATCCAGTTCCCTACCTCGCATTGTAGGTTCCCAATACAGATTCCCTCCTCTGCCCATGCTCAACACTCCGTCCCTCTGCTCGCCCATGGACGCTGTATAACCAATGCAGTTGATACGCTCAAAAACCCTAATATCTAACTAACTCTGCTCGTGCAGATTGTCTCCGCCCGACGCACCGTGATGTTCCGCGTCTCCGTCCCACGGCCGGCAGGTTCCCTTCTCAGCCCCCGACCGGCACCGACCGGCAGAAGCCGCGTCGTCTGCCGGCCGAGATAGCCGACTTTGGGCACCACCACCCAATTCCGTCACATCCGCACACAGGACCTGCGTGGCGCGCTTCATCGAACACCGGTCGGCCGGCCAACAGGTGGGGCACAATCCGGGACTACATCAAAATAGAGACGACTTCTCCCACCCGACCGTCGCCGACCGAGCAAGCCAGACACAAATTACGGCCGGTCTCTGTTCGCCTTTGATATGCTTAAATCACGTCAGAAAAAGGCGGCGAGAGGAAGGCCACCGAGACGTGAGGAATGTGTCACAGTGTACAGAGCGACGTCAGCCCGTTCACGCTTCACGGCCAGGATGTGTGAGCGAGGAAGGCGACCGAGACGTGAGGCATGCGTCACCGTGAACAGGGTGACGCTCACCCATTCACGCTTCACGGCCAGGAGGCGTGAGCGTGGAAAGCGACTGAGACGTGAGGCATGCGTCACCGTGAACAGAGCAGCACTGTTGGGCGGTGACATCGCCAGAGCCCGACACTGTGGAGCGGTGACCTTGTCAGAGCCCGACGCTGTGGAGCGGTGACCTTGTCAGAGCCCGACACTGTGGAGCGGTGACCTTGTCAGAGCCCGACACTGTGGAGCGGTGACCTTGTCAGAGCCCGACACCGTAGGGCGGTGGCATTGTCAGATCCTGGCAGCATTGGGAGGTGGAACCGTTCGAACGTGACACCGTCAGGTGGTGATAGCCTGACACTGTAGGTCGGTAACATTGTCAGAATCCGACAAGGTAGGTGGCGGTGACATTGTCAGAGCCCGATGCTATAGAGCGGTAACTTTGTCAGAGTCTGACACCGTAGGGCGGTGACATTGTCAGAGTCCGGCAAGGTAGGGCGGTGACATTGTCAAAGCCCGACATTGTATGGCGGTGACATTGTCAGAGCCCGACACCGTAGGGCGGTGACATTGTCAGAGCCCGACACCGTAGGGCGGTGACATTGTCAGAGCCCGACACAGTAGGGTGGTGACATTGTCAGAGCCCGACACCGTAGGGTAGTGACATTGTCAGAGCCCGACACCGTAGGGCGGTGACATTGTCAGAGCCCGACACCGTAGGGCGGTGACATTGTCAGAGCCCGACACCGTAGGGCGGTGACATTGTCAAATCCCGACACCGTAGGGCGGTGACATTGTCAGAGCCCGACACCGTAGGGCGGTGACATTGTCAGAGCCCGATACCGTAGGGCGGTGACATTGTCAGAGCCAGACACCGTAGGGTGGTGACATTGTCAAATCCCGACACCGTAGGGCGGTGACATTGTCAGAGCCCGACACCGTAGGGCGGCGACATTGTCAGAGCCCGACACCGTAGGGTGGTGACATTGTCAGAGCCCGACACCGTAGGGCGGTGACATTGTCCGAGCCCGACACCGTAGGGCGGTGACATTGTCAGAGCCCGACACCGTAGGGTGGTGACATTGTCAGAGCCCGACACCGTAGGGTGGTGACATTGTCAGAGCCCGACACCGTAGGGCGGTGACATTGTCAGAGCCCGACACCGTAGGGTGGTGACATTGTCAGAGCCCGACACCGTAGGGTGGTGACATTGTCAAATCCCGACACCGTAGGGCGGTGACATTGTCAGAGCCCGACACCGTAGGGCGGTGACATTGTCAGAGCCCGACACCGTAGGGCGGTGACATTGTCAGGTCGTGCCGGCCGACATGCAGCGCCAGCTGATCCGCGGCTCGGCCAACACTTCGGGTCGGGTCGGGTCGGCCTTGGCATTGACAATGGTGTCCGTGCCAGAACCGGGGTGTTGTCGGTGCCAGCACGTCAGGCGCTGTCAGATGGGCGGCTTTGTTGCCAGGTGGCCAGGGATTGCCAGATCGCACCCACTGTGGCTCTGCAGCTCACGGGTAAGCTCATGAACGACGTGCTCCAATTCGGGGACTTGGGGTTTGTGGTGTTATTATGCACTGTACGGAGCAAAGCTTCTATTATGCGATTTAATTCAACTTCTACGGATACAGTTTCATATCTCCCCTTATACTTTATAGCAATTGTCCTTACCTACATTTGATCTCCAACCGAAAATGAATTCTGACACACTAATTGTGTGGTGCCATGGTCGGCAGCAGACTTCCTCACCAGGTCACTGCAAGTCTCCTGCATTCCCGGAGCAGACTTCCTCACCAGGTCTACAGGTCTCCCGCATCCCCGGAGCAGACTTCCTCACTAGCTCTACAGGTCTCCCACAGTCCTGGAGCAGACTTCCTCACCAGGTCTACAGGTCTCCCGCATCCCCGGAGCAGACTTCCTCACTAGCTCTACAGGTCTCCCACAGTCCTGGAGCAGACTTCCTCACTAGCTCTACAGGTCTCCCACAGTCCTGGAGCAGACTTCCTCACCAGCCATACAGGTCTCCCACAACCCTGGAGCAGAATTCATAATTAGCCTGGCTAACCCCCCGCATGATCGAGCAGACTTCCTCACCAGCCCCACAGATCCGCCAGTCTCGGAGCAAACTTCCCATCAGTCCTTCATATCCGCCAGTCTCGGAGAAGACTTCTTCACCAGCCTTACAGGTCCCCGCAACCTCGGAGTAGAATTCATCACCAACTTTGCAGGCCCCCTATGCCTAAGAGTAGATTGCTTCACACACCATGCAGGTTCCACGCAGCCTCTGAGCAGACTTCCTCACCAACCCTGCGGGTCCCATGCAGCCTTGGAATAGACCGCGCATGCATCAAGGATAGGATCACGATCAGGAATAGGATCAGCCCCAATGGTACGTACAATATTTGTATTGTTATTATTGAGGTTTGGGGGCGCATCAACTGTATGAGTTATGCAGCACCCCATACAAAATTCTTATTGAAATTGCATCAGCTTAAAATGGCCTTTAAATGGCACCAGTAATATTTCATCATTCCGCTAAACAAGCTCGGAAATTTGAAAACCTCAAAACGTCTTGCTCGTGATCGTGTTCTGCTCATGTATTTCACCGTCTAGAACTGTTCCCGATGCGCCAACTAACTGTGCGTAGGCTTGACATGGCATCTCAGTTGGCTTGGGCCGGTTCGCACGTACGGACTACGTTGCGCCTGACCGGCCCTCCGCTCTCCGCCCTTCGCCCTCACCAATCACCACCGTGTTTGCAGCATTTGGTCAGTGTAGTGAAGAGGACTACTGCCGTTTCGCGCATCTTCCCTTGAAAGGACATCAAGACGTTATCACTTGGTTAACTGAAAAATTACCGAAAGCGACAAAGCAATATTATTCGTCCAATCAGAACAACACTGCCGTAAAACGCGCAGCAACGGTGATGTCGGCAATCAAAGGCACGGCTCCTCTAAACACAATATTTCACTTTAATCACGAAGCAAGACGGTCTTGTTTCGTCAGCTGTTATGATTGCACACTCATTCACCGCTGAGGGTTAATGATTAACCCGTAGATGATTAGTGAAATCTGGTCTTTGTAGATCCTTTTCTGTTTTCGAAGACTGTCTGCTTCACGAATGTTTGAGGAAATCGTAGCACCAGGGTGCCATAGCTCCTTAGTTATTTAGGCGTTAGGGCGCACCGACTGTGGTGTCATAGCTCCATTACCCCCCCTCCTTTGGCTACTCCGGTGCACATTCACCGATGCCACGCGCTAAATTAGCGTGTGATGTGTAGTGAAAAATCCAAGCCAGGAAAAAATACATCACTTGAGACTTAAGTCCAACGCTTCCAACGCCAATTACTAAAAAACAATGATTAACACCGAACTGTCGGCAAACCACACACCAAACCACACCACAGCAGACCACACCACGCATCACACCACAGCAGATCATGCTACACATCTGACCCTCCGTAGACCACACTGCATACCACACCACAGCAGGCCATGCATCGCACCATACAGCACACACCACACCACACAACTTACCGAGAGCGGATCATACCTCACACCACAGCAGACTACACCGTACACCACACCGCATACCACACCACAGCGGACTATACCGCATACCACACCACAGCAGATCACACCACATACCACACCACAGCAGATCACACCACATACCACACCACACCACAGCAGATCACATTACGCACAACACACAGCAGACTACACCGTACACCACACCACAGCAGATCACACCACCCATCACACCACAGCAAACTACACAACATAGAGTTCGTCAGCAGACCACACAGAACGTCCGTCGGCAGGCCCTCCCTGGCCTGTCGCGCTGAGCCCTCCGAGACGGCCGCATGGTAATGCCTGCCCGGGCCGGCCCACTCGCCGGTGTCCGTTCCCCGAGGACTGGCCGTACGCAAGGCAATGCGTTGTCCTTATTGTGGTATTATCACCCGGCGACGCCATCCGTCGCGCAACCGATGGGAACGCAGAGAATGGACCCGCCAGTTATCGCATAGTAATTCGGCGGCGGCGGCGGCGGCGGCGGCGGCGGCGGCGGCGGCGGCGGCGGCGGCGGCGGCGGCGGCGGCGGCGGCGGCGGCGGTGGCGGCGGCGGCGGTGGCGGTGCGGCGAGACGCGGCGCGGCGCGGCGCCGCACGTCTGGCCGGCGGCCAGTGCGCGCCATCTAACGTCGGTGCGGCGCCATCTCGCGTCACTGTCGCGCCATCAAACGACACTTGACGGTGACCGGCGACAAATAGCCACTGTTTAATGGATGAGCGGCGGGCGGACGGGCAGCGAAGGCCGACGTGGATTTCCCCCGTGGCCGACGTAATGCCAGTGTCACAGCTGCCGCCGACAGTGGTCAGTCGGCATCCTCGTTAACCCGCCGGCAGCTGCCGCCGACAGTGGTCAGTCGGCACCCTCGCTAACCCGCCGGCAGCTGCCGCCGACAGTGGTCAGTCGGCATCCTCGTTAACCCACCGGCACAGACGAGGACGGCGCCCGAGAGCACCGCCAGGGCGCCGCCACCACCGACCACCTCGGCCAGCAACCTCGAGCTGGTGGTCTCAGAACTGTGGCCTGACCTGGACCTGATTCATAGCCCTGATCTGTGACCCTCTCTGTGGCCTGATCTCCGACCTGAATTGTGACCTGATCTGCGATCTGATTGGTATTTTGGTTTAGGGGCGCATCGACTTCGTCTGCCATATAGCGCCCAGATCCTGTGATCTGACCCGTGATCTGATCAGCAACCTGATACGTGACCCGATCCGCGACCTGACATGTGCGTTGATCTATGATTTGACCCATGACTTGATATATGACCTGGTCTAAGACATTGCGTGTAATCTGACGCGTTACCCAGCCGATGATCTGATCCGCGACCTGACCTGCGTCGCCGACAAACGGTGCGGTGCGGCATGCCGGCGTCACGCGGCAGGTCGGCTGGCGGCCGGATTAGCCGGCGCCGGTCCAATTTACCGGGCTCGATACGTTCGACAATGATGAAGCGCCTGTAATTCGCGTGTAGTCGGCGCGGCGCGCGAGATTAGCCAGGCTGAGACGGAGAGCCGGCCGGCGGCCGACTGGTAATGCGCGCTCGCGCGTCGGTGCGCCGCCGGCTTCGACAGCCGCGTCAAATAAACCGGCCCGCGTCGACGTCGATGAGAAATGCTCGCGCCTCGCGCCGCCGCCGCCGCCGCCGCTGCCGCTGCCGGTGCCGACGCCCGGCGGCGGCGGCGGCGGCGGCGGCGGCGGCGGCGGCCAGGCACGGCCGGCTGAGCACCCTGAGGCCCGCACGGGCGACTGTCGACCGGATGGATGGGCGCGACTTATCGTGATTGGCTTTGGAGACGGAACTGGGCCGAGACTTACGTTACCTCCGATGTCCCGTGACGCGGACAAATTTACCGAGCTGGATAACTCTAAACGTCCTCCGAGCGAGACAAATTCACCACGCTCCTGCCTCAGACCGGCAGTAAGAAATTGTGAATTCGAAATCACGGCGAAGCTGCGCTATCTTTGGCTCATTACCACTGCGATTCGTTCCCGATGTTCCCACCTGCCAGTGTAAAAAGACGTCCCCATTATGGAAGGTGAGGATGTAAGTTGATATTTTGAGGAGGGTTATGGCTGATGGGATCTACGACAGGAGGTGGTGATGGTGAGGAAGTAAGTATATATTTGGAGAAGGGTTATATGTGATGGGGTCCCCGAGAGGAGTGGATATTTGGAGGAGGATCATAGATGATGGCGTCTACGAGAGGAGTGGGCATGCTTCCTATAATGAAGGGCTATGTCTGAAGAAACGAGTTACAGCAGACAAACAAAAAAAGTAATCAAGAGGCATGACATCGTAAATCATATCCAGGGATATCTATACATTTTAGGGTAAAGAGGTTGCCTTTCAGGAAAGAACACTTCAAGCAAATGCATAGATCCGGTGTCGGGGTAAAAGAACACCAGAATGTTTAAGAATGTTAAATTAGAACAATTAAGTTGGTAATTGACTTGTTTACAATGAGCGTGCCAGAATGAAAAAATTATCCGCGCCACATTCTTGTTCTTCCTGGGTTTTTTTTAATACCGTATCTTAGTTTCAGTAACTACGTGTGAGATACACGAACGGTGTTCATGTGAATTTATCAGAGAGACCAGCCGCCTTAACTACTTATGAGATAATCAGTCAACTACAGAATAACGCGTACTCATAGATTCGTGGTCGAAGGTTTGGCGAGGTATGCTGTGTGTTAGCCGGTATCAACGTAATACGGAGTACATCAGATCATCAAGATTATCAAGATATCAAGACTATCAGATACAGATATACAGCTGTCAAGACTAGGGAAATGCGGCATAATGAAGTACGTGTCTCTTTAAATGAAGCTGCACTGTCGTCGAAGAAGTCAATGGCTACGTTGCATGGTGAAAACGAGCTTGCTGTCTTTGGAAGCCGGCACAAAAGACAACGAACTGCTTTAGTTCGTGCATGTGGCACACCAAAACATGATATCTCGTACTGCGGCATTTAAAAATAAATACGATGGATAGTCGTTGAGTGCTTTATCGCATTGCGTATATACTATATGTGATAAAAATACGATCGAGTCCCAGTTTTAGGGGTTCCTTGCCGCTGTTCATTGCGATACTATCAGGTGAGCTGTCGCTGCGGATCCATAAGCCACACGCATGCGTGAACACTGGTAGGAGGTGAGCTGTCGCTGCGGATCCACAAACCGCACGCACGCGTCAACACTGGTGGATATAATTACTTCTTCTTTGCGGTGTCACGATGCATTGCATGGGCGTATGAAGGGATGAGCAGCGGACATAAATTGAGACCCCGCCCCCTCTTGGGCGCTTTTTGAAGACAAAAACTTGGTCATAAACTCTACGACCATGGGTGGAGAATTTAGCTTTGCATATGGTGCAGATGTAACACCAGCTGTTGTACTTCCAACAAAACATTTCTCCAGATGTGCATTGGTGGGCCTCTGTACAGCACCAACATCGTTTTTGGTACAGCAGCTTTGCTGTATCTAGCAGTAACTTTTATGGTGATATTC
Organism: Ashinkailepas kermadecensis; assembly: GCA_034440615.1. Lineage (NCBI taxonomy): Eukaryota > Metazoa > Arthropoda > Thecostraca > Neolepadidae > Ashinkailepas > Ashinkailepas kermadecensis. Next base: position 247,234 of record JAOTOM010004953.1, read on the forward strand.
CAGACACGTCTATGGCGTTGCGTGGGAATAATTGTATCTACACCATTTGGAGGCTGGCGTGTCCCAAGGCCCTCTCAGTGTATCAGAATACCTAGAATAGCCAATGTTCATTTCCTTCTGACATGTTCGCCGTGGTTAGTCGCGAAATAGTTGTTTAGATGTATCCGGACTGATGGAACACCGGACACTCCCGATGTTCGCTAAGTTAGTGATGGTGATTATAGTGTGCATCCAGGCCGACGGGATCATTTTGCGCCGAAAACAACCTCATCCACAAGCTGCGTTTAAAAATAATCCTAATGAATGATGTCAGGAGTAATTCTCCATTAGCCAGGTGTCTATACATATATTATTTGAAAGTGTATCCCTTGTAAGAGCACGTGTGTGTGTAGTTGGGAAATAAGCCAAACCGTCTCTATTGCCATATGATCCACCCTACCGTCTCTATTACCCTATCATGTCACCCGATTACCCATAAAGCGCGAGTCGTCACCCAATACAGTAATCAAGGTAAGAGTGTGTACATCGCGTCCAAATTGGCGCCTTCGCTCTATTGCATACCCTGATCCGGGAGCACATGATGCAGTATGCTAGGATTTCATGCAAGACGAGATCACAGTGGCTAGTACAAATTATCTTCAAATGGCATTCATTCACTGGTGAAAAGTGGAGTTTACAAAACTTCACTTTCCCTTGCATGTATCCACTGGGCCTCTTTGTATAGCCCTTTTGCTATGCCCATGCTTTAGCCCATTTGCTACGTCCTGTTGCCACCAAACCTAACAGATTTTCAAGAAAAGCTAAGAGGACTTATAATAATCTCTTTTGATTGTGTAGCGCCTAAGGCGATATGCTCGATGTGAGAATATTTTGAACTGATACATAGCCCATGTCACAAACACACACGTGCATACACAGCCACACACATGCATGCACGCACGCACGCACACACACACACGCACGCGTGCACGCAAACACTGACACACACACAAACGCACAAACACAACCCCATCACCACCCTCCATCCCATGACGAATATCACGGTTATGTGAGACTTTATCCAAGTTTAATATGGTATGTATCGACGAAGATGGCGATCAAAGACAACCAACAGCGGCCGAGTGTTTCAGTAACATTCACGCTGCAAAACTTCTCACTTCCTGCAAGTCGCCAAGTTGAAAACACTATCAGGTTTGTGTCTATGAAAACGCAGTGGATACGGCGACAAGCAAGTAGTTGTCCAATGTTACCAGCTCTTCCCTTGGGCAATTATCGCCGTTGAATCTATCGGACACGCCCACAGAGAGGTCAGTTAATTGTCCGGCAAGCCGGGCTCGCTGGGCAGCGGTGCGGGTATCCGGATGGAGGGGGACGACTCTAATCCCTACCAGCTTCTGGAAGTTCAGGCTTACCCTTGGCCAGTGGGCGCAGGCAGACGTCAGCAATAAGTTAACTGAGCAGCCAAGTGCGTCGACAACGGAACCCAGACTTCCTCTTCTTTCACTCGAAAGGACCGCCGGTCATTTGCTCGCCGTGGTGGCGAGGTATGGCAGCTCGGTGACGGCCACCAGAGGGTGTGGCAGCTCGGTGACGGCCACCAGCGAGGTGTGGCAGCTCCGTGACGGCCACCAGCGGAGTGTGGCAGCTCGGTGACGGCCACCAGCGGAATGTGGCAGTTCGGTGATGGCCACCAGCGGTGTGTGGCAGTTAGGTGATGGCCACCAGCGGTGTGTGGCAGTTAGGTGATGGCCACCAGCGGGGTGTGGCAGTTAGGTGACGGCTACCAGCGGGGTGTGGCAGTTAGGTGACGGCCACCAGCGGGGTGTGGCAGTTAGGTGACGGCCACCAGCGGGGTGTGGCAGTTAGGTGACGGCCACCAGCGGGGTGTGGTAGTTAGGTGACGGCCACCAGCGGGGTGTGGCAGTTAGGTGACGGCCACCAGCGGGGTGTGGCAGCTCGGTGACGCGAGGTGTGGCAACCAGCGTGGTGTGGCAGTTAGGTGGTGGCCACCAGCGGAGTGTGGCATTTGGGTGGCAGCCACCAGCGGAGTGTGACAGTTGGGTGGTACTCGGCATCTGGGTGTAGGAGTTGGATGGTGGCCACCAGCGGGGTGTGGCAGCTGGGTGGTGGCCACCAGCGGGGTGTGGCAGCTGGGTGGTGGCCACCAGCAGGGTGTGGCAGCTGGGTGGTGGCCACCAGCGGGGTGTGGCAGCTGGGTGGCGGCCACCAGCGGGGTGTGGCAGCTGGGTGGCGGCCACCAGCGGGGTGTGGCAGCTGGGTGGCGGTCCCAGCGGGGTGTGGCAGCTGGGTGGCGGCCACCAGCGGAGTGTGGCAGCTGGGTGGCGGTCCCAGCGGGGTGTGGCAGCTGGGTGGCGGTCCTAGCGGGGTGTGGCGGTCCACACCGCACGCGCCGTCGCCAGCCGCGGCTGCCTGTTTGACTGCGTATTGATCGGTGCCGTTATAAAACAGCCGGGTGTCAGAATGTCAGGCCAAATGTTACATTATTGGAATTAAATTGAAAATCGATGGCGCGCACAATCCGGCCGGCGGGGCGGAGACGCCGCGCCGGCTTATGGCCAAACGCAAATTAACAGAGGGCGAGGCGGGCAGAAGGACGGGTCGGCAGCCGCGGGTTAGGTCGGCTGGTTATTTCGGCTTAAGGACGCCACGACGACACTGGCTATATACACGTTCATTTCTGGACTGTTGAGAAGAAGCAATCTGGTGTAATCGCCCGGATTATTCCGCTAAGGAAACGGATTATTCACAGCCAGAGATCAGGCAGAAGTGTAAGTGGCGTGGAGTTTGGCTTCTGTCATGGAGTGAAAGTGTCGCTACGATACAAGGTGCGAACTGTCGCCTAAAACGTCACGAAGCGAAAGGGGCTACGCAGATGCAAAGTAGCGCCTATGAACGTCGACGAAACCAGGACAGGACGCGAGCGTGTGGTGGCGAGGCACACCGCCCCAGTGCTCGTCCCAGGTCACGGGTCAATAGTCAGATCCGGGACGGCCTGGGGCCGCACCCGATTTATCTGGAAATAAAGGGGCTCCAGACGGGATCGGACTCAGATTTTCTTTCAGGCCCGTGTGTTCCGATTCCAAATGGAGACACATTAGCTAGATCTAGCCTGTCATTGTTCTCAGGAGCGTAACAGCATGTGGTTTATAAAATAACTGTTTTAACTAAAAGTGGCAAAACAATGACAACGACATATTCAAGGGTTTGTGAGCATCTAGAACAAGCTGAAAATACAGGATACGATAACTATGCATGGTATCAAATTGAACAAAAGGGATATCATGCGATGACATCACGAAAAGTTTGTTGGTTATTTGGGCTTTGGAGAGCATCGCACTTCACATTACCAGTACGACACAGCACAAACACAATTACAGGGTCGCGATAGTTTAGTCGTGAGGAGATTCCACTCCACCTCTCCGCCCTCCCTCCATTTGCATTGGAAAGGGAAGCAAACAGCCATGCACGTGTTAGGACCAATACACACTGTGGTATGGTACCGACCACTCTACTTCGGTGCCTTAATTATTGCACTTATTTCATTGGGTGTATGTAAAATATCGCGCAAAGCGAACAGAGTGTACCCAGAAACGCTTAAAACGACTTTCCAGTCTGAAGACAATCCAGGTCTCGCTCGTGTTGTATCTAATAATGCGCCTTATTAGTGGGTGAAGAGCCACCGAACAAACTTTGGCCCATTTGGCTCATGATAATGAGAAGTTCATACATTTTATCATCCAATGTTTGTGCGGAACCAAATAGACTCGGAGACAGGTCACATGGCTAAATATTGAAATGTAGTTTATGCTGCTTCTTTCAGAATCAACGCAAAGCTGACGGTTACGCTTTAATGGTTATGGATTCAATGGTTAGTTTAATGGTTGTCAGTCATTGAAGCCGAAGGGCTTCAGTGGTTGACTTTCAACTTAGTTTGGTGCGCCATATCATCGTAGTCCTGGCAGGGCTCCAGCTTCCTCCTTATATATACGAACAGGGGTGTGCTCCATGTCCGTGGGCCTGGCCTGGGCCGGGCATGGGCCAGGGCCGGGCGTGAGCCTGGGCCGGGCGTGAGCCTGGGCCGGGCGTGGGCGAGACTGGCGTGGGTATGAGACAGGGCCGGGCTCCTCCTAATGAACTCACGGCGAACATTGATCTGCATTACTTAAGAGCGATATCGCTGGGGAAGGGGCGCTTTCGTTCGTTCTTCAGTTGCCCCCAGGCTATCCTGCGGCAGTCCGGCACCAGCGCAGCTCAACGCAAACGTGGCGTCCACCGCGGTCAATGGACATTATCCGGCAGCCACCTCCTCCGCTCACTTACCACCAGGCATGCCACTAATTGGCGACAATTTCGGCGCAATGCCGCACCAGTAGCGCCGAGCCCGGCCTCGCCCCACAGGAAAGTGGCAATTAAAATAATCAGGTACGCAGCTAACAACCGCCGCATAAAATGCCCACCACCGCCGCACTTCTCCGTCGGTTATGTCAGGTGAGGTGTTGCCCGCCGACAATGATGGGGTCTGGCGGCAATGATGGGGTGGGATGTTGTCTGGCGGCAAAATGGTGGAATGGGGTATTGTCTGGCGGCAAGGTGGTGGAATGGGTGCTGTCTGGCGGCAATGATGGTGTGGGGTGTTGTCCAGCGGCAGAGTGATGGGGTGGGGTGTTGTCTGGTGGCAATGGTGGGGTGAGGCGTTGTCTGGCGGCAATGGTGGGGTGGGGTGTTGTCTGGCGGCAGTGAGGCAGTGACGAGATGCGGTGCTTCTGGTGGCAGTGATGAGATAATGATGAGGCAGCAATGAAATGGAGTCTTGCGGAAATGATGAGGCGGTGATGAGGCAGTGATCAGAAGCTACACCGAACAGCACGACTGGACCGTGCGCTGGTCGGCCATTTTGCGCGAGGCCCAGCCGGATTTCTGCCACAGGCGGGGTGCGTCTCGTCCCACGCGTGTAATCAGTCCGAATCTTTTCTGTAACCCTTCGGTAGCCAGCCATTGTCAATTTTCCACATTTCATTCGCGGCCATTCATGCATTTGACCGCCCGCCGTCCGCTCCTCGGTGAAAGAGATCCATTGTGGCAGAATCGCACCAGATTTTCTCCCTTTCATTGGCGACCGGGAGAACGCCGAAAGGCGGCGATTCAGGGCCGCGGACGAGGGCGACCCGGCTCGCTCCACGCACTGTTGCATTTACATATTCATGACTGGGTAAAAATGGTCAGTGCCGGTGAAATAGCCACGCATAAAGGGCAGGACCGGGTCCGCCCGGAAAGGGGTGACCGCCCAAAAATAGCGCCTCTCTGAATCATTTCGGAGGGGTGTGCGGTCGGCGGCAGCTGGCGCGCGGAGATGGCGCCTCCGACGCGCCGCCACACCTTGATCCTGCGATCCGGCGTTTATTACGCCGACCGCCGCCGGCGACGCCGGCAGGTGAACGCGCCGGCGAAATGGCTCATAACGCCAGATAAAACGGCTACGGCGGCGACGGCACGGAATATGACGACCGTCGGCCGGCCGTGGCCGCGCCGTGGCCGCACCGTAGCCTGCAGCTCCGGAGTCCCCTTAATAAAGTCGCCGGCAACAAGCGGCCATTAGCCCGCTGGAAGCCTCGTAATGGATGGCGCCTCAAATGAGTCCGACACCCGCACGCCATGCCGCGGAGGAAATTATAATTTTAAGCTCATTAATTAAACTCGGCTGCAATATTACGTGGACGGCAGAACCAGTTATTGGTGCCCATCGTATATGTGCCCGTCTGTCCGTCATATCCTCCCCTTTATCTCTCCACCATTGTACACTCCTCTCTTGCCGCTCTTGTCCTCTCCACCTTCATCCTCAGTTTCTTTCGACCTCCCCACTGTTGAACCTCTCCGCCTTCCTCTTCTGCCGCCCTCCGCCTCTCCAATCTTCACACTGCAACACGCCACCTCTACCATCACTTGCCACATCCCCACTACCATCACCACCCTATCACCACTCCGCCTCCACTTCCCCGCCGCTCCACCTCCCCACTACCATTCACCACCTCCCCTATTGCTCGCTAACTTCTCTTTCCTCCATCACTGTCACCTGTTCCAACCCATCCCCAATCCCGCTGATCAGCAATATCCAGTCCTCCTCTCTGACAGGGTGCTGTCCTCTTATCGGCATCTCTAGCCAGTCATCTCAACTTTCCAGCGCCGGTGGCGTTTCATCCTTCGTGTCCCCTCCTTCCCCAGCGCCGATCGTGAGCCACCTCAGTGCCCATTCTCTTCCCACCGCCGGTGGCGTCCACCCTCCACCGCCGTGCCCCTTCCCTCCCCAGCGCGGCTGGCGGGCCACCTCTCCTTCCCTTCCCCAGGGTTGGTGGCTAGTCGCCTGCACATCCCTCCCTATCCCCCCCCCCCCCAGCGCGGCTAGTGGGCCACCTCTCCTATCCTATCCTTCCCCAGTGTTGGTGGCGAGTCGCCTGCCGTGTCCCTCCCCTCCCCAGCGCGGCTAGTGGGTCACCTCTCCTATCCTTCCCCAGTGTCGGTGGCGAGTCGCCTGCCGTGCCCCCAGCGACTAATGGGCCACCTCTCCTACCCTTCCCCAGTGTTGGTGGCAGGTCCCCTGCCGCGGCCCTCCCCTCCCCAGCACAGCACAGCTGAAAGCACCTCACCAGTGAAGCCAGTGCTGCAGGTCAGGCACGGCAGCGGGCGGCGGCCGAGCGTTGCATGCCCACCCGCCAATCAATTTCGGTGCCCCCCCTCACCACCGACCCGCCCGGCTCCATTTGTCACCAGAGGCGAAGTCAGTCCTGGAGCCGGCCCCCCCCCCCCCCCACCGACCCTCCCGGCTCCATTTGGCACCAGAGGCGAAGTCAGATGTGCTGGAGCCGGCTGCCCCCCCTCTATCCACCGACCCGCCCGGCTCCATTTGACACCAAAGGCAGTCAGGTGTGCTGGATGGGAGTACAGATCTCCGCTTTGCAGTCATTCATTATTAATGTTGTTATTGCGTCATCAGCAATTCCCAAAACTTCACAGTATTGTTCTCAGTCATGCATGCAAAAAAAATGGATTGCAGTCTATCGTGGGGCTTGTTGACTGGCTTTAAGCTGCCACTAATAATATTAATGAATACTGATAACTTGTGACGCACCCATCCAACACGAGCAACTCAAATATTTAAAATAAATGTTGCTTATGCATTTAAAGAAACTAAATGGCTGTAATTAACCTACACAACATATGACTTTGGTGATCAATAATCAGCAGCTAATCAATTGTATAATTATCCACCGATGCTCGGCATAAGCAGCTGGGCGCCACAGATGGAGTTCCCAGTTGTTCAAGTGGCTCCTCCTCTCCCCTATATATAAATAGACATACTACCTCTCCAACAGCTTCATATTTTAACACGGGACCCTATTTGGGCGCACTCTGAGATGTTTTATGGTGCTAGCTTTGAGCAATGCCAGCCTCAATCGTATTCTAAAGCCCCACTCACGCCTGACACTAAAAAGGCCCGTCAAAAAGGCCCGTCAAAAAGGCCCGTCAAAAAGGCCCGTCAAAAAGGCCCGTCAAAAAGGCCCGTCAAAAAGGCCCGTCAAAAAGGCCCGTCAAAAAGGCCCGTCAAAAAGGCCCGTCAAAAAGGCCCGTCAAAAGGCCCGTCAAAAGGCCGGTCAAAAGGCCCTAGGCCCGTCAAAGGCCCGTCAAAAGGCCCGTCAAAAGGCCCGTCAAAAAGGCCCGTCAAAAGGCCCGTCAAAAAGGCCCGTCAAAAAGGCCCGTCAAAAAGGCCCGTCAAAAAGGCCCGTCAAAAAGGCCCGTCAAAAAGGCCCGTCAAAAAGCGAACCGTCGCTTCTCACCAGAATCGACGGCACCGGCTCAATATTCCACAATGTGATAAGACGAAAGCAAGATCGACAATATATATATATATATATATATATATATATATATATATATATATATATATATATATATATATATATATATATATATATATATATATATATATATATATACATATCTTCAGCAAATAGTTCCCAGCTTACGACACATTATCAGGTGTTTCTTGCTCGTGCGCAAAATGATGCAATTTTTGCCATGCATTGCATATGTAGGACTATTTAGCAGGTTATTTGAGTTTTCGGGAGCACCGATTAAATTAACATGAACGCGCTTCACAGCTTGACAGTCGCTTGGGGTACACCACAGGCACTAATTGATGCATGGGTCGATTGTAACTTTAAAAATGCAAACCAGGGCATCAGCGACAATGGCCGTCTGATGTGATTTTATAATGATATGGAAATTTGGCACCAATCGGCCGGTTATTCGTTTAATCTCCGAAAGCAACCTGCCGACACATTTTACCGAAATAGATCGGCGAAAAAAGAATACTGGGAGGAAAATAGGAATTTCTACCCTCCCACTCGACCAAACTCCCACTAAAAAAACGTTATCAACAAGTCAAACCAGAGTACGCGCTAACAGGTGTACATCACGTGTTCCTACAGCGCGACGTGAAGCACAGGGTGCTAAGTCACCAATCAGGCATACCGCCGCATTGCACCACCAAACGGCAGCCCGACGGCGGCGCCCTATCCCTTGACCTCTCCCTGTTTGACGATATCCAGCGGGCCCCGGACAGCTGGCCGACAAAAACGGCGCGCGACCCTGAGCGGTCGGCGTGCGGTGGCGTGTTGCAGCGGCCACCGCTCACGCCGGGCCACGTTTGCGGGGCACGGCGGCACGTCACACGCTGATGGAATACCTGAATAATTAATTCAATCGGAGCGCGACGTCGACACCGCGCCGATCCTCGCCGCGGCGGCCGCAGCGCGCCGGTGGCCGCGCCGCCGCCAGCTCCCGGCTCCGCTCCGCCCGGCCAGCCAGCCGGCCGGCCGGCGCACCAGGCAACCCGCGCCGCGGGCGCCGGCAGAGCGGCGGAGCGGCCGCGGCGCACGGCGAGAGCGACCGGGCGCCGTTTATCATGCGTGGCCGCGGCGCCGGCCGCCGGCCTGTGCGTGAGCGGGCTGTGTGTTACGCGGGGCCGGCGGGCCGGCTGTGCGTGCGCGGCCCGAGCGCGACGCGGCGCGCGGAGCCGGCCGCCCGACGGTCGTTTACCCCGGATTCGCGGGCGAGAGGGCGCGCGGCCGGGCGGCCGCCCGTCGTCCTTCGGAAGGGTGGTGCGCCGGTGTGTGCCGGTGTGCGGCAGTGTGCGGCGCGCCCGAGCGTGCCGCCGCCGCGGCCGTTGGCGGCTGTCGGAGACGGACTCGGCGCACCCCCGGCGCCGACGCTCGCGGCGGGGCGCGCCGCTCCCGCTCGGACCCCCCGCCAACAGGTCGCAGGACGCTCGGAAGGGCCCTCGAGCTGCTGGAAGGCTTCACTGGCCGCTGGCGTCTGCGTCAGACGAGAGAACCAGAAGCCGTTGTGATGTAGGGCGGAGGGAGACACCATTCGATAGTAATGGTGCATGGAGTGACCACTCACATGCCCTTAACCTCCCCCCCTCCACAGGAGCGCCAACAGCTGAGGAAAACTGTATGGGACGCAGAAACTGCTGGAAGACAGTAATTTGATGTTCCATTCCCCGTTCACAACGGAAAATCCGAATGAAGCCCCCTCGCAATAACCACCCACGCATCATTGGATGTTCGCGTCGGTGGAGGGCGAGTTGGGCGCGTAGTTACTGCAGGTACTCGTCGGAACGCTGTACTTGGACAGGTGTCCCACCTCGTCCGGCAGCCGCCAAGACACCCAACTGAGGCGTGGGGTCACACCCCACACCCCAGACCAGCCGGCGACCCGAGCCATCGGGGCAGCCGGGCGCGCCACCACTCTCCACGTGCCCGGTGGTGCCCGGCGACTCCCAGCGTCTTCACTTGGCGCCGCCGCACAGCGGCTCTGTGCCGCACGTGGCGTGATCTGTGTGACAAACGGCGTCACGTGACGCTACGGGGGCGGACTGGTGCAGTCACGTCACGGGCTCTTGTGGTCACGCCACGGCACGTTACGTCACACCACGCTACGCTCCGCAATCCCAGTCCACTGAGTTGGTCGTATATTCCCCAATCCATTCCATTACCGGATTCGGTTTTATTCATATCCGCTGTAATTGCACGAAACTTCACCAATTACGTGAATCTCCGGGCCCGCCACCGACTCCGCGTCAGGCTGCCACGACGACTAGCATGCCTTGCGTTTCTGTGAATATTCATAGCGTGGGAGAGGGTGATAGCTGGGGTCGATGGATGAGGCGATAGGACGACACCGTCGGGCGACCTGTCGAGGGGACGGAGACATCCGCGGAGAGTGCTAATGGCAGACAGGCGAACAGACAGAGAGCGGGGCTGGGTGCGGGCAGGTCGGGCACCATGCGGGCCCGACCAATACTGGCCTTATCACCACCCCTACCCGGAGTTATTTGCCGGCATCGATGGTCACTGCGTCTATGCACGGTACTATGCATGGAGTTTCTTATTATGCCTCAACGCTCATATCAGCCACCTAAGTAGCACAGAACCCAAAATTGCTCAAGCTGCGTTTCCAGACCGCCCACAAGTTCTTAAAATACTGAGCTGCATCGAGTCCATCAACTGCAGTCAGATTTCACTTTTAAATACCCCATTGTGCATTTGAACGCAACACACAGCACTCCGCATAGCCATGATCTCGTCGGCCTTCTTCAGCCATCACGAATCTTCGACGCAGGTCACAGCGAGCCGTGCCTTTAAGAGTGCTCTTAAAGGCATGCTGATTATGCTGATCAGCATAACTATTACACCCACGTGGACACCTTGATTCGTGTTGTTGGCCCACTGGCATTGCCTACACCTGCCGGCACCTGCGCTCAGTCGTGCACCGTTGGAGAGCGTCGGTGCAGGAGAGGTGCAGGTCGCATTGCCTACACCTGCGCTCAGTCGTCCACCGTTGGAGAGCGTCCGTACAGGAGAGGTGCAGGTCGCATTGCCTACACCTGCTCACAGTCGTCCACCGTTGGAGAGCGTCGGTGCAGGAGAGGTGCAGGTCGCATTGCCTACACCTGCCGGCACCTGCGCTCAGTCGTGCACGGATGGAGAGCGTCGGTGCAGGAGAGGCGCAAGGATTTGCATTGGACGAACGGGTCGCGTCTGGACCTACAGCTGGAATCACGACCCGCAGTCACCGCAGCGATGTCACATCCTCCACAAGCCCCTGTGGTACCCCATGAGGCGCGATACTGAAGCGCCAAACCTCTACCAGAAACGGTGCTCTGTCCTACTCTACCGATGCTGCACGGGCATCAGCTCGTCTTCCAAGTGTGATTTCCCTCGATCATTCACAGGTATCCACAGTAGCCACTGTCAACACAGGTGATAATTAAACCACCTTACCATGTGCACGCAACAACAATGGCAACAACATGGGCGGAACATCCGGAGGTTTGGAGGGTTCTGGACGCTCGAAGCTACTCGAAGCAAGATTAGCAATATGCCTATGGCGTACACTAGGTGTTCTGGACGCAAAATTTAGTGTGCGCTCGTTAGTTATTTCGGTTTATGAGTGGTTAACCCATTCGCAAAATCTGAGGACATGTATCCAGCATCCACTAGTGGCAACATATATCTCACTTGTATCACATTCATAAGCCAACCTATCCCTCACTTCCGCGAGAGATACTTACAGCTTGGCAAGGTAGGAGCAAGCCCGCAATGGCCGGGATCTTGGTTGCAGATGTTGCTTAGCATGTGCAATGCTTATGAAATAGAGATGCAGTCGGGCGGCACTTTCTGATTTCGACCCAACTAGCATCCTTGTGAGCAAAAGACCGGCGATTTCTTGCACCGCTGACCACCTGTCCTGCCCGATCGCCGGTGGATTGTCCTAATGTCAGTGACGAGTTGTTAGTACAGGCGATGTTAGAAATACTCGAACTCAAGCATACTAGATGGAACCACGTGTCGACAAGGTTCTGATCGGGTCATCGTCAGCTGATTTGCCTTTAGAAGGGCGTGGATTGGTCAACGTTTCTGCTGAGCCGTATACATATTACTGCTGAGCGGTAATACGCGGAAACGTTGACCTACGCCTGACGATGACGCGATAACCAGCTGGTCGAAGCGTTGCGTTCCATCTGACACACCATGACGAGGATAATGTGCTTAATGTTACCAGCATCGCCTGTCTATGCCCGGCCAAGATCTTGCTTTGAACAGGACCTGGCATCGGCGACAAATAACCATTAGCAGTTGATGCGTCCCTGGGCCCAAATCATCCATCAATCTGTCCACAGCCAGTCGGTGGTGTAGGGATAACGGAAGTCCAAGATACTGCTCTTAACATGCTTTCACATCACCCGCCGTCTATCGGCAGCGCCGGGTTAATGGTGAACCCTGAGGGAAGAGGGGTCTGCCGGGGAAACATGGCGAAGAGGAAAGTAGGGCTTTTAGTTTCATTATTTGCATGCAACGCCCATGAACGTAACTTGAATTACACATTATTGCGGAGACCTATCAGGCTATCCTATCCCAGTCAACTCATCGTGGTTTGCATTTGGCATGACTGATTACGCATTCCTTGTGAAAAATATGGTACACGAATTGACCAGTCACGTGGAGTCACCGAGCTATAACGCCATTTATGAGGGTGTGCGAGGTGTAGAAATCGCAATTGATGAGTATTTTGTTGTAGTGAATGTATACATAACTTTGAACTGCATGTCTTTATTTTTTTCAGCTCAGCTCTCACCGTTCGCCTGCTCAGGTCAAATGAGGTTAATGAATGCACTTCGCCTCGGATGAATCATCTGCCAAAAATGCATTATAAGCATTTTACCTGAATTATGATTCAGCGATCGTGTTTACCCTCATTAACACAATATTGGCTATTCACAAACTTCTGCAGGCAATCATAAATCATGTTTTGTCAAAACTACACTGGTTTGACCTGAACTGACCAGTTAGCTATGCAAGTTACGATATTAAATTAAATGTCGGACAGTTGTGTTCGGCTGTAACCAGCATTCTTGTTTTGATTTCGCGGCTACCTCTTAGAACAGATCCTAAGCATGGTCCCGTGGAAGTTTCCATTCACATATTTCTAAAAGAAACTTTGACATTTGACATGCTCTGGAGCGGGCTTTGATCGGACTAAATAAGTTGAATAACTGGGTACCATTAGTTTCATTTTGAGGTGCGCATTACACTGGTTTCCTGCCTGCGACTCCCTCTCAACTTAGGACGCAATGGCGAGGGGTGACAATCACCCCCTTGGATGTCGAAGTTGGCGAAGCGCTCTCTGCAGATGCGAATCAGCAGGTCTTCTCATCAACCAGTATCTGCTGACTGCGCCCGGGCAGCGGTCACTTCCAGCTGCTACTCTCATCAGCAAGTCTTCTCATCAACCAGCATCTGCTGACAGATCCCAGGCAGCGGTGATTCCCAGCTGCTGCTCTCATCAGCAGGTCCTCGCATCAGACAACATGGCGGCGCCCGGGCAGCGGTGGTTCCCAGCAGCTGTTCTCATCAGCAGGTCCTGGCATCAGACAGTATCTGTTGGCGGCGCCCGGGCAGCGGTGGTTCCCAGCTGCTGCTCTCATCAGCAGGTCCTCGCATCAGACAACATGGCGGCGCCCGGGCAGCGGTGGTTCCCAGCTGCTGCTCTCATCAGCAGGTCCTCGCATCAGACAACATGGCGGCGCCCGGGCAGCGGTGGTTCCCAGCAGCTGTTCTCATCAGACAGTATCTGTTGGCGGCGCCTGGGCAGCGGTGGTTCCCAGCTGCTGCTCTCATCAGCAGGTCCTGGCATCAGACAGTATCTGTTGGCGGCGCCCGGGCAGCGGTGATTCCCAGCTGCTGCTCTCATCAGCAGGTCCTCGCATCAGACAACATGGCGGCGCCCGGGCAGCGGTGGTTCCCAGCAGCTGTTCTCATCAGACAGTATCTGTTGGCGGCGCCCGGGCAGCGGTGGTTCCCAGCAGCTGTTCTCATCAGACAGTATCTGTTGGCGGCGCCCGGGCAGCGGTGATTCTCGGCTGCTGTTCTCATCAGCAGGTCCTAGCATCAGGCGTTATCGTAGTGCCGGTGGAGGCGCTTCCGCGGCGCATTAGTGCCTGTCAACATTTCTATTACAGTACCATCGGAAGTCGGCAAAAACTGAGTCCGCGGTCGATTGAGTTTTTGGTGGTGGTATGCGTGTTTAGTGCTGCTATGCGTGTTTTTGCCAGCTGATTACGTCGGCAGTCGGGGCAGCACGTGCGTCTGATTACGTCGCCAGTCGCGGGGCAGCACGTGCCTCTTGATATGGGCTTCCTGTCTTGATCGAGACGCGGTCCGTCGCACATGTCTGGCATTTGACATGCGTTGTGACCAGCTTGTGGTCCCTCTTTTCGTGCCTAATCGCGACTCAAATTGTGGACGGGAGATAGAGATACGACCTATCCCTCCCCTTTCCTTCAAAATCATAATAAGACTTTGGGCTATTTTACGACGCATTCGACCGCTATGCCGGACAGCGTCGCCAACCTCTTACGCCGATTGGTCGCGGGTGGACTCGGTAATCCTGTCGGTTGCGGGATTCGAACCCACGATCTTTCGGCCTCCTTAAAGATCAGTTCACGCAGCTGACCAAATGGTAACAGTGATGATAAACTTACCATTGATAGAAAGGCCCCTTCGACTAGCCTAGCGCTACCTCCTTTCAATAAATTAAGCATCCGCTGTGCTGTAAGCCTGTTCCGGATACCAATTTCGTTGGCATCGGACCCTGGTGGAAAATGGAACTGCGAAACATGTGACGCCATTTTAAAGGCAGTCCGCACTTGATGCATTGCCATATCTGAATCCTAAGCACCCGAAATAATGGAGGTATGTGAGAATGACCAGCATCCGTTGCGAATGATATGCTCAGTAAACCAAGTGATGGACAGCCACAGCCACACTTGCACGCAAGAACACCAACATAATTATCCCATGGTAAACTTCCTCGGTAAATGCAGATGCCAGTGGAGGTAGTTCAGCAGTCAACTAGCCGATCTGCTGCCTGAAGTAAGCAAAACTACGTGACCGATAGCTGGTCTGTGGGTCTCGTGCCACGATAGCAGTCTGTCGAGCACCATCGCGCCATTGTAAAACCACGTGACCGAGAACTTGTCTGTGGGTCTCGTGCCACGATAGCAGTCTGTCGAGCACCATCGCGCCATTGTAAAACCACGTGACCGAGAACTTGTCTTGGGTCTCGTGCCACGATAGTAGTCTGTCGAGCACCATCGCGTATTGTGAAACCACGTGACCGAGAACTTGTCTGTGGGTCTCGTGCCACGATAGCAGTCTGTCAGCACCATCGCGCCATTGTAAAACCACGTGACCGAGAACTGGTCTGTGGGTCTCGTGCACGATAGCAGTCTGTCGAGCACCATCGCATCATTGTGAAACCACGTGACCGAGAACTTGTCTGTGGGTCTCGTGCCACGATAGCAGTCTGTCGAGCACCATCGCGCCATTGTAAAACCACGTGACCGAGAACTTGTCTGTGGGTCTCGTGCCACGATAGCAGTCTGTCGAGCACCATCGCGCCATTGTAAAACCACGTGACCGAGAACTTGTCTGTGGGTCTCGTGCCACGATAGTAGTCTGTCGAGCACCATCGCGCCATTGTAAAACCACGTGACCGAGAACTGGTCTGTGGGTCTCGTGCCACGATAGCAGTCTGTCGAGCACCATCGCGCCATTGTAAAACCACGTGACCGAGAACTGGTCTGTAGGTCTCGTGCCCGATAGCGTCTGTCGAGCACATCGTCTTGTGAAACCACGTGACCGAGAACTGGTCTGTGGGTCTCGTGCCACGATAGCAGTCTGTCGAGCACCATCGCGCCATTGTAAAACCACGTGACCGAGAACTGGTCTGTAGGTCTCGTGCCACGATAGCAGTCTGCCGACCACCATCGCATCATTGTAAGTCACACGGACATTGCCGGGTCTGATGAGGGCTTCATCCTGCCAAGGAGCCTGAAATTCGCGTGGGAAGCGAGCTTCGAATCCGCAAGTTGGCCAAGGAACAAACAAAAAATGGTCAATATATCATTCCCTCCCTCCACCTCACTTCAAGGTATTAAGATGAAAAAATAATGGTCACAAATGCACAAAGAAAGGGTAGGCACAAAGGGTAGTTTCCTAATCGTTGTACTTGTTCGTCCATTATACCAATTAGTATCATATCATTTCTAGTTCTTCTGGTAGCATTACCTATTTTTATAACATGATTTAGCCCTCATAGTGTGGAAGGGTCAGCTGGACCCTTCCCTCCGTGAATTTTGTGAGAACACTCATGAACTATTCAAGGTAACGCCATGAAATCTAGCATATCTTCTTGCATGTGATGAGCACATATTGTGACAAAAATTGAATTCCAGTCTATTTCGGTTCCAAACCTAGCGCAAGTTAAAGTCTGGTCACGACCTCGTCTCAATGCTGTTTTTAGATCAATCTTGAGACATTTGTCACAAACAAGCTGTAAAAGATACACCCATAAGCAAAATACGAGCGCACATAAAATGATCCAAGAACATCAAACGTACTAAAAGTGGCATCGGGTAAGGTCGCTAGGTTAAGTGGAAGTACGACCTGGATAAATGATTTGCGCATTACTTTGTAGCTTCAGCATATGCAGCATTGCACGGCATTCTTCCAACATGCGACGTCACTTATGCTTTTCTGAACAGCTTATGACGTCAAATAACAGCATCTACAGCGTTTGACGTCACGGAGCGGTGCCCGGAAATGCGTGCGACATTACGAAGCAGTGTCCAGACAGCGCACGACGTCACAGACCAACGTCCAGACAGTGCACGACGTCACAGACCAGCGTCCAGACAGCGTGCGACATCCCAGACTGGCGTCCAAACAGCATATGACGTCACAGACCAGCGTGCACACAGTTCGGGGGGGGGGGGCTTTAGGGCGCGTCGACCATATTGATCATATAGCTAATGCACACAGTGCACGTCACGGACCAGCGTCCAGACAGCGTATGGCGTCACGGACCAGCGGCCAAGCAGCGTATGACGTCACCGGCCAGCATCCGGACAGCGTGCGGCATCGCAACGTCGGCGTGCGGAGCCAGAGTGACGTGACAGGCGGCTGGTGGCCGCCCGCCGCAGCGCCGCAGGTCGGCCGCAACAGTTGCGTAACGGGCTGGCGACTGGCGGCTGTCGACGTGTCGGCGCGCCCGTCACTCGGAAAACCCGGCTGGAGTTCGGCCGGCTGCACAGACAGGTGTCGTGCTGGTGCCATCTGGTGTAGCCTGGTGTAACCAGATGTAGCCTCATGTAGCCTCGTGTAGCCTCTTGTAACCTGGTGTAACCTGGTGTAACCTGGTGTAACCTGGTGTAACCTGGTGTAATCTGGTGTAATCTGGTGTAATCTGGTGTAACCTGGTGTAACCTGGTGTAACCTGGTGTAACCTGGTGTAACCTGGTGTAACCTGGTGTAACCTGATGTAACCTGGTGTAGCCTGGTATAGTCTGATATAGCCTGGTGTAGACATATGCAGGCTGGTGTAGCCTGTTATAGCCTGGTATAGCCTGGTGTAGCCTGGCATAATCTGGTGCAACCTGGTGCAACTTGGTAAAGCTCGGCGATGCCTGGTGTAGCCTGGTATAGCCTGGTGCAGCCTAGTACAGCCCGGTGCAGCCTAGTACAGCCCGGTGAAGCCTGGTTCAGTGTGCCGCTTCACCAACCTCATGTTCTCCAGACTGCATCATCAGCATCGCCAGCATCATTTTTTTATATCCGGTGGTGTCGCGTGATGCTCACACGGAGAATGGTGAACCAGGACGTTGGAATGTCAGCTATGACGCCGCAATGAGATGGCCACGTTGGGTAGGGATCTCAGCCGCACCACGTATTAGAGCTGCGTCGGAATTCCTCAAACCGCACGCGGCACGAACCTGCTGGTCGCAGTGCCTGCATCGGTTTCCTCGTGCGGTTCGGGCATATGGCCTTGATGGCTGATGCTAACTATGCATTAAATCCGCTTTTTGTCGGTCTCGCATGTCCCTGGGTTGCGAACGGGCACAATGTGCAACGTATTGAGGTAGGCGGCCAGGATTCAGTGCAGCGCAGCGCGCTTCCTGCCCGCGCGCTGCAGCGAAGGCCGGCTGTTGCAGGGCCGGTCCGAGTTGAAGTTGGACGCTCCGCCCGGATCACCCTTGGCGGACCCGGAACGAGCGCCGTCTGACGTCAGCCAGCTCCAGCGGAATCTGACCGGGATCGGCGTACGTCGGATTCGGCTGGATCCAGACCAACCGTGCCAGGCAGAGACGCATTGGCTGTACGGCTAGGATGGACGGCATTGCGTGGCGTAGCATTGCGCACACAAACCAGGATACGAACAAAAGTGCATGGCTCTGCAGCCACCGTAGCTACATTCACCGTCGGCACCAATGGTAATCCTTTGGAACATTCTGACACAGTCTGACACTACCTTGTGCCATCAGACAATACACGACACCGTCTGACACCGGCCGATATATCATGACATTAGCTGATGCCGTCTGACACCCGCTGACACATAACCGATACAACGTGACACTGTTCAACACCACCAGGCGTGCCAAGCCAGCTGACATCATCCAGTATCGCCTGACACTGCATGACACAGCTGGCAGCCGGAGAGCGGCCAGCGCGGCGCTTCGATGGAGGAACCAGTCGTTGCGACACAGCGGGAAGCCGTGCAAGCCTATTTTCATAAATCTCTCTGGAGTCGTTATCAGGTAGTAGAGCTCACTGACAGGACCCACGGCGTATTAAAGTGAGCCTTAAAGTGGTGCGGTTACGCCCACAGTAAGTCAGCTGCCGCATGATAGAACGAAGCTCGAAACTAATTTAGATTCCTTGCATGGGGTATTCAAAAAGGAAACGGGGAAGTTTGGAGAGCCCGATGCTTTTTTCAGTTACAGAGATGTCCGATATTTAAAAGCAAGTGTTCTCTGACAATGCTCAACATTTGAAAACACATAAAGCTACAAGTATCTGTCACTTGGCTAAAAACGGTGTGAACCGCTGAAAATTTCCTTGGTGTTCATACGATTGGTGATAAGACTCCTGGACCATTTACGAAACAACTTTGCATTTGCAGTTTGCGTGTCGATCATGATGATGATGAATCGATGTTTAGGGGCACGTGGTGGTGGATTTGTGCTTTAGAGCGCGTCGACTGCATTGGTCATTTTGCGCCCATGTTTAGGGGCACGTCGACGGCATGCGTCGATCATGTGCTATGCATGTGACCAAGTGCAAAACAGGTGCCCTCCACCGGAAGAAATTATCTGGAGGTGACGTTGAACTTTCAAGTTGGGATGACCGAAGGTACGGAAGCGAAGTTAGGCGTAGCATTGCTATGCGTAACAGACCATTTTTGTACGCGCTACCCCTTGTCGTTGCCATCACCTGAATTGCAAGGGATAGCGCGTGCTGTGTGATGTTTTGTCAGGGAGAGGGCAGTTGACGTGCATCTCAACGCGAAGAGTGAAGCGAGCCGAAACACCCCAGCAGCTGTAGGTGCGGAGCGTCACCCTCGCCTACATGAGCGCCGAGTCATGCTTCCTGGAAACTACGATACTTGTGCGTCGAAGCTTTGGTCATGTGTCCAATTTTAATATAGTTTTCAATATTTCAAAGTCACTTACTCCTGCCTATCACTCTGAACAACCCTGAAGCCTATTTCTGTTTTGCTGTGACCTGTTTATTCAGTATGGGCACGATTTCACTCAAGAATAGTGTAAGTTACAACGGCCCAACTCTCCCTTTAAGAGAAAATGTGTTCACAATTGTGATCTAAACTGAGTATCTTAGTATATGCTGTCTCACTCCTACTGACGCATTCAACTTGTGCAAAGTTGGGCCATCTGTCTGAGGCATCGGCTCACGCGGACTGAAAGACCGTCTGCGTCCGCAAAGTTGGATTTTACGGCTAGTTCGCCATCACAGAGCGACTGCTTTCCTCAGACGTTCGGCAGAAGCTGAAGAGTAGAATGCTTCGTGCAAGGGAGTGTTTTCCGTTCGTTGCATATGTTTCCTCCTTAAACAACAGGTGGCATCATACTCAATAATGGCCTCGGTGTAGGGGCAGAAGATCGAGGGCGCTTAGACGTGCATACAAGGCCACCGAGTCCATCCAAATTAAAACTGGCATACTTCGGCATTCATAACTTCCTGACCACAAGGCCCTAGGACCACTAGGACCACGTAGGTCCTAGGACCTGCGTTCCTTACCAGAACGTAGGTTTGCTGACGTGCATGTTGTGTATCAGCTGCATTGCTCAGTTATGCTCAGCTATGCTCACCTGGACTCCACTGGAGTCGGGTGGATTCCTCAGGTGGATGGCTCAGGTGGATGGCTCAGGTGGATGGCTCAGGTGGATGGTTCAGGTGGATGATCGGTGGGTGGTTCGGTGGTGTGGTGGTTATGGTGGTTGGTGGTTCAGGTGGATGGTTCAGGTGGGTGGTTCAGGTGGGTGGTTCAGGTGGGTGGTTCAGGTGGGTGGTTCAGATAAATGGAAAGAGGGATAGCTAAGCTGGATGGCACAGGTGGATGGCTGAGAGGGATGGCTCAGCTGGATGGCTCAGCTGGATGGCTCAGCTGGATGGCTCAGCTGGATGGCTGAGAGGGATGGCTCAGCTGGATTGCTCAGCTGGATGGGTTGACTAGAACGGCATCTCCATGCACAACCCGGGTCCGCCTCATACTTCCTGATTATGTCACAAATGTTAGTTAGTTGTCTAACTTTTGAACGGGACAAGTGCCCTGGTCATACAGCGACCATATCTATTCATATCTATGCATGCTAGCCCTGTATAATCAGCACAGGCTTGCACAACAGGCTTATCAGGAGCATAATTCGTACGAAAGTTCGCCTCCCAAAAGAAGTGGGACAGTTCATCAGAGTTGATTGACACCGAATCGTCCCGCAGAACGTGACGTAGCGAGAGCGGCTGCAATCTTCCAAAGTGACGCATTTGCACATCGGTGGGTTGAGGGCATGATATCACGATATGACGCACGGAAAGATGGCATGGCACCTGGAGCACAAATGCGTGTCCTATGCGCAGGCGACAGAGTGATGACTAATATCGCCTAGTCCTACGCGAGCATGAGAAACACTGACCAATGCAGGATGTGATGGCTTTCAACTTGTTGGCAGCAATTGTGTCCCAGTGTGGCTGCCACTCACAATAAATGGGATTCTTGATGGCTTGATATCAAGAATAATAAATATATATATATATATACATTATATTATTTTATATATATATATATATATATATATATATATATATATATATATACATTATATATTATATATATATGTATATATATACATTATATATTATATATATATATGCATATATATATGTATATATCGAGCAAGAATGATAAACAACGTATATGCCTTCCGTGTTGTTCGCTTTGCCGACGCATCAGCGACCCCGCTCCCTGATACGTCGATGTGGCTCGGCATCCAACACAGAGCAACATTCTTTCCCTCTGCGCGTAGTCAAGAAAAATGTGAAACTATTTCCTGCACAATAGAATGAGATGGATTAAAAGGTCATAGTGCCGAAAGACTACTAAGGCTATCGGTTATAATGCTGTACAATTTGCAACCTGTATAAAACATAAAGCTGTGTTAATCACCACTAATTCGCATGCGAAAAAATTATGCTTGAGCTGGCAGCGCAAGAGTGTGGCAGAACCACTAGCAAAAGCCGAACCAACACCAGCTTTCGTCTTAGAATCGTCCGTGTAGACCACGTAAGGCGCAATGAGGCCGAGGGTTTGAATTCAGAACTCCTGCGGCAGACAGTCCTGTTTGCATGTTTCGCTTAGGGAAATATCGACTGGATATGACAAAAGCTTCCAGGGTGGTTGAGGCTTCCACAACGCGCCGTTCCATCATATCACGGAAATTTATTCGACTTCTATGCAGGGCGCTACAAAGTCTTATTCAGAAAGGTACAGAGCGCTGTTCAGATACTCGACGGGATGCGCTCTTCTCGTCTATTCCGAATTAAATGTCCCTTACACCCTTTTACTATGCCCATAGCACCAACACAGCTACCTACAAACGTCCATATACACAGCAACAGCCGATATCACCAACACGGTGGCAGGCTAGCAAAACTCCCACAAACAGACACACGGGATGCGCTCACGATGATCAACGAAAACCCCACGTCAATACGTCAGGTGGTCTGGAAACTGTACGCCACATCATACGTCAGGTGGTCTGGAAACTGTACACCACATTGCACGTCAGGTGGTCTATACACTGTACACCACATCACACGTCAGGTGGTCTATACACTGTACACTACAGCATACGTCAGGTGGTCTGGAAACTGTACACTACATCACAGGTCAGGTGGACTATAAACTGTACACCACAACATGCGTCAGGTGGTCTGGAAACTGTAAACCACAGCATGTCAGGTGGTCCGGAAACTGTGCAAGCTTGCACGCGTGACTCATCCCAAGCGTGAGTCGCTGCCAAAAGCCACTGCTCACGGCTATTCATTCCTCTACGAAGGGTGATTAGTTCGATAATGTGTTGGGCTAAGGAACGCATCGGCTGCTTCTGGCCGTGTGACGTCAGAAGTCCACGCCTCTGAAACGTCCAGACACGCTTCCGAAATAGCGGCACGAGCAACCACCTAATAGATTAGCGAATCCATTTTGTAGTGACTGTCTGACAAGAGTGGTGAAAGTCTGGCTACAGTGTTGACGGTCTGACCAGAGTGGTGACGGTCTGACCAGACTGGTGACCGTCTGACTCGTGACCGTCTGACTACAGTGGTGACGGTCTGAATGCAGTGGTGACGGTCTGAATGCAGTGGTGACGATCTGACCAGAGTGGTGACAGTCTGACCAGACTAGTGACCGTCTGGCTACAGTGGTGACGATCTGACCAGAGTGGTGACAGTTTGACCAGACTGGTGACGTTCTGACTGCAGTGGTGATGGTCTGACTGCAGTGGTGACGATCTGACCAGAGTGTTGACGGTCTGACCAGACTGGTGACCGTCTGACTGGTGACGGTCTGACTGCAGTGGTGACGATCTGACCAGAGTGGTGACGGTCTGACCAGACTGGTGACGGTCTGACCAGACTGGTGACGGTCTGACCAGAGTGTTGACGGTCTGACCAGACTGGTGACGGTCTGACCAGACTGGTGACGGTCTGACCAGAGTGTTGACGGTCTGACCAGACTGGTGACGGCCTGACCAGACTGGTGACGGTCTGACCAGAGTGTTGACGGTCTGACCAGAGTGTTGACGGTCTGACCAGACTGGTGACGGCCTGACTACAGTTGCGAGGCACCGTGCTCCAGCGTGGTCCCCTCCCCTGCCCCACCGTCCTTGAACTGGCCTGGCACGGCCGGCTCCGCGCCCGTACATCTGACTGCAGCGGCGGCAAAAACGCGTCACTGCAACATTCCTGCTCATTCGTGCTTTTTGCACACGCCACCGCTTAGCACTGTGAGATGCAAAGAAGACTGCAGGAACTCCGAGAGTGTAGAGACAATAAGAGGATAGGTCGGACCTGCGGGCGGCCACATTTTTCCCGAAGTGGTGCCGACACGCTTCCGTTTGATGCGCGGCCATTATACATCAGCTACGGTGCGCGCGTGCTGCAGCACAACCGCCCGCGGTCCCTGCCGACAAGCATTGCGAAACCGCAGTGTGGTCATACACAGACTTGCACGTTGCATACTGTTCAAAATACCCCTTCTCCTAACTTTGTGCTGATTGATAACTGGCCAAATATAGTTGGCGTTCGGACACACTGACCGCAGTGCTATCTTGCAGCCGACAGAAGAATTTGCTGACCGGTAGGTTTAGTACAGAACTCAAGGATGAAAAAATGGCACTTCCCGTGGTACGCATCCAGATCACACCGCAAAAAAAGAGCACCGACGTGTGCCGGCACATTGTCCAGCCGAGTTAATAAAGCAAATAAAGCAAACTCAAGCCATACCGCTACAGAAAGTGCACAATCAGAGCAACCAAAATGCTATGGAAGTTGCAAGGCATCAATAAACCACCAAACAACTTTATCTGCGAGAGAGGAGGGTTCGTCGGCTGGTAGGATGGAGGCAAGGAAGTGAACAAATTGCGGTAGATCTGAAAATATACCTACTAGATATTTTGCCACGAGTTTAGGTGAAAATTCGTACCGGGCATGCATTTTCGAATGCGGAATCATCGGAGATCTTTGAGTCAGAAGCGTCTTAGAAGTTGTCTTGAAATTGAACCGTGTACATATATGGGGATGCTGTCAAATTTGGGTTGGTTCACCATGCGAACATCACTTAGAGGCCTGTCCCTTCTCTGGGGGAATCTCCGAGGTGCTCATTATATCGGAGGCGTACTGGACGCTTCTTCGTTGTGTATGCAAGCCATGGATCATGTACACCTGGATTGGAAATCAACAGCGGTTTGCGTATCGGCCCACCTAGCGGAGGGTAAATAAAAACACGGAAACGCGGCCGGTTTTAGGCCGTGCGCCTATGGGAGTTCAGGGTACACATTTCGTATTGGCATTTTTTTCAATTGATTCAGCCATCCCAGGAAGATTGCATCAGCCTTTCATGATGCATAATTAATCAAGGAACCTTACCGTTCTTTCCTTATTGATTTATTACGCTCCGTTCAGAAGTTGTCGTGCGAAGTGAAGACATTTGTGAGAGAGAGCCCATCTCACCTCATGGGTCGGTTCACCGATGTTGATATCTTGATGATCTTTATCTTGAATCTTTATCTCTTATCTCTCTATCTTTATCTTGATCTTGAAATGATTGGACGGGGCAAAGTACATGAAGGCAATGGGCACACCAAAATTAATTGGGGGCACATTCCATTGGCTCCCAGAAGTTGAAATAATTGCGGGAGTGGGTTAAGCAAGCATTGAGGTGGCAGTTCCCCCTCAAAGGTATATAAAACAACACCCCTGAGTCGATGGGTGGGTCTGAGAACAACACCCATCGCTATCTTCTGTGTGGGGAGGAAAGACCGCGGTGCTCCCGCTGTCTGGAAGCGCCGACTGTACGCCACCTGCTACTCACGTGCCAACACTTTACACCAGAGCGCCGATTCTTTTTTGGACGACACGCGGACCGTTTGACATATGAAGACATTCTGGGAAACAACTCAAAACTTGTACATTCTGGAAACTTGTTCCGTTACTTAGCAGCGATTGGGTTTCAAACTACGTACACACCAAGGTAATACTTCTTACCTACCGTGAAGCACTGGGATAAACGTTATGGGCGCGAATGATCAACTCTGGTCGAAGCGCCCTAAAGCCAAAATAACTAACTAACTAGCTACGTATGCTACTGAAGGATGACTGGTGTTGTGTCGTCTGGAAACATTTGTACCTTCCTTCGACAAGCACGTTTTGATGTTGTATATCGTCGCCTCTGAAGATCATTAATTACTGACTACTGTAGGAGCATGGTAGATTATCTATAAACACAGTTATGGGCGAAAAATGACCCTAGTAGTCGACGCGCCCAAAAACACCAATCCACCACCAACCCTGAGTCGAACGACTGGCAAGTGGTAGCAAATCGGCGAGAGGTAGTGGCGTTGCCAGCTAGGGTATGTTACAAGGGCTGATCCAAGGGGGAGGAAGCGAAAGTGGCGTCCCTTATGACCCGAAGGACGCCTCCCTTGGAGGTTCCAGTGTGCCCCCTCCCTCGAATTTTTCAGCGCAACACGCTCCTCTGCCTGGGAACGGCAGTCCTCTGGGAGTCCGAACGCACGCCGCGAATATTTCGGCGAAAGGCACTTCTCAGACAAAAACAAATGGTGCCCTTCTGGGAGATCGGAGCTACCCCGTCCAAATGTTCTGGACCAAGAGCCGCCCCTCTGGAGAAATGACGCCTCCTTGGCAAAATCATAAATCTATCGGTGGTATGGTGTTGGGGGAGGGGGCTTGTACCCTCCATGGAACTTCCGCTAGTCCTCTGCGGATTGGTGGGTACGCCGAGTCTGTACTCTCCCATTCAGTTGTGTAAACCACTCCACTGGAAAATATTAGCCAGAAATATAGAGAACAAGGAGGGTGGGGGCGAAAGCAGAACCGCTCATTCTTATCTATTAGGGTGAAACTTCCCCCTCAATGCTTGCTTCCCCATCCGCAATAATTTAAATTTATAACATGGGAGCCTGTGGAATGTGACCCCCTCTCCCTATTCATCTTGGTCTGCCTATTGCCTTTATGTACTTTGCCCCCTCCGATCCTTTTAAGAAATCAACATCGGTGGGCCAACCCTTTCGGCGAAATGGGCTCCCTCTCACAGATTCATTCACTTCGCATCACGACAACTTCGGAACTGAGCGTAATAAATCAATAAGGAAAGAATGGTAAGGTTCCTTGATCAATTCTGTATCATGAAAGGCAGATGCAATCCTCCTGGGGTGGCTGAATCAATTGGAGAAAAAAATTACAATACGAAATGCGTACCCCAAACTCCCATAGGCGCACGGCCTAAAACTGGCCGCGTTTCCGTGTTTTTACTTACCCTCCGCTAGGCGGCAGGTTGGTGCCGCTGATACGCGTAGATCAAAGGCGCCGACGCGGAGTTTCCAATCCAGGCGTACATCATCCATGTGCAAGTGACATTCTGGCTGCAGATCTAGCATATAGTCTACAATTCACAGTTCGTCTGCAGCAAAGCTCGCGACTTTGTGATCGAGATAGCTTCCACTGCGATCAAACCTTATTCCAGAATTCATCTAGTATATCATTAATTCGCTATTTATTTCCCACAGACAATCACCTGTAATCATCGCGCAAACAAGGAAAAGGTATTCATACTGAAACACATGATTTTAGTAGAGGGATGCTGTTTTATATACTTTTTGAAATGCAAATGCCCCCTCAATGTTGGCTTTGCCCCCCCCCCATAATTTTAACTTTTAGCATCAGACCCTGTAGAGTGCCCCCACAAAAAATCAACACCTTTGTTTTGGTATCTTTCTGAAGAAATTACTGTGACTCGCGGAGACTTCATGATCCACATGTAGGTCAATGCGTCGTGCCGGCATTATAAATCAACAGAACGCTTCATTGTTTCGTTACTACCCTAGTGGGGTGCGTCTTTTGTACATTTGTCGATATAAAAAGATATTTGCACTGTTAGCTGGCTGCTGTATCTATATTGCGAGGGTAAGAGGAGCCGTCCGTCTCTCAGGCTATCAGGTAAGCTGGCAGATTTTTCGACCTCCATCGTCTCAAGATATCTGCGTCGCTTTCTGCATTCGTTCCAAGACTAAGTGTGAGACATGATTAGTTCAGCAACCAACGTTTCACCAGCGCATGATGTGACGGTGATCAGACGTCGTGTACGTATTATATTTTCCGAGCTCCGGTCCAACCGCGTCCCAATTCCACACTCTGGCGCTACAGGAATGTTCAGTTTTCATCGACCCAGCTAACTGCGCTCATTAAAGAACGTCATATCACTCGTCGAATCACCATCAAAGCAACTGTAGAACTGGTCACGAGATGATTATACAGCCCCACCGGAAGTCACGGCGGTATCACAGATCCAGGAGCAGCATAGTGCAACTGTGGCACGCGGTACGCACCAGCAAAGAATACACGTCAATACCTATACAATGGCGCAGCCTGTAGTCGGACTGATGCTTGGGGCTTGGGGCTTAGGGCTTTTGAGTGCAGCGATGACAATGATCTTGCGCTCATGCGTGCGCGCTCAGTAGATGCTCCTTCACGAGATCGCTTGTTCCAGCCAGGATTTCTATTTTTAGCTCAGTAGATGGCGCCAGAATTTGGTGTCTGTCCTGGTAGACTGTCCCGCACGTCGCGCTCACAAAAAAAAATCAGGAAGGCTGGACAGATTCAGAAGAGGTCGGGCGGTGTCTGCCAGCTGGGCGGATGTGGCCTGGCCGGGGATTAGGAACCAAACCTAGCACACAGCTAACCATCTGTCATTGGTTACCAATAGCTGCGTGGTAATCGAATCACTGGTTCATACAAATTTGACTAAATTGTGCGTTGCCTCCATATCGACAAAACGAGTACATTGTTCATCAACACCAGTAGATGCTACAATAATAGTCACATGATGCTTAAATTCGGAGTTGTAGCAACTTCAAACAATAATGGTTTCATTCGATACCTACTCAATGACAGAAAATTAGGCTTCGCACTACCATGATATTTAAATTGGTACACAATAGCTTATCATTTTTCGAGCAACCATTTAATAACATGACACGTTAGTAACTCCATCACCAGGAATGTGGAGATAATCCAATATTGTTATTCAACATTCCGCCTTTTGGAGTTACAGCGAAAAAAATAGGCCATACAGATATTTTATAATGTTAATATATTGCATATATATCCATCACATCAAATTCTACTTTCAATGTTGTCTTTTTCCGGCATGTATCTGCATATCTCGTCATCAACACGATGCACGGATGGCGCAATACAGGAGTACGTGGAGGAAGGAATATCACATTGAAAATCCTCCTTATTTCCAATTGAATTTCGACATCTTCTTGGGTACTTAGCTGACTTTCCTGCAGGTTGAAGGGTTCTCTTGCAGGTCCCGGCCTACCACTCAAGCATTCCTGAGTCATTTGCCCTGACGCATGCATCCCTCTGACCTTTTCATTTCACCAGCTCCAGTGGTGACGCTTCGTCCGGACACAACAGGCTCGGCCGCAACGACCACCGCCTCCAGTGTATTACCTTAATTAAAATCCATAATGCCTGTATAAAATATGCGGTCGTTTCTTCTAATGTTGCGCTTAGGGTGGCCGTTTGAGCCGGAGCGGGGTTGGCGCGGATCAATAGCGGGCCGCGATGGACGCAGGATAGCGGACAGCGGACACGCGGCACGCGAACGGCGCGCACGCCGACGTGCGGACAGCGGACACGCGGACGTGCGGACATTGGCCGAGTGTCGAGCCGGAACGGCTGTGAAACGACAGCAGCCCAGCGCGCGGACATGGGGTGCGGCGAGGCCGGCTTAAGTCCGGAGTATCGGCGAACGCCAGGCCGATGCGTTTTTGCAGTGCTACAAAAACTACAACAGAAGTGCTAATCACAAACTTCTACCGCCGGCGACAGAATGATGACAAAAACGCGCCACGTCACATGGCATACACACGACACCAGCACGGTACACACACGATCACCGGCACGGTACACACACGATACCCGCACGGTACACATCCGACACCCGCAAGATACCCGCACGGTACACATCCGACATCCGCACGATACCCGCACGGTACACATCAGACACCCGCACGGAACACATACGATACCCGCACGGTACACACATGATCATCCGCACGATACACACACGATACCCGCACGGCACACACACGATACCCGCACGGTACACATCCGACACCCGCACGGTACACACACGATACCCGCACGATACACACATGATCACCCGCACGGCACACACACGATACCCGCACGGTACACACATGATCATCCGCACGGTACATACACGATACCCGCACGGTACATACAAGATACCCGCACGGTACACACAAGATACCCGCACGGTACACACACGATACCCGCACGGTACACACACGATACCCACACGGTACACACACGATACACGCACGGTACACATACGATACCCGCACAGTACAAACACGATACCCGCACGGTGCACACACGATACCCGCACGGTACACACACGATACCCACACGGTACACATATGATCACCCGCACGATATACAAACGAGGAGCAATTCTGAATGGAGTCAAGCTTCCCCAAACTTGGATTTTTCCTTGGATTTCACATAATACAAATAGGGTATTGCCCTCCTCTCCCGCCCCCTCCATATAGGCATCTTATCCACTGTATAATTGTTCCCATTGTTGCTGCGTAAATGACTGCGCCGTGCACGGAAACTCGCAGGCTTAGCGTATACAGATTATTGCAGGCATAGCGCACACTTTGAGGGATGACGTGCATTGTATGACATCACCGTTTCTCTCCGGAGCGCGATGAGGCGGCCAGCTAAGACACAGTCGGTTCCGAGTAAGATAGTAATTCCCACTCTCGCGACCCGCCATTGGCTGCCATCCACCCTCAGGTTCCAGTCCTCCCATCCACCCCCGGTTCCAAACCCGAACAGCGATCGACAGAGCCAAATCCAATGGCATTAAACTGGGCGAGTTACGGCATGCCTTCTGGAACTGGCTCCAAAGAAAATGCCCGTCGCTTGCCAGCGTAGCTTTTTCATTTGAAGTCATCATTCTGCAGGCCGGTTCTTACTCAGCTTGTACTACAGTGGCTCATCCCTCGTTCCGCTAACAAGCCTCCCTCCACAGCTACAAGTTTTTCCGCTCCATAACCGCTCCGGAATGCTTGTTTTCTCACTCGCAAACCTTAATCCCAGCCCGAGCCAGGAAGTTCCAATGACAGGTATCACCCAATGATCCCCTGTGAAAGATTGTATGCCCCTGGTACAATGCCAGCCAACTTATTTCGACTCTGCAGTGCCAGTTGTCTCATCCTTCACATCCGCAAGTTCAGCTGCTCCCGCCGCATTTCCCGTGCTCCTCCCCCACAGCACCAGCTCTCTGGCCTCCTGTCCCACAGCACCAGCTCTGGCCTCCTGCCACACAGCACCAGCTCTCTGGCCTCATGCCCCACAACAGGAGCTCTCGCCCCCACCCCACAGTACTATACTCTTTAAACTCCTGCCTCTCAGCACCAGCTGTCGTCTCCCAACCCACAGCACCATCTCTCTGGCCTCCTGCCCCACAGCACCAGCTATCGCTTCCTGTCTCACAGCACCAGCTATCGCTTCCTGTCTCACAGCACCAGCTATCGCTTCCTGTCTCACAGCACCAGCTCTCTCGCCTCCACTCCACAGCACCAGTTATCTCGCCTCCGCTCTTCAGCACCAGTCCTCTCCCCTCTGCCCCACAGCGCCAGACCGCTCGCCTCCGCCCCACCGCACCAGCCCTCAGTGTTGCTCGGCAACGCCAGCTCGCTTGACTTGCAGGCTGTTCGTCTAATGGCACGACTGGTTTTCTCATCTGCCGTCCCACATACCGATGTCTCTGGCGGGACAATTTTATGTGCTATAACGCCACTTTTTCCCCGCCGTTTTTGTCGGTGATATGTGGATGTATTTATGGGTGCTTTTATCACGCTGCGTTGCGTCTAACTTCCTAATTCTCACACGCATCTACCACCGATGTGCCAGTGAATGCAAAAATGGCTAAGTAATGGGCAATAACGGAACGAAAATCGTTACAACAACGATAAAGCCTGCTGTGCGCTAATACAAAGGTGCATGCAGTCTTAAGATTGAACAAGTCAGACATTTCATTCAGCCTACAGGAACTCATCTTGCTTCGAACAAGGAGTAAAATTCTGAGATGGTGTTCTGTGCGAACAGAGGCTTGGCGGAGTCCAAATTACCCGTAACTTAATCAACTTTTAAACTATTTTACGGAAACTTAATTACGTACAAATTACGATTTCACTGCTGCATTGCTTCGCATGTGCCTTTCATCTGTTCAAAGACGAACTAGTTGCGAACTGCTTCAGTACTAAGTAAGACTTAGTCAGCGCGACAAAAAAGGGATTGATGGGATGGGAGAGAAAGAGGGGAGAGAAAGGAGAGAGGACAAAATCCAAGGAAACGCCAAGCCCATGATTCAATTGTCATAGACAGGTTCCCAACAGACTGAAAATGGCTTTGTAAAACAAGAGAGGACGTGCCGTGTGGTATGTCGAAGACACTGCACCGTAACAGGTACAAGCAATGCGTTGAGCCAAGTGCAACGCACAGCTTGCGCCGCCACCTAGCAGTCTGATCAGACGGGAAGACCTCTCATCTGCCGCAATGTGTTTCAGTTTACCGTTGCATTAATTTTGGCACAATTGCTACTATGGCAACAGGTTGGCGTAGCCGCAGCCGGGCTGCCGCGGATAACTGTCCTGTCCCTGCCTTACCGGGCCGACACTGCCACGCCCGGGGTCCCGAGTACGGCAGCTCCATACAAACGAGCTGGCTGCGCAGCGCCGCCGGCCGGACGCCTCCTAACCGCGAGCGGACCAGTTTTCGTGACAGCCAAGCAAAAGCACCAAGCAAATCTCATTAGGCTAATCTCTCATTTGCATTTTAAGACAATATGTTGGGATGCGTGACGCGCCGTCCGCGACCGGACGGCCGGCGCGTGCCGCATTGGGGGGCAGCGCGCCGCATCCGGCCGGCTCCGGCCGCCTTTGTGCCTCGGCGGGCCGGCTCAAAGTGGCGGTCGGAGGCACTCAGGAGGCGGACGCCGATCAACAGTGAGCTGTTGCAGAAATGTTTCCGACGGGGCCCGGAAGTTAATTTCGGGAAGCGAGCCGACGCAGCCACTGCCGCCACTGCAGGCCGCGTCTGGAGCCGGCTAGAACAATTGGACGAATTAAAATTCACCAGCCGGACTCAAATCCCAATTTTCCCGGGGCCGTTTATTCTGACAGTCGGAAAATCGAGATCAAGTACGCGTGCACCAGCCGCGGCCGCCGGCCGCCGGCCGCGGCCCCAAAGGCGTCGCAGGTTCGTGAGTCACGTCGCCGGACAGAGCGCGCTGTCGCAACAGTGCAGCATCCATCAGGGGCGCGGACACGACCGCCGCCGCACGGATGGCCCGCGCGCCGGGCACGCGGCGCTTCAAACTGCGTACACTTTAATGGCATTTCCAGCCTAGTATGCGATTGGGTTAGAGGATCAATAGCCGAGCGGAGCTGGCGCGCGCACCGCTCGCTGCGTGTCACAGACACGTGGGCCCGCCCGGCTTAATTTGAACGTTCATTCCCAACTGCAGCCGGAGAGATCGGTGCGGCATCTAATTAGGCGGAGCCCGGCTGCCGCCGTGGCGCCGGTGGCGCACGGCGCGGCCACCGTGCGCCACTTACGGCGCGCTCGGCCGTGAGGCAGGTCAGGCGGCGGTGGTGCGGCGCGGCCGTGAGTCAGGTCAGGCGGCGGCGTGAGGACCTAGGGCAACAGCAGCAGCGCCGCCGCCGCCCCCGCCGCCGCCGCCGCCCGCCCGGTCACCAGGGTCGCGCTGGCGCAAGGTCGCGTCCGCAGCCCCAACTGCGGCGGCTCCGTGGGGAAAGTCGCCTGCACAGCGGTTCGCCTCAGTCATCAAAAATGCATGCTTTGAAGAGACGGATGTGACGGTGGCGTGAGTGCATCCCGGACCTTTCAACAGCGCGTCCGCCATACTCATGTGTCCGCCATACTCAATCAAAGCCACGCGGTGGGATGATTATTGAGGGATCGAGTGCTAGCTTAAGAGACATGTCGCTTTTGAAGCTACGAAAGGTGCGGCACGGCCATACCATGCCAATTGTCGCCGCTCGGGTTCTTGATGCAGAGCACAGACGATGGTGTTTAATGTGGCGAAAAAGCTGCAAGAATGAAGCAATACGAGCCTTACTTTGAAACGCCCGCGTCGTCATCAAGATCATCTACAGGCTGTCACGGTCGGATATTTACCTGAAACAAATTGGAGCACAGTTAGACACAGCAAAGCTAAATTTCAGTCGAGCACATACAAAAACGACAATGCGAACGGCACACTCAATATCACCGGTGCTCCCATATCCTCTTTCATCCACAAAGTGGAAAGCCAGATAAAAATCCGGCCAATCGACTTTCCTCCCATACACACACACACACACACACACACACACACATCCACATCCACATCCACAGACCCCCGCGTACCATTTGCCGTCCATATGCCCTTTATCTCACGCCCGACGCTCACCCCGCCCACCAAACCCCGGCCTCGGCGCCGGCAGCATTGCTCTCGGCGCCGGCAGCGTTGCTCTCGGCGCCGGCAACATTGCTCTCGGCGCCGGCAACATTGCTCTCGGCGCCGGCAGCACTGCTCTCGGCGCCGGCAGCACTGCTCTCGGCGCCGGCAGCGTTGCTCTCGGCGCCGGCAACATTGCTCTCGGCGCCGGCAACATTGCTCTCGGCGCCGGCAGCACTGCTCTCGGCGCCGGCAGCACTGCTCTCGGCGCCGGCAGCGTTGCTCTCGGCGCCGGCAGCGTTGCTCTCGGCGCCGGCAACATTGCTCTCGGCGCCGGCAGCACTGCTCTCGGCGCCGGCAGCGTTGCTCTCGGCGCCGGCAGCACTGCTCTCGGCGCCGGCAACATTGCTCTCGGCGCCGGCAGCACTGCTCTCGGCGCCGGCAGCGTTGCTCTCGGCGCCGGCAACATTGCTCTCGGCGCCGGCAACATTGCTCTCGGCGCCGGCAGCACTGCTCTCGGCGCCGGCAGCACTGCTCTCGGCGCCGGCAACATTGCTCTCGGCGCCGGCAACATTGCTCTCGGCGCCGGCAGCACTGCTCTCGGCGCCGGAAACATTGTCTCGGCGCCGGCAGCACTGCTCTCGGCGCCGGCAGTTGCTCTCGGCGCCGGGCACTGCTCTCGGCGCCGGCAGACTGCTCTCGGCGCCGGCAGCACGCTCTCGGCGCCGGCAGCACTGCTCTCGGCGCCGGCAGCGTTGCTCTCGGCGCCGGCAACATTGCTCTCGGCGCCGGCAACATTGCTCTCGGCGCCGGCAGCACTGCTCTCGGCGCCGGCAGCGTTGCTCTCGGCGCCGGCGTGTCGCCTCATGCACGTCGTCGCGTGGTCCACGCCGCCCCAGGAGAGAGCGCGCGTTAACCCAAATTCATTTAGCGCGGCATCTTTGGCCTCGGAATGCACCTGTTGCTCGCCTGGCGTCGGCGGCGCGCTCAACAGGAGAGCAGCGTCGGACGCGATCGATAGCCGGCGCGGCACGAGCGCCGCCGCCGCCGCTCTGGAATCCGCACTGCCGCCGGCCGGTGCCGCGCTGCGCCTTTAAATTGGATAGGTCATGATTGAATGGGCAAGTCGGCGCGGGTGACGGTAGGCCGTCGTCGTTAGCGGCGGCGGCGGCGGCGGCGGCGGCGGCGGCGGCGGCGGCGGCGGCGGCGGCGGCGGCGGCGGCGGCGGCGATGGCGATGGCGATGGCGGTATCTCACACTGTGGTGAGGATGGTGCGTGCGCGCTAGTTCTTTCCAATGTCGTTGTATGCTTCTCCCTTTCTCCCCCCCCCCCCCCCCTTTCTCGATTTTTATCTCTTTTTCTCTCTAGGCCCAGTGAAGTTGAATGGAAATGTGCCTGAAGTTGGACGTGGTGCGAATACGGGTGAAATTATCTTTTTTTTAGGGGCTCAGCACTACCCCTCAATCATGCCTTGTCCTTAAGGGTCAGGCCTAGTCAATAAATACATTAAGTAGAGTTTTAGATGAGTGACTGAACATTGAGTGAGATGAATGCTGAACCTCTTCCTCTGGTATTCAGGTTGCTGTTACTTTCATAGCAGAATGCATATCCTATGTACTGCTTATCGGATAAAGTCATACAAGATACGTCATGTACAAAATGGAATATCTTCCGGTAGACCAAGTAGCTGAAAAAGCCGTGAACAGAGTAAATAAGTAAAGAGTGAATACACCAAATTGTAAATGGTGCATACGCTTAGCAGGTGTTAAAGACCGTTACCACCAAACGAGGTGATTCTTTTCATTTTTCGTTTCATGTGCCCTTCTTCGGATATGCTTCTTAAAAAGACGTGGCATATAGACGAAAAGACTCGACTCGTCTGGAATGTGGTACAACTTGTTCTCCTCACACGGGTGTGCGCCGGCCATTCTCAGCCGCCGATGTACTCGACGGTCAGAGAGCGTGAACGCGTTCGATTGCAGTCCTTCACCCCCTTAGACTTCCCCGACGCCTTGACCCACATCGCTGCTCCGCTCTAGAGTCGTTTTTGTGTGTGGCGGTGCCCCTGCCGCCGAGAGCGTTTACCCCAAAAACGGCCTGTAACGGTGCGAGACGCGCCTCCATTCGGCGCGTTTCTGCTTTTTACCGCCGTTTTTGTCGACCACCAGCTGATTTGACTGGGGCGGGGCAAAAACGGCGCGACAGGTGACCGGGGCGCCGGCGACACTCTCACAAGCCTCTCACGCTCTCGCTCCCTCACTGCTCTCTCTGGCTCCCTCTGTCGGTCGGCGGGGTTCCGCCTGCGCTGGTGTTGCGCCTGCCACATATCATTCCGGCGAGGTCAAGCCCAGGTCCATGGACGAGCCTTCAACTTGTATTGGAATGACACCGGTTTCATGTCGAAAAACGCGGCAGTGAGCATTGAGTGTGCCTTCTTGACGAATTAATTTACCCGCGTTTTTCTTGTGCGATCAGCTTGATCAGGTGGTCACATCATCTGACCCACCGTCGGCGGGGAACAGCGTCGGAAACGCGTAATCGGATCCACGAGTCTCCCGAAAACATTATCAACAAGCATACGCCACGAGGACTAGCATTGTGTCGGTGGCGACATGTCTAATAAAAACTCCAGATCTTCGTGCCGGACGAGGTGCATTTCTCTAACAAAAGACGTTCGGTAGAATCGAGGTGAATGATTCAGCCGTAGCCAGCATCCACGCGAAGGGAGAGATTCCGTGATGTCGGCGAAGCCGATCGCCGTCGGGCGGGCGAGCTGGTGATGTTAAGCGGGCGGTTAATGTCGGACGGGCGGGCGAGCGGGTGATGTCGGGCCGCGAGCGGGTGATGTCGGGCGGGCGAGCGGGTGATGTCGGGTGAGCATCGCCGTCGTCTTCGGCTGGGCACCGGCGTCAGGGAAGCGGTGGCCAGAGCCACGTCGACAGAACTACTGTCACGCCCGTCGAACATCTAATGGCCGGTGCCGCGCCGGCGACACCACCTAATCACCCACCGGGCCCGACCGGCCGAGCAAAAAGACGATCGGAGGGGCGCGCCTTGCCGGCGGGCCTGCGTAACGGGTCCGGCTCGCTCACCGCCGAGTCGAGCGTTCAACCAAAACCGAGACGCTTTTTCCCGCGGGCGCCGCCTTTTGTCGTGGTGGCGCGGCGATGTTTCGGCCGGCAGCCGGCGCGCCGATAAAAAACCGCGCCCGCCGCCGACCGACGCTGACGGCTTCCCTCGAGTGCCGTTGAAAAAGGTTAGGGCAATTTCAGTCGCAACTTTTATCATTGTGCCAGCGGCTCTCCTGGGTGCCGGGGCATTCAGCTTCCGCCGTGCTCTACCCGGCGACGATCCGGGCATTCTTCGCTGCCCAATCTTAAATGGCTAATTCGACAGAACCGACGACCGACTGGGACCCAAGTTTGCTAGACTTGGGTCCTGCTAAACCTGCAGGATCTGAAGAACCTGGATACTGCTAGACCCGAGTCCTGTCAAACCTGCAGAGCCTGAGGGACCTGGTGTCTGTTAGACCTGAGGCCGACTCGACCTGCAGAACCTGAGGTATCTGGAGTCGGCTAAACCTGCTGAGTACCTCAGGAACCTAGATTTTGCTGGACCCTGTTGACACACTGCAACGACATAGCTTACTCGAATGTTATATCAAAACCAGCACCAGGGACATCAAATGCAAAACGATTTCGCCCCATCTCTAAAGTAAATATATTAAATTTATCCAGCTTTATCTATGACATGGTCATCTTATGAGTTTCCTACCACAGCTGGATCAACCAACACGGAACATGCATTCCCTTAAAAGACTTCTTTCAACGGGAATTATCTTCATGATGTAGTTTCAGCTGGTCTGAAGAGCACATTGCATGTTTGTGGCCTTAAAAACGCATTCCTTTTTAGATGTTGAGAAACTGAGATGCTACTTACAACGCAAGACGGTCAACTCGCAAAAACACGAGAAGCATTGTTGACTACTATGATAAATACAACCTTCATTAAAAACGAACTCGGAAGACAATGCCAATTTTCATTCCACCAACAGAAACCATTTATGCAGATATTCCAAGCATTCCTCACTAGATGTCGTCCTATATTTGGGCTCCATTAGACATTTCCGGGATCTCGATTCGCTCCGCTCGGAACAGCATTAACCGGTCAGAAATTCGACCCAGCCTGGTCTGGATTAGTTTTTTTTCGTTCCGACATGTAGGTCATTGAGAACAGCGATGAATATTCCGAGACAAATCGATTCTTTCGTAAGGTCGTTTTTGGCTTTGAAGGTTTTCATATCCAAAAGAAATGCAGGTCGAAGAATAGATTTACAAGAGCACATGCAAATATTTTGGCCGCCACCTTCCATCTTGTTCTCTCGGCTTCGTTCTCTCGTTTTTTCCTTCGGCTTCTTCCTCTCCCTTCCTCCCTCTCTCTCTCTCTCTCTTTCTCTTTCTCGCTCCCTCTCTCTCTCTTTCTTTCTTTATATCTCTGCCTGCCTCGCTCTCTCTCTCTCTCTCTCTCTCTCTCTCTCTCTCTCTCTCTCCTCTCTCTCTCTCTCTCTCTCTCTCTCTCTCTCTCTCTCTCTCTCTCTCTCTCTCCATGCCTCTCCCTCTCTCTCTCTCTCTCCCCTGCCTCTCTCTCTCTCTCTCTGCCTCCCTCGCTCTCTCTCTCTCTCTGCCTCTCTCGCCTCTCTCTCTCTCTCTGCCTCCCTCGCTCTCTCTCTCCCTCCCCTCGCTGCATGTTCCTTCATCGCCGAGCCTTTTTTGTGCATTCGTTTCTCCTTTTCGAAGCAATAGCCCCATAAATAACGCGCGGCTCGGCCGTGGGCCGGCTGGCGACCGCTGTGCCGGACGGGGCGGCGGCGCCCGCCTGCACGCGCAGCAGTCGTGACCTCGGCCCGTCCCGGGTCACCGGGGTCGCCGCGTAACGTGGCTGGGGTCAGCCGTCAGCGCTGACTCAATCGCCCCTGGCGCTGGCGGCCGTCTGAAGGTGACCCGCCCCACAGGACGCGTTCGTCAGTCTGGTGACCCGCCCCACAGGCCGCGTTCGTCAGTGTGGTGACCCGCCCCACAGGCCGCGTTCGTCAGTCTGGTGACCCGCCCCACAGGACGCGTTCGTCAGTGTGGTGACCCGCCCCACAGGACGCGTTCGTCAGTCTGGTGACCCGCCCCACAGGCCGCGTTCGTCAGTCTGGTGACCCGCCCCACAGGACGCGTTCGTCAGTCTGGTGACCCGCCCCACAGGACGCGTTCGTCAGTGTGGTGACCCGCCCCACAGGACGCGTTCGTCAGTCTGGTGACCCGCCCCACAGGACGCGTTCGTCAGTGTGGACGCGTTCGTCAGTGTGGTGACCCGCCCCACAGGCCGCGTTCGTCAGTCTGGTGACCCGCCCCACAGGCCGCGTTCGTCAGTCTGGTGACCCGCCCCACAGGACGCGTTCGTCAGTGTGGTGACCCGCCTCACCAGTCGTGCGACCCACCCTGCCGCGGCGATGGCCTGTCTCACCAGCCTGACGCGGCACCGTCAGCCGAACACCATCCCGCCAGCGTTCGCCGGGAGTGTAGGGCCCCCAGTCCAGTCGCAGGGTCGGCTCGTTCGCGCGGGTCGAAGGTGCGGCCGGCCCCTGGCGTGTGGCCGTGGCGGGGACTGCCGACAGGTGGCGCTGTGTCCGGTGAAGAGTGCGGATTGGTGTCGGCTCAGGACGCCAAGGCGGGTGAGCTGGCTGGTCTGATGCCGACAGCAGCGGACTCAGAGCCGCTCAGAGCAGTCGCAGCATCACGTCTGTGGCCGGCACTACCTGTGGGCACGGTCACGTGACCCGTCCGACTGTCGGCACGCGCGCCCAGTCACACTCGTCCGCACATGACCATGCATCCGAAATGTATGTGTTTTTGGCAGAAAAGAAATAATGACGTACAACAAATTTGATGGCACGATGCATGTGGCAGACGATATGCCACAAGAACCAAGATAGCCTGCTGGAAGCGATTTCTGTAGCTCTCCCAAAGCACGGAGTGCAATAATGACATACCGGATTGCTTTCAGTAGAGCACATCCGAGCAGCTGCGCAAAACGTGTCCCGAGATCTTGCATTCGAAATACTATTGCAACGATCTTCATCGTGGCTGTAAGTCACGACTATAGTGATTTCGCACTATGTGACTGACTGACTCGTGTCTCTGGTGACGCCACGAGGTTAGAGTGACTCGTGGCTCTAGCCAGAGTGACGCCAGCTCGCAGTCGACTTTTGGAGGCTTCGCTATTTTCCTTCATTGCTGTTCAACATTAAAAATAGCGCTTCCAGTCGTAAAAAGTGGAAGTACATTGTCACGTATGCACACACTGAATAGTGGTTGTCATAGAGAGTTCCGTGCCTTTAATATGATGAAAATTTACCATAAATACACGACACAATGCATAGCAAAAACACAACACAGAATAAGAATCCTTTCCTGCAAGATAGGTGCAAGTTCCCTGGGAGCACGTACCTATCCCACGGGTTTCTTTGGGATCCCCGAGGTCCCGTGTGCCTTCATTTGTACCCGATGGCTGCCTCCTCGCAATGCATCCGATGGCATTATGTCTTCCTGGTGTTCAACAGCATTGCACCCGTGCAACACTGACTTCGTCCGTGCTCAACAATCTGGAGAGCTCCACGGGTGGGGCGAGGAGCTCGGAGCTTTTTCTCCCGCCGCCCGACCCTCGCGCCTGGAGGCAGACTGCACCGCAAAAAATCGGTGTAAGGCGGCACGGCCTACCCCACGGTCGGCAGGCGGCTGCAGCGTGGCTATTTTCGGAACATGGGCGAACGAGGCTCAGAACGCATGGGCGGAAGCCGAACGTAGCCAAACTGCAGTGTGCCCAAACTGCATATATCCACAAGAGCAATCAAGTCAGGCACTGCACACTTCTCGTGTATTAACTTCTAATTGCATTGCTTCGTTGTCTAAGCCAACTGATCCAGTGACTGGAACACGATCTGAGTTATCCGACAATAAATAAGGTTTAAGTTCGAGCCCAACTCGGGCAGTTGAGATATGCAAAAAAAATCGCTAGGATTTGTAGAAATAACACAAACTGGGCCGCCCATTACATCTGAGTACTGCTAACATGCGAGAAGGGCCAGAACGGTCCCCCTCACACACACGCTCTTCCGTGCATTTTAACGATTAACCCCGCACAAAAAACATTGTCCCCCAACATACTGTTAGCGAGCACTTCCGCGCTCATGCTCACGGAGAAAATGACTCCGTCGAAACACGTGATTTACGATACTTATAAATCACATTCCTGATAAGTACTATGGCATCGCCAATAGCTTGTCCTAATTGGAGAAAACGTTCATGGAAAAATGATCTGTTCGGTTTCGGGATTTGAACTCACGGTCTTACGACCAAGAGTTGAACGCCATGCCGGTTGAGCTGCCGCGACCCCTCCCTTAAAATGCGAATGCAGTGAATATCCAGACTCGGTGCAGATATCTTCTGCCGTGTAGCGACGCTGTGAGCGGGTCAGACAGAGAGAGTCCCGATTACAGGCGAGAGAGCCTGCTCTGTGTTTTATCAAGCAACCGCAACGGATGGCACCAGGACGACTTCTGACTGAGACAGTGTAGCCTTTCATCTTTTTACGGCCATTTGGACAGTGGCTATAATTGGAAGGTTTGTCATCATGCCGAGCAGAGAAGCAACAAAAAGCAAGTCGTTCTCGAGCAGGCAAGACCCAGCGTAAGCCCAAAAGTCTTCCATTGGTTGAGCTCTGGCATAGAGTCAGAAGCAGACTTTGCATGTGCCACACCCTGTGATTTAATGTGTACAGGTCAAGCGCCCACATTTGATTCTCAAGGCTATATTTCGAAAAGCGCCATACCAGTGTCCTGGGCTCCATTGCCCTTCTGCGTATTTTCATGGTGTACTTGGGCAGTTCGTATAGTTGAATTAAATTTGAATCCAATTAAATCTAATGAAGCATCTGAAGTTGGATTACTACGAAAAGAGTTGGAATATAATGAAACGAATATAATGAAACATAGTGTTGAATCTCGGTGCA
The DNA here is from genome assembly GCA_034440615.1 of Ashinkailepas kermadecensis. Lineage (NCBI taxonomy): Eukaryota > Metazoa > Arthropoda > Thecostraca > Neolepadidae > Ashinkailepas > Ashinkailepas kermadecensis. Next base: position 289,094 of record JAOTOM010004953.1, read on the forward strand.
AAATCTACTCGGTACATGCATCAGGGACGGTGAGTTTCTTCATAGTGTGGTCACAACTAAGCCCCGTTTTCAGACCGTTTACATATGTCTGGTGTCGTTGCGAAGTATCTGGCTATTAATGCACATGGGGAGTTTTTCTCCAAAAGGCCCTTATACCGTGACTTATGATTCTAAAGAATAACGTCTAAAGATTCCGCAATTCCATTGTTGTAAGGAGTGCTCCGGTGTGTCGGGCAAAATGTTTCCAACAAATGAATATATAGCTAAATCACGCACTTATTTTTCGCACTGATACTCCGTGGGCAATGAGCACAATGTAGCTGCCAGCAGTCTGGAAAACAGAAGCATAGCCATCATAAAAGTGGATTTACTTGCGTTGAACTCCAATAAACTAATGCCGATAATTATGAAAACGACAGGATGATAACTTGTAGTATGATTTGATGGCTTCTGTTCGTGCCTGTTCTCTCATTTTACGAACTCTTCACTAAATATTCCGTTATAAATATTCCGTTATAAATATTCCGTTATAAATATTCCGTTATAAACATGTGCGATGTCCTTAAGGAGAGCGCGCAGTTTGTCTTCGTGAGGGTGGACCGGACATGAAACATCATGTGTATGTGCCCGACCCTCTGCCTACTGCTTTTTTCATAGCTTCGAACAATGCTCATCCTTTGTCCAATGCCCTATGCCTTTGCCTGTGCAGGGGGTTGATTTAACCAACTCCCTGAGGGTTGTCCGCATCCAAGGGTGCGCGGTCGTGTGTCGCCGCTTGGCAGGCCGCAGGGGGCATCCTTTGCCGGTCATATATGAAAAATGTGAAGGTACTTGCCAAGTCACTGACATGTGGCGACGAAAGGGATGTCAGGTGATTTTTCGCTGAAATGGCGACTTATCGACAGCTAGCCTCACCCCCCTAATGACCAATGTCTGGTGATGTAGTATGACGACCACTCAGCTAACATGCTTAGCACGGGCCACTGATCATTCCATGTTCATGAGAGGTCATTGGCTCAGCGTAATCTCATGTAACCTTGTTCAAGTTGTAGGTTACGCTGGTGTTAAGTTGGACGCTAAGCTCACGAACTTTACGTCCATTTGTATTACTGAATATCATGCAATTGTGCTTTTAGACACTATTTCTGAAATTTCTGAAATGATGTCGACACTCAGACCTCACCTGACCCTTGAACCTCACCTGACCTTGCCACCTGTGGGCTTCAATGTTGTAAATCGCGCATTGCCAGCATCCTGAGATATGGCAGAATACTATGATGAGCATCCTAAGCGTGTAAATTTTACATAGGTAACCATTCAGATACAAATTAGCGTTCTTCGAGAAAATCATTCAACTGGCTTCGAAGGTTAACCGGTAGCTACAAGTATGAAAATCTGGTGTCCATCGCGCGATCTCGTCACGTGCAATGCACTGGGATTCTCTCATGTTCCTGGGTTTCTCCGTTTGGAAGCCCCAGGGGGGTTGGTTGGTTGGTTGGTTGGTTATTAGGGTTTAGGGGCGCATCGACTGCGTCGGTCATGCAGCGCCCTTCGCAACAACTCCTGTCCATGCACTGGAGAACGTGGGGAAGTGCCGTGCATGATCCGGGTTAGCTTGACTTGGCACAAAGCGGTCCTGACGAGCATGGGTGTCGGACATTCCACTTAGGCTTTCATTCAGGCATTCATCCCTCTTAGGGCGTCTCCTAACTAGTTTCCTGAGGAAAAAAAACGATGTGTCAAATCGGATGGGTATTTTACATTCACGTGGCCAGCCTAGCGTGATGTCGCACGTCGCACTCGGCTCGAACAAATATGTCTACGGGGCATCGGCGACGCCACGGAACTTGGGAGGGGACATGATTGTTTTTGGGCCCTTCTTTCCATGCAACGCCCATTGGCTTATGCTATGCACCTATAGGCGTAATGGTAAGCTTCACGACGTTTGGGGGACACGTCCCCCAGTCTCCCTTTTGGCGCTGCGCATGCCTCGTGGCAATCTTATGTCGTGCTAGTCGTGACCGGTTTGCTCAAAACGATAAATAAACCGTTTATCCTATTTGTCGTGCGTTCCAGGGTCCAGTCTGTAACTTCTGAGATGAAGGTGTCGAACCTAACGCCCTCCCCCCCTCGCCAATGGAAGGCGGTGATATGCTTCAACGTTGCATGAATATTGATTTGACGCTGAAAATACCATGTTTGTAGAAATCAATATCTGACCCTAGCGTGGCATGGCGAAGAATGGTAAAAGGGTGAGCATGACTACGCTGCTTGTCGAGACTTATGACTGGATGAAAGAACTGCACACGGATAAGTGTGTGGGCATTGCCGACCGCGGCGTTTCACTGGAGGAAACACAACGTACTGAACAGTGGCACTTACCAGTCTTGACAGCGCATTTCCCTGTTATTGTTTCACATAGACATATGCGGCTGTTTGCAACACAGCTGCACGGAGGGAAGATTTGCAACTGGACCTTTTTGTCGGACTTTTTCACGATCGTCAAAGTTAGAATCGCGGGGCAATAAATATTGTGCTGCGCAGGGGAGGGGACTTTTTGCTGGCCATTTATTAGCTGGGCCATGCATGAGCCGGCGTGGATGTGTCGGGTCCGGACAGAGCCTGCCCATCCCTCACAGGTGATGCAGCACAGCAGAACTCTGGCACGGCGCCCGCCCGACCTCACAGGTGCATCCAGCACAGCAGAACTCTGGCACGGCGCCCGCCCGACCTCACAGGTGCATCCAGCACAGCAGAACTCTGGCACATCGTCTGCATATTCCCACAGGTGTATCCAGAACAGCAGAACTCTGGCACGACGCCCGCCCGGTCTCGCAGGCGCATCCAGCACAGCAGAACTTCAGCACGGCGGCGCCCGCTCGACCTCACATGTGTATCCAGTACAGCAAAACTCCAGTACGGCGCCCGCCCGGCCTCACAGATGTGGCGAGCAGAGCAGAATTTCGGCATAACACCCATTCGGCCTCGCAGGTGTCGAATGGATGCTGCCGAATGAGGCACGGCAGAACTGCGGTACACAGTCCGTCCACCTCCACATGTGTAGCCAGCACAGCAGAACTCTAGTACGGCTTCTCCGACGTCCTTTGACAAACACTTTTCCTGTGAATCGTTGGGGGTTACCTCGTTGCCATCATCAGTAATTGCTATCCGGAATTTCAGGAAGTGCGAATGGTGTGTTGCGGTACCAGTGGTAACATGCCTTGCACTACGTTTTGTTGCCTGACCTGAGCGTGCCTGTAACGTCCCAGGGCCGTTGGCGTGCTCTCGAATATCGGGTCTCTATCTCTCTACTCTCTATCTCTCTTTCTCTCGCTCTGTCGCTCTTTCCACGGTCCCGGGTGTGGGTCACACGACGGCGCTCAACCCTGGCGCCGCTGCAGTCGTCACCCAAGGTCAGCTGCAAGGTTGGACGCAGCACGTGCTATCTGGCCGAGCAGTTCGACATTATCGGACCGCCGACCGAGCGTCGAGAAGATAGCCTGGCTGACCGCCAGTCGGCAGTGCGGCGCGACGCAACAAAACGCTGCCAGAACGTCCACTCTGACGTGGGCCTCGTCACCGGGTCGGGCCAGGGGTCAGGCACGACTGCAGGCAAGGATGCGCACCACGGATGTCGCAGACAATGAGACGTCTGGTGGCGGCCGTCTGGGGCGGCCCGACGGAGCAGTCGACTGGCGTGGGCCCGTGTGCTTAAATACCAACCACCAGCATGACCAATACCAACTGAATGGCAAGTATGCCAACGCTTTAATGATATATTCGGTTGGTTATTTGGGATTAGGGGCGCATCGACTGCGATGGTCATACAGCGCCCAAATGATATATCTTAATTTTGGCTCATATTCAGATACAGGAACGGTTTCTCGAGCTTAGAAATACAACGGATTGTAATTTACGTGTTCTAGTTTCTGAGATTCGCGCGCACAAAGCTGAACCATGTGGATGTAGTCGGACCAGGGTACAACTGTTCGATACATCTCTCTCATGAATAGAAACATCATTGCACAGATAAAATATACGCGCACGGTTTGCTGCCTTGGAAGCATAGTTTATTTCAGAGCATACACCGTGCGGCAAAAAGGCAAAACGGCAACACGCGAGCGGCTGCCATCATAGGGCAGCCGGTCGTAAACAAAACGTAGCCAGTGGCAACATGGTCACATGGTGGCAACATGGTCATAACGGCTAGCTTTCATAACTGTGAGGAAATTGAGCAATCGATCTGGCCTGTGCTCAAATTTTATTGTCGTATTTTTCATCGCATTGTATAAGTGTTTACTTCCCATCGATTATGACGTGCTGCGCATTCATCAGGAGTGGCATGTCTGCCTACATCGAGTGACAAGTGGCGATTGTGACGTACTGTGCAGTTATCAGGAGTGGCACGTCTGCCTACATCGAGTGACGAGTGGCGATTGTGGCGTACTGTACAGTCATCAGGAGTGGCATGTCTGCCTACATCGAGTGGCGAGTGGCGATTGTGGCGTACTGTACAGTCATCAGGAGTGGCATGTCTGCCTACATCGAGTGGCGAGTGGCGATTGTGGCGTACTGTACAGTCATCAGGAGTGGCATGTCTGCCCACATCGAGTGGCGAGTGGCGATTGTGGCGTACTGTACAGTCATCAGGAGTGGCATGTCTGCCTACATCGAGTGACGAGTGGCGATTGTGACGTACTGTGCAGTTATCAGGAGTGGCACGTCTGCCTACATCGAGTGACGAGTGGCGATTGTGGCGTACTGTACAGTCATCAGGAGTGGCATGTCTGCCTACATCGAGTGGCGAGTGGCGATTGTGGCGTACTGTACAGTCATCAGGAGTGGTGTGTCTGCCCACATCGAGTGACAAGTGGCGATTGTGACGTACTGTACAGTTATCAGGAGTGGCATGTCTGCCTACATCGAGTGGCGAGTGGCGATTGTGGCGTACTGTACAGTCATCAGGAGTGGCATGTCTGCCCACATCGAGTGGCGAGTGGCGATTGTGGCGTACTGTACAGTCATCAGGAGTGGTGTGTCTGCCCACATCGAGTGGCGAGTGGCGATTGTGACGTACTGTACAGTCATCAGGAGTGGCATGTCTGCCCACATCGAGTGGCGAGTGGCGATTGTGGCGTACTGTACAGTCATCAGGAGTGGTGTGTCTGCCCACATCGAGTGGCGAGTGGCGATTGTGACGTACTGTACAGTCATCAGGAGTGGCATGTCTGCCTACATCGAGTGGCGAGTGGCGTTGCGAGTGGCGATGCGATGCAGTGCACGTTAATGCTACACAACTGCACAGAACTTGTGAGCTCGCACATGCCGGACAGCCGCTGTGCCTTGGTGCTCTCCTTGCCTCCATCGTGTTTCGCGTGTTTGGTAAGCGTTGTGAAAAAAACGAATCGCTGACATTCATCCATTTTCGCACCTTGGTCTATCCAAATAATATACGAGCTGGATTGAGGACAAAGCATGGCTGTTACGCAATGACTTGCATGGTTGGTTATTAGGGTTTTAGGGCGCATCAACTGCATTGGTTATACAGCGCCCATAATGACTTGCATGGCTCACCTGTGTCTACGGGAGCACACGCGACTCACAGCGACCCATGTGGCTCCATGCAACACATATGCGACTTTGAGTGACACCGATGCATGGGTGTTGGGAGAACATTGTAGTTAGTCCCAGGCGATAGACTGTAGGCTGAAGTGTACTCAACTGTGTAAAGGCTAAGTGGCAAGCTCCCAAATTTTACCAACTTTAAATGAAAACTGGACACGTCAGCTGAATCTCGGTGACATCTTACATGTCTTTCACTGAAGTTTACCGACATCTCGGGTGTCACCAATCTGACGCCCAGTGACACCTTGAGTGTCCGCCTCTGAGGCCCAGAGACACCTTGAGTGTCCCCCTCTGAGGCCTGGCGACACCTTGAGTGTCGTCCTCTGAGGCCTAGTAACACCTTGAGTGTCCCTCTCTGAGGCCCACTGACACCCTGAGTATCCCCCTCTGAGGCCCAGTGACACCTTGAGTGTCCCAATCTGAGACCCAGTGACACCTTGAGTGTCCCCCTCTGAGGCCCAGTGACACTATGGGTGCCCCCTCTGAGGCCCAGTGACACCTTGAGTGTCCCCTCTTGAGGCCCAGTGACACCTTGAGCGACATCCTCTGAGGCCCAGTGACACCTTGAGCGTCGTCCTCTGCAGCGTGGCGACAGACGGCAGGGGTGCCGGCCAAAGCCTGACTGGAAGGACAGCGCAGGCGATTGTGACGTGGCCATTGTGCCGCAGGCAGCTGCGGCATTTGCCTGCTGTGCATCGATTGGCAGAGTGCGGCGCGCGCCTGGCCGAACTCCTTGCATGTCGGCCGCCGTTAGAGCCGCCGGCCGGCCGCCTCCGAGTAATTATGCGATGACTAGATAACTTCATGAAGAGGACAAATAATTAACCGGCAGGCCGACGACAATCGCCGACCGTCGACGGCACCGACTGAATTATACACGGGGCTGGATCACGGCACGTTCAGCGCTCGCACGTGCGCGCCGCTCACAGACGTCCAGCAGTCGTAGGTGCGCGCCGCTCACAGACGTCCAGTGATCGCAGGTGCGCGCCGCTCAGACACCGGCCTCACACATTGCCGGAGCTGGTCAGAAGCAGAGTAGGCCACACAGTGGGCGACACGTGAGGCAGGACAGTGTGGGGTACAATGGCCAACGCTGTATACACAGACTACGGCAGTGAGCCGGGCGGCTCCGGAGTAGACTCCAGACGGCTCCAGAGTATGCCGCACAGTGGGTGACGGACAGAATAAGACGGGACAGAGCCAGAGTCGGACAGGACTGGGCGGGACACAGGGTCGGACAGGATTGGGACAAGCCAGTGTCGGACAGGACAGAGTGGGGTGGGATACAGTCACTGTCGGACAGGACAGGACGAGCGGGGCACAGTGGTTGTCGGACAGGACAGGGCGGGCGGGACACGTAGTTGTTGGACAGGACAGGGCGGAGAGGGACACAGTCGCTATCGGGCAGGAATGGGCAGGAAAGGGCAGGAAAGGGCAGGAAAGGGCAGGACAGGGCAAAACACAGTCGCTGTCGGACGGGACGGGGTGGAGCGGGACACAGTGGTTGTCTGACAGGACAGGGCGGGGCGGGACACAGCCGCTGTCGGACAGGACAGGGCGGGACACAGTTGCTGTCGGACAAGACAGGGCGGAGCGTTACACAGTCGCTGTCGGACAGGACAGGGCAGGACAAGGTGAAACACGGTCGCTGTCGGACAAGACAGGGCAGGACACAGTCGCTGTCGGACAGGACAGGGTGGGGCGGGACACAGTGGTTGTCGGACAGGACAGGACAGGGCGGGACACAGCCGCTGCCGGACAGGACAGGGCGGGACACAGTCGCTGTCGGACAGGACAGGGCGGGGCGGGACACAGTCGCTGTCGGACAGGACAGGGAGGAGCGACACACAGTCGTTGTCTGACAGCCCTGTGTTGTTTACGGCGTGAGACAGTTCAGCAGTCTCCAACGGAAAGGCAACAATGTCACACTGGGGAATGGGCTGGCAAGTGCGCAATTTGTTCCCCGGGTGAACCGGTGTGATACAGCAACATAGACGGTGTGATTTCCTGCAAGTACGTGTACACTGCACACCATGTGATCTCCTGCAAGTACGTGTACACTGCACACCATGTGTCAAAAGAAAAAAACAACCGCAATCCTCCACGTGTTGCATTCATACACCACAGACCTGCATGCGTTTGTTCAATTCGTTGGTTGTAGTCAGATCCAGAAACTTGCTCTGACGGGGAGGGGTGTGCATGTAATGTATGTGTGTCCGTGCACGACACGAGTGTGTGGGACACGAGTGGCTCTGTAATTGAGCACTTAAGCTGATTAAAGGGCTTCAGGCGTCCCAATAGCGGCGTCCCAATCGGAATTCACTCCCATGCGTAGGCAATGCCACTCGTCGCGAACACACGCCACCAATATAGCTCAGATAAGCAATTGTTTTAACGACAATATCCCCAAAACGATCCGCCTGAGCTTCGCTTCAAAGACTTCTTATATATATATATATATATATATATATATATATATATATAAATATATACATACACGCAAACATATTTGTATGTATGTGTAGGTGTAGGTGTTGGTGTAGGTGTGTGTGTGTGTGTGTGGGTATATATGTGTTTATATTTATGAACACATAAAAATATGAAAATAAAAATATGAATATAGGCCGACAGTCATATCGACTGACACCGTACCAATACATGTAAGATAATGGGTCGATCCTAGCATATTGCAGTTATTTAAATACATTCCTCCAAGAAGTAGCAGCAAATAGCTTATCCTGTCTTAATACCTGATCAATATTAATTTGTAACTAGATTAATTAATATTAATAAATATGCCACCAGTGAATCTTCGAAACCGCTCAGATAGGGTCATCTTCAGCGCCAAATAAGGCTAAGGAAGGACAATCTGGCTTTCTCCACACTTCAAGTCAAGCTAAAGAATGGAATTACACTAATTTTAGAAATCGCCCTAATCCTCGGATCCCATCTTACCCCAAATCGTTTCGAAATTGATTTCATAAACAAACACCACAATGTACAGGCGAGAACACGCCATTAGGTATCGGTATTTGAATGAAGTGCGTACACATATAGACGAGCGTATGCACCCGATGATCGGTGATCAGTGGTCGCCAGCCCGGAGATCGGTGATCAGTGGTCGCCAGCCCGGAGATCAGTGATCAGTGGTCGCCAGCCCGGAGCATGCATCTCGGCGCAGCACGCAGCTTCCAGGGGAGGCGTGATAATCAGCAGGAGATACGAAGCAACATCCTGAAGTGCAACGGCAATTTAGGCGGCAAGGAGTGCACCAGCTTTCTCTCGCATATTCGAGCCATTGCAAATAGACAGACGGCTGAGCACCACACGGGTATGGGTTGGGGTCGCTTCTCACTTCCTGTCGTCTCCTGGTCCAGATCGCAGTCTCCCTGTTCTGGATGTGCCAGGAGCAGTTCTTCCGACCGTAAGGTATGGACAGGAGTCTCCCTGTGCCGGGTTGGCCAGGATCAGTTCCTCCAGCCGTGAAGTGTGTGCAGGAGTCTCCCTGTGCCGGATGGGCCAGGAAACGTTCCTCCGGCCGTAAGGTATGTGCAGGGGTCTCCCTGTCCCGGGTGGGCCAGGAGCAGTTCCTCCGGCCGTAAGGTATGTGCCCGAGCGTGCGCAGAAACGAGAATATGCTGCCATGCGCTCACGAAAGGAAAGCAGCAAGGTCACGAGTTGAGGTGTCGCTTTCAACGATATATGCTCCTCACTGATTCGCAGTGCATGCACATTGTGTAGCGCAACAGCGCGATGTAAACGGTGCCCACGATGTGAAGCATGCTGCTGCGTTTAACCGCATTCCGATGACCGTCGTGAGTTATGGGCGCAACACGACCCTAGCAGGCGAGGTGCTCTAAAGTCCAAATAACTAACTAGCACGACCACGTGATTAACTAGCACGACCACGGGACTAACTAGCACGGCCACGGGACTAACTAGCACGACCACGGGACTAACTAGCACGGCCACGGGACTAACTAGCACGGCCACGGGATTAACTAGCACGGCCACGGGACTAACAAGCACGGCCACGGGACTAATTAGCACGGCCACGGGACTATGGCGATGACATGTGGCCGCTGAATGTCGCACCGCGGGTTCATTCACGATTGAAGTAATTAGCAAGCGGCCATGCTGTGTCCATGTGGTACTGGCTGTGATCTTCATTTGATAACATACACACCAGCCATGATAAGACAATTTATCTTCCGATTGCGAAACAAAAATAGCAATCAACAGCGGCTGAAAATCCGGATTTAACAGGGTGTAGGCCACATTTGAAACCGCTCCATTATATTCAGCCATGAGTTGAGTGTGCGCAAACACGTGTCATGGCGTCCATGTCATCGTTGAATCTGTTGGGGCGCTGGGAACCACAGTTCCCCACCTGTCCAGCCCCACAGCATCCAGCTCCCGGCACCTCATTTTCAAGCGCACCGGTGTCTTAGAGCTCCAGTTGTTCGGCGTCCCAGTGCCCCAGTTTCCCAGTGCTCGGGTTTCTCATTATCCCAGCTCCCCAGTAGCCGAGCACCCAACCACACCAGTACCCCACCGCCCAGCGCCCCAGTTCTGAGCACCCAGCGCCCCAGTACCATGTCCAGCGCCCCAGTGCCGTGTGCAGCACTCTAGTGCTCGAGCACCTCAGTGCCCCAGCTCCCTGGTATGCCAGCTCACCGGCGCCTCAGTCCTTAGTGACCCAGTTCTGAGCCCCTAGTGTTCCAGTAGCCGTGGACCACATCGCCACAGTGCCTAGCGCTCAAATATCCGAGCACCTCAGAGTACCCTAGCTCAACATCCTGTACCCTTGCGCCCGAGCTCCCCAGCGCTTCAGTTGCTAGCCACCCAGCATCGCAGCGCTCCAGCTCCTCGGCGCCCCAGTGCCCCAGTGCCCCAGTGCCCCAGTACCGCCGCGCCCCAGCGCCCAGCGTCACACGGGCACCGCCGGCCGTGATGACGGGGAGCGTGTCCTCATCTCACAGGTGAGCCCCATGCCATGTGACGACCCCGCCGCCGCTGCCGTGTCGGTCAGGTGCGGTGCCTGCGGCGACACGGCTGCAGGCCGCGCCCCAGCGCCCAGCGTCACACGGGCACCGCCGGCCGTGATGACGGGGAGCGTGTCCTCACCTCACAGGTGAGCCCCATGCCATGTGACGACCCCGCCGCCGCTGCCGTGTGGTCAGGGCGGGCCTGCGGCGACCGGCTTCCGGGCGCCCCCCCCCCCCCCCTCAGGCGCGCCCGCCGGGTTGAGGGGGGGGGGTCCCCCTCCCACAGGGGAGCCCCGCCTTATGAACCCGCCGCCGCTGCCGTGTGGGTCAGGTGCGGTGCCTGCGGCGACACGGCTGCAGGCCGGCGCAGCATCTGGTGTCGACTTGTGTGTCAAGTGCACACTGCCAGGGGTGGAGCTGTGTGCTCTGTGGTGGACCTGTGTAGCACGTGTGCACGTCCAGAGATGCACCTGAGTGCACAGAACGTCTCATATTTGAACAGTAGGACCGTGGCAATGTATGAAACGAAACTTGTCCCCAATGACAGACAATCGGCCAATTAATTTCAGTTGTAACGATAACCAAAAGCATCCACATGCTAAAATAGCAGTGCAATGTACCAAAATAAGATTTCGCTATGAGGTTGGTTTTTTTAATTTTAGCTGCAAGATGTGACAATCGCAATGAGAGCTAAGAGTATTTCAACAATAAATCGCACCTCAAAAAGTTTCTTACTCGGAGTTTCCGAATCCCCTGACTAACAGAATTGGGATTACAATTCGTTTGCATTGCCATAAAGCGTTATGAGGCAGTAGCTGCCGACATCATATAATACATACCGATGACAGTGTCGAACCCGCTGCATAAATTGACCTTGAGTAAACATACAGGCATGAGATAAAACACCTAGTGCGGTCTGAATTAGATTCGTCCCAACGAAATGAAACTAGGTAACCATCCAGTACGTAAAGATCAGGTAGGTCGGTTGGGATGGATTCCTCTGATCCATCTGTCTAAGATCCGCCTCCGGCAATCAGAGCGCCATTCAACTTGACGGACGCTCGCCCAACGGATCGACTCTTCGAGTCTGGCTACTGGAAATAATTGCTCTTGCAGCCCACGAGCACAGCCATAAATTACATTGGTAAAAAAGTCATTTAAATATGCAGCCAGTGGAGCTAAAATGGCGTGCAACAGCCGTGAAAATGAAATTGCCCGGAGAACTAGCCCGGACGTGCGGGCCATTTTAACTCATCTTGCCATAAATTCTCGCCGGAGAGGGCCGCTTCTGCGAAACGAGTACGTGTCCGTCCAGTTCAGGACAGTCCAAAGCAGGTCGGTATAAAACCGAGTGGTCCAGAACGGGGCTGCCCAGAAAATGACGGTTTAAAGGGGAAGCTTCAAATGGGCGAAATTCGAAACGGAGCAGTTCAGAGCACGGAACTAGAAAGAGGATTTCCCAGGAACGCACGTCTAAAGTGGCGCAGTTCAGAGCCGCGAGGCCCGTAGCAGGACAATTTGGACCATGGTCCAAGTGTTCGGTCCAGGACAGCTGTGCAGGCTGAGGTGAGAAGCGGCTCGGCCGGTGTCTGCTGCCAGGCGCACTCGGCGACCATTGGGCTAGGTCGGAGCCACGTGCAGCGTGGTGTGGCGAGCGGCTGCCGGTGACGGGCCGCCGATAACCGGGGGAGGAGAGAGGGAGAGGGAGAGGGAGAGGGAGAGGGAGAGGGAGAGGGAGAGGGAGAGGGAGAGGGAGAGGGAGAGGGAGGCCGACAGAGAGGGACAGAGAGGACCAGGGAGAGAGAGTGAGGGATGGAGGGGATAGAGACACAAGAGAAAGAGAGAGAGAGGAGGCAGAACGAGAGGGTGGGAGGGAGGGAATGCGAGAGGGAGAGTCATAAGTAGATAGGGAGAGAAAAGCATAAGGAGAGAGAGGAAAAGAGAGAGAGACAGACAGAGAGGAAGAGACAGTCTCTGTCTCTCAGAGAGTGGGATATGGACAAAGAGGAAGAGAGAGGCAGAGAGGGAGAGCGAGAATAAAGCGAAAAGGGAGCGAGAAGAGATAGCGAGAAGAGATAGCGAGAAGAGATAGCGAGAAGAGATAGCGAGAAGAGATAGCGAGAGCGAGAGACGGAGGGGTGAGAGAAAGAGATAGAGAGGGGATAGGGAATAAGAGGCACAGAAAGAGGGGAGACGAGGATATCCAGGCGGCGAGCCGGAGAAACTTGAAGGAAAGCAGCCGCTGGTTGGGGCGAACCTCAGAGAATGCAAAAGGCTCTGAGACAAGGAATGGATAATAGTTCTGGAGGGTGATCGTTTTCGGTACATTTTCCGGTAAAAACCAAACCTGTGACACAACCAGGTGTTTTACGGAGACCATGCATTAATTATCCGTCTCTCAGGTTGTCATCAGGTATGCCCTTGCAAGAGCATTAGCTGAACATGAACATGGCATTCCACATCGTATTTATCAGGGCCTTTCAGAAGTTCTACCATATGCGTTAAACATACTGGTGTATGCTCGCTAAATGTTGAAGCACCTGGACTAAATTTCACCTTTCATCCAGCGCACTCCAGGGCAACAGTTGAAATGACATCACCAGCATCACGGGACTGACAGTCGCCATCACTGAACGATTCGAACGCGCAGACTGCTGCCGGCACCGCCTTCCGCGTGGTCGCCCGCTGCAGCATGACGCAGCCGATCGGCGGTCATCCAATGTCAAGCGACCGCCCATGCGGCAGGTACCGCGGCGGACCTTGCAGACTGGCCACACACGCGCGTGCGCACACAAAAACAACCGGATAGCCTTGGAGCAGAGACGGAGCGCACCAGTGTCCGGCTCAGAGACGCGCCGCGCCGCTGCGACCAACACGACGCGGGCGTGCCGCGCCGCCGCCGCGTTTGCACACGGCCGTGGCGCTAATCTCGCCGAGACACATCGCAACGGAGCTGATCCAGCCCACGGCACCAGGTGTTCAGAGGTGGTGCACGGACGTCGGCCGTTTGGGCCGCAGCAGGATCCAGCTCATAGCACCAGGTGTTCAGAGCAGACTTGCGCTCGACTCGAGTTGAATCGAGAATCGACTCATGAATCAATCGTTTTTGGATGAGTCGTGAGTTGAATCGATTCTTTTCCCAAAAACATATCTTGAGTCGCGAGTTGAATCACATCTTCTTTTTTTTAATGAGTTGAATCACGAGTCAATCATTTGAATCACAATGAGTCATTTGAGTCTTGCGACTCAAATGCAAGTTATGAACAAATGATATAAAGCATGTATCTTTGTAAATAGTATACCATGACACAAGGTAGGGAGTAAAAACACAGTATAATTATTAATGCTTAGCATTACAATTGTCAACTTATCAGCTGACAGTGAGTAAAGAATAAGGTGCACTTAAGTTATTTACCAAAAACGGATAACAATAACTACAAAAAAGTATTAATGCTAAGCTTGGTATTCACAATCCGTATCATGCATGAGTCAATTCTAGTGCCAGAAACACAACACAGAAATGGGATGTGATTGTGAAAAATAATAGGGAACTGAAACGACCATGCACTTTTTTTGGAACAGGCATTTGCACTGAATAAATTGCGTCGGTTTGTGTGACAAATAACAAACCCAAGTTACCTTTACAAGAAGGTAGATCAAAATTGTCCTTCAAGCCCGCATGACGTCATTCGAAGTTTATAAAAAAAAAATGGTAGAAATTTGGTTGCAGAACTTTTCTCAAATCATACGCAATGGTCGCTTTAATTTGCTTCCTAGCAAATAAATTTGTATTCAGCTCACCAGGTGAGTTATAATCTTTTCCCATTCTTTCTAGTGAGCATTTGTTCCGACACATTTTATTCTCATGTATAGACAAGGTCGGATTTGTGCATTGTAATCCGGCGTTTGGAGAGGAATATTTTGTGGTCATCCAGTATGGAGAATATTTGTATTCAAACCTTACGCATGGTAACTCAACTTGCACCCATTCCAGTGAATTTTGAGCACTTTTCCTTGATCACAGCAGTTCGTTGTCAAAAGTTAATAATTTAGGAACTTCAACTTCCAGATGAAAAAACAACAAATAATTGTCTGGAAAGGATGAAAAGTTGGGTTCAGGATCCCAAAATCTAGGATCAGCCTATTTTTCCAAACATTTACCTACCTACCTACATTGACATACAGCAGTTGTTGAAAACAGTTCTTCCAGGCCAGCTAGACCCAGGGCATGATGCATTCTTCCTTGGTGAATCTTGCATGGATTGTTGATGATACATGCATAATTGAGCATTTATGTACAACACCATTGTGATCTAGGAATGCCCTCCTGAAACTTGCAACTCAACTGAAACTCTCCTACCAATGGGGAGAAGAAGCTATGGAGCACTTAGCGCCCCCTTGACTGTCCTTTCTTCCGCTCTTGAACGAGGGTGACAACTTGAACATGTAAAATGGATGGTAGAGGGAGCCTACCAATATCAGGAACAAGCCCATTATTTTGGAGGCACTTGATGGTGAGCCTGCCGGAAATGGCACATTGTTGGGCAGGACGATTATTACTGGGTCATTTAGGATACCCTTTGATGAAGCTAAAGAATAGGTCTTTCAATTAGAATACGTCAAAGTACCCTATATTGCCATAAAATATGCAAGATAGCGTACAGAAAGTCGGTAAAATTGGGTGTAAACCAATGGTGAAGGGAAACCTTCAAGCCTGCTACCAAACAAACTTCGTGGGGGCAACAGACCAACGCAATCATATTCTGTGCAGATACCTATTGCAGTGCAGAACCTGGGTGCCATGTTGCAGTTAGGTCATGTGTGTCAGGTATATGATTCAGGTTGTGTGTGCATCATGCTGATGTGGGTTGAGGTATTATGCACTCATTGCTTTGCATATGCATTGACAACCATTCATCTCGTTAATCTGTTTGAGTCAATTACTTTATGCACATGCACGTTCATTTATCTGTATATTTATCCTATATATCAACCATTACAGTGCATGACGAATGATAAATAATGTGAGGTGAAAACAAAGTTATAGCAAAAATAATATATCCAACAGATGTTTCGATGTTGGAGCATCTTCGTTAGCGTGAATAAATACTGATTCCCTTCTTTAATTAGACAGATGAAGATGAGTTGACATCAAACTGTCTGTCAAATAAATTATTTTTGCTATAACTTTGATTTCACCTCACATTATATATATATATATATACATATACATATATATATATATATATATATATATATATATATAAATATATATATATATAGATAAATATATATATATATGTATATATATGTATATATATATATATATATATATATATATATATATATATATATATATATATATATATATATATATATTATATTATATTTTAAATATATATATATATATATTATATGTATATATATATATATATAAATAGTGTGTGAGCAGTGCACACAAAATCATATGGCTTATGAGTCTGATACCATTGAGTCGGATCTGAATCGATTCAGATTTATGTTTGAGTCGTGAGTTGAATCGGATCTCTGTAGCTCTGAGTCTGAATTGAGTCGAATCAAATAATTTTGACCTGCTGTGAATCATGAGTTGAATCGGATCTCAAGATCTATGAGTCAAATGTGAGCCGATTAAAAAAATTCGAGTCGAGCACAAGTCTGGTTCAGAGGTGGTGCACGGACACCGGCCGTTTGCACGAGTTCGTGTGTCGTGGACGTGATAGTTTGTGGCGACCGTTGCGGCCGGTCACAGGGCCGGACACAGAATCAATGCGAAACACGGCCAATAACACCAGATGAGCTCAATGATTGTTAGGTGTTGCCGGCGTTCCACCATCGACAGTGTCGTCGGCTGCGTCACTGCCACGTGTCACTACAGGCAGCTTTAAAGTTAGACCAGTAGTTATCGGCACCCTTTACGCGTCACGGTCCCCGATCAAGCCAATCGCCTCAACAGGTGTCGACGGTATGGGTGTGGTCATACTACAGAATACTTTTTGACGGCATTGGCTATATTCTTTTTGATGTCACGCTAGTATAACCTCAGGACTTGCACCCTTATCCTGGTACCATACGCTGATCACAACTATCCCAGATGGTAGAGTGAACTCTGACCCAGCTGCGACAAGGACCATTGCGCTTTTGCCTGCCTGATCGAAAGTAGGACAGCGTATTGTTCAGACAGCTTTAAAAAAGCGGTGAATACCTTCAATTATCGGATTTGAGATCAGAAAATCAGAAACACAGCATGGACACAGAAAGCAGCGGTATACCGAAACTGCTCTAGATGTAGTGATGACAAATGTGCATTCTATGCACAAATGTGAAATGTATGTTTTTGTATCACTTCACCAGTCGAAATGCTTTGATGTCTCTGAAAACACTTCTGGACAAACTTTCGGTGTACCAAATTGAAACATGGCGTTCAAGCCATCTGGCACGTCACCCTGTAAAGGTTCATAATTGTTTAATGTGGACGAATTTTATATTCGGTCTACTTCGAAAAAGAGTACTTGAGTCTGCCAACGTGGATCGGTCTACTTCGAAAAAGAGTACTTGAGTCTGCCAACGTGGACCTCTCAGCTGTTCCCTGTACATCATCTTCGCGAATGATCTTGGATTGCTTGTACCTGATGGCGTAGCATTAGTGTAATATGTCAACGATTTGTAAATATCGATAAGTGGCACACAGAAACTTTGCTGACCATGGAATGTTGTATGCGATGGCAATGTCATGCACACAGATTCGGTGCACAGGTGACAACAAATGTGGTAAGCATGCAAATACCACGGCAGACGGAATTACTCAAGGGTCTGACAGACAACTAGAAGAAAATCGGCTATGTCATGTTGGCATGGCAAGCTATGGCAGGTGAGCAAGGCCAATCCAAATTGAGTTTGGCGTAGCCGAACTCAGCCAACAAAGCGTCATTTGACCGGCTGGCGAGGCCCTGTATTCGGTGGGCATCGACAACATCCGTCGAACCTGCACTCGCACAATTATTATCAAGTAGACCACGCCCATATAGTGAGAGATAGCACGGTTGGCCGCGCCAACGCGGTGGCCATCACGAACCAGACCACGCCCACGTCGTGCTGGCAGACGGCCGGTCGGTTCGGCTGGAAGTGCTGCGCGCCGGTCGGCCAGGCTCCGCCGCGTGGGGCCGGCCGTGGCGACCCACATCCCGCCCAGCTCACACACACACACTCGCCGGCCGCACACACGCATACGCGGCCGAAGCGTCCGCGGCGCGCGAGCGCGCACCTCTTCACACGGCGTTTTTGTCGGCGATAACCCAGATGGCGACAGTCGAAATGTGGCAGCTTGCGTCCCACTGCACACCATCTCATGGTAATTGCCGCTCGATGTGCTTTCGCTGAGATACAACGGCATACTTTTATTGCGGCGTGCGCGAAAAAGGATGCGGTTTTGCTCATCTATCCAATAATGTTGTCTGCCTTAATCTACCTTTAGCTGCTCTTGTCCTGTCTGCTAAAATGCTAACGCCTCCAAAGTAAAGGACCAGGCGGTTTAGCGGTAGATAGAGGCATTCTATGCACGCGGTGCCCATTCGACAGGCGCAGCAGCTGTACGCGGTGGCTGATCCGACAGCATGGCGATTGCACCCTGGAAGTGGCTGGGTGCATACCGCGGCTGGCAGTCGGCTGACAGTCGGCTGGCAGTCGGCTGGCAGTCGGCTGGCCGTCGGCTGGCAGTCGGCTGGCCATCGGCTGGCCGTCGGCTGGCCGTGGGTGGTGGTGGTGGATTTGTGTTTTAGGGCGCGTCGACTGCATTGGTCATTTTGCGCCCATGGCTGGCTGTGGGCTGGCAGTCGGCTGGCAGTCGGCTGGCAGTCGGCTGGCCGTCTGCTGGCCGTCTGCTGGCCGTCTGCTGGCCGTCGGCTGGCAGTCGGCTGGCCGTCGGCTGGCCGTCGCCACGCCGGCCGCCCAGCCCTGTCGGACGGCCGCCGCCGAGTAGAAAACCCGGCGGCTCGCCGAGTCCAAACATTTTGACGCGGGCGTCGCACGAGCGGGGGAAAAACGCGCCCGCCGGCGCCTCCATCCGGCAGGCCCAGAAACGGCACGGGGTGCGCCGCACAACTTGGCAGCACTACGGCCGGAAATAGCGCACACGCGCGCACGCGCGCCTGTGGCACTCTCAGCGGCTATCAACGTTCGCTGACGAGGTACGAGTGCAAACGACCGCGAAATGAAACGTCAAGCGTGAAAAATGCTCAGGACGCTGTCCCGGGTTCGGCACGGTTGCTTTGGTGCTTCTTTAAGACCTTCAAAAATCGAAATACTAGCTTCATGTGCTTCGACAGTGTGTTCTCATCGTTTCATGGACTTCCCTTATTCCCATTTAAGACCAAGGCAGCACTCTCAAGTATTAGCATGGAGTTCAACTGGTCAATGCAACTTTTTTTTAATTGTGCACAAATTCCAACCCGAGGCATAGCATGAAGATATCACTTCAGGTTCAACAGCCAACGTCAGCTCCACTATTCTGATGAAGTCGGCATGGAATGCGTGGCTGGCTTGATGCCGACCCTGGCTCAGTGCGATCGACGTGAGATCGGTATTGGCGTGAGATCGGTGTCCGCCAGCCTGATCACTCCACGTCTCGTGAAAGGACAAGACACTGCAAAACACAGGACTTCTGGCACGGGAGTTGAGACAAAAGACGCCACGCATCTTCTCCGGCACCATTCAGTGATGCGTCGATCCTCCACCCACCAGCACATGGGTGTGGCCGACCTCCTGCCGCAAGCAGCGTTGGCGCATGCACATCGCAGGACATCAGCGTCGCTGTGCTGGCACGGGCAAAAAACGACCTTGGCGCCTACGCGCAAATTGCACGCGCCTGCGGACGCGTGCATTTAAGGCCTGGAGGGGCCTGCTGAGGGCTGACACGGCCTGGTGGAGGCTGACGCTGCGCTCCGAGCCAGGCGCGGCGTGGGATGTCGATCGGACAGTTGCCAACACCAGCCGGCACTCACGGGTGATGCGGTCTCGGCGTAGCAGATGAACGAAGCCACCGCCTGAGGAGGGGTACCACCATGCGAGAAATGTGCACCGGAAATGTACGTTTGTCAGAGAAATTCACACGAAACCGGCATAGAAGACCTTCGCACATTTGTTTCATTTTCTAAGCTAAAGGAACTGCGAAAGTAATCAAATCATACAGACGACCGCAAATATCGCGAGCAAGAGATTCATTGATTTTCCTCGCTCGTGTATTTCCATCGCAAGCTCTCAAGCTATACGACGGAAAACTGAATTTTGGGCAATTTGGAGCCAAAATGCAGCCGGTTCAGACTCCCTCAAGCTGAATGTTTACAGGAGTGAGTTCAGTCTCGGTAGCACATTATGGCTGGATATTTATTCATCGTGATTTTAAACATTTAAACTTTGAACTGGTTAAGCCGATATGACGCATACTGGTTGTGTTCATAAACAGACGATACGCCCATGTTTGACAAGCAAACACAGCCATACAGTAGCACTGTTGATGAGGACAGAGTAGCCAGACGAGCCAGATTATTAGTAGTGTAGTTCTCACCTCCAACGGCATATTCGGAAGTAAATTATACTTCCATTTCCTCGTTGATATTTGAGCCATTCAATCACTTCTTCGAGGACAACCATGGCTCAGCCAGTCGGTCTAACTTCGCGCAGCCGGAGCTCTCAAGGGCATCTTCATCGCTGGGCAAGCGCGTCAAACATTTCAATGAATAGGAGAAAGTCATTTGTTTAATGCAATGCTCGCCGGGAAATGGTTGTGTACACCCTGAGACCCACCACTATCTCGCATACGCAAGTTCAATGGCAGAACTTTTGCGACATTTTAGCGTGCGACCAATGCCCGACGCTGCCTTATCGGCTGCCGTTTTAGTCTTATCGAGCTGGCTGTCAGCTGACCCTTTCAGCCGGCGGCGAATGGGAATGAGTGGAATGACTGTTTTTTTTCAGAGCCTGAGTGTGTCGCAGCGCTCTTATCATGCGAGCTATCGGTGTGGAACAATTCATATTTATTATTTATTTCACCCCGAGCCGACGTTTGCCCCTGCAGGAGAAGCCATGCTGTCATGTTGTTCATCGTCGTGTACTTCCAGCAGCATGTCGGTTCAACCCAAGACAATGAAGAGCTCCCCACCTCATCCCCACCCCTGCCCAGTCATAAACGCACCTCCGCCACAACTATAGGCCGTCGATACTGCCCTACAAACAACGAGCGCACTGCACGTGTCAGCAGCCACGCTCGGCGGCATTAAACTTCCCAGTTCTGTCAAGAGATGTCATTGGCATAGCCGAGCCATGACGTCATGACCGGGCCCCGCAGTGGCCGCCCGGGGCATTCGCGCGCCCGGGCAGCCCTGCATCGGTCAGGTAGCGACATCTAGGTGGGCCATGAGTGCGCGCCGACACGGGGCTGTGCCGCGATTGCGGGCCGTAGTACAGCAGCGCGGGGGGCGCGGGCGGGCGGCGGGCGCGTGCCGGTCGAGGTGGGCAGCGCTCGCCTCAGCAAGCCGGCGCCGGCCGCGCTGGCAACGCCGCCGCCCCACACTCGGCTGATTCACGCGGAAACATCGCAATCGACTGCGCCTGGTCGCCCTGCCGCTCCAGGCGTGCCGGCGGCGGCGCCGCACCTGGCCACCGATACGGTCCCGTCTCGCCGCCGCCGCCGCAGTCAGTTCGGGCCGGCGCTGCACTGTGCGGCGGCCGTTTCGCAGCCTGACCTGAGCAACCTGGCCGACCTGGCACCTCAGCAATCGGACCCTGGCAACTGTAAAATATAAGTTGACATGCACAGCCGCCAACAAGCTCCAAGATAAGTGCAGGGCTATGCATATGGATATGAAAGATCTGGGAGATATGAATATAATTTTAATGTTAGTTAGCTAAGCGGTCTATTTCCTGCGTGTCAGTTGACGTGGTCCAGCATTGCACGAAAAGGAATTATTTTGGAAGCAAAATGCGGATTACCTATAGAACAGCACGGTCGCGGAATGCGTGAACACCGGCTGGCTCTGTTCCATTTTCAGTGACGAGAACATCTCAAAGGGACTGGAACCGCATACTGGAGCCTGGTCCATTTCTGGATCTATTATCATTTATGGTGAGCTGCACGAGCTTTCACTACTGATAATGTTTAAATGTGAACCATTGGTGCAAATGTGAACGATCATGAATGCGTTGTAACTTTTAAAGCTTGCTGCCCCAATTCCATGAAGGTTAAGGCCACAAACAATAATGTTGTTCAGGCACCCAAAATAAAGATGGGAAACCACACCATATACTGATCGAAATAAATGGGATTGCTAATAATGATTGTTTTTAAGTAGCTTTGAAATATAGCTTTCCATCCACATGTATGAATATTTTACACATCCTCAACAATTTACCACAGCTCTCATCCTCCCCCCCCTCTCCTCACACACACACGCAAAAATGCGTAAGCTGCCTATCAACTCGGTCAAGTAACGAACTTCCTCCACTCAGCAGAGCCTGTGAGACAATACACAAATAGAACAGAGAATAGGGGCAACACGAGCCCGCTGATACTCGGACTGATGGAATAATTATAGCACTGCAGCTGTCGAAATATGCTTTGTTCTGGTACCTGGCTCCCTGTTTCGGCAGATGGAATGGGTGTGGGTATGGGACGCACCGAGACGACGAAACAAGACGAGATGCGCCGTACCAAGCAACCATACCGCCAAATCCATCACTTCCGACGGCCAGTGTGTCGGCCGCCTGCCTGCCGTCGGCAGACCCGTACGGTCAGACTGCAGACGGCTGGCAGGGCCACCTGCTGGCTGACGTTCGGCGGCCAGCATTCCACCGACCCCCGGGTCAGGAGCTCCCCTCGGCCTCCCCGCGGCCGGCTCGACTATATATAGCGGAGGCTCCAGAGGAAGTAACCAGATTATTTGATGGGGAACGGCGCCCCTCGTCGCCGGGAAGGGTGAGAGGGTCGGGGGATCAGAAGGTGGCCGGTCCAGACGACAATCTATTCGGCCTGACAGGGGGCGGATTGCGCCAGGTGAATGCGTTGCCCCCCCACCGTGAGGGGTGCGTCGTCAGTGTCACGGTCAGCGCTGACGCCAGACAACTGCCCGTCGTCTTTGCGGCACCAGTGTACCCGTCAAGGTCATGCCACAGCAGCCACAGCTTCCGACCATACGCCCAGTATAAAATACACTGGGCGCATTGTCCGAGGACTAGGAGACACTTTGATGAATTTAGTAGTTATTTGGGTTTTAGGGCGCCTCGACCAAAATTGTAATCATTTACCGCCCATAACGTTGAACTTAAATTCGATACTAATTTTTTATACGATACTAATTAACTTAACTTCGATGAATTTAAATATGCATTCAGCAATGTGTGATGTGCAGGTACCTGTGAGATGCTGAATCATATGCCAATGTGTAAACACCTCGCGTGTCGATGTGCATGAACTATCACCTCATTACAGTGCAGACAGAGGTGGTGGGTCGGGAACGGGTGCGGCCTGCGCACTGACCTGCAGAACTACCACGCCTCTGCACGACTCAAACGACAACAACAAAACCATAGCTCGCCACGCAGTGGTTGGCGCGGATCCCCTGAGATCGACGCCGTCCGCCGAGGTCCGTGCGGATGCGCAGAGGTCCGCGTCGTTCCGCGACGCTCCGCGAAGTTCTTCAGCCCAGCCATCTCCCAGCAGACGTAATGGCGACACCCAATTTTCAGTTACGAGCTCTCATCCGCGTCGGGATGGCTTTTTTATCCTCGCTTCAGAAGTCCGGCGCCGAATCGATGTCCGAGACGGTCAGAAACGAGCACGCGCGGCGCCTGCCGACTCGGTTGCGCCCCGCACTACACCCACACAGTCCGCTTCGCATACAGACATACGGCCATCCGTGGGCCAGAGCAAGACCGTAAGCACCAGAGAGGCAGGGAATACCAGCAAACCTCAGGAACAGAGCAGAGAGGGCTATCAAATCTGCAAACAAACTCAAGAGCAAAGGTCAAAATGTGAGCATTAAAGAATGTGGTATTTCTTGTTCAGCTAACCAGTTAACACTTCGATTTTGTAAGAAAACGTTGGACAATCACAATAGCCGCCAGATTTTCGGGTCCATCCCTTCGTGGTCTGCGTGAGATCGGCCATGAAATGACCCGATTTCGGTTAAATGTGTTGTAACAGAACGCAACTTATCGTTTAGGGACAGCCGTTGTACGAAAAAGCCGTCCAAATAGCTGAACAACTTCACGCGTCAGACTTAGACTGTAGACGACTTGAAGTTCCTTCTTCTCGCCTGACCTGTGATGAACCACCATTCCTCCAGGTTCTCGGGGTTCAGAGTGGGGTCTGGTGGGTCATGGGTGCCACGAACGTTGGTTATGATGGTGAGGCTAAATCGATCCCACCAAATTCGGCACGTTCTTTCTTACGCATAAAACATAAGAACGTGCTGAGAAAGAACGTTCTTACGCATAAAACGTAAGAACGTGCCGGTGCTGTTCTCACCTCTCACTCTAATTGGTAGTGCTGGGAATACGTGTGGCGTCCGAGCAATGCACCACCTCAAACTGCAGTTCCGCTCCCTTTCTGGTAGCGGGAGGCAGCGAGACCCGTTCGTGCCGAGACCTCGACCCGTTCAAACCGGGACCGTTCCGAGCGGTTTGCGGAAAGGGAATGGTGCCGGTTCCGAGCCGGTCAGGACGGCTCGAGGGTAGAAGGGATGGGATCCAACCGGAGTCCATTCGGATGGCTCGGGATGGGGGAACGGGATCAAGCCGGGATCCGTCCGGACGACTTGGTTCTGGCGGCAAAAGTACCAACCACGGCCTGTCTGTACGTCTGGAGGATGGAGGAAATCCACCAAACCCCGCCCCCCCTGGTTCTCGGGGGCAGGAAGTACCAACCACGGCCTGTCTGTACGTCTGGAGGATGGAGGGAACTGCACCAACCACGGCCTGCCCGTAGGTCTCGGGGGCGGAGGAACGGTACCAACCACGGCTTGTTCGTACAACGGCACCAATCACGGCGGTCCGAACGTCTCGGGGCCGGGGGAACGGCACCAACCACGGCCTGCCCGCACGTCTCGGGAGCGGGGGAACGGCACCAACCACGTCCTGTCCGTACGTCTGGAGGGTGGAGGGAACGAAGCCAGGTCGGAGTCGGTCCGGACACCTCGCAGGTGGAGACGGTACCAGACCGGGGCCGGTCCGGACATCTCGCCGATGGAGACGGTACCAGACCGGGGCCGGGCCGGACATCTCGCCGGTGGAGACGGTACCAGACCGGGGCCGGTCCGGACACCTCGCCGGTGGAGACGGTACCAGGCCGGGGCCGGTCCGGACATCTCGCCGGTGGAGACGGTACCAGGCCGGGGCCGGTCCGGACACCTCGCCGGTGGAGACGGTACCAGACCGGGGCCGGGCCGGACATCTCGCCGGTGGAGACGGTACCAGACCGGGGCCGGTCCGGACGCCTCGATGGACGGTACCAGACCGGACCAGACGGTACCAGACCGGGGCCGGTCCGGACACCTCGCCGGTGGAGACGGTACCAGGCCGGGGCCGGTCCGGACGCCTCGATGGACGGTACCAGACCGGACCAGACGGTACCAGACCGGGGCCGGTCCACTAGTCCGGAGGCGACGCCACCAGACCTGGTCCTGTCCGGATGCCACCGCCAATTCGCCGTGGGCACAGAGCACCGAGCGCCGAGTACAGTCGTGGCCGGCCAAGGTCGCTATACTTGCTGGCCAGCCGCTCAGATGATAAATAAACCTGGGCCGGCGCGTGGTTTGCTCGAGCTGGCGACACACGCTGCGACCTTCCGCCCAGCATTGACTGGCTCCCACGAACATCAACCAAGCAGTGTTCGCCAGCGTCTGTGGCATGCACCAGTGCAAGTTCACCCAGTGGTTTCGCCGCGGAATTAAAATTCCGTGGAGATCTTGTTTGCAGGTCTACTGTTCCCAGAAGATCATGGCAATTGAAACTTGGTGATCTATTCGAGATAAGACCCATCGCTGGCAACGATCGGGCCCACGCCGCACGTCCATCCAACAACGCTCGTCATCGACAGTACAGAGTGGACACAGTGGTTGCCCGCTCCTGGTGTCTAGGAGCGGGCAACCACTGGAGTGGGCATCGCCGACGCTTAGCGGTGGGACATGACTGCAGTGCGCATCACGCACGTCTCGGAGCAGACTATCACTGGAGTGGGCACCGTCGACGCTTAGGGATGGGACATGACTGCAGTGCGCATCACGGACGTCTCAGAGCAGACTATCACTGGAGTGGACATCGCCGACGCTTGGGAACGCGACGTCAGAGACGTCTCGGAGCGTGATGTCACCGACACCTTGATATGACACGATCCACGAGAGCACAGATCAGACGGCCGCCCGTCGACAGGGAAACTCGATTGCGGTAATGCGGTCGGACGGCGGCCTCGGCCGACTGTCGGCACCGTGCCAGGCCGCCCGACCACGTGCCAGCACCATCGCCAGCACCAGCGCCAGCGCCAACATCAGTGCCAGCACCAGCGCCAGCACCAGCGCCAGCACCAGCTGGCGTCTGGCGGCGCTGGCCGGCCGAGCGTAGCTAACGTCGCGACGGGCCGGGAGACGGTGTAAACATGGCGCCCGTGCCGACAGCACTCGGCTCCGGTCGGTCGTGACTCGCTGCGGCTAGTGGCGTCCTCCGCCCATGCTGAAGACCAGCCCGCCGCCCGTCCGCCCAGCACTCCACGGCATGTCCCTGCCGGCTGGCTGTTCGCCCGCTGTTCGCCCGCTGTTCGCCCGCTGTTCGCTCTGGCCGCGGGCACAGAGGCGGTGTGAACTCCCTATCACGCCAGCAGCCTGTTGCAGCTCGCGGATTATCTGCCCAGCAGACAGAAGACAGGACAGGGGTCCGCACGTCCGACGGTCCCACCTCTGACGTCAGCGGCGGGGATCAGAGATCCGCAGGGGCGGCGGGGTCAGGATTTCGGTCCAGCTTCAGCGGCGAACAGTGGCAGTCCGTACTCTGCACTGTCCGTACCGCGGTTGAGCTTGGAAAAAGTACACCCGTCAAGGGTTTCCCCGGGCTCGTCGGCAGCGTCTACCAGGATGTGGTGAAACGCCTGCTATCTCCCGACGGTGTAGCGGACACTGCAATGTCTCCCGGCGGGTGTAATGGACACTACAATGTCTCCCGGCGGTGTAGTGGACACTGCAATGTCTCCCGGCGGGTGTAATGGACACTACAATGTTTCCCGGCGGTGTAGTGGACACTGCAATGGGGTGTAGTGGACACAAAATCTCCCGGCGGGTGTAATGGACACTACAATGTCTCCCGGCGGTGTAGTGGACACTGCAATGTCTCCCGGCGGGTGTAGTGGACACTACAATATCTCCCGGCGGTGTCGTGGACACTACAATATCTCCCGGCGGGTGTAGTGGACACTACAATGTCTCCCGGTGGTGTAGTGGACGGCACATCTTAGGATACAGTTCAGAAATTTGTATAGAATCGCTTACGTTTTTCACGAGAATTAGATACACTTTAACATAGCATGAAATGCCCATGCCCTACAAGTTCAATTTTCCTTTCCATATATTACAATGTCTGGAACCTTTCCACCCACCCCTCCCCCCCAAAAAAAAAACACCAATGATTGGAATGATAGATCTAGCCAACAGGAAAAAATTGCGCGACTCAGATGGGAACTTGATAGGCTATTGGGCACACTTCGGTGCCTACCTACCTCCGTTAGAAATGTAGCTTAAAACACTATTGTCACACTAAATCACGTAAGCCAAGATTACGTGCCTACATACCTACATTGCACATAAACACGAACATAAAACCTTTGGTGTTCCGCCCAATTATTGGAGACCTTGCCGGGCTTAGGTCCTTACATACATCAACATAGATACAGAAACCAAAACTTAAGAACAATGGCGACTCGCTAAATTTTTGAAGACTTGGGCATTCACCACCTGCTCACAATGACAAGTTTGCGTGAGCCCCACAATTTATTTGCATTTGCATTTGTCAACAGGCAACAGTCAAATTGCAGGCCAAGTGAAATCGCGCACCTACACACCCATCACGCGCACACAACCACTGTCAGTAGTGTCGGCAGGACAAAACTAACTTAAAATACAACAAACACAAAGCTATGCACTCAACAACTCGTGTCAGTTTACTGCTTGAGTTCAAATGCAATAAGCCAGGATTAGCCTCCTGATTGTGCACAAAGGATCGTAAAATATATCAGCATGAGTAAATGAGATTAATGTATTGCACCTGCACGTAACTCGGATAAAAACGCTGCCAAGAACAGATGCGGCTTTGCCAGATGGCACGTTGAAGGGACACGCAGCATTATGTCTCGCTCTGTTCAGTCACGCAGGCAGAGAAAGACAGCCCAGAAGGTAAGAAGAGGCGACATGACGGTGAAATGCACATGAATAAGATGGCTGCCCGGACCCGCCTTGCATGAAGCGAAGATAGGCTGAGATGTGCGCAGAAACAGTCTTAATCCAGAAATCCCATCTCTCGATCCGTGTTATTCGCCAACCATAGTAAAAACTTGCGTTGAATGAGTTCGACGCTCTCGAGATGCGATCTCGTGGCTCCAAGCCATGTGACCGAGACGTATTCTACAACTGAACGCACATTGGCTTTCCACGCCGCTAAAAGGACCCTACTGTTCGAACGATAGCGTGGGCCAGCCAACTGGAAAGATGTGATTTGGATTTAAATGGTCATATTCCCCTTGAAAATTATGACACGGATCTAATCCGAAATTGTACGTTTTTGGTGCAAGTTGGTCGTTTTTTTGTCCAAAATGATACCTAGATCGCCGATTGTTGAGATGATATCCAAGGTTGCACCGTGCATTTTGCACGAGATGACTGGCTGTTACGTTACGATAATTATGAATGGGTTGCATGTTTGGGCGTTCAGCATCAGCTTCCAGTCAGTCGCTCAAGCACAACCTTATTCACGTTTCTGCAGAGACAGCAAAGGTAAGAGAAGTAAGTAACGAGCGAAATAAGAGACTAGCGGCGAAATAAGGTGTATCTACCCCACACTGCCCACATATTACCCTACTATAAATCACACATGCAAGCGCACGCATGCATAGGCTTGTAGGTGCAGTTTCGTACAAAGATATTGGGCGCAAGATGTCCCTGGGGTGATGCGCTCTGAAACCCTGCCACCGGCTAACCCTGCCAGGCATATGACAGTTTCCGAGGCAACAGTATTCTGTACGGCGGTGCCCATCACTGACGGGAGACAGACTGGGCGCCGTGGTCCTATTCTGTACGGTGGTGCCCATCACTGACGGGAGACAGACTGGGCGCCGTGGTCCTATTCTGTACGGCGGTGCCCATCACTGACGGGAGACAGACTGGGCGCCGTGGTCCTATTCTGTACGGTGGTGCCCATCACTGACGGGAGACAGACTGGGCGCCGTGGTCCTATTCTGTACGGCGGTGCCCATCACTGACGGGAGACAGACTGGGCGCCGCGGCACTGCGCAGGTATTCTGTACGGCAGTGCCCAGCACTGGCGGGAGACAGATTGGGCGCCGAGGCACTGCGCAGCTACGAGTCACGGCGTAGTGACGCACACGTTCTCTAAACCGCGGGCAGTCCCCGCCACAACGCCGCCGGTCGGCAAATGTCAACACACGGTGCGGGTCAGCACCGTGTCCTACACCCCTCGCACCTCTCGCACTCCATGACACCAAGCCGATCGTCGACGAGCTCCAGGTGGAAGAAGTCACGCTTGCGTGCAAACCAATTGGTGACCAATGAAGGCTGCATTGTGTTTGGTGAATATTTAGTGAGATCAGGACGTCAGCATCAGGTGGTGAAAAACAACGATTTTCTAACGCTGTGCAAAGATCATTGACACGAACACGGAAACTGATTACTCCGCCACCCATCTCCCACATATTTGCTTCATGCGATTACAAATCGGCCACACAATGGCCGGTCACATGGCCCGGTCACGCCATAACAGTCCCACATAGCCTGGTCACACCATAACAGTCCGGTCAGTTAGTTAGTTATTTGGGCTTTCGGGCGCATCGACTGCATTGGTCATTTAGCACAGTCCGGTCACATATTCTGGTAACACCATTACAGTTCGGTCACATAGTCGGGGCACACCATTACAGTCCGGTCACATAGCCAGGTAACACCATTACAGTCCGGTCACATAGTCAGGTAACACCATTACAGTCCGGTCACATAGTCGGGGCACACCATTACAGTCCGGTCACATAGTCGGGGCACACCATTACAGTCCGGTCACATAGCCAGGTAACACCATTACAGTCCGGTCACATAGCCAGGTAACACCATTACAGTACGGTCACATAGTCGGGGCGCACCATTACAGTCCGGTCACATAGCCAGGTAACACCATTACAGTCCGGTCACATAGTCGGGGCACACCATTACAGTCCGGTCACATAGCCAGGTAACACCATTACAGTCAGGTCACATAGTCGGGGCACACCATTACAGTCCGGTCACATAGCCAGGTAACACCATTACAGTTCGGTCACATAGTCGGGGCACACCATTACAGTCCGGTCACATAGCCTGGTCACACCATTACAGTCCGGTCACATAGCCTGGTCACACCATAACAGTCCGGTCACATAGCCAGGTAACACCATTACAGTTCGGTACATAGGGGCCACCATTACAGTCCGGTCATAGCCTGGTCCCATTACAGTCCGGTCTAGCTGGTACACCTACAGTCCGGTCATAGCCAGGTAACACCATTACAGTTCGGTCACATAGTCGGGGAACATTACAGTCCGGTACATAGCCAGGTACACCATTCAGTCCGGTACATAGTCGGTACATTTCGGTTGTGGGGCCCTGTCCGGTCACATAGTCGGGGCACACCATTACAGTCCGGTCCATGCCAGGTAACACCATTACAGTCCGGTCACATAGCCAGGTAACACCATTACAGTACGGTCACATAGTCGGGGCGCACCATTACAGTCCGGTCACATAGCCAGGTAACACCATTACAGTCCGGTCACATAGTCGGGGCACACCATTACAGTCCGGTCACATAGCCAGGTAACACCATTACAGTTCGGTCACATAGTCGGGGCACACCATTACAGTCCGGTCACATAGCCAGGTAACACCATTACAGTCCGGTCACATAGCCTGGTCACACCATAACAGTCCGGTCACATAGTTAGGCAACACCATTACAGTCCGGTCACATAGCCGGGTCACATCATTGCAGTCCGGCTGCAGTCCGGCCCTTTACAGGAAGAGCCTACAAAGGGAAGACACTGTAAGATAAAAGTGACAGAACAGTTGATGTTATATCCAGAGTTCTTAAGAAACTATCTACCACATTGTGTTGCCATCATCAATCTCGTCAGCATCGCATGCCCGACGGCCGGTTCCGAATCCAACGTCAGTGCACCTGTTACTAGCATAACACCCAATTTGTGAGAATAATCTATGACACCTACTAGCATCAATCGCATCCATTCACTCCAATTCGTAGCCCGGCACGGTACAACTCAGAAATAATAAATATGACTAGTGGTCACGATTCAGTTATCCACCTAATTCTAGAGAAACTATCAGACACGTTGTGTTGCCATGGCCAGCAGCACACAGCCGAAGAAACGTGCTGAATCCAAGGCCGTGTACACCTATTCCTGGCATAATTCCCCATTTATAAGAACGATCACATCTATTTGCAGCGATCCCACCACATTCCAATTCCCCTACTGCACACCTTCGAATTTAAACGAAAAAGATTCGTGTATTCATGAATGCATGAAACATATTTTTGACACATTTTATTGGGGACGTTCCACTACATCACCATGCAGCCTATTCTATTGATCAACGGTCCTTTCACTGAAAACTTGGTGCGATCTAACTCCTGCATCTTGACTTGTCATAAATTGATGACCTGTATGTGGTTCCATAAGTTGAAGAGTATTATCCAGATTAACACTAAATACCATTTAGCCGTCTTAGCCATATGAATCACACCACGCCGCAATCCCTGATGCTGGTGTGAGTACATATCTAATAACATAAATGGTTCCCATATTTTAAATTGCCTAGTACACTGAAAAGCTTAGTACCTTTGCGCTGGTACCTTGTAAGCTCTCTACCTTACCGTTAACCTTATCGATATGTCCATCTAAAGAAGGACTCCATGACTGTGCATAGTATTCCAATTGGGGTCGCATCAAGGCAAAGTACAATTGCTCAGAACGTCCTTGTTTTTACATTGAACACTCCTATTAATGATACATAGAATTCGAATCCTCCTGTTCCTAACTGAGGCACAATATTTGTCCGGCTCTAAGGTTCCTTGAACCTAGCACTCCTACATCTGTTTTATCTTCAATGGCATACAGTCCACTATCTCCTATTGTATATCTGAATGTCACGCATTCAGACCCCAGATGCATAACCTTGCACTGGTCGTCGTTGAGTTAGTTATTTATTTTGGCTTGACGCGTCGAGTTATTGGTCATATACCGCCCAATTTTGTTCTATCATAGTTGAAATGCATCTGCCATTTCTCAGCCTGCTGGTTCAGGTCCTCTAAGTCTAGCGCGATATTGCTACTATGTTCATCAATATGGTTAGCTACTCCTGCCACTCGATGCGCCCTAAAGCCCTAATAACTAACTAACTACCCACTCCTGCCAGTTCTATGTCGTTAGCAAATTGAAGAACCTTGCCTCAATGTTGTTCACAAAAATGATAAAACGTGACCTAGAACAGGGCCCTGTGGTACCCCACTTGGGACATACTCCCATTGAGATTTGTATCCATTCACTAGCACCGTTTGCTTCCCTTCTCTTAACCACGTTTCTATCCAGCTTATAAGTTTTTCGTCAATATCGTGTCGCCCCAGCTGATAAAGTAGATGCTTGTGCGGAACTTCATCAAAAGCGTTGCTAAAGTTCAAGTGCACTACACCTATGCTGCTTCCATTGTCAACTTCCCCCTTTCTTAGAAATCGGTGCTCCACTTGCATCACGCCAATCGTCAGATGCGTCGGAACACTGAAAAGCCCGCCTCAACACACCATTGCAGTCCGACCCCGCGCCATCCGGCCACACGCAGGCCGACCGCACGACCAGGCCGACCACGCGCAGGCCGACCGCACGACCAGGCCGACCACACCAGGCCGACCACATGCAGGCCGACCGCACGACCAGGCCAACCACACCAGGCCGACAACACCAGGCCGACCGCACGACCAGGCCGACCACACCAGGCCGACCACACGACCAGGCCGACCACACCAGGCCGACCACACGCAGGCCGACCGCACGACCAGGCCGACCACACCAGGCCGACCACACGCAGGCCGACCACACGCAGGCCGACACCACACGCAGGCCGACCACACCAGGCCGACCACACGCAGGCCGACCGCACGACCAGGCCGACCACACCAGGCCGACCACACCAGGCCGACCGCACGACCAGGCCGACCACACCAGGCCGACCACACGCAGGCCGACCGCACGACCAGGCCGACCACACCAGGCCGACCACACCAGGCCGACCACACGACCAGGCCGACCACACCAGGCCGACCACACGCAGGCCGACCGCACGACCAGGCCGACCACACCAGGCCGACCACACCAGGCAGACCACACCAGGCCGACCACACCAGGCCGACCACACGCAGGCCGACCGCACGACCAGGCCGACCACACCAGGCCGACCACACGCAGGCCGACCACACGCAGGCTGACCACACCAGGCCGACCACACCAGGCCGACCACACCAGGCCGACCACACGCAGGCCGACCGCACGACCAGCGGCATCATCGTGCCGTCGACGGGGCGAAAAATGCGTCCCGGCTGCCGGCCGCTCGCCACTGGCACGATCTACAGCGTCAAGGCCTCGGCGCGCATGAATAAGAACCGGTCGGCGGCGTGCAGTGTCGCGAAACGGCCGGCTCGGGTACGGCCCGGGTACGGCGCCCAGCTGCTCCAGCCGACGGCCAGCTGGCGGCCGGGCCATGGACAGCACGTGTGCCCGACTGACACCGGTGGCCGGCGGCCCGGTCAGACACCCCGCCCCGCCCCCGTCCGGCACCGCGCCGCTCTGGTCAGACGCCGCCGCCGTCTCGTGTGCACAGGTGCAAAGCCGCGGCCGGCGACGCCGCCGCACGATGGCGCGTTCTGAATCGGCATGTGGTGCCGTGAAAGCAATGTAGGACAACGGCGGGTGACTATATCCCCGGTTCGTTAATTCCTTGTAATTCCTTGGTGAGAAATGCCAGTGCTAATGTGAACCGGTTTTCCTCAGTGTACTATTAGTGAAAGATATAGTGTTGAGTGGGCGCCAGGATGAACAGGTGTATACTTATTCCACGTAGTATTAAATTCCAAACATACCTTAACACAATATCCACTACTGTATTTCACGTACTGGAAACTCGGATTTAAAAATGATCAAGCGTTTTAAATCTTATTCAGTGCAATGGACAAATGCTGCCAGCATGGCACTTTGTAACAAACTGCTTCTTGGTGCAAAGAATGGATGGGTTAGTCAGCTGGAGATAGTTCAACGACTTAGGCCAAGCTCCTACGGGGGCGCTTTGCAAAATGTAAATGAGCACAGCTGTGTAAAATGAGCCCACCTAGTGGCACACCAACTACAGGCGAGGTTGAGTGTCAATCTGCTCTCGCCATCTTGTTGGACGTGCTTCAGAAGAATCCATGTGTATACCGCTGTACCGCTGTACAACACAGCTGCCCTAAACTACGCGGGCACGGTCAGTCGGTTAGGAACATACAATGAAATGCCGGCAAAGGAAGAAGTACGGGCACTAAAATCATATCGTCTTGGTTACCACTACTCAACCTGAAACTGTGTAGCATAGCAGAGATCCAAGCAACGGAGAGTCTGGGATTACACTCCCGGACTCCATGACTACCCATAGAGAGCACGCAAATTCCTGGTCTGCCAGTACGAAAGAAATTGCATCACGTCCTCCAGCTCTGAGCCGGAAAGCTGAAAGCTTGACAGTTCGCTTCAATTATTGCCTGTCCCCGCAAGAAAACTTCGAGTACCTGGTAGGGCAAAGCTCAAATATATTTCAATATTGTAGAGTGAGGTGCCTCTGGTGAGGTCTGATTCAGTACGAAACAACCGAAGCTTGCGGAGACTGATCCTCATAATTTTGTTCGGCACGTTTTCCTTTTCCAGATTATCACAACCTCACGGCAAATCCCCGGCATCCCTGGATCGTGTGGTAATATCCCACTGCATCTGCAGATCATGTGATGTTTTTCCGCGAATGCTCAACTAATCCTAGCCATTGAATCAAATGCCACCGGTCCCATCCATATTATGCGTAGCGTCGATAGATGTGCTGGAGCAAGTATTGCTACATATTGAAGCGTCCTTAAGAAGAAGAACCTTTGGTTTTTTTTACGACGCATTCAACCGCTAGGTCATATAGCGTCGCCAACCTCTCACGCCGCTTGATCGCGGGTGGACTGGGTAAATGCCGTCGGTTGTGAGATTCGAACCCACAATTTTGCGATCAAGAGTTCGACGCTCTACCAACTGAGCTACCGTGGCCCCTTGAAGCGTCCTTAAAAAAAATACGAGTTGCCTTTAAGTTGCAGCGCGAGGAAGCGACTACGCGAGGACACCCCGTCAAAATTCGGTGGGCTCTCAATATTTTAGATACTTGGTCACTGGGCAATATGTGTCAAGTCCATTGAAGATAGCAGCATGTGTGCCAGACCAGACAATCTATCCACACCAATATCGATGGCGGGAGAAGCGCTCGACTTCTAATACGAGGCAATGTCAGCCACCAGAAAACGTTCACACTCAGCACGCAAATACCTGTTCTTGTGCGCAATATTAGAGAATGTTGGAAGGCGGCACAGGATTGACAAACTAGGCTTGTAGGAATATCTTTGCTTTTAATGATGTATCGGCTGCTGTTAGTCATGTAGCGTAGAGATATCCCTAAAATGGTATAGCTGAGAAGGTCTTCCACTATTCGTGGATCAGACAGACAGTAGATGCGGATGACGCAATATCGTTCGATATGCATCTGGTGAATTACTTGGAGCATCAGACAGGTATCAAGGTTCCCCGCTTGATTAGCAAGCTTGATAAACCAGTTCCCGGATCTCGGTTGGTTATTTGTTGGTTATTGGTTTTACGACACGTCGACCGTTGAGTCATGTAGCGTCGCTAATCTCTCACGCCGATTGGTCGAGGGCGAAGAGTAGCGACAGGTGGTGAGACTCGAACCCACAACCTTTCGATTGTGAGACGAGCATCTTACCCCTAGACCATTCGTCCCCAGTTCCCGGATCTCAGAGGCCATCAATAGGCGTCTGGTTATTGCTACAACTCAGGTAGAGTAGTCTTGCATGCACCATAATTAAACGTTTTTGAGCTCGGTGAAAACCTATCCGCACACAATCTACTGCTCGAAATAAGTTTTGCATCAGGCTGATGGCTGAACAGGTGGACATCAGGTTATTTCACGTTCTCCATGAAGCCCGTGTTTAGGACATAGGCCGGATGTACTATCAGTTAGCACTGGTGCGCTTCGCCAGGTGGTGTAGACATTCTAGGCTTCGAAGGGATCAATACTTCGTGGTCTGCAAATTCGCACTCGCTTGCAAATATTCTTGAAACGGTCACGTTCGTACTGAATCAGTAAGCAGCGACCAGAACCGACCAATACTTCTTTCAGAAAGCGGAGGCAAAGTGTTGGCGTGGGGAGCACGACTGGACGCCGGGAAATTCACCCGAAAACGTCCGGCTTACCGTTCAGAGGCGGGACCAGTGTGAAGCAGGCCACCTTCCTCACATTCGTGCTCGCTAGAGTGAATGTCCTCATGCACAATGACACTACATCGACTGATAACGCGTAAAAAGTGATTTGGAGTATTCTAATCATCTGCGCATAAAGAATGCAACGTTTTGCAGGATGTGTCCATGCGCAAATAATCGTGATACAAATGGACAACGTTTATCGCAATTTCCGTTGTGACCACAGACAGTTCCTTCTAGCCTAGCTAGCCAGTAGATATTGATACCTAGTGAGGAAAAACGTTTAGGGGAGGCACGGCACACCGGCACAGTGATGACAGAAACTCAAGCGGTCACCTAAAGACAACATAATTCAGTAGCATGCGAGCCAAGTGCTGTCACTTCAGATACATCATATTGTATGTACATACATATGCATTGCACGAATTTCAAATAGGACATTGTAATAAAATATTAAACCTCTAACATTACACGTATTGCATTATAGTTGTGGTGTGCGTGACCGGGTGGCCAAGTGACCTGACCTGTCGTCGCACAGGAGTGATATTGGAGTCGCGAGTTCAGATTTACATGTCTCAGACACCATATTCTCGGGAGACATACTCCATCAGGACTCTGACAAGCATCCCCGCGTGGCGATATGTCGGAACCAATCAACCGACTGCAATCCGACATATCTGACCAATCAGATATATCGCGTGGCGATATGTCGGAACCAATCAACCGACTGCAATCCGACATATCTGACCAATCAGATATATCGCGTGGCGATATGTCGGAACCAATCAACCGACTGCAATCCGACATATCTGACCAATCAGATATATCGCGTGGCGATATGTCGGAACCAATCAACCGACTGCAATCCGACATATCTGACCAATCAGATATATCGCGCGGCGATATGTCGGAACCAATCAACCGACTGCAATCCGACATATCTGACCAATCAGATATATCGCGTGGCGATATGTCGGAACCAATCAACCGACTGCAATCCGACATATCTGACCAATCAGATATATCGCGTGGCGATATGTCGGAACCAATCAACCGACTGCAATCCGACATATCTGACCAATCAGACATATCGCGTGGCGATATGTCGGAACCTAACCAATCGTCCTGAACGTATTATTTTTGTAATAATAATAGTATACATTAGGGTGGTAAGGTATCATAGTAACTACAATTAAATACACAAATACTATCCAATTGCAGGGTAGGTCAAGGTAAAGGTTTGCGTATCGTGGTTTTGGTGGGGTGAGTTACTCCCTATCGTAACAAACCGACAGCGTCGCTTCCGTGCAAAGTCGCATAGTGGTGCATGGACTGGAGGCGTGAGTGAGAAATGCGTGATCTATCACCAAAGCTCCATGGCAGACATCCTGTCAGGTGCACACGTGAATACGCCCCCACCCCCATTATCAGGTCAGCACCCGCGACTCGCTTGAGCTCAGCTTCAACTTGTCCAGTGGCTTTCTTCTGAAGTTGGTTCTCTTCAAAAGTCGTCCGCAGTCCTTGTTTGCAAGATGTCTAGTTCGACAACGTCCTAAAAGTTTCTGAACAACCTGACATGACAAGCTGGTCAATGCCAGGTAAGTTACTTCAGGTACGCTACTAGCTTTTTGTCTTACCGGCTGGAGCGCAATGGGTGTGGCCAAATGGCGAGTGCTTGCCTATGCCTCGGTAAAGGCTTCGCAAAGTGATATAGCAGCCCGGTGTGGTTAAAAAGAGCTCAGGGTGATTTATTTACCATTAGATCCGAAATTTCGCCGGATGCGTAACATAGTTGTGAAGAATAGGAACGTCTGTGCTGAACTTCGAACAAACTATTGCAGGATTCCGACGCCCCTCCCGTTCTCTCAGAACGACTGTAGACACACGCTATTGCAGCCTGTTTAGTGACATGAAAGTGAATAAAGTGGCCGGACTAAACCCAGCCAAATACATGGCGGTATAGTCGCTCATTAGGTCGCACTAAATAGCGTTCGAGGAATTTGTTGCCGCGTTCCAGGCGGGTATAGTGGCCAAAGTGAGATTCCAGCTCAACAGGCTCAGTTCTGCCACCTCGTGAATAGCTTGCACCAGCACAGGACGGTGGATTACGATATCGGCTTCTCCCACTACACAGACGGCAGATCAGCTGGCATCACGCTGGTCTCTCGGAAAGATCGCACTAGTCGGGTCCAGACGATCCGACACGACGACGAGCCACCTGGATCCAGGTGCCACGATGGGCCGCACATCGTGCCACCGAAACCATTCTCGCCGGATCCAGCGGGGATCCACTTGTGCGACGCCAAGATGGCACAGCAGGATCCAAGATGTGCCATCGCCAGCCCGATACAACTGGATCGAGACATGGTGCCGGTGGGAGCCTGCGGCCTGTCGGCCGCCGCCCTGACCCCCTCACCCCGACTCGGCCCGGCCCGGCTGGGGCGGAACAGAGCGTGCGCGTGCAGCGGCGGCTCCAGCGTTTTTGCCGACGGCCAAATCTGGTCAAGGCCGCGGACAGATTCGGCGGCTGAATGCAGGCCTCACGAGCCGGTCAGCCAGGTGGCGACGGCCGCCGCCGGCCGGCAGTGACGTCACGCAACATCGGGCACCTCCGCACCGCACCGACACAGAACACCACCGACACAGAACACCACCGGTGCAGAACACCACCGGTGCAGAACACCACCGACACAGAACACCACCGACACAGAACACCACCGACACAGAGCATCACCGGTGCAGAACACCACCGGTACGGAGCACCACCGGTGCAGAACACCACCGGTGCAGAACACCACCGGTACAGAGCATCACCAGTGCTGAACACCACCGGTGCAGAACACCACCGGTACAGATCACCACCGGTGCAGAACACCACCGGTGCAGAACACCACCGGTACAGATCACCACCGGTGCAGAACACCACCGGTGCAGAACACCACCGGTACAGAGCACCACCGGCAGCGCCAGAGTCGGTGTCTGTGCGGTCGCATCCTGTCCGTGTGCGTCAGTACCGTCGGCAGGAGTCGGTGTCTGTGCGGCCGCATCCTGTCCGTGTGCGCCAGTACCGTCGGCAGGAGTCGGTGTATGTGCGGTCGCATCCTGTCCGTGTGCGCCAGAGTCGGT
This sequence comes from Ashinkailepas kermadecensis, assembly GCA_034440615.1. Lineage (NCBI taxonomy): Eukaryota > Metazoa > Arthropoda > Thecostraca > Neolepadidae > Ashinkailepas > Ashinkailepas kermadecensis. The sequence goes on from JAOTOM010004953.1 coordinate 328,703, forward strand.
GTCTGTGCGGCCGCATCCTGTCCGTGTGCGCCAGTACCGTCGGCAGGAGTCGGTGTCTGTGCGGCCGCATCCTGTCCGTGTGCGCCAGTACCGTCGGCAGGAGTCGGTGTCTGTGCGGCCGCATCCTGTCCGTGTGCGCCAGTACCGTCGGCAGGAGTATACCACGAAGCAATCCGGGCACGTAGTCCTGCGTCTGCCTGCCCGAGACGCGGTCAGTTCGGTGGACTCGCTGAAGGCTCGACTGCGTGGGGGTGGGCAGAGGCAGAGGTGGTTGGACAGGGCACACTGCAGCTGCGTCGGCGGTGGCGGTGATGGTGGCGGTAACGAGTTGGAACGTTCGAGGACGCAGCGTCGGCTCGACAGCCATATTGCGCCCATAACTCTGGGAGCCGACGCGCCAAGCATTTCTCCCATAGTAATTATGCTTCGGCCAAGAGACAGTTTCAACGAAAATTACACGTGGAAATGAATAAAATTGGGATCGCAAGCGTGCGTGCCACAAGAAGTGGAGAGGCCCAACACCTCTCACCCACGTGCCGCGGCCGCACGCAGTGCGGATGCTATCGCACGACGTGTCTCAAGGGCGCTCCAGAAACAGCCTGCGCCCCGACCCCGGCCAAGGGTGTGCCACCCGCCTGACCTCTGCCCGGGTGGGTGCCGGCTAGCTGTCCGGGGCGACATGTCTGGCCAGTCGTCACCGAGGACCGTTCTCCGGACCTGACACCCTGCCGGGGATGGACACCCACATCGGAACACTATCCACCAGGGGCGACTCGGGTCTCGGGTCTAGTGGTCTCATGTGGTCTCGTTCGGAAGGGCGTCCTTGGCCCAGCTGGCTTCAGCCAAGCTCAATCTGCACGACCGCTGCTGATTGTGCGCATCTGACCTTCCTATTGTTTAGGGAAAGCGCATTGCGGCAGCGCTTCGCCACCGCCAGAGATGGCGCATCTGGCCATGTCATCTTTCAGAAGGGCATCACTAGACATATTTATCTTCAGACAAATACCCTTAACATTGTCTGCATTCAGAAGGGCGTCCACATAAGTTATCTGCATAGGAGCACGTCCATAGTATGAACTCTGCTTAGAAGGGCATGAGTATTGTGATATCCGTCACTTGCCTGGAATCTGCCGAGGAAACATTCAAGGCTGTTCTTATTTTGAGCTACGTCCAAGAGAGGTCGTCTTGGCACCAGCACTGCTCGGGAGATAACACCAATATGACCTCTGTCCAGATGTCTCTGGTATGACCGCTGTCCGCAAAGACAACCTTGGTGATATTTCTCCTGACGTTCCCAGCCTGTCTGTTGTCTAGTAGTGTCCATAATCTGATATCTTCACGATATATATTCCGACCCAGGACTTGACCTGATCTAACCCCAGCGGACACCAATTGACTAGATACTGTGGCCAAGCCGACACTACCGGCCTTAACATTGGCACGAACACATTCGCCTTTGGTCAAGTCAGTCACGTAGATCATAGCGCAACCAAATGGCGGAAATCATGAAGTATGTGATATGTCAAGCTTGCACGGGATTTGGTGCGTGCAACTGGGCATACACTTCCATAGTACAATCACGACCACACTTGGAACAGACCTCGGTCGATATGCATGAAAACCGGAACGTGATCGTATCATGATTAACTAATGACATAGCTGCTAGATCGCCATAAAGCATTGCACGCAGCGAGCAACAAACTTGAAAGAAGACATAACTTATTTGTCGATTTGGTTACGTAGAGCGGCTACGGCTCTTCTCGGTGTGGTAGACAAGATGCAACCAACAAATGCATCCCATTTGGGACAAACATGTGGCTTCTCTTGAGCAAATCTCCAGCTTCGCTTCCCCCTGCATATTTGTGCATCTCTTTCACTCCCTCTCCTCTCTCTCTCTCTCTCTATTCTTCCTCTCACCACCTCGCCTCATCCCTAACTCTCTCTTTGCTCTCTTCTCTCTATCTCACTCTCTCCTCACTCTTTCAGCTTCTTTTGTTCTGTCAATCTCCCCGTTCATGTCCATCGCCCTGCCCCTGTCCTCCTCCCTCTCTCTCTCCCTCCAAATTTGTATGTATTTCCGGCGCTCAATCGCAGCACTTGTTGCTACTGCTTAGCCGGCGAAAGTTTGGTCCAAGTGTGGCGGTGGCACTACGAGTCCGCCGGATTTCAGCGGATTCAGTCCGGGCGGGAGGACAATCGCCTCCTCTGACAAAAGCCGCCGCCAGCTGGCTGCTGAGGTAGAAGCGCTCCCGCGGAAGTTGCAGCTCGGAGACACGTCGTCGTGTCCCGGTACCCGCCGCCCTGGTAATGCAGAGCCGTCGCGAAGATGATAGTGACCACGGCGCGATCACACGGAGGATGGTCGACGGGCACGCCGGGCCACCTTTAGTCGTGTCGATGGGCATCCACTCTGTCATGACCGTGTCAATTGCCACCCGGTACGGAGGATGGTCGACGGGCACGCCGGGCCACCTTTAGTCGTGTCGATGGGCATCCACTCTGTCATGACCGTGTCAACTGCCACCCGGTACGGAGGATGGTCGACGGGCACGCCGCGGGCCACCTTTAGTCATGTCGATGGGCATCCACTCTGCCATGATCGTGTCTACTGCTCGCCACCCGGCCGCCCAGTGCCACAGCCCGACTCGTCCGAAGGCTCATTCTGACGTCGAAAGAAGAAAAAGAGCCATTGAACCAGCTGAGCAAGCTAGAGACCCGATACAATAGCTGGCTACACCTGCGTCTTGACACCAGTGACCCCACACCGCCCACAACATGACATGCCCGTGCACTTGACATGACACAACTGCGAGGTCAGTGGCCGGGTGTAGATGTTCAGCGCGCGGGCCACGCCAGCCAACAGCGAAACCCGTTCACCTTGCCGGCCAGCTGAGCGCGCAATGGACGCCTTCGCTTCCCCGAACCACAACATTGACCACTGGACACTAGACCATGGGCGCTGGACACTGGAGCATGGCCACTGTCCACCACACCGTGGACGCTGGCCACTAGACCATGGGCACTGGACACTGGATCATGTTTGGCACTGGACACTGGACCGTGGGCGCTAAACACTGGCCATGGGCACTGGACACTAGACACGGATGCTGCCAGTGAACACTAAGACGCCGATTACAAGACGTGCTCACTGGACACCAAACACGGACACGGCAGTGGGACGGCCAAGCGGCCAGGTGACGCAATACGTATATCGATACTGCAGGAGGTGGAACAGCATGCACGATATGCATATTCAGGGCCGATTCATCAAGAGATCACAACGTTGGACACTGGGGGAGGGGAGAGATGCACGCCACCAGTATCACAACGTTGCACACTGGGGAGGGGAAGGGATGCACGCTACCGGTATCACAACGTTGGACACTGGGGAAAGGGATGCAAGCTACCAGTATCACAACGTTGGGCACTGGGGGAGGGGGAGGGATGCACGCTACCAGTGTCACAACATTGGACACTGGTGAGGGGAAGGGATGCACGCTACCAGTATCACAACGTTGGACACTGGGGAGGGGAAGGGATGCACGCTATCAGTATCCATTCTTTCTTGGACTTGCATCTTATTATCTGCCTCTCTGGTTATTTAGCACTCATAACCTGTTAGCTTGTTTTCTTTACTTTTCCATGAAATTCTGTCTGATACTCCAGTGCTGATTCTATATCAAGAAGCACACTAATGAGTCGAGCTCCAGCAAAATCCAGCGTTGATGTCTTTCCACCGGGGAGACGCAAGTCCCAAAGTGTTAGTTAAAAACGACAGGTGTGACGGGCCGTTAGCTGATGACGGATCGTCAGCCGGTGACGAACCGTCAGCCGGTGAACGATCGTCAACTGGTGCCGGATCGTCAGCTGGTGACGGGCTGTCAGCCGGTGGCGGATCGTCAGCTGGTGTGACGGATCGTCAGCTGGTGACGGATCGCCTCGATGGGACGGTGTCGGCGGCTGGGATTGACGGACCGTCAGCGGTGCGGTGGTGACGAACCGTCAGTGAAGGGGCAGCGCCGGCTGGGATTGACGGACCGTCAGCAGTGCGGTGGTGGCGGACCGTCAGTGAAGCGGCAACGCCGGCTGGGATTCACGGACCGTCAGCGGTGCGGTGGTGACGAACCGTCAGTGAAGCGGCAGCGCCGGCTGGGATTGACGGACCGTCAGCAGTGCGGTGGTGGCGGACCGTCAGTGAGGGGGCAGCGCCGGCCGGGATTGACGGACCGTCAGCAGTGCGGTGGTGGCGGACCGTCAGTGAGGGGGCAGCGCCGGCTGGGATTGACGGACCGTCAGCAGTGCGGTGGTGGCGGACCGTCAGTAGAAGGGGCAGCGCCGGCTGGGATTGACGGACCGTCAGCAGTGCGGTGGTGGCGGACCGTCAGTGAGGGGGCAGCGCCGGCTGGGATTGACGGACCGTCAGCAGTGCGGTGGTGGCGGACCGTCAGTGAGGGGGCAGCGCCGGCTGGGATTGACGGACCGTCAGCAGTGCGGTGGTGGCGGACCGTCAGTGAAGCGGCAGCGCCGGCTGGGATTGACGGACCGTCAGCAGTGCGGTGGTGGCGGACCGTCAGTGAGGGGGCAGCGCCGGCTGGGATTGACGGACCGTCAGCAGTGCGGTGGTGGCGGACCGTCAGTGAAGCGGCAGCGCCGGGGGGGGTAGAGGGAATGTAAGGGGGGTGCGGTGGTGACGAACGTGAGCGGCAGCGCCGGCTGGGATTGACGGACCGTCAGCGGTGCGGTGGTGGCGGACCGTCAGTGAGGGGGCAGCGCCGGCTGGGATTGACGGGCGGTGACCTCGATGCGAGACGTTTCTCTCGGCACGGCTTCTCCGACTTCAACGCGTCGGTCACGAGTCCGTCACGCCGTCACGCCGTCGCGCCGTTCCGGCCTCCCCTCCCCGGCGGTCGATACGTTTCAATCATGGCTGGTGGCAGGCGGCAGGGTGACTGGCGCCAGACCTCACCCGGCCGCTTCCGTGGCCGTGTACGATTACGTATGGCGGTGTGTGGCTACCTGTCAGGGTGTATGATGTGTGCGGTGGAAGGTGGTGGATGATATAGGGCTTAGTTACTGAGAAATCGTTATTTTTAGAAGGAAGAAGGTTCACTTCCAGAAGTAGCAAACTCTATGGTCATGTGGGTTTTTATTGTCACACAGGTGTAAGATGTGTGCATCTGGAAAATCGACACTTTTGACGAAATGTTGCGCACGCACGTAAATGGGATGGGTTAAAGCTGTTGTAAAGTCAACTGAAATGCAGCTTAAGTATTCCTGTGGTTGCTTTGGAGCTAAATGTGCTCCATGTTTTTGTTTGTTTTGTTTGTACATCAGCACTGCGATATGGTCATACCGAAGGAATGACAGCCTTCCGTTGGAGCAAGCTACATGTGAGCGAATCGACCCGGGTAGCTTGTGTGTTCTATTTCTAAAGTACAGTGTCACGGAATAATAACAAAAGACATGAGAAGAAAAAAATTTAACGAGCAACTGATTTGCCTTTCCTTTTCGTGAACTAAGCAGTGAGATGCTCTTTCATACAGTGGCTGACGCGCCAAGGTAAAAGATGTTTCCAGGACAACTGGACTTCCACGTACTTTGAAGCATAAACTTAGCCAATTAAAACTATTTGCAATGAAATTAGTTGCATGGTTTGATCTCGGATGATTTGAGAAACACATCTTATGGTAAGTGCACCTCTTAGGAAAACAAATAAAGTTGATTCATTGCCCTTGATTCAAACATATGTTGCAAGCGTAATCAGATTCCCTTGGCTCAACTTTAGTTTGTAAGCGCAATCAGACTTCATTTTTTATGTCCATTTTTCGGTGTGCGCTTCCGTAATCATTTGCAAAGAGAACGATGACAAAGCCAGCCTTTCACGGAGCGACCCGTAACTGCTGGGCCGTCGACATCGACGGCTGACGCTCTGAGCGCGCGTGCCGGCGAGGGTCACGGGCCGTCGGCGCGCTCTGCCGGCGACAGCTGCAGCCGAGCTCAACTATTGCACTTCATCCTTCTCCAATTTTCAATACTGCCATCGCCGGCAGGCAGACGCCACATCCCGGGGTCGGGGTCGCGACGGGACGGCCCGTAATTTCCCCGGTGAACCATAAACCGGGTATTCGAAAAACATTAGCGCCGCGGCGTCCGCGCGGCGCGCTCGTGAGAGCTGCAACCGCGCCGCAATCGATACCCCCGGCGGCAAGCCGGTCGCCGCTGGGGCAGGTCATGTCAGCCGGCCGTGACGTCACAGGCTCGGGTCAGCGGCGGCGCGCGGCCGGTCTCCAATGGGCCGGTCAGAGTCGGGTGGGTCCAGTGGAGACCCGACTCTGTGTGTCAAGCCATGCAGTTTGGTGCTGATTCTGAGACGCCGAACCGTGTCGAAACACATTCAGTGACAAACACTTATGCCAAGGACAGTCCCGGAACAACGCTGAATAATTCCGACTTTTTCACAAACTATTTCACGAACTACTGGCATCTATCACCGGTATGTCACCGACCTCCTAAGAGATTGAAAACTCCACTTACGGTGCTGTCCCATTTCAGCCCGTCGTCCGTTACTCCTGGTGGTGGTTGTGGATTTGTGTTTAGGGCACGTCGACTGCGCTGGTCGTTTTTCGCCCATATATCCTGGTGAAGGAGGAACTTTGTCCCAGCCTCACTTTGCGGCACTTGCTCAGAATGAACGACCAGCTCAGGGGCAGAGAAACTCCCGATTATGGCAGGGCAAGTGGGAGACCCTTATTAACTCAAATCATTTCCATGCAAAGTCCGTAGGATGGATTGTTCGATTGCCGGTAGCGACAGTTAGCCTGTGGCGGTATGCTCAGCTCACAGGGAAGCAACGTCACGGAAAATGTACGTGCCGACGTGTGACGTGGGCATGACTGGTAACATGTCATGATTATCACGCCGCAAACAGGCCCATGTCGCCGCCGAGACCGCAGCCCGGTGCTAGGACGGAAGCAGCGGTGCAGATGCCAGGGAAACGGTGTCCGCCTCCCGGAGACGCGTCACCACGTGATTCAACCACCGGCAGCGGAGACCCATGCCAGCACGCCACTGTGGCGGGGCGGTCAGCCGCCGCCGTCACGCCGTGCCACCTGGAAATCATCCGACAGGAGGCTGACAAAGCTGACCTAGTGTGTGGCCGGCCGGCGCTCGGAGACGCGGCTGAGACCGACCACATCTGACGGGCTTGCGGACACCACTTCAGAAGGGCTCTCGGACAACTTCAGACGGGCTCTCGGACACAACTTCAGACGGGCTCGTGGACCGGGCAGGCCACGGCCACAGAACTGCGACAATATCGTCCGGACAGAGAACTGCGACACCACCGTAGGCACGCAGTCGCCGACACGCGTCTCAGTGCGGACTGACGTCTCAGTGCGGACTGACGTCTCAGTGCGGACTGACGTCTCAGTGCGGACTGATGTCTCAGTGCGGACTGACGTCTTAGTGCGGACTGACGTCTCAGTGCGGACTGACGTCTCAGTGCGGACTGACGTCTCAGTGCGGACTGACGTCTCAGTGCGGACTGACGTCTCAGTGCGGACTGACGGGCGGACGATGCGTCGACACCCCGCCGACAATGTGCGCGAGTCAGCACACAAACAAACACCGCGGCCGCATTTGGGAGTCGATGCGTGACTGGCAGGCGTGAGCAGCCGTTGACCGGCACCACCAGCCAGTGGGACCGCCTGAATGCTGCAGCACTGGCCTGTGCTGAACTGCCCGGCGGCTGGATGCACGGAATTAAAACCCAGCGGTTCTGCATGCTCAAGTTGAGCGCCCGTCGAACGTTGCTCGCTGTCAAGCATCGGGTCATTTGTGGTGCCACCGCTGGACATTCAGGTAATTATATACCTCTGTCCTTAGTATAACATGCACATCTGAATGTTGCATGACAGAGGGGAACCTTCCTTCTTGCGGTGGTGGATTGATGTTTCGGACACGCAGACTACTTGGGTCATTTTGCGCCCATATCGCGAACAGTCATCATCTTGTGGTTGGAAGAGCAGTGTTATCTTATATGCGAGTGCCTGCGATAGGTGATATATAAAGTAAAAAAATTACTTTTTGAAGAAAGGTAAATACTTACCCAGATGCACCAATCCCAGATTGATATGCTACCATTTGTCGCAGTGCCATATCGACACTTCGAGGCCCAGGATATCTGCGGCGTATATGTTCCAGTACAGGTCAAGCAACAAGTGCACGGCACACTGAGTGCGATGGAGCAGTGTCCTCACAGAGGACGGCCACTTCCCGTCAAGAGGTACCTGTTATTACTCTCACTTCTCTACCATGGAGAGAAGCCAAATTTGTGATGTCATCCAAGATGTGGTTGTTGTGATTGACCGCTTTCAGAGCCAGGAGGCTGCTGATTCAGCGAGCATCAAGTGGTTTTTGGCGCGGACTCTATCGCATGTTTAATAAAACGAAGCGTATGTGGAATGACATGTTGCTCTGCCGTACAAATTTATGAATGTCTAGCGAGTCTTAAAGATGTCATACATTACTGACATACAAAGGCACATCCCTGCAGCTGCCTCTGCTACTCGGCTGCTGGGCTTTGACCCATCGGATAGATCCACATGGTGTCGGTATATGGCTGCATCCTGCTCAATGCACGCATACGAAAGTCAGTGCCACTCAATGAGAGATCAAGTGTGGCATCGATCCACCGCCGTGGGGACGTGGCTGGGATGCGAAGACGCGCTATGTATCTCGACCCAATTCTGTATTTGTGAAGAGAATTGGCGATGCACGGGTTGAAAGGCAAAGCGGTTAGTTGCCTGGTAGTGGCCCGGGTGTTAAGTAGAGAGGAGCATGTACTCAACGTACCATCGGTACGTTGAGTGTCGTGGATTTTGGGCCAGCCTACACGAGTATCTTGGTCCCCGCAGTTCACGTCGAAGTGGCAAAGGAGGCTCGTGAGTCTCAACACGAGCACTGTCAGTTGAGGAGGCTCGGAACGTCCCTGTAGCAACACGTAGTGCGACGTTGTGCACAGTATTAGAGATACGTTTAGTAGTCTGGAAGCACCGACACAGATAAAACTTCGTAATCACGCAGTGAACTTTAGGGCGCACCGACCCTGATCATCATATGGGGTAATCAATCCGTGAACGGATAAGAGCACGGTACGTACGTAATACAACGCTCCTGTCTGCTCCGTATGAGCCACGAGAGACAACTTTCAAAACATTAAGTCCTCTGGTGCAACTCTCTTTCAGCCACGTGTCGTGCTCCTTAAAAGTACTTCATCAGTCCATCCCTATCCCCAGAAATCTGACTTACGGTTGAAAAGATACCAGCCGTCCAAAGGCATTCACGAAGGATATGGACACTGCGTACGGCGACAGAAGTGGATCCACAAACAATGCTCAACCATTGCTGGCGGTGGGGCCAGAGGAATGGCATGACACTTCAAACGAGGAGTTCATGGATAAACAAGATGAAATACTGAGAAGAGGACAAAATGTGGTGCCTCTGGAATAAAACTCCATCAGGACAGAATCTACATAGGACGAAAGGACAAAGTATCTTTATTAGCATTAGGACGCGCAAAGCATAACTTAATTTTTTTTTATTTGGTTTTTGCGAGGTCGTATATATATTTTTTTAAACAATGTCTAACCCGTTTTTTTTAAAGGGTGAGAGAAGGGTTATCGTATGCCGGGTAGAATCCACTCGTTCATTCGCCATTGAGTACGAATTTGATCGTTAGGAACGATGCATGGGTGAACGGGTAACCGTTAGAAATCATGAGTGCGATGGATGGCAAATGGGGCGTCCCACTCTCTACCTCCCTCTCTCATATCCTCCAGTTAGTTAGTTAGTTATTTGGGCTTTAGGGCACATCGACCATGGTGATCATATAGCGCCTACCCCTCTCCTATCCTCGTGATACCGATTGAAGACATGGTTGACGGGAGAGGAAGTTCCTGGCTCGACGGGAAGACCCGGGGAAGGCCGCAGGACAGCCAGCGACGATGACGGCCGCTCAGGGACACGAGTTGAGACGGTCCGGGTATACCCAGTGTGGGCGTCGGGGAGCCCCGCTGGGCTCGGAAAGCCAGTGTCGTAGACAACACCGAGGACCGCGATGACACCGGAGCACAACACCGGACAGCCAGTGTAGTAGACAGCACCGATGACCGCGATGATACCAGAGCATAACATCGGACAGCCAGTGTCGCAGACAACACCGAGGACCGCGATGACGGCCAGAGCGCGTCTGGACCGCAGTGACCGGAGAAGCCGTTCTTCAGGAAGGTCACGCCAAGCCGAGAACCTGTCAATGTGCGAAGTATTTATGTGCCCCAAGTAGTAAAGTTGAAGCTTTCAGAGCCGAGTAATGCTGTACGCGGTAGCGAATCAGAATAGCTGTGTTTAGATGGTATCAGCCAGTTAATCCAGCGGTTATTGGCGTATTGCATTGTGCGCAGTGCATTGTTACAACGCTTGGTTAGGGAATCCACCCACTAGGACGATTGAAATGCATGCAAATATTTGTTTATGCAAAGGATAGGTTCGCTTGATGTGAGGAGCAGCTCATCTCCCCTCCCACCCCCAAAAAATAGCATCCGAAAACCGAGGGATATCTGCTTCACAATAGGCCAGTGCACGAGGTGTGCACGCCAAGCAAGAAGCAGCAGTTTTCCAGCCGGGCGAAGGAAAAGTGCTGGCCACGTGTAGGTCGAATATACGTGTAGGCCGAATACCGGATACACGTATAGGCCGAATATACGTGGATTGGAGTGCAGCCGACCGCATCATCTATCTCGACGTTCACCGGTGACCGACAGAAAGGGCAACTGATCTTCGCTCGGGTCATGCCGACACCAGATGCGTAACAATGGAAGCAAACAATATGTTGTCTTTGTTCTGTATTGGTACGATGAAAACTTCATTTAACTGCATTATGCTTAGACAAGATATAGGATGCTCGAAGCGTGTTTTTTCAAACAGTAAATACAATGTTGAGTGCACCATGTATTTAAACTGGTAGCCTAACACCCAACTGAAATAGGACCAGCGCTGGGTGTACTGCGTTATATAAAACAGCATCACACAAATTATCGAAAAATACAGCAGGGTCTTTTGTTGGTCGCGGTTTGGATGGTGCAACGTGACGCTACATCCTTACCGAAAGGTCTACACGGATGTGTGCATGAGCGTGCACGCATACGGACACACCCGCGCACGCACGCAGGCAATTTTTAACTGGAACGATGCTCGCGATACCCGATGCGCGACTATTATAGTGATGCGCAGACACCATGTCATTTCAATTCATGTTATTCGAGAGCTTCTGTGTTCTATGAAATCATGGCCAGCAAGGAAAAAATACATTATTTGACGCTAGGCAGTCCTGCCGTCGCCTTTTCTGATGCGGTCTAGCAATGATGCATTTGCAGTGCAAAGTTAAGCTCACGAACAATTAAATATTACAAGCTTTCTTTTCAGACATACCTTGAACACTCGAACCTAGCTAACCCGCTATCAAGTTCCAACCTGATATTGGCAGTTCTGGTCTTCGGCAAGAGGACATTTACCTGGCAGTTGGCGCACATTAGATCCGGAATACCTCCTGACGGAGGCTGGACCGTGCCGTAATGGTCAATGCCGCGCGGCTTCTTGAATCTAAGAGCACCAAAACGTTGCTGGCGCAATGTAAACAGCACGAGTTGAGCGAAGCCCTGCTGATGTCACACGCGTAGTCGTCGGAGATGACGGAAGCAGACCGGTGCTCTGATGTGCCGATGGAACCGGCACACCGGCTGAGGTCACCAGCACGTGAATAGTCCACCGACACACGATCACGCACGACTCAACCAGCGCCGCCCCACGGTCCGAGCCACCGACCCAAGGCATTTGTCAAAAGTCGGCCACACTGATAAACTACGCCACTTTGTCTTCTGTCGATCTAGCTTTGGTCACCCTGGAGAGGTACATGTGAGCAGGGAGACGCTGCACTGTTCGGTAATTGACTTCGCTGAGAGAGACGGGGATGGAGTGGGAGCACAAGAGGCAGGGATGGAGTGGGAGCACAAGAGGCGGGCCGAAAGACGGGAGCCCAGGGCTCCGGGCGAGTCCTACCTGGGCGAGTCCTAGACAATGACTGGTCCGGGGAAGGTCCTGGAGAATGACAGGTCCCGAAGGTGTGTATCGGACCAAGACTGGTCATGGACGATGACTGGTTCTGGGCGAATCCCGGACGACGACTGATGTCATGGACGAGCATTGGACGATGACTGGTCCCGGGCGAATCCCGAACAATGACTGGTCCTGGGCAAGTCCCGTACAGTAGCCGACATCGGCGGAACGCGTCCCACTGCCTGCCGGTCACCTTATCAGCGCGGTGATGTCACGCATAACCGGCACAAGTCCAGCAGGTCCTGGACTTTGGCGCGCCCCCTCCCTTGCCGGAGATAATACACAGACCAACGTGCCCGGGTCGTGCCAGCGCAACAGTCGAAGCGAACGACAACGATTGCCAGACAGTGGACCGCAGCTCGCCGAGTGCACACTGGGTACGGCTAGACGGTGGCAGTCGAGGGTGGCTGTGAAACGGAGCTTCATGCAGAACGAACCACCCTCCCTCATTTCCGAGGGGCCGTATCAATTTATTTCACCTTTCCCAGTTGCAGCATTCCAGTTCACTGAAGCATTCAGTCAGTGATTTGAAACTTCCAGGCATTTTAAATCTACTGGGTCCAAATCAAACACAAAAACGCACTTTTGCTTGGATGCAATTGCAAAGACAAACACTTGCATTTAAAGGAAAATTTTGACGTCACTTTCGCGTGAACTTGCAGAACGTGATGTGTACCCAATCGATCGCACATATTTAAAAAGGTGAAAAGGACATTGACAACAGGGTCGAAAACCCGGAACGTTTACTTTCGAATAGAATATGGTCACTTCATTAGATGTGGTCCTTTCAGATGTGATGATAAAAATGCCATGTTCAAGCATTTACATTTTCAAGCATCATAAAAATGTTTCGGTCGCCTGGGTGACAAGACTTTTTCACAGGTAATTTATAAATTAAAAACTGAAAAGGCAGAAACCAGCGGGCCGAGTAGTCCATCATCGTCTTACCGTAGTGGCATGGATGTAGGAGGGAACTTAAGTTGGCTCTCAATCATGAAATATTTTGTTGAGCTGGGGGTTGCGCTCAGAAAATGTATTGACTGTATCACAGGTAGTACCTGCTGTAAAATAGTTCGTGTTCGTCTTTGTGGGTTTTGTGGTGTCGAGGCCGCGTGCAGGGCATTTTTGGGCCAAGCTGCCGGGTGTTGGTTGGTTGGTTGTTGGAATTTATTGGCGCATCGACTGCGTCGGTCATGCAGCGCCCAACGCCGCCGGAGGGGAATTACCCTTGTTGCTATCGTATTACTGATGTAGAATTCGCAACACGAATGACGGGGTACCTTTTCGCGTCTTTCGTACCCTTACAACCAATGGACCCAGGCTATACTCTTTCATATGAATTGGGTAGTTGTTTGAGCTTTAGGGCGCTTTGACCAGAATTGATCATTCGCATTGGGATCATATGAATCACTAGTGGTGCCCAGCCTTCGGGCGGTGGGAACCAGCCCTTGTGTCTTGTGATCCACTGAGCAGCACTTCTTTTTTTTTGTCCAATAAAATGCCTTTTTGATTGCTGGTACGTTGTCATGCAGTTGTAGTTCCGTGCTAGGTCATTGCTCCCATCTGATGTCGTGCTGATGCCCTGTCGTGTGTAGTGCCCTCCTAAGTTCACTGCCCTTGTGCGCGCCCTCCCATGCGCAGTTCCCTATCTTGCTTACATCCCTACCTCCAACCCCAGCCCCTGCTCTTCCCAGAGCTGTGGCCTCCTTTCTTGAGTGTTCTGCTCTACTTATTGCCTTGCCCTACTTACTGCCCTGCTCTCCATAGTATCCTACCCTCCCGAATACTCTGCCAATCTTAGTGCCCTCTCTCCCTGGTGCCCTGCCCTTCCGAGTGCCCTGCTCTCTTAAGTGTTCCTGCTCATGCTCGTCAGTGTCCTGCACTCATCAGTGGCTTGTCCTCTCCAGTGCTCTATCATCCTTAGTGCCCTGTCCTTGTAATGTCCCATCCTACGTATTGTCCTGTCCTCAGTGCCAACTCTCCTTAGTGTCCTACCCTCCTCAGAACCTTGTCATACTTCGCACCCTGAACCCATCAGTGTCCTACCCTCTGTAGTGTCTTCTTGAGTGTCTTAGTGCCCCTTTGGTTACCCTATCCATCCAAGTGTCCTGTCATTCTTAGCGTCCTACCCTACTCATTTGCCCTGTCCTACTTAGTGAGCTGTTCATACCTGTTCATACTGAGTGCCCTGATCTCCTTCGTGTCCTACACCCATTAGTGCACTGCCCTACTTAGTACCCTGCACCAATTTATGCCCCGATATCCTTTTGAGAGTTTCCTGTCCTACTTAGTGCCTTGTCCCCCAGAATGTCTTGGCCTTCTGAACTATATGCCAACCTTAGTGCTCCATCACTTTAGTACCATGTCATGAGTGCCCTCTAGAGTGTACTTCCCTACTTATTGCCCTTCTAAGTGCCCTACTCGGTGTCCTTCCTATCTAAGTGACTCGCCCTCCTTAATGCTCTACCCACCATGGTTCCCTACCCACCGTGGTGCCCTACCCTCATTGGTGCCCAGCCCTCCTGAGCGCCCCACCTTCCTTAGTACGATTTAGTGTCCCGGTCTCCTTATAGTGCTCTGCTATGCTTATAGTCCTGCCCTCATAAGTTGCCTTATCATCTTTAGGGACCTCCTAAATGTCACTGAATACTTTGGTCTTCTTGGTGCTCTACCCTCTGGATTGCCCTCATCAGCGCTCTTTCCTCTTTAAATATGCCTGAAATGAGTTTGCACAGTTCATTTCTGATGTAAAGACTTCAACTACCTCCACTCAGCTGCCGCAGCATCGCCTCCCGTGCCACCCTGGAATGAGACACGACTGGACCTGGTGCCGTCGGCGCCGTACCCTCTCGTCCGGTGAGGCGCTGAGCATGTCCGGCGTGTCTCATTAGGACAGGCCTACTGGCCTGTCCTACGCACCCTCGCATCTTGAACGGTGACCACTTGTCTGCGACGCTGCCTTCACCAAACTACGGATTTGATGAAGCCTTGCTACCGCAATTTCCATGGCTTCCCACTTTGTGACCGATGTCCAAGTACAAATCAAAATTTGCAGAGCAGCTCTAACTCTGAGTAAGGGAAGCAGGACCTCAAACGTTGCAATAAAAAGCTATGATAGCTTAAAAATCGCGACAGTCGGGTTGGATTAGGCTAGGTCACTCATGAGCTTTTTGCACTTACCCTCGCTCGGAATTCGCCCTCGCCCCTAATTATGGGATATCGCGGCATCTGCTGCCTGAGGACGCGCAGGTCTGACGCCCTCTCCGTTTTGTTCTCGCGATAGCTTCGAAGTCGTGAAAGCATTGAAACCGCTAACGATCACGCAAATGTACCCCTCCGGCTATCAATTGTACGTCATATGATGAGCGTGATTTTGCTTCATTTTAAGATAATTTACGAAGAAATAACTCGTTTCACTTGAAACATCCTGGAATGAGTCTCACTAGGACGGCTATGGTTCAGCGGAAGGTCGTCGTCATGGTAGGTCCTGACGACGGCATCTTGACGTCATATTCGTCTTTTCGCTTGTTTTTAGTGTCTGTTGCGGCCTTTTTGTAATGTTCCATTGAGGGATGTCAGTATTGCTTCCGTGATCCTGATATTTGTATTGGCCTTGATGTTATAGCGGAAGACGATACGGCCAGAAAGATAACGCCACAAAACCGCCAAATATCAGTATCTAGAGAGCTACCATAGATATGGCCGTGATATCACATTCGAGCTGGCACAGCCTGTGGCTAAAACTGCGTGCTGAATTTTTAGTCGGGTGAGAAGGGGTCGAGGTGAGGTGAATTGTGCATTCGGAGGATGTCTAGAACATGTCTCTTTCGGAGTGGGGACTCCTTCCGATTTTAATTCCACTTTTGGGCAAAAGCCGCTAGACAGAAGGTCAATGTTTTCTGTTTGGGGGCCCGAGAGGCTAAGAATACAACTTCACAAATCACCATCCATGGTGTGAAGATCGGCGTCCCAGAAAATTCCAGGATATCAGGCAGCTATATACAAGCGAACACGGAACCATCCACGGTGATAAAAAAAGTTGAACAGTGGAGCCGATCATCAACATGTGACCAGTAATATGGACCCGTAGAGAACTCAAGATATAGCATTGATTAGGGTCCTTCAGTCTCTTTTTTTCTCGTCTTATAGTACCTGTCCCTTTTGTAGGCTTAACTCAAAAGGCCCCTGTGGCTCTTATTAAGCCTTAGCATTTCATAACTTCATGACTTCATCATTCCAGCATTGTCAACAGAAGGAAGCAATGGATCATTCCAGTAGAACTAAAAGAATGTGCCGGTGGACAGGGGAAGGCTCCGAAAATGGCTGAGGGCAAACTGTCATTCCAGTCAACGCCCATGGGTCCCATGTTAAACCTAAGTAACATCCGAGGGTGGCAAGTGCCTCCCCCCCTCAGCAATGTATAGAAAGTTTCACATTTGCCAGTGGATAGTTTCCCAGTATGACCGATAAAATGTGTCAGTGGATCGTCCCCGTACTACGAACTGCATGGGTCGGGTGGATCGCGATTCGTCCCTCGTCTGACTGGGCCTCGGCAATGGGCCAACATCCGGCGATCCAGGACCCAGTGCATGAGCACGACATCCCCCTCCCCCTTTCAGGTATTGCAGAAATGTCGCAGTGTCATCGGCACTGCTGTTCAGTAATTTTATGGCCGCAGACGCCCATGCACGGCGCGCTGATTAATGCGATTCACATCTGGCCGACATAACGGCGCTGTCACCAGCTGGCTGGCACAATGTCAGACCCTGTGCCCATTGGCGGTGGACGGCAGTTACGCAGCCACTGGCCGTCCTGCCCAGAGTGGTCACAGGACAGCATGATGTCGACTTCGCCACCGTAGACATTGGCCTATAGATACTGGGTATCTGTCAGCCCCATACCCGTGAGAGGGACGGATTCGATCGCTTCTCCGCCCTCCTCTGTCCCTCGAAACAGTTTGGTGCCATTTCGCAGATCTTTTTTCCAGTAGATGTCGTTCTGCGCAGCGTACTTACTTGCAATATAAATTTTGATGTGTGGAAATAACATCCTGCGAAAGTTTGTGCATCGGTGTCGGATCGCGTGGAATTCTGCCCCAAGTCCTGGGAATATTTGTTTTGTTGTAAATGTCATGTCGCGTGAAAGTCCTTGTGCAGAAGTTTTATTGCTTGGAGCTAATGTCACGTAAGATGGTGAAAACATCATAAAAAGCATACAAAACCATTCATGAATAAATGCATCAGTGTTGGTGTATTGCTTGTAGTCGGGTGCGTAAGCCATTTATTAATATATCAAGCAAAATATATACTTGGTTTATATATGATTGATATCACATAGAACTGAATATTACCTATGAGCATGGTTCGGTTCATAATAGAGCCTAAGCGTTGCATATGTACAAGGGTCACCACACGGTCAAGCTGCAAAGTTAGTTACAGGCGGAATTGTCATTTGAGCAGGCTAACATTATTCACTGTCAATTGCCGGTTTTAACCAGCTCAAGACCGGTTTAAACCGGTATAAGATACCAGGACTTGGTTGGTTATTGGTTTTACGACACGTCGACCGTTGAGTCATGTAGCGTCGCCAATCTCTCACGCCGATTGGTCGCGGGCGAAGAGTAGCGACAGGTGAGACTCGAACCCACAGATTCTTGGATTCAAACAAAAGAAAAAAAAGAGTTTTGCTTTTTGCTTTGTTTTTGGCGGGTTGCCGTATCCTTCATACCAGCTAAGGTTACCATAGCACACTTACTGCATGGAAACATGCAGCTGAGCACCTTGAGAAAATAATTTTGTAAGGAGAGTAAAATATAGTTACTACCCACACATCAGTGAAAACTTACAAATAGTACTACATGCGAAATACGGCGAGCAATGTTAAAATACAGAGACTTCATTAACATTTGACAACAATTTGGTTTGATCATCTGGAACAAAGCTAAGGGGTTGTCAATTTCACGAACTTCATTGACATCCTTACTTGAAAACAATCCACTCTCAATGCTATGCAGATTGTTGCCAAAAGTGACTGCTGGATAGGAGGAAGCTTGAGAACCTTGAGAATTGTAGAAAGCATTAAGCTGGATTTACCACTGAGAGTCTTTTGATCTAGAACTAAGATTTATGGCCGTATCAATCATCTGAGAACCGTATCATCTACCTTTCGCCAGTAAGATGTCAAGATGGTCATGTGAGCCCAAAGTAATATTTATGCACTTGATGCCTTATTGACGTACCTGCTTGACAGCATCGCTATCAGATCGCAAGGTCGTGAGTTCGAGCCCAACCACCGGCGGTGGGATTACCGAGTCCACCCGCTTTGGCTTTCACTACCTGCGGGCTGAACAGAATGAGATAGTTTCAAGCACATTATAAGGAAAACTACGCACCTGGTGATTTGCATCAATTAATACTAACTCATTACGCTCAATTATATTTATAACCAGAGTTAATTACACAATGAATTGTTTGCGTCACATGGAAGCATCGGTACATGTCTTGCGCCTTTGTTTCGCCACCCGCACAGCCACCTACCAACTTCGGCGGCGCCACGGACTTTGGATAGGGGAGACATTAGTTGTGGTATCATTATTGCCATGCAATTCGCATAGGCATAGGTTAACCTTCACAACGTTTGGAGTCGGGCACGTCCCCTGCCCCCCTCCTGACGTCGACAACTCCCCACCAACAATTTCCTCCACTTGTATGATCTGGCGCCGTGCCCCCTCCGCGGCCTGTCATGGCAGCGGGCGCGCTTTGCGCCGCGTCTGGCGGCAGCCGTGGCCGTGACCCGGGGCGAATTTTTAGCCGGCCGCCGGGCGTCGGGCAGGGGAAGTGATTAGCGGCCGCATTGAGACGGTGCGGACGGGCCGGCCCGACCGTGCGACACGGCCGCCCCCGCCGCACCGCCTCACGCATACTTACGCCGGGCGGCGGATTCAGCGACGTATGCGCGCACGCATAGCCGCCGGCCGCGGCGCACCGCACCCGGCAGCACCTGCCTGGGTAGGCGCACGTCGAGGCGCGCCGATCGCGCTGCGAAGCGGCCAAGACCGACTCCCCGTCCGCGCCGGGCAGCGTCGGAAGCGCGCGTCCCGCGTCGCGCGTCGCGCGTCGCGGCCGGCGCCGACGCGTCCGCTGAATCCGCACCGGGTTGTTTACAGTTTTTCGGCTAACCCTCTCCCCTCCCCACGCGGCGACCCAGACATCTCCTTCCCCCACTTCTTTACGCCTGCGTGCGACGCGGTCGCCCCTGTAACCGTGATGGCGGCCGCCGCGTGCCCTTCTTGCGCGCGCGCGCGCCGCCACCCCACCGGTCGGGTAGCAGCCCGGCGGCCGGCGGCGGCGCCCCTCCGGTCGGGCGCACAATGGAGATGCGCGTCCCGAGTCCGTGAGAGGGGACCGGCCATCTAAAAAACGAAAGCGGCGGGCATCCCGCAGCCGGCCGCTGTGTTATTCTTTTTTGCCGCTCCCGAGCTGAGCGACAAGATGGCTGTCGAAACATGGCGGCTGAGGTAGTGCGGTGTTTGCCGCGCCGCTACACGTGGACGCTGCCGTGTCGCTACACGTGCACGGCAGTGGACTCGTAGCCTGGGTCGTCACATTTGGACCAATGCTATGCGCGCAGTATTTGTTACGAAAAGTTGGCATCGTCTTGAAAATAGTGAAGTGTAACGACAGCTAAACGCGGTCAAATTGTAGGGGCCGGTAGTCATTTCTGTCTATGTATGGAGAAGGTAGCATTGCAGGTTCTGAAATGCTGCAGCACCACGCAGCAGCTCTGGCAACACCGACTCTGCGCAAAGTTGCATTGCTTAGCTTAATATGCAGTATCAGCCTGTTCGCTAGATAGCACCATACACCTCTCAGCATGAGGTTTGCTGGTCAGTTTCCAACGGAATACCAGGTGCTAAGTCCTGGTCGCGGTACTAAATACAGGGCTTCGGAAAGGCGTCGCCATGTGGGCCCGCGTCCAAGAAGCCGTGGTTCGCTAACAGCGAAGTAAGGGTAGCGTAGTTAAAGTCTGCCACGGCGTGCAGGCGGCGCGCCGGTTAGGCTCTGCTAACTACCTCAGAACCACGCTCAGATTTAACAGGAAAACCGCGCGGCAGCATCCCTCACGCCCGCACCATTGTGATGACCCAAGTGCAGCTGCTCTCTTGGTCTGAGAATGTGATGTCTGCCAAACTGTTTTCGGATCCGTACCGTGTTATTCATCGCAATGGTCAGCTTCATCTCAAGCATAATTTCCGAAAAGGTAGTGATCGGACATTTTCAAGAAATGAGGCGTGGACTTTGCGACCGATTCCGTAGCCAGCACTCTGGCGACCATGGTCGGTAGTGGACCCAGGAGTTCGGGAAGACGTGACTCGAGCCCAGCAGGTAATTACCACGTTTGAGCACTTTCCGAGCGAGAGCTGTCAAATTGGCATGGGAAAGGCGAACTCCGTGGCCGCCAGGCGCTGAGGGAGAGGTCCGAGCCCAAACATAATTTGCTTGGGTGTTTGGGTGCACCGATGACCACGGGCGTTCTTCAGTTGGTTGGTTGGTTCTTGGTTTTACGACACGTCGACCGTTGAGTCATATAGCGTCGCCAATCTCTCACGCCGATTGGTCGCGGGCGAAGAGTAGCGACAGGTGAGATTCGAACCCACAATCTTTCGATTGTGAGATGAGTATCTTACCCCTAGACCACTCGTCCCCTTCCCCCACCGGGCGTTCTTCAGCACCATCCAGTTCAATGCAGATTTCTGAACATGGCGAACGCACCCACCAACTTTCGCCCGTTGTTAATCGGTGAACTATTTTTAGCCAGAGTACTGTCGACTTGATCGTGCAGGAGCGATTAGCCACAGACAGAGCTATTTTTGGCCATCCAAGTAGCAGCAGTACAGCACTATTGTTTTAGCAGTAACAAGAGCTCCTCGTGTCAGACCGAGCGCTACACAAAGACACCGCTGCCACACTCGTACACTCGCTGTTTTGAAATCGCCACAGATTAGAGTCGCGACAGCTCGGAGGACGACAGACGCCACTGGTGTTGCTCAGCGTTCCGCTCTTCTGGACACGAAGTGTAATGCAGGATTGTGTGCACGTGCGTACGACCGCTTCATGGTGTGGTCTGCAGTCGACGGTTCTTCATTGCGATGGTTACCCCGCCATTGTAGGCCGGTGCTTACATGCTCTAATTATTCTTCCGAGTCTTAGTGAATGTTTGCCTCGCGATTGTTTTAGCCTCAGGCAACCACCGGTGTTTTGGTGCAAGGAGAGCATCACAGCCGACTGCCGAAACATCCAGCTCCCGTTGACGTTCAGGTTGACCGATGCATTAAGGGCATATAATACTGATCCACTAGGTGTCAATGATCGATATACACTCAGTAAGATGGCTCAAGTTCTTACACTCATGACGCATTAATTTCCTACAAAATCCAGTGTTATGTTTATATTTGCAAAGTGAACAGGTAAGTGAAGCATTTTCTTCCCAAACCGGTGTCTAATTAATCAGTACGAAAGGGGTGTCTAATTAATCACTACATCATATAACCCCATTTAAGACGCGTTTTCAGGCTTTGTGCTGAACTAAAAACAACCAAAAACCTGTATTTTAATTTCGCGATTCTGAACTGAATCCTCAGTAAGACCGTAAAGTATCTCACCCAGTTTCAGCAACTGATTTTCGCGGAAGCATGCAGGTGAAACCTGGCCGCACGAAGCTGCCTGGCAACTGGAATTCAAAGCGCAGCGACACGCGCGCACGCACACACTGGACACGCAGGTGACGTGACCTTGTACCGACCTTGAATCAACTGGGCATTAAAAGTAGTTTCCTAGCTTTAGACAGAGACCCAGTGGCGCAACCAGGATTTCAGTTCGGGGGGGCCAGGGTTGGAGAGCGGGCCCCCTCGCAAGCGGGCCCCCTCATGTTTTTAAAAAGTCTGCGGGAAACATGCACTTACTTTTGAGCGGGCCCCTATGTTTGTAAAACTTCGCAGAAATAAAAGCACTTTTCCTTTACGTTCCCCTTCCTATTGGTTCAATGCGGGCCCCTGGATCAAAGTGGGCCCAGTTCGAAGCGGGCCCCTGGTTCCAGAGAGCCCCTGGTTCAAGACAAGGCCCCAGGTTGGTTGGTTAGTTATTGGTTTTACGACACGTCGACCGTTGAGTCATATAGCGTCGCCAATCTCTCACGCCGATTGGTCGCGGGCGAAGAGTAGCGACAGGTGAGACTCGAACCCACAATCTTTCGATTGTGAGACGAGCATCTTACCCCTAGACCACTCGTCCCCAAGGCCCCAGGTTGAAGCGGGCCCCTGGTTCTAAGCGGGCTATTGGTTCAATGCGGGCCCCGGTTCGAGGCGGGCCCTGGTTAAAACGGGCCCCCAGATTTTCAGTTGGTTCAAAGGGCCCCTGATCCGCTTCGCGGGCCCCTAGCCAGGGCTCTGAATAGGGTGGCCCACTCCGAGCCAGGGGCCCGCTTCGCGGGCCCCCAAAAATTTGTGGGGGGGGGCCATGGCCCCTTGCCCCCCCCTCCTGGTTGCGCTACTGCAGAGACCTGTTGCTATGCGTCGGGAAGCAGACATGCAGCCCATCGGTATGTCAACCGGGCAGTGCACCCGACACATCTGACCCAAACAATACGCATGCATATGTTGCACATGCATAGAACGTCGCCACCAAAGGACAGTTAAAAAGGTGTTGCATCAAAACTAGAAAGACTGTCAAAACGCCAAGATTGCGGCAATGTAACGAAAACATGCAACATTCCAGGCTAAAAGCTCTGCATATCTCTTCCCGTATTTCCAGTTGGTATTGAATTTGTTTCTAATTATTCAAATGTCGTTGGGAGTTCTCACGGAGTTCCATGAAGTGCAAGATCTGATTTGTCGATTGTGTGGGTATGCACTGTCAAGCATGTGGGTATGCAAGAGTCACATTAAGTACCAGGTGTTTCATTTGAACTGTCGGTTGTGTGAATATGGTGTTGGATATGGTGCGTTCCACGACAGATGAACGAAAATTGTTTTCACATTTTACACCCACTAAATTTGTAATTGGACCAAAATTGGTGTACAGGGTAGTCTTGTGCTCTGAACACGCCTGAACTAGTTTTAGCTCGATCCGACCAACGGTTTCGGAGTTATAGCCTACGGCAGTATTTTGAGGTCACACAACAAGGGTATTTTTGGCGATAGATATCTCATCGATAATGAGGAGCAAGTGTGACATATTATGCATCTTTGAGAATAAAAATGATTAACGAAAATACCTCAGTGATAAAATATCAACATTTCTCACGTTTCATCTCGTAACCCCATGACCTCGTGACCTTCTGTGACCCCTAGACCATTTAAAATGATAAAGTTGATGGCAGAAATACAAACGGGCATGATTTGTCTGCCTTATGACAAAGTTTTTTTTAAAAGTGTTTTGTTTTTAAATATCCCATATAGGTGTCCGTTCTCCATGGTTTCTATGATTTTCCGATTTTCGGAACGAACGGATTTCGAGTAAATTGTCTCCCATTGAAAAACTACGGGGATTGAACAATGAGATGAAGAAGGGTGATATGAAAACGTTTGCTTAACAAACAAACAAAAATATTTAAAACTTATTAATGTAAGTCTTATAGTTCGCCTTAATAAACTTCACAAAGCTCAAGGTCACCCATTACCGATAGGTTGGTTATTGGAGTTTATGGGCACATCGACGGCGTCGATCATGCAGCGCCCATATCATCGTCAATCACAGAAAACGTTGTGTCTTGTAGGAAGCGGAAGAGCCGTCCCGATTGAACAATTGATGACTCGTCCCCTAATACTTCCCTAAGGGAGAGAGGGGTACGTCCAAAATAGGTAAAAGGTACGGTAAAAAGGTAAAAATGTAGGTAAAAGGTACGGTAAAAAGGTACGGCCTTCGCTCATGGGTAAGTGTCTACTGCATGCAATCAGTACGTGCCGCACTGACAGTACAGCATGGCACCTTGGACACAGCGGACTGCCACCGCCGGTCAGAAGGTATTACCGATAGGTCGCCCATAGATTTATCTACGGGTGACGACGTAATTTTACTTCGAAATATCTGGTGGTCTGATAATGGAAACATCTGATCATGCTGGCCCCACAACAAGAAGTACAATTATGCCTTAATTTTACCTGTAGGCATCATTTGTATTGACGGACAGTCGAATCCCCATCGTAATGCAAACACATGCGTCATGATAGCATAGCATGTCCCGGAAAACAAGAACATTTTCACAAGCTTCCTGTGGTTTCATTGTTCACGTTTTGGGCACTCCCTACATATTGCACATTATTGCACATTACTGCACTGCACTAAACAGTGCACAATCAAACGACGATAGGATAGACCAACGAAATAATCATCAGATGATAAGAACTTGTCTTTCCAACTTACACATTAGTAGGTCTCTTATGCAGCTCTTGTAGCTTCCTTAACAAGGGCTGAACAATTTATGATCACCATATTGTCGAAGCTTATATCCATGTAACGGCGTAATTTTACTTCAGAACATCTGGTAGTTACTTACAACACGTACTGAATGCCATTACACATGACAACGATGCAGTCTGGTGATATTCGACCATGCTAACATCACAACAAGAAGTACAATTATGCTTTACTTCGACCTGCAGAGCATCATTTACATGGACATACAGTCGAACATCTATTGCAAGCCATTCTTTGCTGTCGCAGTGCACGTATGCTGTGTCTGGAAACATCATTTTCACAAACCTTCATGTGACTTCATTATTGACGTTTTTGAGACACTCTCGCATGTGGACATTCCCCATGGGACACTGCTGCACAATTGTCCATATGTTAGGGAAATGAAAGCAGAGCAAACGGTGTCGATTTGGCTTTGATATCTAAATTGTTACAAACGGCGTCGATTTCGAAGTTCGCCGAAACCGAATTTTGGGGGTGAACATGGAATCTGGGGCCGTGGACACCTTAGGAATTGTCAAAATATTCTAGGAAATTCCTTTTAAAAAAAAATAAAAAAAATAATATCCTTGTACTTTTGCGCCATGGGTGAAATAGGACGTTTTCGGGCTGTTTTCTGTTATTTCTGGTCACCGCAATGCCTAGTAGGGCATCAAATCTGGTAATAAAAGCGCGGCAAACGGCTTGGATTTCCGGGAAAGGCTTCTTGAGATAGTAATTATCAATTCACAGATTATTTTAAGATGGCATCTGAGACAAGTCGCCCTGGCTCATCGCTTTCGTCGAGGATATTCTTTTTTTTAATCTGTAAAGGTTGTTTGTAACTAGTAAATTCGGAAATTCCATGTGCATTCAGAAATTTGTAGAGCTTTGAATATGGCATATTTCAGGGACTCCTCAACAGATACAAATAGCCAGCAGCCAATGGAACACATTTTATTTCATGGAAAGTCAATTTTGATTTGAAACCTTTCCTCAAAATGAACTTTACATATTTGTCGATTTGGCATGTTTTGTCCTTTGTCCTTTTGTTCCTATCAAGTTTCCCTTCGGTGTATCCTTTTCATTCTTTTCATTTCTGACGCTGATTGTGAAGAAAAAAATATTTAAAAATCTGAGATATTATTTATTAATAGTTTCAAAAATTTCAACTTAGAAATTTCACACAAAGCCTGGTAATGTGAGAATGCGCTCGTTTTCAATGGGACTTACCGATACTTCTGCAACATTTTTTGTTATCCGCTTTGTATGACGACGATAAGGATCGACACAGTGACTATCACAATTGCTTTTTACGTTCACGGACGTTGAGAAAAAGAAATCCACCACGTCCTCTTTCCACCAGGCGATTTCGAAAACTGATTCGTACACTGCTCCCGCTCTGCCGAGCCTGTTATCGTTTCCTTCCCGATGTCAATCCCTCTGTTGTTCGCCGGCATCAACGCCGGCGCCTTTATCTCCTTCGGAACCGCCACCAGGCTGGAGAGTATTGAGCTATGTACGGATGGGGAGTATGGATGTATGTACGAAGTACCGATGGGGTGGGAGGGAAGACATACGCGAGACAAACACCTCGGCTTTTATTTGCCGTCATCAGCAGTCCACAGAGACGCAATGCTTTTTTCAGTACAAAATGATGAACCTGCCTGACACTTTATCGCTGACAAAAAGTGATCCTCAGGTTTGTTATAGGTGCCTACCTGCCGCACCAGATGCCATATGTAGGTAATAGAACCTGATTCGATAGGGTCGAGTTGCGTTATTTCCATGTTTGTAACACATATCAGTTGTTCCGTAGTACAATTGCGTAGCTACCCATAAGTAAACCCATGGGTGACCTATCGGTAACTAGTTACCTTGAAATTCGTGATTGTTTTTAAGGGTAACTATAAGATCTACATTAAAAAGGTAGATAGGTTTTTTTCTTAGAAAAACGTTTTCCAATCATAGGTATGTATGTCATTGTTCTACTTCATGTAGCTTTCCAATGGAAAAGAGCTTACACGAAATCCGTCCTACCCGAAAACGCAAAATCGCAGTCATGAAGAGCGGACGGCCATATCGGATATTTATAAGAAGAATACATTTTTTCATTTTTGTTTGGTCAACGAAATCATGCCCATTTTTATTTCCGCCGTCAAATTTGTCAATTTCGACGGGCTAGGGGTCACGGGAGGTCACGAGGTCAAATGCAGGAAATACTGATATTTTATTTCGGGAATGTTTCAGTTGATCCTTTTCCTTCTGAAATATATATACTTTGCCACCATTTCCTTTTCTCATTCATGAGATATCCATCGTCAAATCAACCCGTGTTATTTGACCTAGTTAGTTAGTTAGTTATTTTGGCTTTAGGGCGCTTCGATGTGTTATTTGACCTAAAAATAATGCCGGAGGCTATAGCTCAAAAACCGTTGGCCGAATTGGGCTGAAATTTGCACAGCCGTGTTCAGAGCCAAAGACAACCCTGTGAACAACTTTTGGTCTCAATACAAAATTATGGGGTGAAGTGCATTGGTCGATCTGTCGTGGAACGCACCATATGTGGGTATGCGATGGTCACATTAACTACCAGGTGTTTCATCTGAATTGTCTGTTGTGTCGTATGCACCGTTAGGTATGAGGGCGTCACATACATGAACTGCCAGGTGTTTCATCTGAATTGTTAGGGGTCATCTGCACTGCCGGGTATATTCCCCGGATTGTCAGGTGCGTCGTCTGAACCAGGACCTAGTCTAACAAGGTTTGACTGAGGGCCCAATGGGGTCGAATCCCACCATTTTGAACCCCTTCCCCAGCCACCTCCCAGTAATACTTGGTTGGTTATTGGTTTTTACGACACGTCGACCGTTCAGTCGACCGTTCAGTTCAGTCATGTTTCGTCTCACCTGTCGATTGTGAGACGAGCATCTTACCCCTAGACCACTCGTCCCCTCCCAGTAATACTTAAGGAATGGGAAATGCCGTTTGACTGGGGGCGGTATCATGAATGGAGGCACGGTACCCCGTTAATATGCTAGAGGAGGTTCTATTCTGAGTTGCTATGAGGGCCTGAGGGCTCAGATCTTGCGAACTGACGGGAGAATGGCAGAAACTGGTCAATAGAATAGCAGAAGTAATGATGTCATTATTGCTGTGCTGTCATTGTTGCTGTGCTCTCAGTAGTGCTGTGTTCTCAGTAGTGCTGTTTTTTTCAGTAGTGCTGTGCTATCAGTAGTGATATGCTGTCGTTGGTGCTGCATTGTCAGTAGTGTTGCGATGTGTTGTCAGTAGTGCTTGGTTGTCAGTAGTGTTGTGGTGATTGCTCCCAGTTCAATCGTCAAGATACGGTTCAACATGCATTATTTAAGGAGTACTGACCAGAGCTGGTCAGTTGGTGTTGTGGGAGTGTGGCTGACGAATGTCGACTAGGTGACCACGGAATGCCGACGGTATTTGATCATGAAGTGCCGTAGGGAGTGTTTTCAGGCGTGCTGAGGGAAGTATGATTAGGAGTGCCGTCGGGAGTGCCAATGGGAGTTGCATCAAGAGCGTCGTCGGGAGTTCGTCAAAAGTTTCGTCAAGAGTTTCGTCGGAAATTCGTCAAGAGTGTTATCGGGAGTTATTCAGGGGTGCCATTATAATTTTGTCTGTAGCACAGTCAGGAGTTCGTCAGGAGTTCATCAGGAGTGTCGCCGGAAGTTGGTCGGTCAGCCGTGCTGACGGGCATGATGAGCCGACAGCGCGCTCGCCTGTCCCGCCTATGGCACGTGCCAGTGGGCCCTGGTGTGAAGTGCCGAACCGAGACGTTTTCTGCATCACTGAACAGCTCAGCACTAGTTTCCAGACGTGCACACCTTCAGTCAGGCGACAGCTGGCGGCCCGTGGCCGGCCGCGAGTGCATTGGTGCAGTGCCACCGGCGAGCGCCGGCAGAAGGTGTAGAATTATCCTGGACCCGGCTCAAGTATTTGACGCAGTATTTCGTACGCGACGACCACCGACGCGGCAGCCGATGCTGAGCACACTGGTGTGAATCAGAGACGGGCGGGGCCGGCGGCCAGATCGGCGAGGGTGCGTCCAGTCCGGCCGCACTGACGACAGAGCAGTGCACGCGGCGCCCGCCGGCACCGACCGCGCACCGTCCGTGCGGCGGAGCGCCCCGACGGCCGCCTCGTCGTGCGCCGGGGCGCCACACACCTGTCGACGAGGGGAGCGGGGAGCGGGCAAAGGGGCGGCGACGCGGCGCACGCCAGCGGCCTGCCAGGGGCTCGCTCCAGCTGGCCGCCAGTCTTCGCCGACCCGGACGGGTCGCGGCCGGCCAAGGCCGCCGCATCGCTCGCAAAAACCAGCCCCGATCCGGCACGACCCATTGAGACGCTGGCAAAAACGCACGTGCTCGTCGCCGCTCACTTCCGCGCCGCCCATGGCAGCAGCGCGGCGCCGCCGGCTTCAGAACATCGTACAGCGCCGCGACACCGGCCGCCACGTGATTCTGCGGACAGATAAAACGAGTCGACCGGGTCCGCGAGGACGAGCGATTTTTGCCGGGCGGCCGCAGAGCCGGCGAGACAGGCGATCGCGCTGTCAGCTCATCGGAGGTGCCCGAGCCGGCGACTCACGCGCTCACCGCTCGCCGCTCGCCGACTTGTCACGTGAGCACGTGCTTACGTGTTCGTCGGCGGCGCGCGGCAAAAAGGACGCGACGCGAGTCATTCATCGCCGCACAAGAGCGAGAGTGCGACGGAACACGTGACGCGCAAAACACCGTGGGCGTCGGAGATTCGCCAGCGGATACTGGCCAGGTGGTGGGAGGTGTCACCACGAATCGACAGCACGTGCGGGTTGACCTGCACCGTCGGGTATCGGCAGCAAGTATGGATTGATCTGGGCCGCCGGGTAGTGTGTCCAAATTCTGAAGGTCGGGTAAAATACGGAACATAACGGGAAAGAATTCGCACCTCAGGTCAAATATGTTGCGTTATATTTCCACCTTGCACACTAATCAATATCAATTGCATGCAAAAGATGCATGGCGTATGGGCTTAAGTTAAATCCCTTCAGCTCCACGTTAGTTGGGCAGCTGAACACTCCATACCGTAACTTGCGTTATACAATAGAAGACACGGTGTTCATGTACCATTTGCTATCCTATTTACACCTTTCCTGGAAAATGGCAGGTGGTGGTGGATTGGTGTTTGGGGCGCGTCGACTGCAAAGGTGGCAGCTACTTGTATTTACATCTGACACCAAAACGGAATCAAATTTGGACGCACTGCGGCCAGGCATGCAGGCTCGAAAGCCTTAGAACCGACCACACATACTGACACCTGGCAGGTCTGTGTGGAATGTCTGACGAACGTCACGATCAGTGCAAAGACTCGACGTTGGAAACCGCACCTTCCCAGTCAATTTTCACATCATATCACATGGTATGGTCGGGGCGTAAAGCCTCCAAAAGCGAGGATGCCTTGCCCTGCCCCTCCACGTTTCTACGCCTATGAATGAAACGTGCCAAGAGACTCGATACGCCGTGGAGCGTGTGCCTCTGTGCCCACTCGATTCGGCCTTGACCCGCAGCCAGCCGAAGGGAGAGCCTTCAAGCGTCCGTGAAATCATTGCATAGTCGGCAGGCACACCAGGAGCACTGCATGCAAAAACACAGTCATGACCTGTGTGATCAGCAGCACCCTTCCTCCTCCCTTAACGCGATGCACTATGACAGCACCCCCCCCACACACACACCCAAAACGCAATACAATGAGAGCCGCCACAACAAAGAGCCACGACAATCTGGACGCTTAAGCATATTTCAGGTACCTTACGTCATGTAAAGCAAGGGCCACATGTTGCGCTTCCACACATACAAGCATTGGCAGCTCCATTTGGCAGGCTGAACTTTGCGGTGAACTATAGGAAATTGATATTAAAGGGATCTTGAGAGAGAGAGAGTTGAGCTCTTCCATGCAATGTTGAACCATTGCAATGAACACTACTGTCCGGGGCCATTGTACCCTCGAGTTCGAGGGAAACGTCCCTACGTCCCTCACAGGGAACACACATGCCCCGCAGGAGGACTTTCCCATGTCCCTCACTGGGGACGTGACACTATGTCCCTTGGGGGAATTATTTCACGTCTCTCAGCGGGGCACATTTTCATCCCCTGCATGAGGACTTGTCCTCGTGTCCGTCTATGTGCGCGTCCCCATGTCTCTGAGAGAAGGGCCGCCCACGCACACACACATCTGCACTTTCTATTTTCACACCACAGGCCCTGAAGAGTAATGCCACCGCCGTCAGGTAAGATATATTGTTACTTGAATGCACGTTTTTCGATAAAGGATAATAAAACGTAATTCAGTAAATGTTGATTGAAAAGCATGTAAGAAGAAAAGCTCAGATTTTAAAAAGAATACTTTGCTTTGGATTCACAAATGGTGTGAAGGGACCCTTCTTTTGTAAAGCACCAGACGCTTAAGTATGCGATTGCCCACCGTAATTCTAGGTGTTCTTAGCATGGCAGCCTATGGGGTGGGTCCCCACCAACAAATTAGCAGCACTCATTGCCTTCATGCTTTGGGTCCCACCAATAATTTTGAACTTTTCAACCCAATGCTTAATCCGGTAGCACAGTTGAATGAACATCTACATTTCTGCCTACCCTTCCGACCGGCTGCTGACTATATCCAACAATTGCACCTTTGGCAGGCGTGGCGGTTTAAATAAGTTATTGTAAGGGTCTAACAATGCTAAAGTTGTTCCAGTTAAAATGCATTGAAAGGGCTGGCTCATGGTGTCATAGCAAAATCCTAGCTAATGGATGTTCTCCCCCGTCAATTGAAGGGATCGAGCATCCCCGAAGAGAGAAGGAAGCTCTATCTGTGTCTGCTAGGTGTGCTATTCACGCTCTGAAGTGTCGAGGATTCACGGCATACAGTGGTATTCACTAATACCGAATTACGTGACGATTTGATGAGCGTGTTTAGATCAGTCTCATTCCAAATGTGTGACCTTGAGCAACCGGATAAAAATATATTCGATATAAACTGGGCGATTAATTACCGCCCAGCCCAGGAGCATTATTTCGGCATCCGGGCCACGCCTCTCACATGGAAACTGTGAGCGAAGCAGGCGCGTAGGAAAGCAAGAACGATTTCTAAATGTGTACGACGCGAGCCGATTACGATTGGGACCGCCGCGACCCTGCCAGCTCGCAGGAGCCTCCATTACTGACGATGGATTTGCCGCCGATTCCCGAAAGTAAACGGGTGACACCGGTTACCGGAACGGGGAGATGCGCGGCTGCCACTACCCTGCCCATTCCCGGAATCTATAATATGCCCCCCCCACACATGAAAGGAAATATGACCAGTGGCGCAGCCAGGATTTTCCTGCGAGGTGCTCGACAAAAAAAAGGTGTGATGGAACAGAGAAAGCCTCCGGCACGCCGCAAAATTATGGTTTTGTGTGGTGAAAATCTCGAAATTTATATTTTGTTCTCGTGTATATTGGGGTGCTAGTGGGGGGGGGGGTGAGGGCCCCCTTTGACTACGCCTCTGATTACGATTCACAGCATTGCAGGTCAGTTTCCTTACAACTGCAAAGTTGCCTACACGTATGCAGCGAATAGTTCAGCATCAATGACGCTGGCATGATTATTTACTTTGGAACTTGATGTGTAGGTTTGATGGCCAGTATACATCAACGTGTCATGTACTAAGAAGGCAGCCATTAGAATAATGCTGATACAGGATGCTGTCGCTGAGCACCCACAGTACCATGGGTGACCTAGTGACCAGAGGTGTCCCGCAATGGCCTGAAGCGTACCGTGGTGGCCTAAGGTGTACCGTGGTAATCTGAGGTGTACCACAGTGAACTGAGGTATGCCAGTGACCCGCGGTGCCCTGCAGTGATGCGGTGCACCGCAGTGATCCGAGGTGTTTTGCAGTTAAGAGGTGTGCCAGTGACCTGACGTGACCCAGATACCTGATGTGGCCTACTGTAACATGAGTGTACTACATAGACTGAGGAGCCCTATAGTGACCAAACAAGTCCAGCAGTGGACGTCATATTCACCTGGGATGTCCTTCAGTCACCTGGGATGTCTTTTACAGCCACCTGGGATGTCCTTCAGTCACCTGGGATGTCTTTTACAGTCACCTGGGATGTCCTTCAGTCACCTGGGATGTCCTTCAGTCACCTGGGATGTCTTTTACAGTCACCTGGGATGTCCTTCAGTCAGCCGTGGTGTTATGCAGTGAGCGAGGTGTCTCAGCGGCCAGGAGTCGGTGGATGCTGGTGCAGTCTGTGGGCCGACGCTGACAATGTTCCGGGTCCGTGGCGGCCAAGGGTCGTCGACGGCCGGCGACTCCTCGCCAGCCGACGTGAGACGTCAGCAGGCCGACCGTCAGCGGCGCGGCGTGGTGGGGCCGCGTGCCATCGCCACGCGGGTCGGGTACGGCCCCGGCCCCCACCGCCGACCGGTCACCGGGGCGGCGGGGGGTCACCAGGGAGGGGAGCCGCACCTCTCCCCGGTCCCAGCGGCCGGCTGGCGACTGGCGACTGCGGTCGTGCCGGCCGGCGTCTGGCCGCACCGGGGCGTCGCAAAGCGCGCGAGCACACACCCACCCACCCGCCCACCCACCCACAACACGGCCGAACGGCCTGGGACGCGAGCCGGGTGACACCCAACACCGTGTCACCGGCCGGGCTGGTGACACGCCACGCGACACCTACCTTCCATCCGGCGGAGCTGGTGCTGTCGCCCTTGTCTTTGAACCAGGGGATGTTGCACACCATCCAGTCGTACACCTGCGCCAGAGTGAGCCGCTGCTCAGGTGCCGACTGGATCGCCTGGGTGATGAGGTCCGCATAACTGTGCGGACCCCACGCGTTGCGCCGGTTCGAGTTTTTCGGCTTGGGCAGCACGGCAGTCGAGTCGGTGGCGGTCGGCTTGTCGCTATTGAGTGGCACCGAGCCCGGCTCGGTTTTGCACAGCAACAGTCCGCCCCCATTGCCGCTCACAACACCATTGAGACCGGGCGACATGAGCGTGGCCGGCTGCGGAGGAGGCGGCGGCAGCGACGGCGGCGGCGGGGGCGGAGGCGGAGGCGGTGGCGGCGGAGGCGGAGGTGGAGGCGGCGGCGGTGGTGGCGGCGGCGGCGCGTTCTGGTGGAAGTTCTGCTGCTGCAGGTCCCACGTGGACGCCTCGGGCAGGTCGTCGAGCGGGTGCTGGTTCTCGACGTAGTCCTCGGGTCGCGGCAGCGGCCAGGTGTTGGCGCGCGACCGCTGCTGCGGCTCCAGGTTGGGGTCGAAGTTCTCCTCGCCGGAAATGTCCGACATGTCTCAGTCTCGCACGCTCGCCACACCCGGCGCACGTACAACAGTCGACCGCTCGGTGTGGCGCACTTGTTACTGCCGATCGGCGCCTACATGCCAGCCGGCGGCCGCTCCGTGCAGTACTGCCCGCTCCGCTCCCGCGCCCGACTGAAGTCTGAACTCTGAACCGGCGGGCCCCGCACCAAGCCCGCGCGTCCGACAGCTGATAGCAGCCTGACGTCACGGGCGCAACCCTTGCGGCCCTGGCCGCAAGATGTCGCCTCGGACCGGCCGACCGGCGCGCCGCCAGCCAACCCTTCCGACGCCGTGGCGCGCCGCACCGTCTAATGCCGACATTTCTATGCGGTCGGCGTCGCCGATCTCTCTCCGCACGCTGCGCAGCGCTGAAAGAAGTCGGGCCGGCCAAAATGTGAGCTCTCGGCGCCGCCAGGGGAGGTGGTCGCCGACCCGATGTGGTTTAATCTCGTGGGGATGCGAGCTGCTGATCCCAGCTCCCGCCGCTGCTCGCAATCCAGCCGGAATCGCGCCGCGCTATCGCTGGCTGGTCGCCTACAGCTTCGGAAGACTGAGAGCAATGAGAAACGGAGCCGTCGGTCCGGATTCCTTTCCGGTGGTGTGGGCGAACCACGTCCTTCGTCTCTGACGAGCGTGACGACTCAAAACATGGCGCAGCAGAACGACGATGGAGCCTTGTGTCCTTGCCCGCGACTGGCAATGCTCCTGCCTGAGGCTGACAAGAATCACCCGATATGAGCGATGTGAATCACAATCTCCCCCCCTATAACTAACATAGCACATTTTTGCACCGCCCAGAACTAAGGTCACAGCATGGATAATTGTATCAAAGCACATATAAGAAGCAAAGGATGATATTACAATCTCGAAAATGTGATATACTTATCATAATACCCAGGGACGGATCCGAGAATTGTCATGGAAGGGGCACATGTCCGGAGGGGCGCTGCTTCGAAAGTACATGGAAGGGTGCCTTTCCTTCCAAAGGGGTACCTTTTCCTCTGATAGAGGCGCTTCTAGCTGAACAATTATAGGGGGTGTACACTCGAGCCTTCCCAGAATGGTGCCTTTTCCCGGCACGAGGAGCGTCACCTTCATGAGAGCGTACGCCTCAGTGTCCCCCTTGCATCCGCCCTTGATAATACCCTGGTTGAAATATGTAAAACAGCCTTCTTTGGGTCTCTACGCCGGTCAATGCAATCCAGCTTCCCCCTGACATTTAATGACGAAATCACAGTACATAAATACTTTTTAGCTTGGCTTAAAATATGTAGTTAAATCAAACTACAAGCATGTCATCTTGAAGATCTATAAATCACTGTCCATAAATTCATACCATTTACAGGGGAAATTATTAACCGTAAAAGCTTGGCGCAGTTCGAGATCTTGATCCTAAGTTCACGGGCGATGGAGCAACACATACGGGCCTTTACTCAGGAACAGAACAAAGGGACCCAACAGGACTAGATTCCCGTTCCCAAATAACCAATTTTGTTCAGTTAAATACACTTTTTTGCCATGCTCTTCAATCCCCAGACAAATTTCACTGAGGCAGCATTGGTTGAAACGCGTCCAATTGATTTTCGACATTACGCACAATTGCACATTGCATCCAGTACTCAAGTATTCAACACCATGGGGTTTCTATTACGCTAAATTTGTGTGAAATGTGGATCGCTTCACATCACTTCAAACAGATGGCATAGATTTCCGCACTACTTACAGGACTTGCTTGAAGTGCTTAGCGTGCCTTTGTCAATGCCATGATGATGTCATGAACTAGGCCTGTCCTTTAAGTTTCTGTTGTTATTGGCTTTATCGCGACGCTTCATTGAAGTAGTCACCGTCATTGTTTAAATGGAAGATTTTGTAGAGGCATAGTCTGACTCAGGATATGCGCATACTCTGGGTAAGAATGTGGGCGGTCATGCGTGCGTGTGCTTTGTTTGCAAACAATATAGTTCGACCAAAACGATGGTAAGTTACCATTGCTGAAAATTTATAGTCCGAGAAAAACCTGTTCCCCGCAGTCGTTAAGCTAAGCTGTAATAGTGAATAGAATACACATCTCCATGTACATATACACCAATTAACACACCGATTATTACACCATTAATACACCCATTAACATTTTTCCTGAATGGAATACATACCTGCATTTAGTGATATAGTCGGCTATGATGATTAAAATCAATTGAGTGTGACAAAGGGATTAATTTGTGTTATACATCGCAATCGCTAAATACGTAACGCATCACTAGCAAAACGGATGTAGCTGCCTTTCCGTTTGTACACTCTTCTCGCGGTCGATATGTGACCCATCCCGAAAAGTGCTGCTGGGCGGCCAGAAGGAGCCACCTTCAGCCGGGCGGCAGTGTCGGCCCGTCCAAGTATTTTCAGCACGTTGAACGTTGGTCATAATATTTCCAGCTGAATTGGGATTGAACCAGCAGAGGAGCCACGAATTTTCGACGGTGCCGATGGTGTTTTCCAAAATGGGTCTTGGGGATAAAACGGTTGGGGTGAACCAGCCAAATACTTTTGTGGAAAAATGCTCAAGGGTTTGTTAGGACTCCAAGGCTACTTGCAACGGAAATGTGTTATTGCACGGGCTATTTCTTCAATTTATCCGAACATCTCGCAAAATTGTGTTTTTAGACACGTTGGGGCCCATCCTTTGCAAAATGCATGGATACCCTCTTGCTTGGTAGTTGCGACAAGAGGTACTTTCTGGTAACTTCTAGTAACTTCAAGGAACTTTTAATCCTGAACGAACAGTGAATCAATCGGCTGAGCAAGATTGCCATCAGCGGAGACTTAGATTTCAACTTGAGCTAAATTGGACAGGGTATGTAGTAAGACCTCGACTGTTCGTCGGATTTCCGAACCCCGGAGAGGCCTTATTCAGTTGCAGAGATGCCGTAAGCAGCTTGTAGCGGACCGACGCGGGCCTGAAGGTGGTCGCTTAAAGCAGACTCTACTTTCGTACAGTGTCATGTAGAGTCGTGGGGCAGCCGCTTTACGTCAAACATGGAACGTCTAGATCGAATCGGAGAGGGTCGTCGTAACTCGCGCAGCGCGGAGTGGGGTTAATTTAACCCTCTTGCGGGTTTCGAGGTTGATTTCGAAACCGCCGATGATATCAGCTCGAACCTTGGTATATATATATATATATATATATATATATATATATATATATGCATATATATGTATATATGTGCATATATATATATATATATACACATATATATATATATATATATATATATATATATATATATATATATATATATATATATATATATATATATATATATATATATATATATATATATATATATATATATATATATATATATATATATATATATATATATATATATATATATATATATATATATATATATATATATATATATATATATATATATATATATATATATGTTTATATATATATACATATATATGCACATATATACTTTTATATATATATATATATATATATATATATATATATATATATATATATGTGTGTGTTGTCCAGTTCCTTAGGGCAGTTCAAGGTCAGGTCATGCGTGCAGCTGCAGATCATTCTCAGATCTGTCTTAAATCATTTCTCAGCAACACTTGCTATAGTCAGAAACAAATGCTGGAGATGTGCCTATACTTAATTGATCACAAACAATATGACGCGATGTGACGCCATCACGTGACAAGCTTAAACCAAAATTAAAATCATTCAGCATGTTGGCATTATGTTAACATTTTGACATTTGACATTTAATTTGTAAGATGTCGAAGAATTTCTACCAACTAAAGCTTTAAGAACACCGGAACACGTGCGAAAGAGCTGAAAATGTATCATACAACGATCATCATATCATACAGTGTCATATGTAGGCATACCACATTTTCAGCTGATATCTTATCAGGCGTCTTTGAGACAACCAAAAATATACCCTAAATATGCGTATCATCTGTCCGCACACCACACTTTCAGACTATATCTTATCAGGCGTATTTGAGACAACCAAAATATACCCTAGATATGCGTACTGCGGTCGAGAGACGCCGGAGCGGCCAGCGGCGCCGGCACTGGCGGTAAGTGAGGGGAGGAAAATGTGCACCGGTGTCACTGTTTGAGCTTACAGAAGGGGCTATGTAGTGCTGTTCGTCTTTCTTCTCTGTCTCATCCAAGACACATGTTAGTGGGTGTGAAACTGCCCCCCCCCTACCTTCGCACTGCATATGATATAAAATCTTGCCCCGCCACTCCAGATGAACTGCGACCTTTACGACCTGCGAACTGCGTAGTTAATATTTTCCTCTCCAGTTTTGTTCCGATAATTTCCAAACGAAAATTCGGAGCGGCCCACAGTTTGAGTACCTAGAGACTGACGAATGTTCCACCTTTCCGCGCAAACATTCATTATAGGTCATCTCAGGTCCCGAGACTATGACGTCATAGGTACCTAAAGGTCGATTCGTAGGCTTGGACAACATTGCCTACATTTGGGCTTTCTTCTTTGTTGTTGGTATTTTCAAGGAATGCACTACTGCCGCGTAATGTAAGGGTTTGAGGCCTTCTGATGCATAGGTAAGTGGCCTGACCTGACCTGAAATGAAATGAAATGGGCGTTGCGATAGCTCAGACGTCAGGGCGTTTGATTCCTGAGCATATGTCTGTGGGCTAGAATCCTTCCATAGGCGGTATTACTGAGTCCACCCGCGACAAATCGACGTCAGATGTTGGTGACGCTTTGTAACCTAGCAGTCAAATGCGTCGTAAAAGAAACCAAGGTTCTTCTCACCTGAAATGGTCCGACTGAAATCGGAGAGATGCCGGCTTGTGTCAGAGAGGTGCCGCCTTGTGTAAGAGAGGAGTAGTCTAAAGTAGGAGAGGGGCCGCCTGAGCTCGGACAGGGGTCGTCTTAAGTCAGAGAGGAGTCATCTAAAGTTGGAGATCGGCCGTCTCTAAGTCAGAGAGGAGTCATCTAGAGTTGGAGAGCGGCCGTCTTAGGTGAGAAAGGAGTCATCTAAAGTTGGAGAGCGGCCGTCTTAAGTCAGAGAGGAGTCATATAAAGTTGGAGATCGGCCGTTTTAAGTCAGAGAGGAGTCATCTAGAGTTGGAGAGCGTCCGTCTTGAGTCAGAGAGGAGTCATCTAAAGTTGGAGAGCGGCCGTCTTAAGTCAGAGAGGAGTCATCTAAAGTTGGAGAGTGGACGTCTTGATTCGGAGTCGGCATTACGTATTAGGTCGGCAAGTTCCTGTCTGAGGTCGGAGATGGACCGTCTATGCTGTCAGACGTCTGAAGCATGAACATCGATTTGTATACTTGGGGGGGGGGGGGCACGAGCACCACAAATACACTTTTGAGGCCAACCAAAGATGCTTAGGCCCAACGCATGTTTTCGTCACAATCGAAAGCTTTTGTGGCAGATGAATCATTTTTATGTCTCCACACGGCTTTAACATGATCCTTGTATTTTTGACGTTTCTAACCACCTTACATTGCCTGTACGTGTAGGTGCTTAACTGAGTACAAATATGCCATATAACGCCCTTAACCATTTGCGGAACCTTCTAAAATATTCAGGTTGTGGCTTCGATTTTGGCAGCGCTAATGTGAATTTCGTTTTAATAGAGTGGATCCAGCTTCCGGTTGTATGCTTGGACCGTTTTTTTTTTGCAGACTTTTGCAGTCTTGATACATTCTGATTAAATCTTAAGTTCGGACACGAGAAAGGGCACTTCCGTGTTCTTAAGACATGGGATTATGGGCCATAATCCAGTACTTATTCACCCATAATGGATGTGGCACGGGGAACTCCCACGCATTAAATTGGAAATTTAGGTTTGCATTATAGTTTGCCGATTCGGACAATGTGTATGGTGGTCGAAATCCGAGGAGTTTTTAGTCCTCCCTCCCCCTCGTGAGGATATCCTGGCCACGCCCACAGAGCAGTCCCTGGGCCCCGCCAATCGTCTTCATGGAACGACACCCTAGTCTAAAGTACCGGAAGGATCGTTTTAAGTCCGACAGGGGTCATCTTCCTCGAATGTCTGGGACGAACTCCACAGGAAAATGACTGGGGAGTGGCGTCCCTCACATCCTCTACAGTGACGACGCCGCTTGGTATAGTAATAGGTTGGTGTAATCGGAGTTCAACCATCAAGCTCATATTACCATATTCGAAAAAAAAGAATCATGCTGGGAAATGCGAACTAGAGAACAGGATCCTTCTGCCCAGTGCTGGCCATTTGATACCGTATATTAGCATTCATAGTTTGCGCACTCGATGTCTCCGCGGTCAAGTAATGCGTCTTAAAGGCGCATATGATCAATACATAATTACATTTTCCGTGTGCATGTGCTCAGTGCTCGTTTTCCATGGTTCCACGCATACGCATTGCACCACATACCTTAGGTATGTGGTGCAATGCATCACATACCTTCAGGCATTTGAGTCATACCAATAATTTTCATAAAACGATACCTTGCTCATTTTCCAAATCCACATCTATGGCAGAATTTGTCTGGTTAGTCACATTCACTATGGACCACCTTACGCACATCAATGTTATATTTGTATGCTATAATCTTTAGTTTGATTTCACAAACACACAGCTCTTAGTAAATTAGGTGTACGGGCTAGTCAAAGACTGCATGCACATTATAAGTAACACAAGGTTCTGCAATATCAGCATGAATTGAGGGTCAAACCGGATATTGAATTTCGTCTGTGGTTGAAATATAAAATGCCAAAGACAGCATGTAATATTTGTTCACGTTTTCCACAACAAACGCTTTTTGTGTCGGGGATGATCTAAAAAAACGCAACTGGGAGGATATATGTGTAAATTATGTCCATCTAAAAGAGTGTAATACACCTTAACATCATTCGTTTGTGATTCCACCTTTTTATAATACAAAACTATTTATCTGCATAATTTTAATGAATATCTTCTTCTCCCTTTCAAGTGCTTTGTATTCGCAATATCCACTAATGTAGGCTAAAATATGAGCAGAGCATACAAATCATAACAGTAATAATAAAAGTGTCGATGACGAACATCGGTGTACTTTGTCGCTATTTGTTTCACTTTCAGGTACTGTGTAGCTCTGTTAAGCTTCATAGCACAGTAAATCAATCTTGCCGTTCACCCCAGAAACCCTGCCACCCAGTTAACATTTTTGAAGATGCCTTTTTATGCGATGTAAGTGTCGGGCCGTCTGCGTATGTGTACAGCGGCGACACGCACACATATAGCCGCAGATGTGTTGGAACGCACGAGTTTTACATCGCCGATTCTTCTGCTATCGAGACTTTCCTAGGGTGCAAATTGAACACTTCTATCGCGACACACCGAATGTCGCGATGAAGGAGACACGATAAGTTGAAACCCGTTCAATTCGTGTCGCGATAAGTGGGGAAAATGGGAATGTGTGACCTTGTTTGACCGATCCACCTGGTGAGGTCGAGAGTGGACAATACGTTATGGGGGTATTTGGCGGCATAGCAATTTTTTTCTTAACAACTTCGTCGAGTGACACAACTTTCTACTTTCTTTTAGAACCATGATTGTAGTGAAAGATAAAATTTCGTTATGGTACGTTCCAGACCAGATTCCCAAATAAACGGTTATTACATATGAGTTAAATCGGAACAATTTTACTTTGGGGCACATCCCCTACTATAGCTCCATGACATTCAATTGTGTCGGATCATGTCGATATGGACATGCCCCTTCCCATGTGATCCGCCACTATTGGGGTTCCATGATCTTTCTTTTCCATTTGGCATTACACCTAGCGGCGTTTTATAGAAAGAATGGACCTAAAACTATGATATCGCCGCCAGCCAACTTGCCCTGGGGGACCCCATGCCACTTACTTTCTCAAGCACCTCTATCTTATACCCATGTCAATTAAAGTTGGCAATCCCTTCTCGAAGTCATTGGTTCCTGCTAGGGGCGGATACAGGGGACACAGGTGGAGTGTGCCTCCGCCCATGGAAGAATGACGCCTCTATTACCGATAAAAGGCGCCTTTTATGGAGATAATCGAGTGAGCCTATTCCCGCCTTCAACGATTTTTTTTTCAGCCAAAGGCACACCAGTGAGAGAAAAAGGCGCCGCTCAACGATGGTAGCGGCCACTCCAAGACCGAAACGCGTCCTCATGGAATGTTTGAGCACATCCCCTCTCAACGAATATTCAGCCGAAGGCTCCCCTCCACGGCCTCTCGTAGTGGTGCCCCTCCGAGAAAATGGCTCCCCTCCAGATGAGTGCCCTCCTCCCACGCCCCCGCCATTAAAATTCCTGGATCAGGTCCTGGTTCCAGCATAGGCCGGTGTGCAGGTGGGTGTGCATTTGGTTTGCTACTAAGCAAAGCAGTGAATTAAGATATATCAGAAAAATGACAAAAAGTCTTTGATCTTTTCATCCTCGTAATTGAGCGCGTAGAAATGGGGAATCTCCCTTCTCTCCCCTTTCCCTCTCACATTTCTCGGGAACCTAATCGACTGAAAATAGCCCGTGCCTCCCCCCCCCTCGCTCTCCCTAACAAGCGCTGGGCAACTCCTCGGCGCTGCTTTCCCTTGCCCGTTTGAGCAAGGTAGCAAGTCTCCCTTGCCCGTCTGCCCCTTGCCCCCGTCACTGGCAGGTTGTAAGTGGCATCGTTCCGATTTGGCCAACCGGCTCTAGTATCAAGACAGCCTAGCAACTAATACACTTCTTGTCCCATCTTATTTCACTGGGTTTCACTGTTGATCTTAGATATTAGTTTCAAAGGAATTTGTTTTCGGAGTGATGCTTCATCATCCCCAATTATTATATACATTGATTAAGATAGCTTCGGGTTTAAGTGTCGCTTAGGAAAATATGTTGTCAAAATTAAATGAGAACAGCAGTATCCCAAGGATACTGCTGATTTTACAATGTTCTCTGAGTATCGGTCAGTTTCAGAGGGTGCCTCAATGCCCATCAACTGGATCCACCAGTGTCCATGCTTCGCATCCCGCTTATCGTGTTTCGCCACATATAAATGCGTAAGGAGGCACATGGACCATTTCAACAATTTTTGGAGGAGAGAAAACGAAGAACGTGAATCGTTCTTTTGATAGTGATGAATCTATCTCTGGCCGCCGGTAAAATTGGCTGACTTCGCGGTTTTTCTTTAGCTCAGAAATAGGAGAAAAGCTTGTTATTATTGAGTGTTTCACGTCGCACTTTATGCACGATCACGGCTAATGGCGCCGCCCACACTGTTTCGCCGGTGGGCCGCGGGATTGGGAAATGTCCAGAGTGGTGAGAGTGTTGAACCCGGGACCTTTGGTACCCAGAGCTCAACACCTTAACCACTTGGCCATCCCCGCCCCGAAATGGAATAAAAGCGACAAACCTTACACCATCGACCCACATAAAATGGTCATATGGTATGAATCCCAGCTACGTAGTTCTTTCGATCACCTCATTTGCTTAGCCACTTGTACTTGTTGCGCGGTAATTACGCTCGCAATGCGAGCGTAATTGCATAATTCCTAATGACCAGTTGAGGCTATGACGAACACATCTATAACGAAAGACTGAATATTTCCAAGTAATTTTCACTGATATAGAGTTGTTTAAAGTTCTGTAATAACTACACCGTGCTTGTCTAAAGGGAAATAGAGATGGGTGAATTGGTCAGTGGCGTGACCAGGAATTTGTCCAGAGTGGGGGTGGGGCTATCTGAAAATGACTCACTGCCTACTTAGTATTTAACCCCTCTCCCCGTCACTGTTACAAAGCTAGCGTATGCCTCAGTGGTGCTGTGTCATGAGTTATGTTGCTCTTCAGGAGAAGAACTGTGTATATATATATATATATATATATATATATATATATATATATATATATATATATATATATATATATACGTACATAGTTCAGAAATGCCCGTATTTCCTGGTTAATCCTTGTGGATATATAAAAAGCTAAGTTGATCTTCAAGATCCAGGAACGACTCAGTGTTATAAAAAAAATTGTAAATATATATTGTGACGTTTCAGCCATAGGCCATTGTCAAACAATCATTTGACATTGTTTGTTTGACATTTGACAGTGATCGTTTGACAATGACCTATGGCCGAAACGTCACAATATATATTTACAATTTTGTCTAACATTGAGTCGTTCCTGGATCTTGAAGATCAACTTAGTTTTTAATATATCCACAATATATATATATATATATATATATATATATATATATATATATATATATATATATATATATATATATATATAATATATATATATATATATATATATATATATATATATATATATATATATATATATATATATATATATATATATTTATATATATATGTATAGATATATATATATATATATATATATATATATATATATATATATATATATATATATATATATATATATTACTTGCAACCTTTGTCACCTGGCCATTTTCTCACTTTCACCTTATAGAGGCCTAAATATCGTCCCTTCTGGTATCTCGACGACAAAGAACGATACGACCGAAAGAAAAATGGCATACATTAGCAATGGCCAGTCAAGAATTGCAGATGCTATGTCAATTTAAACGAATGATTGTGACCGTCGAAAGGTCAAGTAATGTGCGTAGCAAAGTATTACAAATTAGGAATGCAAATCTCGTCGTGGGGTACAAGTATTAACAATTGGGAATACAAACCCAGTCTTTGATACCTTCTCAATGGTAAAGATACAAAAAGCCCTGGTTTTGCCGGGATAAGGAGCACGGCACGTAAGCATCCCATACACAATGGTGTCACTACCTTCAGT
The DNA here is from genome assembly GCA_034440615.1 of Ashinkailepas kermadecensis. Lineage (NCBI taxonomy): Eukaryota > Metazoa > Arthropoda > Thecostraca > Neolepadidae > Ashinkailepas > Ashinkailepas kermadecensis. The sequence continues at coordinate 373,504 of JAOTOM010004953.1, forward strand.
TTCCAGGTGTGGAACCCCAGAGTCCCATACACAATGGTGTCACTGCCTTCAGTTTCCAGGTGTGGAACCACAGAGTCGCGCGAAATGTTGTCAAGTTGGAGGAGTAAGGTAGTGACCGCTTCTGTCCTCGTCCACTCTCACCTTCTCCACTTAACCTAATCAACTCGAATTTCGGAAACGTTTGCTCTGGAATCGCAACATTAGTTTTTTTATTATCTTAATCTTATCTTATATCTTAATAGTCAAATATATCTTAATAGGCAGATTTTCAGCTCAGCTGCTCAGAGTATGAGCCTATGCCCTTTCTACGTTTATATGCTGTTGTCAAACCAAGACACACCACGAGCAGATCCCTCTCCTCCTCATTGTTGAGATAAACAACGTTTTTCGGCGGTCATAAAATTGTACGTTATTACGAGGGAACCACACTTTTAGACCTTTTAGACCGGCAGAGGCCCGCCAGACAGACCCGTGGTGGGACCGTCGGGCGAGTTCATCCACCCGATTCATATGTCGCCTGATACGGAATATGAGAAACTTCAGGAATATACGGTATTTTCTCGACGCTTACCAGTTTTCCAGGTGGGGCTGAGCCCCCTCCACCAGAAAAAAAAGGTGGGGCCATGTTCCCAGAGACCCCAACGGTGGCGACGCCCATGCCCATACACCTAGCTGTCGCACATACCGGTCAAGCTACTCAGAGGAGTAGAAACGTCTCAAAAAGTGAGGGAGGGCAAAACCCCATATGAAATTAATTTTACCATGCATCGTCATAGCATTAATGCTAAACTTTCTTGAAATGTGGGGCTACAATTCCAGAAAATTTGAAAGAGATCCATTACGTCACCTGTTTCTCCTAACATTGCAAAGTACAACCTAGCTTGACCCAGGGGTGGATCCAAGAATTGTCATGGGAGGAGCCAAATGTCCGGAGGTGCGCCACTTCGGAAGTAGCTGGAGGGGCGCCGAACACCTTTTCCTTCTGAGGGGCACCTCTTGCTGAAAAATTCGAAGGTTTGCACTCGAGGTTCCGGAGCGGCGCCTTTTCCTCTCATAGGGGCGCCTCCAGGTGTAAAAAAAAAATCGAGGGGTGCACTTCAGCCTTCCTAGAGGGGCGCCTTTTCCAGACCGGAGGAGCGCCATCTTCCCATGGGGGAGGGGCACAAGCCCCCAGTGTCTCCCTTGCATCCGCCCCTGGATTGATCTGGAGCGAAGTAGCTTTAAGTGGCCAATGCATCCCATGCCGTGTAAGTGACTACAAAGTGACAAAAGGGCTGTACGCTACACAACTCTTATTGGGATTGTAACTCATAGCAATCACCTGATGAAATGTTTAGCAACATAATGATTATATATACGTATATATATATATATATATATATATATATATATATATATATATATATATATATATATACGAGTGTGTGTGTATGTGTGTGTGTGTGTGTGTGTGTGTGTGTGTGTGTGTGTGTGTGTGTGTGTGTGTGTGTGTGTTTGTCGAATGTGGCAAGTAGTTCTTTCGTCCGCAAATTACCAGCACATATTTCGACGTCATGCGGCTTATTCTCAGCGGTGCTTCTTTAGACATAATTTAACCTCTACCCCGGGCCGTTGCAAAACCGCGCCTCTTCAATCAATCCTTCAGATTTAATATGTGCAAATTACATAGTTCTTCGCATTCGCTTGTTTACGTTTTGCTTCAGAATCTTGGTTTCTGTCAATTTTAGCAAGCTATTATATTCCTTAATGTGCACCACAATAGTGTGGCACTTTCTATGATATCCAACTTGTGCTCATTTACTCTTGCTATCATCACTCTTCCCTTTTCGCCGAAATATGCTTTTGGTAACCACATGAGGTTTTTCATAAACAACGCTGTCTTCAGGTGACCTCGGTCTTGCTGTGATCACACCCACAGTTTCACCTGTTTTTGTTCCATAATTCACCACGATTATAATGCCAGTAGACTCTAAATGCGTCGATATGATGCTAGCTTGTTTTGAATTTGAGACTGTAATGCACTTTGAGGATCTACCCGTAAGTTCGGGAACCTTGGTGCGATGAGACTTGCTCCAGATTTTCTTTGCCTTTTTCTTCAGGTTGATGATCAACCCTTTCGGATATTTCAGTGAAGAGGGTTGATATATGTGTTCCATTTCTTCCGAGAGGTATTCATCGATGCTTATCCTGAATGCTCTCCGAAGAAAACTGTAACGACTATTGCACTCTCAATGCGGTCACTGTGAGGTGCGCAAAAGTGGACGTAATCTTCTTTGTCTGCAGGCTTACGACATGTATTGAATTTTACGTCCCAGCCCGATCTCACTATGCAGGATCTCAACGTCTGGCCGCACGTTAAACCTCCTCCCTTTCAAAAAAAAAAAACCCCACCAAAAACTAAACCACCACGTTCCACCAAGGAGAAGGAGTTGTTCGCCGACGACCAAAACCGGCTTTTTTTTTCAAACTGGGAAGGGGGGGCGTTTTCCTTTCTTTCTTTAAATTTATGTAAAAAAAAAAAAAAAACCCCCCCCCCCCCCCCCCTGTTTTTTTAACAAAAAAAAAAAAACCCCCCCCCCCCCCCCCCCCCCCCCCCCCCCCCCCCCGATATAAAAAAAAACCCCTCCTCCTATTAAAAAAAAAAAAATATAAAAAAAAAAATAATATTTTTTTTCTTTTTTTGTTATAAAAAACATAATAAAAAAAAAACATTATTTTATCTTAACATAATTTTCGGAAGTGGAAAATTAAAAAAAAAAAAAAAAAAAAAAAAAAAAAACCCCCCCAAAAAACCAAAATCTAAAAAGCCAAACCCCAAACAAAAAAAAAAAAAAAAAAAAAAAAAAAAAAAAAAAAAAAAAACCACCCCCCCCAAAACCCCCCCAAAAAAAAAAACAAAAAAAACCAACACCACCCCCCCCCCCAACCACCCCCCCAAAAAAAACCCCCTGTTTTATAAAAAAATATTAAAAAAAAAATCAAAAAAAGGCCCCCCCCTTTTCTTCCCTCAACAAAATAATTTTGTTGCTTCTCTTAGCGCGCCTTTCCCAACACCCTAAAAAAAAAAAAATAAAATAGGACCGCAACCACACCTTTTTTATAAAAAAACTAAAAAAAAAACAAAAAGATAGTACCCCAAAAAACAATTATATACAACACACCCTGTTGTTTTACACAAAAAATTTTTTTTGGTCAAAAATTTTTTTTTTAAAAAAAAAAAAAATTTTCAAAAACATTAAAGAAATTTTTTAAAAACACTAACCAAACCCAAAAAAAAAAAGAAAAAAAAAAAAAAAAAGAAAAAAAAAAAAAAAAACCAACCCCAACCTCAAACCTTGAAACAATAAAACCGTAAAACCTAAAAAACAAAAAACCTCAAAACAAAAAAAAATCAAAAAATAATTTTTGGTTTTTTTTCCCCCCCTTATCTTCCCCCACCCCCACCCCCCCCTTTCTTCTTTCAAAAATTTAAACCTTCAAATCAAAAAAAAAAAAAAAAAAAAAAAAAAAAAAAAAAAAAAAAAAAAAAAAAAAAAAAAAAAAAAAAAAAAAAAAAAAAAAAAAAAAACATTAACCCTCCAACAAAACAAACCCAAAAAAAAAACTTTAAAAAAAAAACTTTTTCAAATTTATTTTCCCCTAGTAATTCCCCTTTAATAAAAACTTCTCCCATCTAGTCCCAACCACCTAAAAAAAAAAAAAAAAAAAAAAAAAAAAAAAAAAAAAAAATAAAGCCAAAATAAAAAAAAAAAAAAAATCAATATATTTAAATATATTATAATGCAAAACTTAAAAAAACCTTAACCATAAAAATTCCTTTTTAAGATTATCTATTTCTCACCTCCTCAACCCAAAACCAACAAAACCCCGTGAAAATAAAAAAAAAATTAAAATTAACCATTAAACAACTAAAACAAAAACAAACCCATTTAAAAAAAAACCCCTTCAAAAAAATTTTTCCTAAAAAAATTTTTTTTTTTCCAATCCTCTTCTTTTTAAAAGTTTCAAGAAAATAAGAAAGGAAGGAAAAAAAAAAAAGGAAATAAATTTAAAATTAAAAAAGAAAAAAAAAAAAAAAAGAAGTAAAATGGAATTTTTTTATTTTTTTTTTTTTTTTTTTTTTTTTTTTTTTTTTTTTTTTTTTTTTTTTTTTTTTTTTTTTTTTTATTTTTTTTAAAAATTTTTATTATTTAAAAAAAAAAAAAAAAAAAAAAAAAAAAGGTATCCAGGCATGACATCTGATTTTCGAACTCAGGCTACAATGTAAACTTAATATTTACGTCCACTGGGTTCAGGAGGTGCAATTGTCTTCCAGATTGATGGGCCATTATAGTACTTATGCCAGGGCGACACCACGGCATGTTCACCATTCTCTTTCCGATCTTGACTAAAATGGGTTCATGTGGTTGGCAATGGCCCAGATTACGATTCGGATAATTTTGGTTTTCTAGATATCAAGGGTCACGAGTTCAGGTCATCGAAATTTGTAGGTCACAAAGTAAGTGCATGTATTGTTTTGTTGTAAATATGTTCAATGGTAGTAGTTAGCGTACTGAACTTAGACATCATTTCAAATAGCAACACCTATGTAATGCAATACAAATGGTTCTGTTTTGCTGAGGTAAACTTTAAGCTATGCTAACTCGTGACATTTTATTGACCTCGTGACGATTTGAAAAAGCCCTATTTTGATTTTCCTTCTTTCTTCATCGAACATTGCCCCATCTATTTTCATTTGATATAAGTGTCATTGAAAGCATTTTTTTTTGTCAGAGAACACGACATTGCCAAAGTCCGTGATGTGAGGTCGCAGAGGTGACATAGGCACGCACGGTATACTAACCTTGAAATTCAGATTTTCGTCCAATTAAAATCCCTTTCGCCTTCTAAGAAATTATATGAGGAGAATCCTTCTTTTTCGGAATGAATTGATTTATGGACACATAATTAATTGTCACGGCGCATTTCAGCTCCAAGCATATTTAGCCAGAAGCGTATAATTAATACAGCAGGTGCATATATACATCATGTGCACGATCCTCCAAGGTTCAACATAGCACTATTCGAGGCAGTGTCACACCTGTCAGTTACGGACACGGTGTACACAGTGGTCGACGTCCGCAGATATATCATTATCTCTACCATCATGCTCTCTTTCCATCTAACGACACAAAGCGTTGAAGTCCATGCTCTTCACGGGAAGCGGTTCAAGTAACCGAGCTGCAGGCTTATCGGCCATACTATATATTTCGGACGCTGTGAGAAAGAAAAACCTAATCTTAGTGCTAAGACACGACTCACAGTTTTCAAGGAATGTTGAAGGGCCACGATTGACCCATCAATAGCCGCTGAAGGCTGGCGTGATATACCGCAGCTTAGTGGACTCACCAATGCCATGGCAGGCATTTTTTGTTTGCTGTACGCGGTTACCAAAACAAAATCCACTGACATCTGACACTCCAATCTTTTTCGTGGCTACAAATATTTACAAAGTTATGGTTGTTTATATATTTCCCAGCGCAACCATCTAAGGATAAATGTACTTTCTCCAGTTCTGAATGCATCTGTCGTATGTGAAGCATCAACACAGACTGAAACGCTGCGATTACAGCCGCGTTTTGTGTTGGGGAGCTGAGCCACGCAAAGAAGCGTTTGTATGAATCGCTGGTGCATAGCGCGAATAGATGAAGAGTGCATTGGGAGTTCTCCCAATGAAAACTTTGAGCCACATCCTGGATGACGAATGAAAACTTTTGGAAGAAAGTGCCGACCATGATCGCCTCAATGTCAGAGATAGTCACGCAGCTGCTTTTAAAGTACTGCGATTGCGCCTGGGCGATAAAGTCGTGACGAGTCAGCTTCGATGCTGCATCACTAAGCGTAGAGACATGCTCGCCGGCCAGAAGCGCAACATCAATCAACTTGCAACGATCAACAGATCACACACAGCGTCACGAGTTCCCCGCCGTCAGCCAGCACGCAATCGTGAGGCCTCATAATCGCAAAGGTTGAAAACTTGATGGCAGAGCTGTCATTTCCTTCCTAAAGAAAAACAGTGCACAATTCGCGAAGATTGCCCAAGAGTAGCTTCAAGTAGCTAAAAGCTTTTCTACCGCACATTTCGTGCCTTTTGCATACCACCCCTGCCTTGGCACAAACTACTAATGTCGTCGGACTTGTAAAATTAAACCACTTTCCTGATCAATTTCCGTTCAGGGACGTGCGTGGCTGCGGCGGCTTCCAGCAACGTCTAAAAAAACGTCATAAAATGGTGACGACAGAGAGGCGATAGTTATTTGCACACGCATCAACAGGCCCCAGCGACACGAGAAGACCAGACAGAGACCAAATCCTACAAGGCACCGTATGCCGTGATATCGTTAAAAGCAAACATCTTATCCAAATGTGACCTAGGTGACATTACATGACACGCTCATGGCCTTGTTGTTTTCTCTGAACAAACTGCTTCCAAGCGCTTTCATATATAATACCTTCTATAATGCAGACTTTAAACGTGAACTTAAGGGCAGGTCGCTGACTCATACGTGACCACCGTGGCCTACATGTAAGTAAACTTGACATAATCGTGATCTATCAGCAAAGGACTTTAAATGAGACCCATTTCGATCACTTCTGCAATACTCATAAATCCACTATATCGAGGTCAGGTCACTGACCCACAAATGACCCTTTTGTCCTCTGGCGAACTTGACAATATCACCACCGTGATCTATGGCCGAGTAGCTCTTAGATTTCATCCATATCGGCTATGCTCCTATTCACGTAAAATACCAATATAGAGCTCATGACAGACCCTGACAATTGATCTCTGTGACCCATTACGGATTCGGCCTTACAAGAAAGACAATTACATTCGGCCTTACAATTACAATATGTTATTTGAGGTACAATTGATTGGGCATACATCAGCTAAGAAGAGAAATATCAAAATATAACTTTTTTTCTCAAAAGTTATATGACTGTGTGTGCCACCGCATTTAGTCCGGGGTCAGATCCAGGAATTTTAGATGTGGGCTCGCACTTGTCTGGAGGTCGTCACTTCCCCGGAGGAGTGCACTTATCTTGTTTTTTTTTAAGGTGGAGGTGCAAACGAGCTTCCTGTAGGGACGCCTTTTATGCCACAGGGGCGTCTTTTCTACTCAGAGGGGCGCCTTGGACTGACAAATTAAAGCGGTTGGTGGGGAACTGATTCAATAATTGTCATGAGAGAGGGCATATGTCCGAAGGGACGCCACTTCGAAAGCACCTGGAGGGACGACTTTGCTCCGAGGGGCGCCTCTGGCTGAAAAATTCCATGGTAGTGCATTCGAGCCTTCCGGAGGGGCGCCTTTTTCCGGCCGGAGGGGCCCACCTTCCCATGGGGGAACATGTCTCAGTGTCCCTTCGTATGCACCCCTGGGGCTGATGTGGGCACTCAAGCGTCCTGAAGGGACGCATTTTTCTGTCAGGGTGACGCCGCATCTCCATGGGGGCGGGGCGGGGCGCACATGCCCGATGTTGTCCCCTTAGATTCGCACCTGCATATCACCTCCATATCATTAAATATTTTGCTGCACTGGGGAGATGGATGGAGATGGAGGGATGGATCAGCATTGAGTCCAAACGCCCAGTTCACGTACTAAGATGCCTTGCCACCCTGATAAATGGGAAATAATCAATGGCCACCAGTTTACCGGCCTATCGTTTTCAAAAGCGTGCACGCTTGTAATTAAGACTTGCACCATTATATTTCTCATTTAATTTTGCACACTGTGGAGGTGCTTACACCCACCTCAAACCAACAGTTCGCTCATTATTATCCCGAAAACTATAGAGGGCAGTGGTCGATTTCAGTGCACTTAGCACGTTCTGGCTAAGCCGACACCCCAATATGGCCGCCGCCATTCGGCGCCCGCCCCGATACGGCTCCGTTAGGAATGTTCCCCCTGTGGGCCGGCCCGGCGGGAGTTAAGGTCACTAAAACACCCACATATCAAAGCGTCTTACGATTAACTCAGAAGTCCTGGGAGAAGGCATTGTCTGTGACATCGGCATCAAGCACAGTGGCCGAAAAAAAATAATTCCTGCTTCCAGACATGATCGAACAGGTGAGCCACCTCATCTCGCATCATCGTTCCAACGTTTGTGGCAACACGCAGACAGGAGCAAGTCGGCATTGTCGAGAATGTACCTGAAATTTAAGGCCTATAAACCTACCGTCAATCAAACCTCGTCAGAAAGTGAAAAACTGACTTGCTTATGCGACATAGGAACCAAAAAGCCCCCGGTTTTATATATGCGTGATTTACAGATGAGGTCATTTTTACGTCAGTGGGACAGTAAATCCACAGAATAATCGGTGTTGGTTATCAAGAAAGTCAGAAGACGTGTATGAGAGGTCCATGCATAGCAAGAAGGTCACAGTTTGGTACGCCCTGGGTGGCCAAGGAAGCATTGGTCCTTTCTAGTTTGAAGAGGGCGAAGAAACGGCAGTGACCGTGAATACAGAGCGATATACAAGCACATTTAAAACGTTCTGGAAGAGGGCCATCGTGAATTATCCGGCTAATATCCGCTCATTGTGGTTTCAGCAGGATGTTGCCCCACCACACACCGTCACCAGCAGTCTCAGCTGTCTGCCGGAATACTGTGGGGAGCTAATAATCTCAAACAAGACGAGCAATACTTGGCTATCCCATTCTCCAGATTTAATCATTATTGTATTATACAAACAAATTTAATCATATTTCCCTCGGCCGTGGTTCCTGAAGAGCAGGTTGTGCATGCCAGGGAGCTCCACAGACACCACACAAACTCAAGAAGGCCATCACAACAGCTGTGTGTGCCATCCCAGAGGAGAATGTGTTGCGGAGCAGCAGAGCTGTCTCTGACCAGGGCAAAGCTTTGTTCGTCCTGGAACGGTGGACATCTAAAAAATGTGCTATAAATGAACTGCTCAAATGTGCTATGCTTACTGGCAATATGCATAGACAGATATATATGAATAGTATAGCCAGAAATGCCAGGATAAACATTCCACCTGGCATGTTGTCAAAAGATATTGGCAAAACGGGCTTCAAAGTTCAACCCTCACTTTATCGGAAACCAACGTCAACTAGGATAGGGACTAGTTTCTTCAGTTTTCCCGTGTGGACAGAAATAACTTTACAGTACAATCGGTCATCTTCGGACTTTTGATCCTAGTCCCTGCTGCAAGTTCTTTCACTGGTAGTTGGATTATTGTAAAACGTTTTTAAAAGGGCATCGGTTTCCTTAGCATGATTAACACCTCGATCAAGGAATTTGTATACCAAGCTTAGCCCCCCTACTCACCTCTTGACGGCCCGCAGATGGAAGATATATTTTGCTCTCCATTTCTGCGAAAACAGTCAGAGAGCCCTACACACTAACTTTTGTTGCTAACATTTTTCAGATATATTAAGTCACGGATCATTCTCACCAACTCATTTAGTGTAGGTTCATTTTCTAATTCAAAGATATAATTTCAAGCATTGCCAGTCTGCAATACTATACGTATATAGTTGTGCGTCATGTGGAGCATTATGCCTGAGATGAACCCATCGTAGCTTATGCTGCAAGGGCTCAGCAACACTTAGGGCAATCTGACCCCACGGGACAATTTTGTTTTCCAAATGTCGACCTCTCACTGAATCCCGACCTCTCACCTCGGCAAATTGATTACTTGACATTGATCCCATATAATAATAGCCTCGAGTTACATGGATGTACTTGTAAGTAAATTCCTGTGAAAACTAATGCTGTATTTTGCAATTCTAAGTTTTCCTTTGCTGACTTCGTGATTTTGGGTACATGTTTTGGCACGTTAGACCTTAGGATACAAAAATATCTACACATTTTTAAACAAAAAAATTAAGTTAAATTCTGTGATGTCTCCATATCAATTGCATGCAGTAGAATAATCCATCAAAGTTGGGCATCATGAGCGAGTATTGGTATGCGCTGGCGTATTTTTGTTTGTTCTTTTGAAATATGGCAGTGCGGCGCATGGCTGACACAAGGCTTATCGAGTCCGCTGGCATTAGTTGCATGTACCCAAGGCCCAACCCAAGGCCCAACCCAAGGCCTAACTCAAGGCCTATCGAGTTGTATGTGCCAATACAGTGAATGCTTAACCACCATGTAATATTTGTCTACCAGCTTGTTTATCTGCACTGAAAAAATGCCACTGCTCAGTGACGAAACGCATGAAAATGTAGCGAGCTACATTTTGGTACTTTCTGGCCATACACTTTCTCGGTATATATATATATATATATATATATATATATATATATATATATATTTATATATATTATATATATATATATATATATATATATATATATATATATATATATATATATATATATAACAGATGAATATGTATATGTGACAGGGGAGCCTTGAAGGCAGGGGCGCGTATGGTGATGTGGGCTCATTGGGACAAAGATGCTATTGAGACATGTCCGGAAGGTATGGAAATAATAGACCAAGAAATCAGCTCATTCCCACACACTACTCAAACCTTGTGGCGACGCTCTTGCATGGGCACCTTTGATGACAGGGGAGCCCTTGGTTACAGGGACGCCAGTGGCAGGGGCGGGTGTGGTGACAGGAGCGCCTTTGGTCACAGGGACGCCGGTGGCAGGGCCGCCTTTGGTTACAGGGACGTTGGCGACGGCAGTGCCTCTGGTGCGCTTTGCAATATGGGCGTCGCCGTGTCTTTGAGGCGTGGGTACTCTTGGTTACATGTCTTTGGTGGTAGGGATGCCTCTTGTGACAGGGGCGTCTTTGAGGCGTGGGTACTCTTGGTTACATGTCTTTGGTGATAGGGCTGCATTTGGTGGCAAGGACACGTTTGGTGACAGCCTTTTTCCTCAAGAGCACCTGTAGTGACAGCGGCGCTTTTGTGACAAGGGTGTATGTGGTGATAGGAGCGCCTTTGGTGACAGGGGTGTATGTGGTGATAGGAGCGCCTTTGGTGACAGGGGTGTATGTGGTGATAGGAGCGCCTTCGGTGACAGGGGTGTATGTGGTGATAGGAGCGCCTTCGGTGACAGGGGTGTATGTGGTGATAGGAGCGCCTTTGGTGACAGGGGTGTATGTGGTGATAGGAGCGCCTTCGGTGACAGGGGTGTATGTGGTGATAGGAGCGCCTTCGGTGATAGGGGTGTATGTGGTGATAGGAGCGCCTTCGGTGACAGGGGTGTATGTGGTGATAGGAGCGCCTTCGGTGACAGGGGTGTATGTGGTGATAGGAGCGCCTTTGGTGACAGGGGTGTATGTGGTGATAGGAGCGCCTTCGGTGACAGGGGTGTATGTGGTGATAGGAGCGCCTTCGGTGACAGGGGTGTATGTGGTGATAGGAGCGCCTTCGGTGACAGGGGTGTAGTGGTGATAGCGCCTTCGGTGATAGGGGTGTATGTGGTGATGTTCGTGACAGGGGTGTATGTGGTGATAGGAGCGCCTTCGGTGACAGGGATGTATTTGGCGATGGAATCGCGTTTGGCAGCAGGGATGTATTTAGTGACAGGAGCGCCTTTGGTGGCAAGGGTGTATTTGGTGATAGGAGCGCCTTTGGTGATAGGGGTGCATTTGGTGATAGGAGCACCTTTGGTGATAGGGGTGCCTCTTGTGACAGGGGCGTCTTTGGTGGTAGGGATGCCTCTTGTGACAGGGGCGTCTTTGGTGGTAGGGGTGCCTCTTGTGACAGGGGCGTCTTTGGTGGTAGGGGTGCCTCTTGTGACAGGGGCGTCTTTGGTGGTAGGGGTGCCTCTTGTGACAGAGGCGCCTTTGGTGACAGGGGCGTCTTTGGTGGTAGGGGTGCCTCTTGTGACAGGGGCGTCTTTGGTGGTAGGGGTGCCTCTTGTGACAGAGGCGCCTTTGGTGACAGGGGCGTCTTTGGTGGCAGGGGTACCTCTTGGTGACAAGGCATAAAGCCATCAAGTAATCAAGGTTTGACAGGAGCCACATGGCTTAATAAGAGCAACAGGGATCTTGGATAAGCCTATAAAGGGTTAAGCATGCTATAAGCCTGGAGAAAAAGATACCCAACGCCCTAATCAATACTATATCCCAGATTCTTAAAAAAAATATCTGCCAATTTCCTACATGCCTGTGCCAACCTAGTCATCTTGCCTACATACCAATACCTATCTAGCTACCTACCTACCCCAGCACATCTAGCCCTATGCATTCGATCTCGCGTAATTCACGAGTGGATCGAGCGATCGCGTAACACACGCATGATCGCTACATACGCGTCACTCACCTATGTCAATCCCACTTCATCCACCCAATTTGCCATCTTCCCATCATACCTCTTAGACTTCAAATATAAGATTACGGTGCCTAAAGAATGTATCCAACCTGCTTTTAAATACGTTCAACGAGGGATTCTACACCACATTACTAGGCAGCCCATTCCATTGATCAATCACGCTTTGTCTGAAAACTTGTCGGCGTTCAGCTGTCCTACACCTTGCCTTTACCACCCTGCATTGACAACCCCTATGTGATACCCTAAATATAAAAGCAGCATTCAGATGGACGTTGGCTGACCCTTCTACAATTCCAAACATTTCAATCACATCACCCCTTTAGTAGGCAGGAAAAGCAGCAAGAACTTTTAGTGATAAGGGCACTTTTAGTGACAGAAGTGTCTTCGGTGATGTGTGATGAGAGCTCTCTGGCCTCTCTCTATCTCTCTCTGTCTGTCTGTCTGTCTCTCTCTCTCTCTCTCTCTCTCTCTCTCTCTCTCTCTCTCTCTCTCTCTTTTTTTTTTTTCTCTCTCTTTCTCTCTCTTTTTTTTTTTCTTCTCTCTCTCTCTCTCTCTCTCTCTCTCTCTTCTCTCTCTCTCTCTCTCTCTCTCTCTCTCTCTCTCTCTCTCTCTCTCTCTCTCTCTCTCTCTCTCTCTCTCTCTCTCTCTCTCTCTCTCTCTCTCTCTCTCTCTCTCTCTCTCTCTCTCTCTCTCTCTCTCTCTCTCTCTCTCTCTCTCTCTCTCTCTCTCTCTCTCTCTCTCTCTCTCTCTCTCTCTCTCTCTCTCTCTCTCTCTCTCTCTCTCTCTCTCTCTCTCTCTCTCTCTCTCTCTCTCTCTCTCTCTCTCTCTCTCTCTCTCTCTCTCTCTCTCGTCGAGCACCGCTGACTGCACCTTGCACTAGTATTAACATCGCTCACTTAGCAACGAAAGTAAATCTGGAGGATGTCCGCTGACAATGAGCTCGTCCGTGTATGTCTGGAACTTACAAGGATATTCTTCAAGTGTACGTTGTATACGGTGCGTATCCGCCTCGGTCACAAGCTGACATTCCAGCAAGGGTGGGATGCCGGCGGCAGGGTTAATCGAGGGCCGTACGGCAGCGTGTGATGGTGGGAACGTGGCCGGCACGTGGTACCGAGCGACAGGACGGCTCGCCGGCCGTGGCTGCCGGCTGGGAGAACGGCGGCACGGCGGACTCTGGCCCTGGAGTGGACCCTTGCCTCACCACGCGCGATCTGGGAATTCCAGCTCGACGGTGGAATTTTGGCCGGAGTGTGTGAAGTGTCGCCGGCACACCGACATGGCCGCCCCGTGCCGCCCCGTGCCGCCCCGCATCCCCGACCTGTCGGCCCAGTTGTCAGCTCACCCTCCCAGCCGGGGGCTATGCGAGTGCATGTAGTGCCCAGAATCGTTGTGCCAGAAAAGGGGAGACCAATGCAGGCCGGCCTTTCAACCAACGGAGTTATCGGGAAAGCAATTTCACACATTGCGACATGCATTGAGACAGCTTCTTAGGGTCCCATGTTGGTCCAGAAGACATCAGTCAATCAATCATTGAGAGTAATTGATCCGCCCAAAAGCATATAAAACGATACCTCCTCACCTCTGACTAGATTGTGTATGCTAATACATCCGAGGCAGAGGACATGCACACCAGAATAAAGGGCATGGCTAGACAAAGGCCACAACACGCAAGAGCACATAGGGCAAGGCAGATACAATGTCAGGCATATGGCACGACAAAGCAGGGGCAAGATAAGAAGCAAAATATCACAGGCCAGAGGACAGGTGCAATATAGAGGACATGGTACGGTCAATTGGATTATCACAAGGAAGGTGCCACGGCAAGCCAGCGAACAGGGCAAGACAACAAATAGGACAATGCAGGGCAAGGCATCGGGGTAGGAGACAAGGCAAAGCGAAACGCATGACAAGGCAGAGGAAAGATGCCAGGCGAGGGCAGCGTACGGTGAGGCAGGGGGCATGAAACTGCAGGGGGAACAGCAGCACAGAGGGATCGACAAGGCAAAGGACACGGTAAGGTAGAGGGCAGGACGCAGCAGAGAGCGGGGTGTGACAAGGCAAGAGTTGGGGGAGGTATATGGCAGAGCAATGCAGAGGGAACAGCATGTAATTTGTGCGGCAAAGCAGCTGGCAGGGAAGACATAAGGTACGACGATGGGCAGGCCATTGCGGAAAATCAGACAAAGCAATATATTTGAACTGGTGGGTGGGCATTCTACTGGTTGCCTGGCAAAGAGCCCATAATCTTCTTACGTCAAGGGACAAGAACGAGCTGCTGGCGTGCACTAGCAGTTCCCCCGTCCTGAGTCAGGTAAAGATCAGAACTATGGGGCGCCACCATGAGGCTGACAGGAAACAGTGCCACAGTCTCGCATTTCCTTGCCTAGAAATTCCCTATGACCAGCACCAGGGCTCATGCAGGCCTTTCTTTGGTGGCAACATGCCTCATAAGCAATCGACCTCAACCTCCTGCCGAATGAAATACAAAACTAGGTTTAAGAGTAATATGGCTGCGAGTGTTTTAATATTTTGCCGTATTCATCAGTAGGTATTGCACTTGAGGTATGAATGCATTTTTGTTTATTAACCCGGTTAGAAAAGTTTTTTTTCAAGATCGTTGGGTCAAAAAATATATTCGGAAAGAAGACAGTTGCGAAATCCAAAAGTAAACTAGCTTTTGCGTACTTTTTAACGCTCTACATTTTTGTACGGTAAGTATCTGCTGACTTTTAGCAGCATGCTCCTGCACTGCTAGTAGTACACATCTAATACTTACCATTTCGACGAACACTTAGCAGTTGTGTAACTTTCAATCATTAGTGAACTCCCATACAAATATCGCATCTTTCGCCTAATACGTTTTGTTGAAATACCCGAGTGATGCATACGCGATTGTGACGCAGTAATTATTAACTGGCTAATGAAGACACCGTATAAAAACGTATGTCATAGCACTATAAATCAGCCAAGATCATGGCATGAACGTTTTCGCCTGATACATTTTGTTTTGTCGGGGAGAGAGCAGGTGTGGTCATGAGGGAAGCGTGACGACGGGGATAGAAGCTTCACCCAACCGCAAAACATTCGGGTTTAATTGGGGATTTTTCCAGCTGGGGGAAGGGGGTGAATGAGCAGAACTGGGGGGAAAAAACTTTGATTTGCCCACCCTCCAACCTGGAAGGTCTGGTGACGCCAGCATGAAGGAACGGCGGCGTAAAATAAATTATCGGTACACAGAACCGCACATATATTTATCGCTTTCAAAAGAACGATTATTTTTTCCTGTCTCGATTTAACGATTGAAACGGCCAGTGGCGTACCCAGAATGCGCGTCAGGGATATGGGAATGCGGATTTGAAGAGGGTCCATCAACCCCCATTTTAAAAAGTTACTTGAATTCAACCACTATTTTTAATTAAGCCCATTTGTATTTCTGAATAAATAGGATTAGTGACAACTAAATTTTCCTGTGGAGGGGCCCAAGCTATCCCCATCGTGTCCAAGCCACCGGATTTCAATTCCCCGTTCAAATGTTACATTTTTGTATGAATACAATGTAGAACAATTTCATTTCCCTTCCAATACTGAGCTGTTGCAGGCCTTTTTGTGGGGCCAGATAGAACGGCTCAAATTTAGTTTACTTGGTCAAATGCATATGTAAGTCCCGTGTTCATCGGCTGAGCGCGTCCCTGTGCCTTGTAGTGTCACGTGCATGTGGCCTACACCTGTGAATACCTGTGGCCGGGAATACAGATTTAGCATGAAGACGAGCGTGTTTAGATGGCGTGCCAAGGGTTTGATAACATTAACGTTCATCTTCATTGTATTTGTCGTCAATTTCATGCAGACACTTTTAATAAAGCTCCGTCATTAGTATGTGAATGCTCGCAACCAGGCCCGAAAGTTTCGCAAATTGTTCAGCACGTGAACACATAAGTACTGTGCGCCCTTACCGCAACTTACACGGAAATCCACAATACGGCGGCGGTGAGTTTTCGAAGGCCTCGATTTTTTTTATTTAGTACCCCGGTTCGGTTCTTTTTTAGGACCACATCCCTTTTTGCGGGTGGTCCCTGCACGTTTTCAAGGTCCTGATGCCTTTGTGTCTTTGTCGTTCTGGAATGATTTGAGGGTCCCAGTACGTGAGGGATCCCAGTATTCATTTAGGGCCCCGGCTTATATTGTATAGCCTTGTTGCATAGTCTTGCGGGACTCAGTGTGCTGGAGGGGTCCGGTACGTTTTCGGGCTTCTGGTGTGCCTTTGGGACCCCGCCGGTTACTTGGAGCTCCCGACACGAATTTTCGCCGCACCTAACGCGAATTGTTGTGCAGCAACGGACAATTTGGGACCACATTGCGACATTTCGGACCCCGGGCGCGATTGTTCTGGATAAGGCGTGTGTTTTCCGGGGTAGGGGGGGGGGGGGCGACGCGGGCTTGCTTACGCGATCTGGTCTGAATTTTTCGGAGCACGGATGGATGTCCCGGTGTGATTTTTCGGGCGAGTTTCCCGGCCCCTACGCGAGGTTTCAAAGACCGATGCGATTTTTTCTGGAACTCTTCTTAACTCTTCGGAGCCGAGATCCATTATCCGGGTTTCGGAGAGATGTTTGGGCCTTGGGCTCCATCTGTGAAGCCACCAGAGCGGTATTTTGTATGTTGTGGCCCCTGGCGCGATTATTCGTGATTTGTGCGATTTTTTGGATCCGGCGCGACTGTTTTAGCCCCAGCACAATTTCTTCGGGTACCTTGGCACATTAGTTCCGGTGTTCGATGCATTTTTGGCAGCCTTCAGATCGATTGTTGGGACCACAGATTGATTGTCCGAATCTACATGATTTTTTTTCGGGGCCGCCGCTTACACTTGGTAGCTCCAGGTTTCCTTTATGCGATGGTTTGTCTGATTTTTGGCGTGCCGGCGCGACTTTTTGGGGTTTCAAGCTTGATTTATCGCAGCACCGACGTGTTTTGGACTAGACGAGTTCTGGGGGCCTTTGGCACGATTTTAGGGTTATCTTCTGGGTCTCAGATTCATTCTTTGGGCCCCGGATTTCATTTTCACCAACCATCGGCGCGATGTTTTGAAGATTCATCAACTCTCAGGGGGCAGAAATTTCCCCTTTTTGCCCCCTTTCGGCATGCCAATGGAAACGGCTCATGAAATTGCTTTTACCATCCTTTCAACTGTCTGGAGGAAGAATGCGATGCCATTTTCGACACCTTTGAAGCCTAGTTTGCCGGGGTATACTATTTTCAGTGACTTAGTGGTCTGATTTCAGCTGGATTGGAAAACACCTTACACTCTTCGGCGAGCTTTTTTAAAGAAAAGACCCTCCATTTCTCAAGATAAACAGCTCATATTTTCGTAATTCGTCCAATTTTAAATGACCACCGATTTGTACCATTTGCACTGATGATTTCCGATCATTATCATCAGCACAATAACATTATATTCACAATACCATTGCACGATATATAGCGCAAACACCAGTGTCATACGCCGTCAGTGTCTGAACTGGGCCTAAGAGGTCCCAATTCCAGATTGGGCCCTCTGTGTGCATGTATGTGGCACTGTTAACGGTTTGTTCCAAATCCGCAAGATACGAAATTTAATCTGCTTCTATCTACTGTTGTAATGTATTTCCGGAATTTGCACGTTGAGTACCCGATTCCGGCCCGGTTAAATCGCTTAAATTTGACATTTTTGGTGAGCTCCGCCTAATTCTCCGATCTGTGCTGCCCGGACAGGTGTCAAATTTTGCTACGATGGACGAAACTGTAAGTGGGAATGGTACTTGCGCTGGCATTAAAATCAACTCAGGAGGTCCGATATTGCACTAAAATACGAGAAATTGAGTTAACTTGACCAGATCTGGATCAAAGCTACCTGAATCGTTGATCGTGAACAATAACCCGATCATGATTGGCAGGAAAAAACAATCTGATAAAGAGGCATCATCTGTGATCACAAGGTACATTATCTGAAATCTTATCTAACGATATATTATATATTGCAGGTAATGATGTTTGGCTAGGTGTGGCTAAGATGTCACTAGTGGTTCGGTCGGTTGCTATTTCTGCCACATTGTCATAGATAACGTGTTTCAGCAAGCAGATGCACGATTTATATCTATTTTGATTTTATCATTTATTTTCATCTTCATAGCGAGCGTGAAACGAATGCCTATTCTGTGCCATGCTACTTAAATTAGGTTATCGGTTTTACAATGCACACAATCCCTACATCTCCACCGCCCAGTGATGTGCCCGGAGGAAGGAGCGCAAATAAGTCCTGCTTCGCCCTTAAATTTTTTTACACTTTTTGCATTTGAATGTGCTTACCCTTCCACTGACAAACAATACATGTGGAACGGGCATACAAATTTCGTTTACGTTTCTCCCTGACGGGGACTTGGCTACGCCTCCGCCAGTCGAGCCAAAGGACGACAGGGGTGTTCCATACCTCGTGGTGATTTTTGTGCCATTTTCGTTCAAATAAGTTATCATGCAACATTAAAAACAAACACAGCAATACCTACGTTCACAGGAATTTATAATGGTGGTCCCCCGCACCCCTGCAGTAAACAGCGATTTGGCTAGACGTTTCCACAAAAGGAAGGTTTTTTTCGGGGGAATCCTAGGGAGAACAAGATTGCTTGAGCTTCTGAATCCCATTCCAAAGATTATTGCAACGAACGATTTTGGCCATAACTTGCATGTTTCGGTCTTCAATTTCTGTCCATGATGAAATTGTTCTTGAAAGCACCAGGCAAAGGCCAAAGCCTTCGCTTGGCTTTGCAATATATACGATATGCAGTATGCATGATATGCTATGCTATGTACGACACGATTTAATAACGATCTTTTTTAACCTAACATGTTATTGCTGAGCCATATTTTAGGAAGTAATTGAGTTTGGAGTTATTTTGTGCATATCTGTTTCAAAGAGCAAAACAATGTATTTAATATATTCCCTATTTTGGAACAGGAATCTGTATCGCTTTAAAGCCTTGCAAGCACCAATATTGGCATCTTTCCCCGTGTCGTAGACATGTGGGAGATGGGGACATTTTTGTCATCCATTCTCACGGTCACTCACGTTGACCTTTGCAGGTGAGTACATGTGCATGTCATGCTACATGAAATTGAAAACATCAATGGAACTTACGAATATCGGATATATATTGCCCACGACCCATTCACATCAATGCATGCGTATCATTCAACTGCATTGTATTACTCCTAGGGAACCTCCAAAACGGATTACAGGGAAATAACAATCGGGAATAGGGTCACGTCCTGCACGTGGCGACAGTGTTACGTGCCAATGATGCTGGCAGTACGCTGGCGGACAGATACGGAAAACGCAGTCGTCACAACCGGACATGTTTAGCCGGTCATTTAAAGCCAGTTGTCCTAAAAAAACACTGCTTTTCCCAGACATCACCTCAAGTAAGATGAAAGCCTGTCTGCTCGATATGAACAAAACACATTGGAGACACATCCTTCGTTATATACAAACACTCAATAAATTATGTTGTAACTGATATTGCTGAAATATATATATATATATATATATATATATATATATATATATATATGAATCTACAAATGGTGTCAATAGACTGATCTGTGATAAAGATTAGAAAGTTGTAAAGACTGGTGGGTAATTATGTATCGTTTTTTTCACACTGCTTTCAAGCAAAGATCATCGTCAGCGAGCTGCCGATTGGCAAGTGATTTTCTCCGCCTCCTAGGTTGGCACCGTGACCACGAATAAACCTCCGAAACATGGTACACGGACCGGAACAAATGGTTCCTGGGACACAGATCCCAATTCGTTTGGGTCAGGCCTACGGTAGGTTACAAAACAAGGGTTAAGACCTTGTGCAATACAATCATTTCCACACTCGTAGATGATCAAGTCACTCCCTCAACGTTCCACTACCTCATTCGACCAAGTCACTTCTACAACGTTCCGCTACCTCATGTCACCAAGTCACTCACACACGCGCACTCATTTCCATATTTACCGCATTTTCATCCAATCTATCAGTGGTCTCAGATTTGGCGGCCTTCCAAGTACAACGAAGGGCACAACATTATTAAAGCATTAGCACGCTTAATGTAGTCGCTGCCTGGCATGACACCACATTCGCATGATTTCCAACAGGATATCTGGCAGAGTTATCTGTAGCAATGCTAACATCATTTTTTACGAACGAGTCACGAATTCACCTTCACTGGGCCAATCCAGAGCACACCTAATCCTGCACGGGCGGAAAGCGCTGCATCAGGCCACGTCGCACGGGTTTTCTGAGAAGTACTCTGTATCATTTGAGAATATCTTAAAGATATCCGAGTCGTCCAGACAAAGTACCTCGCACATATTTTGGTACCAACAACTATGCACATCGTCCACCCGGGCAACGGGTAAAATTTGCCCACGCTGCATACACCAACAAACGCCATGTCATTTTTGCACCCACGCGCACTCACGCTTTGTGTTATCACAGTCCATGTCCAGTTGAGATGAGTCCAATGTCGAGCAAGCACCCCATTTGGAGGCTGTGCTGAGTCCCTGAGTCGTCGGCCACAGCCCTGCCAGGTGTGTTGGCACATGGCTACCACCACCTCTGTCTCGTCACTCCTCCTACACATGACGTCACTGGGCCACAGTCGTCAGGGGGTCGGCACATCTCCACCACCACCTCTGTCTCGTCACTCCTCCACATGACGTCACTGGCCCAGAGCCGTCAGGGGGTCGGCACATCTCCACCACCACCTCCGTCTCGTCACTCCTCCACATGACGTCACTGGCCCAGAGCCGTCAGGGGGTCGGCACATCTCCACCACCACCTCCGTCTCGTCACTACTCCCACACACGACGTCACTGGCCCACAGTCGTCAAGGGGTCGGCGCATCGCCATCAGCACCTCCGTCTCGTCGCTTCTCCCACACACGACGTCACTGGCCCACAGCCATCAGGGGGTCGGCGCATCGCCATCAGCACCTCCGTCTCGTCGCTTCTCCCACACACGACGTCACTGGCCCACAGCCATCAGGGGGTCGGCGCATCGCCACCACCACCTCCATGTCGTCACTCCTCCCCACACGACGTCACTGACCCAGTCGTCAGGGGGTCTGCGCATGACAACCACCACCACCGTCTCGTCACTCCTACACATGACGTTACTGGCCCACAACCAATAGTCGTCAGGGGTCGGTGCACCGCCACCACATCTGCAGTCTCTATCCACGTATGACGACATCGGCCCACATAATACACCACAGTCTGAAGCCGTCGCCAGCATGTGAAGCCGCCGTCTGAGGTCCACACTCTGTCTCCCAAAGACGTCACAGTCTGAAGCCGCCGCCAGCGTCTGCATGTCTGCGGTGGACACCGTCTCTTAGTGACGTCACAGTCTGAATGTCACAGCTCACAGGCGCCGCCACTTGCGCCCAAGCATTTCCCCGTACATCTGGGCTAGATTGCCGGCTCAATGGGAGCCATCGCGCCGCGGTCCGCCCAGCCAGCCCGCACTTGACAGCGGCGCCTGCACCAAGCCCGTAAAACTTGTCCCGAGAGCAGCCGTCCAATAAGAGCGTCTATAAGTCAGCCGGCGACACGGCCAGCAGAGAGCAGCCTGGCTGGGCAGACACCTCCGGCGCCGGCTGGCACTGCACGCTCTGAGCGACGCCGGCGGCTAGAACTGGATCGGCTGGTCGCCGGGCGCCAGACAGAACTCGCCCGAGGCGGTGACGGCCGGCGCCGCCATGGCCGTCGGGTCGCCCTCGCTGCCCAGGTACGTCTCGATCAGGTGGTACGCCTTCTCGTACACCTCCTGGTTGCTGCTCGTCTGCAGCGCCTCGATTTTATCCAGACCTGGCGACACGGACTCGGTCAGAGGCGCGAGCGAAGGGGCAGGTCAGTTCCGCGGCCAGAATAACAGCTGGGGTTGGACATGTCCAGCCGGTTGAGGTTGGACAGTTGAGGTTGGACAGTTGAGGTTGGACATGTTGAGGTTGGACATGTTGAGGTTGGACATATTGGCCAGCGGTTTGTGACGATCAGAGATCAATATGGAGCCGTACATAAGGAACAAACCCATCGACTATTGGAATCTTCGCGAATGGTTAGCCTTTTGTTTGTGTTTTGTTTTTGGAGCAAAAACAGTGTCTTAGGCAGACTCTGCAAGGAAAGAAACACATAGTTTAAGAATGTCCATTTTCGGCATGTGTTCAGGAAATACTGAAGTTGTCACGTTCCACATCAGGACATACTTATGGACAATCAATATGTGACGCTACTTGCGCAAAATGTTCAACGACACATCTGCATTTGAGTTGCCTTTCCAAAAGCATCAGTCAAAAACAACATTTAGTATATAACATAGCATCTATTATGCTTAAAGACATTGCTATGACACATCCACTGAATGTATCACTTAAGGTGGTGGCTAGAGTACAGGCCGATAACCAGTGTAGCCTTGCCTTCCATCCAGCAGCCACTCACCGCAACATTCCTCCACGTTGATAGCGAACGGATTCTGACCGTCTGCCTTGGTCTCGCTCTCTCCCACTTTGAGGATGTTCTCCAGTCCGTTGAGAGCTACCAGGGTGATCTTAGGGTCCAGCGCGTCCAGCATCTCGCACAGAGCTGGGATGCATCGCTGTGGAGATGGGTCACCACCATGTCACGCAACGGCAACTCACCACCACTGCACCAGCTGGAGAACAGGAGTCATTGATTTGTCTTGCCGGTGAGCATATACATGTGGGTGATAATATGGAAATAAACAACTGAACATTTCATGCATGATGGGTATGTGATTAGAGGCAGCATCAACCCACTGCCCTTACAGTTGCAGGACTGTAATTACATCCACCAATAAACAGCAGGTAAATATGGATTCATAGCAAAATGAAAAGAGCATGAGAGCAGCATAATGAATTTCACCCGATATTAGATACCAAGACTCACTGTTCTACTGAATTATTGTGATTACTTTCTGCAAGCATTACAGCAAACTTCAGATTTTTGCGAGACGTGTAAGGGTATGGTCAACTGTCTAGCTTCAGGTCGACAACGCCACCACACAGTAGCACCAAGGCAGGTAATACTCCAGACAGTGGGTAACGATCGCAACATGCACCAGTGTCCGAGCGAGAGTGTCGCCACCTATATCAACCGACACGCGCGTCACCTGTGCCAGTCCTCGCCCAATCGTCACATTGCTAGGACACGCTCGAAAAGAACAAGCTTGTCGTTTTTGGTGTCGTGAGTCAATTATCTGTCCCAATCCTGATTATGTGGATCGTGCCTATCATCTTGTATACATTTGACAGGGCAGTAGCTACCGCAATTTGACCTACCATGTAGATAATTATCTCCGCGATTTGGCATGCGGCCCAACGTGACACATTTCAAGTTCAGCAGTTCCGAGCCAATGCATAATATCGCTCTTCAAATGGCATTCGTAACACATCACTTTCCCTGTGCGTTGAAGGTAAACTGCTACATGGCAAGCGGAAAAATTGAAAGACCAGCTTCAAATAATACCATTATGAGGCGACATTACAGGCGCTGGACGAGTGAAGGCAAGCGTTGACAGCGCAGTGTTTTCAATTACGGATCTATGTATGCCAATCTAGGACCATTGCCTCCAGTATTTCAATAGCCACACGGCTTCAATGAAGCACATGCGAAGAGCCAAAGTAACCTCGATGAAATACACTCACCAAACTGAGTCACTAAAAGCGTTCATAAAACGTGTCCGCTCTCCTGGGTTCAAAAACAAAGCCTCCAATTGCAACTATTTCCCCCATTGACTGTAGCAATCAGCGACTGGCTGAGGTGCGAAATACGGGGCACGCTGTACTAACGTAGGACACGCTGCCATAAAATCGTGTCTTTTAACAAGGAATTTGAGTGCCCCATACAATTATCATGCTAGTTGGCAAAAATAGACTTTTAAAGAGGTATCATGGAGTGAGATGAAAACTTGAATTGCCATCACACCCAAAAATAAATAAATATGTATGTACATATATAAAGGTCTTCAAGGCGTGACGGTCAGATCAAGCGAGCTGCTCATCCAAACTTAGTTTTCACATACACACGGCAGTAGGCTCGCTCGGGCTTTACCGTCGTCAGTAATGATTCATGTTTACACACAAACCTTCGGTGACTATCATGTTGGGAATGGAAGGTGAAATAACTATTTCACTATTGGTCGAAAAGGAATCCAATTCATACATGCAACAATATTCTTGCTGCACCATGCTGCACAGGTTGCCCGAATTCAGAGGATTGGGCGGAAATGAACCCATAACAGGAAAAACATTCAGAAATTAAATTGGGTATGTGACCTCCGGAAATTTGCGGTGAGCTCAGATCAAAGTCTAGTAAAATACATGATCATAAAAATACAACCATAACCTACCTTCAGGTACCCACTCGCTTCGGCTATTTGCATTGAGTATAATGGAAGGTTGGTTGGTTATTTGGGCTTAAGGGCGCATCGACTGCGTTGGTCATACAGCGCCCGAGTATAATGGAAGCCACACGTGCTTACAACATTACAAAAATGCATTTCAACTACGCATAGAAAACGTGACAGTGTGCTTCATTCACTCACGAACAAATTAGGAGTCCTGTATTACATCTAACATCTAATGGCAAATGAACTGGACATGCTGATGCTGAGTCATCATGTTTTACTTGACCGACAGTCTTGACTTAGGCTGCGTGATCGGATGACCGTTCAGCGGGCTGGGCCCGGTGGCATTGCATGGACCGGAGATGGGGAATCGTGTGTGTGTGTGTGATTAGGGTTTTAGGGCGCATCGATCATGGTAGATCATTTAGCTCCCAGGAGATGGGGAGTCAACTGCGCGACTGCGAGGCTGTTTGGCTGTTTGGCTGTTTGGCTGCCTCACGACACCCGATCGGCTCAGCACGTGACCACACCGCGGGGCAGCTTCCACTCAATGCAGTTCTTTATGCAGTCAGTATGACAGTGTGTGAGGTGCGGACTGCTGTTGGTGCATTCACAAAGCGAACGGCTCCACTGTTGTTCGCAGTGATGGTTCGTGGCTGAAGGAAGCCTCGATCACTTCGATCGTGATGCACCGCCTCGAGGCTTTTCTAAGCTACATTGCGCTCCAGTGGCCCACCTGCTGCACCAGGTAATTAATCTGGTCGGGGCTGCCGCCAGTCGTGGCGTTGGTGATTGCCCACACTGCCTCCTTGCGCGTGCGGAACTCGGACATCCATGTCACCTGCACCAGCGCGGGGAAGATCTGCGCGTCTATCACCGCCTGCGGACGCACATATCGCAACACCTCGGTCACACTGCCTGTCACCGTCCACGGTGACGGCCAGCAACAGGCCATGCAACGGTCGAGAGTACGGACAGTCACGTCTCCAGCCGCATTGTGTTCAGTTCCGGACGGCGGGACAGGTGGCGCCGTCGGCGGCCGCCGGACAATGGGGACGGCACACCACTCGGCAATAACCAGACAGGGGGAGGCGGACAGTGGACAGGTGGCGCCGTCGGCGGCCGCCGGGCAATGGGCACGGTACACCACTCGGCAATAACCAGACAGGGGGAGGCGCACAGCGGGACAGATGGCGTCGTCGGCGGCCGCCGGACAATGGGCACAGTACACCACTCGGCAATAACCAGACAGGGGGAGGCGGACAGCGGGACAGGTGGCGTCGTCGGCGGCCGCCGGGCAATGGGCACGGCACACCACTCGGCAATAACCAGACAGGGGGAGGCGCACAGCGGGACAGGTGGCGTCGTCGGCGGCCGCCGGGCAATGGGCACGGTACACCACTCGGCAATAACCAGACAGGGGGAGGCGCACAGCGGGACAGGTGGCGTCGTCGGCGGCCGCCGGGCAATGGGCACGGCACACCACTCGGCAATAACCAGACAGGGGAGGCGCACAGCGGGACAGGTGGCGTCGTCGGCGGCCGCCGGGCAATGGGCACGGTACACCACTCGGCAATAACCAGACAGGGGAGGCGCACAGCGTGGACAGGTGGCGTCGTCGGCGGCCGCCGGGCAATGGGCACGGTACACCACTCGGCAATAACCAGACAGGGGGAGGCGCACAGCGGGACAGGTGGCGTCGTCGGCGGCCGCCGGGCAATGGGCACGGCACACCACTCGGCAATAACCAGACAGGGGGAGGCGCACAGCGGGACAGGTGGCGTCGTCGGCGGCCGCCGGACAATGGGCACGGCACACCACTCGGCAATAACCAGACAGGGGGAGGCGCACAGCGGGACAGGTGGCGTCGTCGGCGGCCGCCGGACAATGGGCACAGTACACCACTCGGCAATAACCAGACAGGGGAGGCGCACAGCTGGACAGATGGCGTCGTCGGCGGCCGCCGGGCAATGGGCACGGTACACCACTCGGCAATAACCAGACAGGGGAGGCGCACAGCGGGACAGGTGGCGTCGTCGGCGGCCGCCGGGCAATGGGCACGGTACACCACTCGGCAATAACCAGACAGGGGGAGGCGCACAGCGGGACAGGTGGCGTCGTCGGCGGCCGCCGGACAATGGGGACGGCACACCACTCGGCAATAACCACAGAGATGGAGATGGACGGTGATGATCGCGGTACAGGGCACGAGTGGCGGCAAACGGAGAGAGGGACGGAGGCGGTGACTGGAGGCAGAGGGACGGCCAACTGCAGCCTGATACGCGGACGGTGTAGAGGACCGGAAGCGGAGAAACGGACAGCCGTGACCGGACTCACAAGGACAGCAGAGGTGACGGCCGGGAAGACGGAGGTAGACGGCGGAGCGCACCTGAATCTGAGCACGGTTTCCGGCCGTGATATTGCTGACCGTCCAGCAGGCCTCCTTCTTGATGCTCTCCTTGGGAGAGCTGACGAGCCGCAACAGCCGCGGGAGCGCCTGGCAGTTGATGATCACCTGCGTCTGCTGGTCATCCCCCGTGGCGATGTTGCCCACTGCCCGGAGCGCCGCACTCACCACCGGCTGCTCGCTGTGTCTGAAACAGCGCCACAGCTCGTCACCGGCTGCTCGCTGTGTCTGAAACAGCATCACAGCTCGTCACGGGCTGCTCGCTGTGTCTGAAACAGCGCCACAGCTCGTCACGGGCTGCTCGCTGTGTCTGAAACAGCGCCACAGCTCGTCACGGGCTGCTCGCTGTGTCTGAAACAGCGCCACAGCTCGTCACCGGCTGCTCGATGTGTCTGAAACAGCGCCACAGCAGCTGCCACATACTGCCACATACTGCTAACCTAACTACCCCGAAAACCGTGGATAATATCAGAGTTAGCACATTCCAGTGACCCACATATCAGGGACATGGGCATAGCAAAGAATATCTTGCTTGATATAAATATGAGTATGAAGTTATGTCAATGCAGAGTTCATCTGTGCTATAAATATAAACGCCACAACAACGACGGAAGAGTAATATGGCCAGGAGTATTTGGAGAGGTCACCTGTCGAAATAAGGCCTGTAACTTACTGAAGGACAATCAAAATTGCATAGACCCATTTTTTTGGCTAACAACATCATGGCACTGAACCGACCTCCCCTGGAGCTTTGAATAACAAACACAGCCACAATCGTATATAATTTCAATCGTAACCGTATTTTTGTGCACGACTTATCATCATAGCAGTCGGAAAAAACTTATTGTTCTGATAATATGCAGTGAACAATTCAATTATAATTAAGATCTGAAGCAATTTTGCCGTTCTTATTGAGAGAAAAAACAATCCAGGAGATGTCAGTTTAGTGCCGTGCTATTTACACTATAATCATACTCCTTGCTGCTGTACTCCGACAAATAAACCCTATTTCTTAATGAACTTCCCATGGTTCACTACATCTTTTGGTTACGGAATACTGTTCATGTACGCACTTCGTGAAATCACGATTTCGTGACATAAGGGTACGTTACCAAGTTTGGACTTCGGGACAATCACAATTTCGTTAAAATCATGAAGAAGGAAATCAAGTTTCATTAACCATCTGTTGAAACAAAAACATAACAGGACGATAGTCCCCTCAAATCCCAAATATCTGCTTCCACCCTCCCACAACTATAGGGAAGACAACAACAGTAGCAATTCTACCCCCCCCCCTTCACCCTCCCCACCACTGTCAGGCAGACAGCAACAGCTTTCCCCACCCTAAGGCAGACGGTAACAGCTTCTCCCACCACTGTATGGCAGACACTCACAGTAGCTCCTCCCCATCATACTGTGCTGCAGACACTTACAGCCTGCATACTGTGTGGTAGATATTCACAACAGCCCCCCCCCCCGCAAACACACAAAGAAAAACCTGTGTGGCAGACACTCACAGCAGCCCCTCCTCCAACACTGTCCAGCAGACACTCACAGCAGCCCCCCACCCCCACCCCAATATTGTGCAGCAGGCACTCACAGCAGCCCTCCCACAATACTGTGAGGCATACACACACAGAAGAACCTCCCAATACTGTGAGGAATACACACACAGAAGAACCTCCTCAAATACTGTCCAGCAGACACTCACAGTCCGCATACTGTGTGGTAGATGTTCACAACAGCCCCCCCCCCCACACACACAAAGAAAAACCTGTGTGGCAGACACTCACAGCAGCCCCTCCCCCCCCCCCCAACACTGTACAGCATTCAGCAGACACTCACAGCAGCCCCTCCCCCAATATTGTGCAGCAGGCACTCACAGCAGCCCCTCCCCCAACACTGTCCAGCAGACACTCACAACAGCCCCTCCCCCAATATTTCGCAGCAGGCATTCACAGCAGCCCTCCCCATACTGTGAACCAGACACTCACAGCAGCCCCTCCCCCAATACTGTGAGATGGACACACACAACAGAACCTCCCCCAATACTGTGCAGCAGACACTCACAGCAGCCCATCCCACAATACTGTGTTGCAGACACTCACAGCAGCCCCTCCCCCAGTGGTGGTTATTGGTTTTACGACACGTCGACCGTTGAGTCATGTAGCGTCGCTAATATCTCACGCCGATTGGTCGCGGGCGAAGAGTAGCGCCAGGCGAGACCCGAACCCACAATCGTTCGATTGTGAGACGGGCAACATACTCCTAGACTATACTGTGCAGCAGACACCCACAGCAGCCCATCCCCAAATACTGCGTTGTAGACACTCACAGCAGACCCTCCACCAGTACTGTGCAGCAGACACTCAGAGCAGCCCCTCCCCGTACTGTGCAGCAGACACTCACAGCTGCCCCTCCCCCGTACTGTGCAGCAGACACTCAGAGCAGCCCCTTCCCCATACTGTGCAGCAGACACTCACAGCAGCAGCTGTACCAGCCGACCGCACACTTCAGCGTCGATCACTGCCTGTATCTTGCTGTTGGAGCCGTCCGACAGGTAGCCCAGCGCCCAGCACGCGTCGGCCAGCACCTCGGTGTCGGGGTCGGTCAGCAGGCGCGCCAGAAGCGGCAGACACGGCGCCACCTGGCTGAAGTCGGGCGGCGGGCTCTTGCCGCGGCACAGGTTGCTCAGCGTCCACACGGCGTTGCGTTTGAGCGACAGGCGCAGTGCTGGTCCCGACAGAATCCTGCGAGTGCGACACTTGTCAGGCCCGGCCACGACGAACCACATTTTGACAGCAAGATGTCGAATACTCTCACAGCAAGGCACACATGCTACTTCACAATGGATCAGTCCGAAAACGACAGAAGTGAACAATATGCCCATCCGGTGTCGTCCAAGATGTGTTCACGTGACGTTAACTAACATGAAGATGACGCCTAATGACGTCATGGATAGCCTTGCTGTGCATGGATGCTACGAATCGTTGCATGTACCAGTCATTCCTGTATCGCAGTGTGTCAAAATTCGAAGGTTTGGGTATAAAACTGCACCTACGGGGAAAATTATTTGTATTTGAGGTGGTTGGTTGGTTATTGGTTTTACGACACATCGACCGTTGAGTCATGTAGCGTCGCCAATCTCTCACGCCGATTGGCCGCGGGCGAAGAGTAGCGACAGGTAAGGCTCGAACCCACAATCTTTCGATTGTGAGACGGGCAACTTACCCATAGACTACTCGTCCCCTTTATTTGAGTTGGCTCACGGTTGCTTTTATTTACATTTGTACTTGTCTGCACCAAGTGCATCTCGTCGAATCATATAAATTTACTTGAGCTGACCATCCACTTTCAGTTCCATTTCTGCATTTTGTTTTTGTACAGGACATTGAACGAAAACTGTGGACATTGAAAGGGAAAACTGTGATGTAGGTTTGCATGCAACCTTTATATATACAAATTGTCCTGTGAATAACACCTTTGATGGGAAAATTAAAGATCCTTATTTACATCAGATGCCCAGCGGAAAATTAACTTGGAACCACCGCTGGCCCGGCACGGCAGGGCTTATGTTGCAACATGTGGCAACATTTAACACCCAGCTAACACAATGAGCTGGTAATGGTCTTTGTAAGGCCAGGGACAAGGCAAGGCTTCGTCGGCGTATTGGCGACACGTTAACCACTCGGTTTAAACTATGCTGTTGAACTGGAATATCCAGATTGAGTGGTGGAGCTAGAATCTACGCAAGAAGCTCTACTTGGCGTAAGACCCACTTCCATAAAGTCATTCCAGAAAACATTCGGATTGAATTTGGAAACAAAAACGAAAGCTAGGCTAGTAAACAAAGTAAACCCCTTTTTACTGACAAATATCTAGTGCTGTAAGGTGCGGAATGGAATGGCACTGATACATCATGAAAACCTTCCTCACAGAGATTCAGAATTTGGTATGAAATATGATAGTCATACACAAAAATTAAAAGGGGCTCATTGGACTGCTTCGCACGAGCCTTCGTAAGTTACGGTATCACGGGCAATCGATAAATGCGTCGTTTGCTAACTGCACTTGTTATCTTTGCGCTCCTAGAGCTTGCCTGTACCGTGAGTCGGCCTGTATTGTATGAGTCGGCCTATACTGTGAGCTATATTGTGTCAGCCGGCCTATGCTGTGAGCCGGTCTGTACTGTGTGAGCTGGCCTGTGATGAGGGAATCGGCCTGTGATGGGTGAACCGGTCTGCACTGTGTAAGTCGGCCTGTACGGTTGTACTGTGTGTGTGGGACTTTACTCACTGTGTGAGCGGAGACAGCAGACCATGCTGGAGCGAGAGGTCGCGACACTCGGGCGAGTCTCCAGCCACGTTTCCCAGCGCCCAGACGGCCTGTTCGCGCACCTGCTCGTGCGGCGAGCGCAGCAGGCCCACCAGTATGGGCACGGCGCCGGCCTCGACCACACAGCGCGTCTGAGCCGACGTGCCGGACGCCACGTTCGTCAGGGCCCAGGCCGACTCGAACTGCCGGTCGGCGGCACGGCGTCACAGCGTGGCTGGCGACGGGTCACATCAGGGAGACACGGCGGCACAGCGCAGGGCGGGGAGTGGGGTGGAGATCATCACAGCGTGGCTGGCGACGGGTCACATCAGGGAGACACGGCGGCACAGCGCAGGGCGGGGAGTGGGGTGGAGATCATCACAGCGTGGCTGGCGATAGGTCACATCAGGGAGACACGGCGGCACAGCGCAGGACGGGGAGTGGGGTGGAGATCATCACAGCGTGGATGGCGATAGGTCACATCAGGGAGACACGGCGGCACAGCGCAGGGCGGGGAGTGGGGTGGAGATCATCACAGCGTGGATGGCGACGGGTCACATCAGGGAGACACGGCGGCACAGCGCAGGGCGGGGAGTGGGGTGGAGATCATCACAGCGTGGCTGGCGACGGGTCACATCAGGGAGACACGGCGGCACAGCGCAGGGCGGGGAGTGGGGTGGAGATCATCACAGCGTGGATGGCGACGGGTCACATCAGGGAGACACGGCGGCACAGCGCAGGGCGGGGAGTGGGGTGGAGATCATCACAGCGTGGATGGCGATAGGTCACATCAGGGAGACACGGCGGCACAGCGCAGGGCGGGGAGTGGGGTGGAGATCATCACAGCGTGGATGGCGACGGGTCACATCAAGGAGACACGGCGGCACAGCGCAGGGCAGGGGGAGGGGCAACTGCACAGAAGGGTAGCAACGTCACAGCATGGGAGAGGGAGAAGGGTCAACAGCACGACGGCTTGGAAGTAGCGTCACAGCCCAGGAGATGAGTGAACAACACCACAGCAGGGTAACCGTCGCAGCACAGGAGATGGTGGACAACACCACAGCAGGGTAACAGCGTCACAGCACATGAGGTGGGTGGACAACACCACAGCAGGGTAACAGTGTCACAGCACAGGAGATGGTGGACAACACCACAGCAGGGTAACCGTCGCAGCACAGGAGATGGTGGACAACACCACAGCAGGGTAACCGTCGCAGCACAGGAGATGGTGGACAACACCACAGCAGGGTAACAGTGTCACAGCACAGGAGATGGGTGGACAACACCACAGCAGGATAACAGTGTCACAGCACAGGAGATGGGTGGACAACACCACAGCAGGGTAACAGTGTCACAGCACAGGAGATGGTGGACAACACCACAGCAGGGTAACAGTGTCACAGCACAGGAGATGGTGGACAACACCACAGCAGGGTAACAGCGTCACAGCACATGAGGTGGGTGGACAACACCACAGCAGGGTAACAGTGTCACAGCACAGGAGATGGGTGGACAACACCACAGCAGGGTAACAGTGTCACAGCACAGGAGATGGGTGGACAACACCACAGCAGGGTAACAGCGTCACAGCACATGAGATGGGTGGACAACACCACAGCAGGGTAACAGTGTCACAGCACATGAGATGGGTGGACAACACCACAGCAGGGTAACAGCGTCGCAGCGATGCTGTGGCGGCGTCTCGCCTCTGTGCAACTGCTGCGCGCTGAGATCAAATCACTCCTGCGTAAGATGCCCAATAGTTCCTGCTTCCTCATTCAAACGTTAGCCCCCAGCAGAGGGTAGTAGTGCCCATGTTTGGTCTGAAATACTGAGGCACAACATGTGCCCCGTCAGCCGCACACAGCTTCACCGGTCGAATTCATAAACCGTAAGGGGTCTCGCTACGTGGATCACGAACAGGGCCTAATACAGTGCACCTTTGCAGGTTTTGAAGGGGTTTGAAATGTCTCTAGGTACTTCAGTTTACCCACAACACGTCGCATCCAAAGTGATAAGTACACTCTTATATTGAAGTTTGCACTGTGGCATGGCGGGACACATGCAAAAATAAACTTTGTCTACTACATCGCTCGCTACCGAAGAACTGGCAGACGCCACCACGTTAGTTAGTTAGTTAATTGGGCTTTAGGGCGCGTCGACAGCTATGGTCATATTGCGCCCATAACTAAGATATTCATAGAAATATGATTAGAGAAAGTGGCAAGCCTCTCATTGTGGGCACCGCCTAAGTGGTGCTACTGTGCTATATATTTTACATGTAATGCATATCAGTGTGGAGTATATATTACCGAGAACGATACATCAGAAAGGAAGTCGATCAGTTGTCTTGGTTGAACATTGCTAGAGTTGTGAGACAGAATATCATTAAGTGAGTCTACCTGTGCAGATCCAAAGTGACGTCTACGCTCTTCAGCATAAAATGGGCACGAGATCAAAGCATGGCGAACTGTCAGTGGTGCACGACATCTTGTGCACCGAGGTTTCTCGCCACCGCACAACAGATAACCGTGAGTGGCATAAGTATGCCCAATGTGGAGGCGGCACAATGGAACCTCTATACGCCACCACGCGTAATGTTTATATTCATCGATGCAAATACTACTACACCATGAAAAGATCGCCCTTCGATAAAAGCGACATCTCAAAATATGATCTATATGAAATGACAGGGTGAGTAGAGTGCACCACTGACAGGGTGAGTAGGCCGGCACCTCGCTAACCAAATATAAACTGCCATCTTGTCTCATAGCTTATCACAAGTTATAACCCTGCCACGAGTGCTACGACGGACCGGGATGACTCGATTGCTAGAGCCGGTAGTTCTCGTAGTTAACAGAAGACTCTTCGGCCTTCAGCAGCTGCTTTCGCAAACATCTACACAGTGGTAGAACTTTTGGATATGCAAGGATCAGCATTATGCATAGGAATCCAGGTGCGAACACACAGTATCATCGGTGCAGTGTTTTCTTTAAGGTGAATAGTATCATGAGGGGAAATCATTATAAGTGTAGTACAATAATCGAATAAAGAAAATACCTGTAATTTCCACAACTAATTGCATTGGAGACGCATGCGTATACAACATGGCCATGCGATCTTATTGTGTCAAATTGCTACACACCAGTGTTAAAATAATGGTTTCTCATCAGGTGTGAGATGTCAAAATGAGTACAGCAAGATGTATAAATCTGCCTTGAAAGCATGCCAATTAAAATATCGTTTCAGTCATTCAAGCTTTATTTGAGCCAATAGTGTACTCATGAGTGCATGCTTTTGGTATAATTTTGGATACACCTAATATATTGATGTATATGATACCTATGCTAACGATAATGGTTGGTTATTGGTTTTTACGACACGTCGACCGTTGAGTCATATAGCGTCGCCAATCTCTCACGCCGATTGGTCGCGGGCGAAGAGTAGCGACAGGTGAGACTCGAACCCACAACTCTTTGGATTGTGAGACGAGCATCTTACCCCTAGACCACTCGTCCCCTGCTAACGATAATGATTGCAATGCCGTGTTATCAGCAGATCACATTGTTTAACACACCACATCATAGATAATCTCTGTATCTGGAATTGTGTCGCTAGATGCTTGCATAATCAATCCGTAATGGGGAGCATAAGCATGCTATTTGTACACAAAATAGTCTTAGGAACGAATCATAGAGACGTCATAAGCACACATTAACAAGCAGTATGTCGATACGTTCTTGGAAAGGATGTCTATTCAGTGCTCAGGAAGTGGTATATTCCACCCTATTTCACGAATAATGTATCACTGCTACACACTGACAGAATATGACGGGACTAACCACGTGACTTCAGTCTTCGTCCATCACAGAACAAGAAGAAGAACCTTGGGTTCTTGTACGACGCATTCAACCGCTAGGTTATATAGCGTCGCCAACCTCTCACGCCGATTGGTCGCGGGTGGACTCGGTAAATACCGTCGATTGTGAGATTCGAACTCACAATCTTGCGATCAAGAGTCCGATGCTCTACCAACTGAGCTACCGCGACCCCCCGTCACAGAACAAATTGACTTGCACAAACACAGAACACACATGATTTCTAGGACATGCAAAGTGTATGTTAAGAAGCATGACTCCTCTATCCAGATTGTGTTTTTTTTTGTATCACACGCACGCCATCTGGGGCTCTACTTTCCATTACCACTTGACGAAACACCAAACAATTTTGACGTATCATAAGTAAACATAGACTCGATTTATGTGCCGCAAATTCCGGGTCCACGAACATACTGTGCCGCATTTTAGGAGTCGTGTTTTATGCCACAAGCAATTCACATCTGACGATGTATGTTGGGAACGCTGGACACGCATGGGGACTGTGGTGGTGAGGATGGGGCCGACTGAACCCAGTAGACCGCTGTTTGGACACAACTGTCCTGGATTCAACGTCGAACCAGCCAGGATGCAGCTGGACCCAATGATGGACTGTCCAGAGCTGACCGGAGTCAAATGACTGGATAGAAGAAGCTCAACTGGATCCACCGAATGTGTGACTGAAGCTCACCTGGATCCACTGAACGTCTGAATGAGCTAACCTGGATCCACCGATGGTCCGACTGAAGCTCACCTGGATCCGCCGGTTGTTCAACTGAAGCTCACCTGGATCCGCCGGTCGCCCGACT
This sequence comes from Ashinkailepas kermadecensis, assembly GCA_034440615.1. Taxonomy (NCBI): domain Eukaryota; kingdom Metazoa; phylum Arthropoda; class Thecostraca; family Neolepadidae; genus Ashinkailepas; species Ashinkailepas kermadecensis. Next base: position 409,656 of record JAOTOM010004953.1, read on the forward strand.
GCAGCTCACCTGGATCCGCCGGTCGTCCGACTGCAGAAGCTGGACGAACCTGGGCACCACTCCGGCCCGGATCACCTCGTCTATGGGCGGGTTGGGCTCCCGACTGAGCAGCTTACGGCAGCGGTGGGCGGCCTCCACCTGCTGCTCTGGGTCAGCGCTGTACAGCGCAGCCACCATCTCGTGCGTGATGCACGGCTCCTCCTGGGGGCGGAGTCACAGCTGTACAAAGGCGCCACCATTTCATGCACGATACAGGTCGCCTCCTGTGGGAGGAGAGTCACAGTTGTACAGAAGCGCTACCATTTAATTCATGATGCAGGTCTCCTCCTGTCGCAAGAGAGTCACAGGTGTACAGAGGCGCTACCATTTCATTCACAATACAGGTCTTCTTATGTGGGAGAAAGGTCACACATGTACAGAGACGCTACCATATCGGTGGTTATTGATCTTAGAACATGTCGACCGTCGGGTCATATAGCGTCGCCAATCCCTCACGCCGATTGGTCGCGGGCGAGGCATAGCGACAGGTAGGATTCGAACCCACAACCTTTGGGTTGGGAAAAGGTATCCTACTCCTAGACTACTGGTCCCCTGCGCTACCATCTCGTGCGTGATGATCACATACTCCGATCTCGGTATGTCATCGCAGTGGCCAGGGCAGTGTTCGTCGACCAGTGGTAAATTATTCGTGAAATAGGGTGGAATATACCACTTACTACACACTAAATCGACATCCTTCCCCAGACGTATTGACATCGTGCTTCTTGGTGCGTGTTTGCGAAGTCTTCACGCCTTGCTTCTAACAGTATCCCATTTATAAGCATCATATTTATGCTCGCCATAACGGATTCGGGATCGTGATACCGAACATTCCGTGGCTCAATTCCAGGTTAAGGGATTACCCGTCATGTGCTATATTATACAATACTGGTCTGTATCATAGGTATTTATACCGTTATCGTTGACATCGATATCCACAAATTAGGTACCTTCAGAGCACGCAAAACGGTTACAGTCATATGTACTCAATTGTCTCAAAACTGGGTTTGAAGGACTTAGCAAGCATTTGAACTCACATTATTTCCATGGCGATTTCGACATCCTGCTGTATTCGTTTCGACATCTCACACCTGACGAAAAACCATTATTTTAACACTGTCGCCGAGGCACTCGCACCTGTTCGGCGGACGTGGCCAGCGGCTGGTCGGCTGGCGCGGACGCCGTCACGTTGCGCCGCTTGTTGAGCTGCTGGTCGCGCTTCTGCTTGCGCAGCTGGACGCCCTCCTCCTCGCGGCGTCGACGCAGCTCGGCCGCGTCCCGACCGTCGTTCTTGTAGCGTTGCCGGTGTGACAACATGGCGACAAGACCCTCTCGAGCCAACTGTTCGCCTGTCAGCTTGTCGCCGAGTGCTCAGACTGTTCCGAAAATTGCCTATAAAATACACATCATGATGCAGCTGAAAATGCATGTGCCTGAAGATGTTTGTTGTAACTGTCCATAAGCAGGTTAAAAAAACATATTTTTAAAATGTTACATAAAAACTGTTGGCATGAGTTGATATCCAATGAGATAGCAGTGGACAGAATACTGACAGTCAAGAGAGGCTGAACTGAACCTGCTGTGGCCGTTCGTGTGCCTGAACTGAACTGAGCGGCTCAGTTCTGCCCAGAAACAATCATGATGGTGTGTCTCTCTTGGGCCTACTCCTAGTCTGCGGATCAGACATGGAGACGAACCCTTTGACTTCGAAGGCAAATCCGAAGCCGGGAGAAACTACCGAGCCGAAGCCAGTCATTACAATAGTTCGAAGCCAAAACCTAAGCCAGAAAAAAAAAACAGGAAGCCAAAGCCGAAGCCACTTTTCATAGTAAAATCCACCCTGCTTTTTCACCTGGTTGGAACAACAAATATGCTCACGCTAATCCTCATTGGTCCTCATTGGTTGGTTATTGGTTTTACGACACGTCGACCGTTGAGTCATGTAGCGTCGCCAAACTCTCACGCCGATTGATCACGGGCGAAGAGTAGCGACAGGTGAGACTCGAACCCACAACCTGGTCCTCATTGGTCATTACAACGAATAAGCATCATGTTTCAGAAGTGTCGTCGGTCAGCCAGCACACTTTACTAGTCCAAATATTTTCTCTGCAACACTAAATAGCTTCTTTAGAGGCGCCGAGATATCTGGCGCAGAACAAAACAGTGAAGGATCCACAGGGCTGATTTTCGACCGGCATGGGGATTCGTTTTTTTAGTTAACATCCGATGGGTTCGCTTAATACAACATTTTTAGCCCGGAGTCTTTCCGGTCAGATCCTGACACCCAGTCTCTGGGGGGGGGGGGGGGGGGTCTTTTACACACCACCTCTAATTTGCAAACTAAGCGTTGCACCAAAACGAGTATTACAATTGGAAAGTGCTTGATGAGTATGGCCCGAAACCGCCCCCATATTTTATCTCCCAAAAAGTGAGGTCACTAGGGGGTCTATAGGATTATGACTGACATAATGTCTTGGCAGTGAGTTTAATTGGAGGGGGGGAGACTTTAAAACTTCTTTGGAACCAGAAAAAGGCGAAATCGATCATGGGCCTAAAATGTTTGCCCATCCAAAAATTAAAAACACTAATCATAGTTCTAATTTTAACAATTATAAGTTTTAAATTACCTTGAACCTTTCTTTTTGAATGGGTAGAGGAGACAAAAACACGTTGTTTTAAGTCAACTTGCCTCTTGAAAAATGCTTACTTTAGCCAGAATCTTTTATTTTATTCCTAATGGGTAAACATGCAAAACAAACATCATCAAAAACTAAAAAAATATCACAAATTCCTCTGGTACATTTTCTTGCATCCCTAAAGATAAGCTGAAAGTTGCATTCAAATATCTTCAACCATTAAAGAGTAACTACTGGATGATTTTTTTGGAGGTGACCTCACATAACCTTGACTAAGTCATTGACAGTAGTTGACCTAATCTCAAGATTTTCACACAACATGCCAAATTGATGTAGTAAAAGGTATGCAAAATTTCGGTGCAGTGCCTCGCACAGTTTTTCACAATTCGTGGAAAACCTTGGGGGATGACACCCCCCACCCCGCGACCGGGCAGAACACAATAATCTTTGATTTGGAGAAAATGGAATTTTAGTGCAAAGGTTTGGGGATAAATTGGCCCTGGGGAGATGACCTCAGTCCCCCCCCCCCCTCTAACTAGAGCTGCCGGTGCAACAATACTAGTGTGCTAATTTCGACATGACTGAAAAAAAAAACACCCTCTTGATTGCTGCAGCACATTTAGGGGTTATCAGTCTCCGGCAGAAAATGCACTGTCGCGGCGTCAAAGCATCGTTGACACCTGGATGGCACCAATCAAGGCGTGGACGCGAAATTATCTTTGAAAAACTGCAGCGTGTATATGCGTTCGTAGTCAAGTTTTTGAGGGCACATCTGCTTCGAACAAATCACGAATTAAAGAAGAAAAATGCTACGATTAATATATTTTGATTGTACTCAGTTATTCTACTTTTATATTTCTGCCTTCTCCATCTTAAACATTTCGTTGGTGACTAATAAATTGTGCTTCAATATTTGATGGATGGTTTTCTAGCCCAAGCCCAAGTCAAAGGCACGAAACCAAGGCCAAAATTAGACTTACAAAATGTTACGAACCCAAAGCCAGGACATAAAAACCTGGCTTCGCATATCCAACTTCCTCTCCGTGTCTGCTGGTGTATCCTGTCCAGTAGAGATTGTCTGTGGAAATTGTGGGGCTTCTGTTGGCATGGGGTCTCCTGCCAATATCCCAGGCCATATATCTGGCAGCAGGGCCTCTGGATGATATATTGAGTCTGTTGGTACATTTCCTGTTCACTACACTGTGACGGCCGCCGCCGCTAAATCGCCCGTGATCAGGATAGATTATCATGGCCCCATCATCATCTATCACCATGGATAGATCATAGCTACAGGATCTGAGCGATGATGAGCAACACATCAGCAATATTGTAATTACTGAGTGGTGAGAATTTGTCAGCTGCACTGGCTACACCACTGATCATATTGAAAAGAAGCTTCAGTCACATGGATATGGCAATATACATGCTTAGCTACATGTAAATATGCATGTCACCATCGCAATATAAACAGCCAAGGGGCGAAACTTCCCTCAGAGCACAGCAGACATGCACCATGAATGCTAATGTGTTACAGTGATATTTCTGAATGTAAATATGATTATATATTAAATATGTTTAGATCTTAAGTATAATTTAATTTTCATCAACCTTAACTTCCAAATAGCTTCCTAAAAATATGCCATATGTTCTTCTTTTTGATTCTCTAAAAATCCACCGATCCCGAACACACATTCTGCATACAATTTGTCCCATGTTGAGAGATAAATCATTCAAGTTTTCACTCACTTGCATCAGCTGTTGCTCACATCTCACCAATTAATAGTAGCAGTCGCTTTCATGGACTCCACTTTAAAGTTAAGCTGAAATGTCAGCTGTAAAGTATGGCAGAAAGCTCAATGAGTCAACTGTTGATGGGAAGGGAGTATACCAAACCCTGGAGGGAAAGGCACACCAGGCACACCTACCCATGGGAGAAAATTGCACCAAATGCAGTTCTACAAATGCAATGGCCCACATGAAGAATGCAATCGCCCCATATTAAAGTAAGATGACTATAAAATATCCAAGTGTCCACTTTACATTTTACTCTAAAAAGCATCAATAAGAACTAAAAACAGCTTTGTAAAGACAAGTATGATGCTTTTCTCGTACTATTGCAGCTTAGGATATTCACAAGGTAAGTTTTACACATGCTTTACCTCCATCAAGCCAAAACAGACATTAGGCCTGCATAGGTTATGCTTGTTTGGAAAAACGGTACCATTGTGGGTAAAAGGTACTCATGAGACAATCTTTACACACATTTTACCTCTATAAAATAAAAAAGAGGGTTAGTTAGGTTTGGTTAGCCTAGGCTAAGTTTTTTCACTCGGAAACTCTGGAGATGAATGTTTGAAAATTTTGCTCTTTTTTTGGTCTTCTTCAAAGGGAGGTTACCCTATGATAGGTTAGGTTAGGTTATGTTACATCTATATTCTCCTTTTTACATTATTTTGTATCTTATATTACCTAACTCAAAACCCCTATTTGGTGTTATTTTCCTTGCCAACTTCAGAGTAACCATTTGTGGAGTAAATGAATGGTCACATCATCTTAATCATGTACACATACTCATTGGAAAGAACAAGTCCAAAAATTCAAAAATTACTTAAAAGCACAAATTTGTGAGAAAGTATCCAGAACAATGAAGCCAAAAATGGCTCTTTTCAATTCCTTCCATTTCTGTATTCCAAATTTTTATCTTTAGTTGTTCTTGTCTTTTAGACACAAAAAAAATCCGAAACAATGATTAAGGTTATGTTAGGCTGTAAATGTGTGCTTTAGTGTACTTCATGAATTCCTGGAATTTTGTTTCAAATAGAACATTGATGAACATGAGCAAAACAATATGAGAACTCATTTCCTCTGCACATTCTACTTTTTAGATGTGAAGCATGATAACACCAAAAAAGTAGATTTTTAAATAATTTTTTTTTAAACAATTTTTTAATTTCAACTAAGCTAACCTCCCTTTTAAGAGAAAAAGGAAACATTTTGGTATTTATATAGAAGCCCCTGAGGACAAATTGAAAGAAAATGCATGGACTGAATTTGATGAAGCTAACCTAGCAACTTCTTCCTGTATTATTTCTTTTGTAAATCACATATAAGCATGATATTCACTATTTCAAATCATACCAATTAGCACTGATGCTGTGGATGATGGAGACTCCTTTGGTGACAAAATGATATTACATGGTCCACATTCAGTAGGTTTTATGCAGTCCAACATCAGTGGGTTTTAGACAATCCAATATCAGTAGGTTTTTAGGAAACCCAGCACCAGTAGGTGAGAGGCCACAAAACATCAGTATGCTCTAGGTTATTAAATATCAGTATGTTTTAGTAGGTTAGGTTTGTTTAGTTTTGAATTTTCCATTATATTTCATTTGTATTACATCACCAGAACCAGATATTTTATGCCACATTTTGTCACATATTTTGTTAGGAAAAGAGGGAACAAGATGTGTCTGATGATGGCTAGTTGAAGCACATATGTCCCCCAAAAGCAAAGGTGCAAAAGAAGGGTAGGAAAGGCTTACACCATGGCTTACACCAGATTTGATAAAAGCAAGTAGGGCTAAGAAAGATGCATTTAGAGTATTTAAGGAAGCTTCAAATATCGTAAATCTAAGGTCGTATCAAAAAGCTAGAGATGCTGTGGAGCAGAAAACCAGAGCAGCAAAGGGAGCAAAATAATTGGATTTGGCTAGGAACTGTAATGGGGACAGTAAAAAGTTATTTAGTTTCTACAAGCTAAATAAAATTTCAAGCACAATTGGTCCACTGGAAGTAAATGGAACTATGTTGAGTGAGGATGGTGAGATGGTTGAGGAACTGAGCAAGCAGTTTAAATCAGCATTGACATTGGAGGATGTGACTAATCTGCCAACCGTGAACCACAGTTCAGTGACAGGTGATCAGATACACAATGTTGATTTCATTGATAGTGATGTTGCTTTCAATTATATCAGGAAAATAAAGCCAAACAAGGCACCAGGACCGGATGGAATTTATGCTAGGGTATTGCAGGAAGCTGAAAAGGAACTGGCAATTCCACTTAGTATAATATTTTGTACATCAGTTTCACAAAATGAAATTCCAACCGATTGGAAAAGGGCAAATGTAGTTCCTATTTTCAAGAAAGGAGAAAGAGGGAAAGTTGAAAACCATAGGCCAGTAAGCCTCACATCCCTAGTCTACAAGGTACTAGAATCAAGGATAGAATAGTTAGTTTTCTGGAAGGAAACAGATTAATTCAAGATACTCAACATGTATTTAGAAAAGAGTGATCGTGTCTCACAAATCTCTTGGACTTTTTGAATTTTGCTACAGAACGATTTGATCAGGGAAATCAGGTTGATGTAGCATATCTTGACTTTAGTAAGGCCTTTGACAAGGTACCCCATAAATGGTTAATGATGCAGCTTCAGGTCCATGGTATTGCAGGTAGCATCCTAAAATGGATAGAGTTGTGGCATTCAGATAGACAGCAGAGAGTGATGGTAAATGGTACAAAGTCATCATGGGAAAATGTTCTTAGCGGAGTCCCCCAGGGGTCAGTACTGGGGCCACTATTGTTGATTATATTTGTAAATAGCATTGAAAGTGGCCTAAGCAGTAAGGTTTTGAAATTTGCAGATGATTTGGAGGTCTTTAGGGCAATAACAGGGCACAATGAGCAGGTCTTGCTGCAGAAAGACTTGTGAAGTGACTTGTAAGATTTGTGACGAGCTTGTGACTTGTGACGAGCTTGTGAAGTGGTCTGAAAAATGGCAAATGAAATTTAATTTTGATAAGTGCAAAATCATGCACGTAGGTAGGCAGCATGTGAAGGCTCCATACATGATGGGTGGCCAAGTACTATCTGTGTCTCAGCAGAGGGACTTAGGTGTTATTTTGAACACAAAATTGGGGGCATCAGAACAGATCAAAGAAGCCAGGAAGAAGGCACTAAGAATGCTTGGGGCAATAAATAGGAATGTATCATATAAAAGTGAGGAAGTCATCAGGAAGCTTTACTGTGCATATGTCAGGCCACATTTGGAATACTGTATCCAAGCTTTGTCCCCTAGTTATGAAAAAGATTGTTGGCTTTTAGAGAGAGTACAAAAGAGGGCAACACAAATGGTTAATGGTACAGGCAACCTGGCATATGAGGAAAGATTGAAGAAATTGAATATGTTTTCACTTAGATATAGAAGGCTGAGAGGAGATCTCATCGAGGTCTTTGAAATTGTTCATGGTCAGGAACAGGGATATCTCAGGGAAATGTTTGAACTTAACAGAAATGATGTAATTAGAGGTCATCAATTCAAAATTAAAGTTAATCACAACAGGACAAGGTTAAGACAGTCTTTCATCACCAACAGGGTAGTAGAACACTGGAACCAGCTGCCAGAAACCATTGTCAGTAGCAACACACTGAACATCTTTAAAAAAAACAGTATAGACAATCATTATAAGAATAGGGGGCTTGTTTTTCTGTATTCCAGGGAGGGTTGATTGACAGATTTGGTGGGCAACTGGCTCAGTGTCCAGAGTGCAACCAAGAAGGGCCCTTGTGGCTCATAGTTGCACTGATCTTTTATGCCTTTTGCCTTTATGCCTAACAAAGGGACAAGGTTAGGCTGGGTTAGGCTTTTCAGTTAAGTTCAAAACATTTTCAAAATAATCATTTTATGAATAATAGCAGAATTCAAGAAGAATTTGAAGAATACAAAACTACCTAAAAGCATAAATTTACCTAAAATGCTAATTTATGTTTCTGGAGGTAGGTACCTGCTAAATAATTGAGCTTAATTGGTGGCAATATTTTGTAGCAATCCATCATGAAGCATTTTCAGCAAAAGTGGCACACCTGCAGAGTGGTGATGTTTATGGTGAATATCATTTTTCCCTTATTTTCCCATCCCACATGCGTATACTGGTCTGACCCTTGGACCAACCTACTGGGGGCACACTGACCAAGCCTCTTCAGGTACACTGACTGTGCCTGATGCATGAATGACCAGAGTGGGAAACTTACTTTCTGGGTTGGGAGTCGGAGTGCAAACCGATATCTTCCGGAGTACATTTTCATAAGACATTATTTTTATGCATGGAATCTGTTTACCAGTAGCTGACCAGAAAAACCTAACTCAAACCTACATAATATGCATAAGTAATATCATTCTCATTTTTGGTCAGATGAAATATCAAAACATAGGAACAAGGAAGTGAACAATGGATGGCACCGCCCGGCAGTGACTCGTAATAATCAGCACTGTTTCGTTTCTTGTAACTCACAGGAGCAATGCACTTTCCTTTCACTTTTGGCTCAGTACAAGGCTAGCCATATGAAAAACAAACAAAAATACTTCACACTTCACCCTCAGCTCAGAGCGCATACCTACCAATGCAGCCAATTTCCCACGTAATATGAACACAACTCCGCTACCGCACACGCCACAGTTGGATGTGATCAAAGCAAAGGATCAGGCAAGGTCTTGTGTTTACTGTTAACATGTGTGGACACTGTTAACCATGTGTTCAAAGTTGCTAATGGTTATGACGTCATATAAAAATTACCTGACATTGATTAGTTGACGGACAGATTTTGTAACAGAAAACGCTAACGCAGCCAATTCTGATCGGTGCCCTCCGGGCCTCCGGAGAACGTCTCTTAAAACTGTCAAACTTTCCCACTATAGGGTGGCAGAAACACAGCTTTTCCGAGACGCGGCTCCAAAGCCGGAGAACAGTGTACTCAGTGTGCATGCACATTTTTTGCAAGTTGTAGTCGGCGCGTTGTTGTCGGCAATTGAGGTTGAGATTTGAGGAAATTGAGGTTCAGCAATCGGTGGTTGAGATTGATGGCGTGTGAGGATGTGGTCCGGCTGCTGACTGCTACAAAAAAGTGGTTAGTTTGAGTGGTGACCATAAGTGTAATAACCGGCATTTTTGGGGTGTATTTCTGTGTTTGTTTTTATTCATATCTTTGTTCCCACATTTGTGTCGGAGTACATGTGAAGCCCATCCTATCCAGTATGAACCCGGAGTGCAGAAATGTTTTCAGAGATAAAATCTCTTAAGAAGTGCCTTAATTCCCACCCTGTGAATGACCCTCACTGGACGAGATCTCACTGTTATTGCCATACTCTAGACTTGCTTAAGTGCCCAGATGACATTTCCCCAAATCTCAGGCAACAGAACAGTATTCCAGCACAGAATAACACCATGAACAGCCAGAGCTGCTTGTTTATTCAGCTTGCACCTGAAAATAGCAGTGTATCTATGGCCCTGGTCATCGCATGATACAAATGAGTTAGAACGCTTGCTCTCGCCCTTCAACAGTACCCAGCACCACGGATTCACCAGCGAAAATTATGGCACATTCTCCAACACAAGAAAGTTGACGTACGACAGAATTGCAAAACAATCACCTTCAAACTGAGTCAGAACAAGGTGACTTCCCACAAGCACATGGAGAAGAAAATAACGTAGTTATCTCAGTCCAGTTATCCACGAGCGCCTCTAATCCTCGGGTTCAGGTGCATTGCTTGTTTTGATTGTGGGTACAGTTCTTTCTGGAAAGTTTACGCATCATATTTGTCTGCACTGCGTTATATTCAGTCATCGTATTTTCCTAATGCGTTTTTCTTGAACGATCCGATATGATTAAAAATTTGTGTTTTTAAATCTCATCAGTCATGATTGTTTTTCAATACTAGCTACCCTTGCCTTGTCATACATTGTGCTTCGAAAAATATACATAATCGACATTAATTACCCCTGAAAAGCGCGTGGTATTATGAAAACATCTTGAAATAAAAGGCAATGAAGTTAGTTTTCAACGCTGATAAATCCATCAGCACCAATGGAAATATCTCATTAGCTATTTTCAGCTATTATGAGGCTGTCAATTTCCTTCGCGTTACACTTCGCATCAGACTGTCATTCGTGCTAGCAAAAACCATCAGCCACTACAAGACGTCCCGACCTCGCTTTGGAAGATGGATTCACCCGCAGAGCGATCGCCGGGGATGATGTCCGTCGAATGCACGGATTTTCTGGCGTTTCAGGTATTTTTGTGCTATTGTATTAAACACAGTAGGAATGCTCCTATCGAGCTTTGAGTTTGGGTGTGCCTTTGAATTCCTTGTTATGGTTTGTCTGTGCTAGATCTTCCTGAATTATATGGAGACATAACTGGCGATCCTGCGTCAATCAGTTTTTTTCATTTTGTTAGCCTTCGGCACCAACCTATTTGGTATCCAGAGCTGACGCAGTTCGATAACGGGTGGAAGGATTTCGACTGTTTTTAAAGATTGCTTGCGACCATGTCTGGCTTCTACGGCGACTCCTCGAATCAAGGCTATGACTGGGGAAGATACAACATGGGAGAAGATACTGCAGGGTTTGAACAGGACAACATGGGTTTCCAGTCATTCGAGTACGGTGGCACCCAGTCTCCGCCGGACAGTGGCACTGCTTCCGAGTACATTCCGTCTGGCCAAGCTACGTACTCGGGAAGCGTGCTGGTGCCAGAGCCAGTGCCACAGTTTCAGGATGGTTCCACTGGTCAGTTTGACCAAGAGCCTCCACTGTTGGAAGAACTTGGCATCAACCCAGACCACATCATGCAAAAGACGCTGTCTGTGCTGAACCCATTCCGTCAGACAGACATGACCATTCTGCAGGACACTGACCTGGCTGGACCACTGGGCTTCTGTCTGGCATTTGGTGGCTTGCTGCTGCTGACTGGCAAGCTTCACTTTGGCTACATCTATGGCATTGGTATGATGGGCTGTGTGGCCATGTACTTCCTGCTGAACATGATGTCAATGCAGGGTGTCAACATGGGTGTGGTAGTTTCTGTGCTGGGTTACTGTCTGTTGCCCATGGTCTTCCTGTCAGGAGTCTCCATCTTGTTGTCACTACAGGGAGCATTGGGCATGCTGCTGGCTGGACTAACCATCCTCTGGTGCAGTCTCTCAGCCTCAAAGCTGTTTGTCACAGCTCTGGCCATGGATCATCAGCAGCCACTTGTTGGCTACCCATGTGCACTGCTCTATGGTGTTTTTGCACTGCTGACTATCTTCTGATTATCTCTCAGCTCGCACATGTCTCATATGAGTAATCGTGTGCCTTACATGAGTGATCAGATGCCTAACACCAGTGATCATGTGGGCCCACATGAGTGATTGGCTGTCAAATACAGCACACTGGCTGATGTCTATCTGCCATCTGTATCTCAGCATGTGCAGCCTCCTGTGAGTTAATAAATCAGTGTCAAGTGGAGTGCAATGTGAATGCTTAGATGCATGCACCACTCTGACAGACCATATATAGGTAGGACTGTTGTTCTGCCACAGTTCTGCTGAAATACATGGAATGAATTTATTATCTGGTTTTAATGTCTATCTGAGCCTATTTATAAATGTGTGCAAGAGCATACATAGGCATACCAAATAGTTAAATAAAGCCACTTTGGAAACCTCTAAGTTGGGTAAGATTACATGAGGCTGGAATACCCTAGTTTTGGGTGAAAGTTGCATCAAGAATGTATCAGAGTTAGTTGACAATGGTCTAGTAATGGTGATCAAGACAAAACTATTCCTGCAATGGAAGCCACTATGCCACACTGGCCTTTTGTTTAGTAAGTTGTAGATTAGTTCCTCAGCTCTGCCCACATAGTGTCAAACGAACCACTCAGAATTATTGTTTCTTAGTGGGAAATATTCAGAATTATTAGTCATATGTGGTGTGCAATTCATTCCTTGCTGTATTTTTTTCAACTATAATTATTATTTTGGAGACAGGACAGTTAAAGGCCAACACGTGTTTTAGTCACAGAGTGGTTGATCAATGGAACAGGTTGCTTGTGATGCAGTCAAGTGTCTCATTAAATGCAGTTAAAATGGGGTGGATAAATGCTTTATGTTGAAGAACCATATTTTGTATTCCAAGATGTGTGGTAGGGGATGGGAAATGAACTGCATTAAATGTGATTGATGCTAGTAGGTATCTTAGATCATTCTTTGCAATGGATAATTATGCTAATAGCAGGTGTACATGGTAGTGAATTCAATGCTTTCCCTATGGTATGTAATGCTGATGAGACTTGCCATGGCAACACAATGGGACAGATTGTTCCTTTCAAACTTAGGACATAGCATTGATTAGGTGGATTTCAGTCATTTTTCTCTTCCCATAGTATCTTCCTTTATAGGCTTAACTCAGATAGATACCTGTGGGTCTCATTAAGCTGGTATGCATTGATGACTTGATGGTATATCAGTGACCACAGAATTCAGTACTGTAGAGCAGGCATGGGTCTAAGGTGTACAGAGATTAAAAGATTAAAGATATATAAAAACAATCATCTATAAACATAATCACATGTAAAAGCATAATCATAATATGTCATCATATATATATATATATATATATATATATATATATATATATATATATATATATATATATATAAAACACCCAGAATTGGTTCTGCAAATATTATAATGGCCCTAATATTTTGTTCTTGAAGCCATCAAGGGAACAACGACCAGCAAATGGATGAACAACTGAATGAATCATGCCAATATAATCCATGGGTGATGTCTCCTGGGTGTGCCACTCTTGGTACTGGGATACATTTCAGAATGGATCATCTTCATGGCCTTCACATGTTCAACATGGGCTCCCATAGTATGCCACCCCAAGAATTTCACACAGTCCACGAAATCAATAGTATCGCCGCCTCGTCGTATTTCTAGTCCTCGGAAAAGGCTGTAAGAATGTACTTGTGCATCTTTTGAATACAATCACATGGATGCTAAATGATCTACCATGATGGATGCACCCAAAAAATATATTTATTTGTTTGTTTGTTTATTGGGTCGTTCTCGACGCACGTTATGCACGATCACGGCCAATGGCGCCGCCCACACTGTTCGTTGGCGGGCTGCGGGATTGGGAAATGTCCCGAGTGGTGTAAGTGTTGAACCAAGGACCTTTGGTACCCAGAGCTCAACACTAACCACTCGGTCGTCCCCTTAAAAACCTAATCACACCCAAGAATACAATAGCATGGTTGAAGTACCTGTAAATCAAAAAGACCAACCAATGAATGCAGTAATACTTGACTTGATAGCAGAGAATGTACAACCAGTTTGGCATAAACAATATGTAGTCAATGAAAGCGAACTTTGGAGTTTCATTTAGGTTTGGTTCCTTCATCAACAAAAAATGATGACTAGTATGCATAGCATAAGAAGTGGGGACTGGGATCACATTAAAAATATATATCATGTAAGCAAATGCATGCAAATACCCACAAGCCTAGAGGCCCTTTTCGTTTTTTCCTAGAGGCCCTTCAGAGCCTTCACATTAGCTTGGGGCCCTCCGTCGGCCCAGAGACTCATCATATCGATTCGGAGCGCTCTTCGATGGCCTGGAGTCCCCTCTGGTGACTAGAGTCCCTCGCCGTGGGCTCAGGGCCTTTCTTCGTTGGCTCAAGGGCACTCTACTCGCCGGGGCTTTCTGTCAGTCCGGGACCCTTCCAAAGATACTGGGGCCCCCAGTCATCCCACCGCACCTTCATATCGGCTTGGGGCCACTCTATCGACGTAGAGGCCCTTCACAGACGCTTGGAGACCCTCTGAAGTGGCTTTGGATCCTCTGGTGGCTGGGGGCCCAGTCAATTCAGGAGCACTCTGTACTGACCGGAATTCCTTACGTCAGCCCGTGGCCCTTCTGAAACTCCGGGACCCCTCCGTCAGTCCAGGGCCCATCATAGAGTCCCGGGTCTCTGTTCGATGACGCCGATCATTTCTAGTGGCCAGGGGACCTCTTCGTCGGTTCAGGGGCCTTCTCCATTGGCTCAGGGGCCCTCTTTACTGGCCGGAGCCCTCTTCATTATGCCGAGTGTTCTCCAGACCACCCGGAGTTCCTCCGTCAGTCCAGGGTTTTTCACATCGACTTGGGCCCCTCAGTCGGCCCAGGGGCCCTTCATGTCTGCTCGGCCAGCCCGACCCGGGGTCCTCAGCTTCGGCCCTGGACACTCTCCATCGACTCGTGGCCCATTTCATTGGCCCAGAACTCTACATCAGCCCGAGGACCTTTACGTCGGCCCAGGGGCTTTCCACATCGGTCACTGCGCCTTCCCATCCTTTCAGGTTCTCAGGAGCCCTTCAATTGACAAGGGTCACGAGCTCTCAAGCGTGACGGAGGCCCCCCTCAAACCTCAAGGGTCCTTCAGTTTCCACTGGCTCGTCCAACTCCTGAGCCACTTGTGTATTCAGGGCTTGAAATCGCTCTTTGGGCGATTGTCTTGTTATGGATTTTCTAATTCTAATTTCGTTGTCTCCCCTGTCGAATGGCCCCTTCCGATGCTATGGGACAGGGGTGTGCCCCTTGTCCGCCCCCGTGTGGCCCCTTCCGATGCTATGGGACAGGGGTGTGCCCCTTGTCCTGCTATGGGACAGGGGTGTGCCCCTTGTCCGCCCCCGTGTGGCCCCTTCCGATGCTATGGGACAGGGGTGTGCCCCTTGTCCGCCCCCGTGTGTGTATCTATGATATGAAATGTTATGAAATATAATTGCTATTGAGAAATGTATCGTTACTTAGCAACATGTGCTTTCCTTGTGCTGTTTCGAAACTTACACCTGTTGATGTTTAGGAGCTACTGAAGAAGTCCCGCGGTATAGATGACAAAATAGTGTATGCACTAAATAAATCTTTGCCTACTAAGTCTTTTGAGGGACAAGTTGATGCAGCTGCAACCTGCAAGGACCTCTACTCAAAGGTATGTATGCAGTTTCCTATATTGTGACTGCCGACTTGTGTTCCAGGACTTGCAAAACATGTGCACTGTTCGCATGTTCAACCAAACTTGTCCGGATATCTGGTTTCATGTAGGATTCATTACACATTTCAAGCCTTACTTTTTCAGTAAATATCGATCAGTATTAAAATAAAGGTTTTTCGTTAGGTGTGAGATGTCGAAACGAGTACAGTAGGATGTTTAAATCCGCCATGGAAGCGATGTTACGTAAAATACCTTTTGCGTGTTCGAAACTCAGTTGTCATCCAACTGGGTACTTTATAAACATTCACCAAAACCACGATGTCGATAATTCTTCGGAAGGCGTGTCTATTCGTTGTTCGGAAAGTGGTATATTCCACCGTATTTCACCAATAATGATCACTGACACCGATGGTTGCTTTATAAGCACATTCCTTCCCAGGTAAATAGGAATGGTGAGGAATTATAATCAAAATGTTCAAGAACTAAATCATCCTGGTTAAATTAAACTATCATATTTAATCATGAAATGTGAACTGTTCCTACCATGCAGCTGACATAAGGCGCCAGTCATGTGTGCTGCCATCGTGAGTGTTGTCCAGCTGATGCAGCCACCGTGTTCTCCATCTGAGCGAGTCGTGGGCTCCCCCACCACCGGGGTTGAAGGTATAAATCTTTCTCAGTACATTCGTAACATGGCATTGCGCACGTGGGTGTTGTGTAGAAAAGATGGACCTAAAAACCCTGCTGTCTCCCTCAACTATCTTGTCCTGGCAGAGGCAGTGGCAAGTCACGTGCACCGCCAATGCTCTGCAGCTGATGCATCCTCGTGTGTTCTCCAGCTGAGGGAGAGTCACGACAGTCGGTGCACTTCGATCCAGCGGTGCGTGACGCACACGACCGAAGTTGTGGAGCAGCTGCGGACGCGACGCCAGGCAGACGCTGACGACTATGAAACGCTCAAGTTACTGCGTCGTGAGCAGACCAAGGTGCGAGGTGGTCCAACATACATGGACGTGGTTTGTTCTCATGTGATGTCGATTTCGGTGGTGTAACGTACCGCGTGCACTGCCTTTTACAGACGATGTAAACTCTGAGTTTATGGCGTCTATCGTTCCTTTCATTAGGAGAGATTGCAGGCATTGGCTGGAAAGATGGTGCTGTAGGCACTGCAACTGCGACCAGCGCTGGGGGTTTAGGGGCGCATCGACTGCAGTGGTCATGCAGCGGCGACCAGCGCTGGCATCTGCTGGTTTTCTAAGTTTTGTTTTGTGTGCCACGCAGTTGCACTCCGAATAGGAATGTAGGCAACAATTTGTCGTGTGTGACTGGCAGCAGTGCACCCCACCACCCAATAATCATGAACATAATTGTCCTCGGTATGCATGCACTCCAAGGCATACTGTGTTTTGTCACGTTATTAAAAATTGGCACTTGTATGCAGGTCACATATTACGGACACAGATAGGAAGCTCTGAGCATTGTGCATAGGCTGCAATGCGGTTCTCGTGCTGCAATAGTATGATTGCGTGGGCAGGCAAGATTCGTCTTCCAAGCAAGCAAATTCTACGTCATTCGGCCGTGTATGTTACACAGCGTACACTCTTCAATCCCCTGACCCCAGCTCATATCTCCTGAGCATAACACACAGTTGACATCTACAGGGTGTGGCCAAGAAAATAGCATGAATTGGTATTCCTTGGTCAAGTCCAATCGGGGTGCGTGAAGGTCACTCCATATTCAATACACAACTACTGACTATCAGAACGATAATCTAAATCCAGTCCTTGTGGGAAATGTGACGTGTTGCAACAAGCAGAACAGTAACATAGTCGAGAGATCAACCCCAGACAAAATCGAAATTCGAAAAGTGTATCAAAACGTCGAAACGCATCGAACTATATCCAATCAATCTTATGCTCCAGTGTCCCCCTCCAACCACCTCGCAGCGTCCAAAACCTACAAATTGTATTGAAAACCGCTCTGGTCTCCTTACATCTATCCCGCACAGGTGCATCACTTACACCATATATTTATTTATTTATCAGCTGGTATTAACACCTTCAGCTTCATATCGCTATATTGCGCTGTTGGATGCTACGCAGAACTAAAAACAGGCTGCCGAATTTGACATCTTATTCACACCATTGATACTAAACATCGCAAATCTCCTTTGCACCTGACGCCAAACCGAAAGCGCGTTTGGTCCAACCGTACCCGGCCCACAGCTGACATGTACTGGGCGCACCCCTCTGACGTGCCGGCTGTGTCCCCAGCTGCAGCTGTACCGGTCGGAGCTGACCTGTGCTGGCCCCCTCTGACGTGCCGGCTGTGTCCCCAGCTGCGGCTGTACCGGTCGGAGTTGGGCACCCCTCTGACGTGCCGGCTGTGTCCCCAGCTGCGGCTGTACCGGTCGGAGTTGGGCACCCCTCCGACGTGCCGGCTGTACCGGTCGGAGTTGGGCACCCCTCTAACGTGCCGGCTGTGTCCCCAGCTACGGCTGTACCGGTCGGTGTTGGGCACCCCTCTGACGTGCCGGCTGTGTCCCCAGCTGCAGCTGTACCGGTCGGAGCTGACCTGTGCTGGCCCCCTCTGACGTGCCGGCTGTGTCCCCAGCTGCGGCTGTACCGGTCGGAGTTGGGCACCCCTCTGACGTGCCGGTTGTGTCCCCAGCTGCGGCTGTACCGGTCGGAGTTGGGCACCCCTCTGACGTGCCGGCTGTACCGGTCGGAGTTGGGCACCCCTCTAACGTGCCGGCTGTGTCCCCAGCTGCGGCTGTACCGGTCGGAGCTCGGAGTGGAGGAGGTGGTGCGGGACAGGAGCCGGAAGGCGGTAGCTGAGCGTTGTCGCCTCTTCTATGTACCCGGCGCAGACGACGGTCTCGAGCACTAGCGGTAATCGACTCAGCTGGCGGGGTGCGGGCCTCGTCACACAACGTCTGGAGTATGGGCGAACGTCGACTGAATCAGAGGACCAACGAGAGAGAGAGAGGGAGCGCGGCAGTTGACCAGGACAGGCGCTGGTGTTCGTATGTCCTGGGAGAGGGTAGCGCGGGTGCTCTGCGACAGACTGAATGTGTGCGTGTGTGTGGTTTATAATGATGTTTGCCGAACTCTCAATACAGGAACTCGTACAGCTGACGCGTTTTGAAGTGGAATTGCTCGTTGAATCAGCACCGCTGCCAAAACTCGTGCCTTTATGTTGTTCAGGATGCGATGTTCTGCTGTCGACGTTACTCGGAACATTCCTCTGGTTTATTTCTTGTGCAATGCGTGACAATGAGCTTGGATTTGGACATCCTATACCGTGTGCTTTGATGAATTTGACACTGGTTACTGTCATTACGAGTGGAAGCACGAACAGCAGCTCAGCCAAATCCCGATGTATGTCGACGGCGTTGTACTCCGGTAGATGACTACAGCACTGTTCATGTGCTCGTTGATATCTGCAACCTGTTCGCGCTTGTCGGCTATTTTCCCAAACCAGGACGCGCCGTAGCAATTGCAGAATGACGAAGGAATGAAGGCCACGACGTTAGGGGGCATGACAGCACAATAGTGTACCATGACTCGTTCACTTTTCCCGCACATTTTGTCAATTACGATTCGGATATACTGGTACATTTGAAAGCGAAGTTTTGATGTTGCGAAGAGTAGGGTCACACCTCGATTGCATTCATAGTGTACGAGTTTGTGCATGTGCATCATTATCTGCGAAGTGACAATACAAGCATAAATGAAAAGCCGCAATTCCTAGGAGTTTGAAGTCCAAACAGCAATAATGAGCTTTCAGGGACCAAGATAAGACCACAGTTGGGATGTTTTTGGCCACAGCTGGGGAGTTCTTGACCACAGCTGGGATGTTCTTTGTTTAATCAGCTAAATGGCCATGTGCAAAGCTGCCTATCTGTGATTGCCTAGGCATACGAAGAACTGAAAGGTCCGCCACATACATAGACTCTTGAGCACCCACAATACAAAAAGCCTCGCACGTGATGTAAAATAAGACAACGGAATATTTGATGTTGCATCAATGGCACGCGAATTAAGAAACGTTAAAACGTTTGTCACATGAAGCATGCATATGGTACACAAGTGAAAATAGGTCAAACCAGCAGTCGGATGATCAACAGCATGGTCAGCTGGATTAGATGGCTAACAGGTGTGCTTCAGCCACACCCTCCCCCCCAAAGAAGAAAGCATTGCTTCATGCTACGCACATAAGGCTGCCCCCTACCAATTTTCTGTCGACCACTTCCGAGTCCCTACAACACCTTGCCCATATATGTTAACAGTAGGGCAACAGCAAGCTAATTATAAACATTATATGCCGTCACTACGACGAGGCGTGATATTGGACTGCCGGCTCTGGCCACACCTTACCGCTGTCAGCGGAGGCGAGGTGAGGTAACGATTTAAATCCGGATTGGAAATTTGGGATAATATTTCAGGTACGAATATATCTGCGTTAGTCGATATTGTAATAGTACAGGTCGGAAAAAACACAAGTTATCAGCCTTTATTCATGTCGATCAGTTTTCAACACGGATGTATCTATTTTGTATTTATATTTTTGTATGGGTGAGTGGCAGTTCAAATTGTGCCAAGAAATAAAAAGCCGACCAAGAGTGTACATGCCGGATCACCGAACTTGAACGAACTTCTCCGTAAAAGAGCACACTTTTATTGGTCATGTAGATTGCGTGAAACTGCATCCGTACCATACTTCTAGTGGCAGCATCCATGCCAGACGCCCAGCCGGCCGCGGAGAGCCTCCCCTGAGTACTATAGGGAAGCAATAACGTTGGTCACCAGCTATCAATTGGTTTGGGAATTGTTTTCGTTAAAAGCTTATGGAGGAGCAATAAATGTCACGAAAGCTACGGAAATGTCGCCGCTAGAGCGTTGATGGAGCCTGTTTGGTAAACCTGATTCAAGAACCAGAGTATATTTTAAATCCTTTCAAGTAACGGACATATCACTCGGCGGCAGCTCAATCGTCAGTGTCCACCTCCGTACCGGCCACGCCCTGCGGCAATGTCACAGCAGCTAGAGCCAGCCAGCCAGCCAGCCAGCACTGCCTGGAACCCAAACAACCAATGAGATGCAGCTGGATACAATCAAATATAAAAATAAACATCTAGAATGTAGGTGTATATATATTTATACATGTTTATTTTCATATTAAATATATAAACATGGATGGGTTTTGTGAAAGCTGCGATTTCGATGACTATATTTTAATTCCACATCCTCTGGTAGTGCAGGTAGCGTCTGCCCACTGAGTCTCTTGGGTGCATCACCACCGAGAGCCTGAAACAGCTGCCAGGCAGCTCTAGCTCTGGCCACAGAGAGCACACCTGTCACGTGACGACCCCCTGTGACGGCGGTGGTGCAGCGTCCGCCCGGAGCACGGCCCGGCCGCCACTCGACACCGCCGCAGCACAGCGCGCACCTCCTCAGCACGGCCTTCACCATCCGCGCCCGGCTACGTCCTGGCCGCCGTCTCGTCGGCCACGTGACTCGTCACGTCCGCACCGCACTGGCCGCCGGCGCGTGCCACGTGACCGGCCGACTGGGCGCCGCTCCGGTCGGCCGTCACGTGCGCGTCCATATCGTAGTTGGCGAAGCAGCGGAACTCGTTGGCCAGGTTGTTGGTGTGTGCCGGCCGGAACCGGCACTCGTGCACGTCCAGCAGCTGTGCTGCCAGCGGGCCCATCTGGAGAGCCTGCCGGCACAGTATCCAGACGACCGTCACACCGACAACCTGGCTGAGAATTGGTCAGGCTCGGTGGGTTTGAGCCGTCTTAGTTGGGACTTTGCTGTTCGCTATTTTTTGCGGTTATGTGTGGCTGTGCCTCATGCTGTGCGACGTCAATTGCCCGGTCGGCGCCTGAGGGCACGTGAGGTGGCCAGGGTCGGGTGGTGGTTGGCGCGAACATTCAGAATACAGGCAGGAACCAGCACGGTTGCATGACGCGACTGTGATACCATTTACTGATTGCGGCCAGGCATTCAACTTCCGGTCTCTTCTAACACAGAGCAATCAGTGATAAGGTGGTGGTGGTGGATTTGTGCTTTAGGGCGCGTCGACTGCATTGGTCATTTTGCGCCCATAACACTACCTGTCATAATGTTATTGTTGATTCAGGGGATCTGAACTCATATCAGAGTGTTTATGATGATCGGTATATGATGTCGAAGTTCACTTTTTGCAAGAATATAAATATGTCACCAGATGCAACGATATGAGAGTCATCGGCCAGCATTTGTCGCAATGTAATCAATAATAAGGCTTTGTCATGAATACTCCGCTCTTCAATCACTGAACTTCACCTGTTACTGGGTATTTATCTATCAGTGATCAATACACAATGCAATACAACAGTAATCAGAAATTGGTGAGGACCTATCTGGAAAATCAAGGATCGGTCGAATGAATACGAACGGACAGTAAACATCTGCTTCCGTTAAAATTAGAAAGGCATCCACCACAGCCTAGACAACCAATTCATTCGTACATTTCCAAGCATTGCTGATACCTTCAAAAACCGGCAACCACTAGTGTTTGACAATGCAGACAGCATTGTCTGCATGTTCGCAGCATGACAGGAACCACGACTTGCAGCATGCAATGCATCCATGTTGGCTTACGTATCGCCGCCAATTTTCACAGCACTATGTTGAGAATACCTGTGCAGAGGAGCACGCTGTGTTTTGCCAGCAGTTGGATAGTGGCGGCGGTCTTGGTCAGACACTCCTCGGACAGGAAGGGCGGGTCGGCAATCACCAGGTCGAACTGTTCCCGCAGCGAGTCGGGCACCTCCAGCGGCGCCCGGTAGTCGTACAGCACGAACTCGTCGCCGAACACGCTGAACCTCTGGTCGTACTCCAGCAGCGTCACTGCCGACGGAGGAACCGCTGGTCACGTGTCATTGCCGACGGAGGAAACGCTGGCCACGTGTCATTGCCGACGGAGGAACCGCCGGTCATAGGTCACTGCCGACGGAGGAAGCGCTGATCACGTGTCACTGCCGACGGAGGAACCGCTGGTCACGTGTCACTGCCGACGGAGGAACCGCTGGTCACGTGTCACTGCCGACGGAGGAAACGCTGGCCACGTGTCATTGCCGACGGAGGAACCGCCGGTCATAGGTCACTGCCGACGGAGGAAGCGCTGATCACGTGTCACTGCCGACGGAGGAACCGCTGGCCACGTGTCATTGCCGACGGAGGAACCGTTGGTCACGTGTCATTGCCGACGGAGGAACCGGTGGTCTGCTGCTGACTGAAGCCAGCAGACATGTCACAATTGGGCAGAATGTTCCCCAGCGAGCAGATACGGCACAGATACGGAGCTTTCGTATACCACGTCGTTTTGTTCAAATATGCTCCCAGATTGGCTACCAAACCAAGAGGCCAGTTCGATGTTCTTTCTAGGGTCCGTTGCTTTTTTCGTCTACTGATGTGATTGAGGGCTCCAGTCCATTTCAGGGTCCCGCCACGTTTCTGAGACTCCGACGCCCTGCTGTTTTTTTGTGGGCCAACGATGCTTGTTGGGGACCGGCGCATTTTCGAAAGCGCCGATGTGTGTATTTAGAGCCCGACGCATTTTATTTTTGGTTTGGACCACGTCGCTTTTGCGGACCCGGCTTGTTTTGTTAAGCCCTCCGTAGTCCCTGATGCTGTCGGCAGTGACCACGGATCGATTTTGTGGGGACACAGTATGATTTTTTTTCGGGGCTCCGGAGGGACTATTTGGGGCCTGCCAACTCTCAAGGTGGTGAGGGAAATTTCCCCTTCCACCTTCGGTACACTACTGCTCGGCCCAAGAACAGATGAGTTTGTTAGTATGAAACCTGCGATCCGATGTAGTAGTTATAGGTTGAAATTAATCGTGCACTATAATACTCTCTAATTACACCATTTTTGTTAGTCTTTATCCAATATTTCACGGCTTTGTGTACGTATTTTCATTCACGGTGTGTTGTTCGAAATCCGGGCTACTTAAGGATTGGACATTATATTAATTAAGGATTGGAGTTTTTTAGGATTGGAGTTAATTAAGGATTAATTAAGGATTGGACTAAGGATTGGACATTAATTATATATTCATGTTGCCTTCGCGATAAAATACCTTTTTGTGCGATCTAATAACCTTTTTGAACTATCCTAGGGAACTTAGTATTTGCTCTAGTACCTTTTTGGCTCTGTAGCATCAACGTACGTTATAGTATTCTGCTGCAACTAAAAGTAATACCCCGCTGACAAAAGTAGCCAGGAAAAGCTCAGCCGAGGCGATCTTCGGTTCCAGCCAGTTATTTATTGAGGTTTTTGGGCGCATCAACTGCAATGATTCTACAGCGCCCAGTTCCAGTCAGGTTGTCCTATGGA
This sequence comes from Ashinkailepas kermadecensis, assembly GCA_034440615.1. Lineage (NCBI taxonomy): Eukaryota > Metazoa > Arthropoda > Thecostraca > Neolepadidae > Ashinkailepas > Ashinkailepas kermadecensis. The sequence goes on from JAOTOM010004953.1 coordinate 433,514, forward strand.
GATAGAGACACGGGCGTCGGGACGGATTTTGATGGGGTAGGGGTGGAGGCTGACGAGATGAATCTTCCGTCGATTTTTGCTATGTAAGGATATATGCGTAGTGCTAATTTTCACGACGCTTAGGGAGAGGGGAGGGGTGATGCCTCCCCCTCGTCCTCAGCCGTGGCGACGTCCATGGCTACGGAGTAGTGCATTGTCTTGTTCCTTGAACGGTGGGTGTGGTGGTGGTGGTGGTTGGGTTGCTCTGATGTAATCATAGCCAAATTAATATGAGATTACATCATGGAGCCGTGTCTAAATTAAAGTTCACTTGGGCGTCAGATGCAAATAAAAAACTTCCAATTTTCCTATGGAAGATGTAACTAAAAATGTGAAAATTGTATATATCTGACTTGTCTGCTATTGTATAGCACGATTCTGGGACTGTGTACTGCCCAACACTACTCTTAAAAACATATGTAAGCAGCAACTGAAGGTCACACATGCCAGGTTTGCTTTATTATCATGTACTTATCTTTTGGGTGCACTGATACAGATTACAGATGGATGAAAAATGTTTTTAAAAAAGCCGAAAAAACATCTGACTTGGATGCAAAAACAAAATCCTGTTATGTGATACCTTCCACCTAAATTGCCGAATTCGGACACCCTAACACTGAGAAAACGCTCACTGCTGTGCCGAGGAGTTGGCTGTAGTTCTCTCAGCTGCATAACCCCTTTGCTCAACCATTGTACCAGTTCTGTAGAAACCGAATGCTAGTTCCATGGCATTGCCTGCAAAGACATGTCAAGACAATTGCTGTCTGATAAGAATCCACGTTGTTGGCGCCACCATGTGCGGGAACAGCGGGAAGGTGAGGGGGAGCAGAGGGGACATGACTCGTCACTTTTTTGTCAAGCTTAACACTAACTCTATTGCGTTGCAAGGAAATCTTCCTATGCCCCAAAGGAGAAATCCAGACTCCTGCCCAACACCCATGCAATCGCAAATGTGGAAATGGGAGGGCAGCAACCCGTGCCCTTCTCATCATCCATCTTCGGAAACTTCCCACGTCATTGGTGCAAACGAGAAGTTCTCAGACACTAGTCAAAAATATTAGGTGGTGTAATCGACAGGCCTGAAATATCTACAAAACAAAATATTCTGAGGACTTGGGTGGGGAATGACAAAATAGCTTAGCAGTTCTGCAGCAGTGAAATAGCGCAAAGAAGGCGTTTTGCAAGAAAGTTTTACTAAATCTGACAACTTCCCCCTTACAAAAAAAGGTGCCAAGCAAGCACACATTATCTACATAGAAGGGAAAACAATCCATAGCTATGAATACTGCAAACAGTGTTTTCTAGTACATGTCAAGGTCATACAACCATAGATGGTCTAATACATGTGGAGACAATATTATCCATTAGTGATTAAGGGTTCAGGATACATCCACTGCATAGATGATACAGATGAATGACACATCATGATACACATAATACAAATCAGTGTTGCAAAAATACTCCACAGTCCCGTGAGCTATGTTATCAATAAAAAACGAGGCAATGGTTTTTAATTGGAGTTTAGGGGCGTGTCGACTGCGTCGGTCATGCAACGCAATGGTGTTTAAAACGAGAATGACCTATACATGACTAAGAAACCCTGCAAATTGAGTAGAGGTGTCGAGATGATCCTCAGGATGCAGGCGATGAAAATGGTTCAGGAGAGTAACGCACCAAGCTGCATATATACACACAGTAGACGGGTGACTTGCGTTTGAGGTCGGGTGGTCGGACCTTGCGCAGGTGTCGGTACAGCGTGGGACACGACAGGCAGGCGACGTGGCCACCGGCACCAGCCAGCCTGACGGCCTCGGCACCGAGAACACGACACGTCCGCTGGTCGTACCAGAACTGACTCAGCTGCTGAAATAGCACACGAACACCAAGTGATTATCTGAAACACGAATAAGTCAGATGTCACTACAGTGATAAAACATTCATGAAATCGGGTGGAATATACCACTTTCTAAGCACTGAATCTACATCCCTCCCAACGAAGTATCGACATCGTGCTTCGTGATGAGACTTCATGAAGTCTTCATATCTAATTTCTAACAGTATCTTGTTGATGAGCATCATGCTTATATTCACCATTGCAGATTGTGATGCATGAACATCTCTGAACACCTATCACCTAGCGCCTATCAAACTGCAGAATACAGCATACATTACACCTTGCTATGTCCCCATTGTTTTCCATCTCATTCCTCATCAAGACTCCAATCACCATCTGAAGATCCCAGGTTCCTCAGAGGCCAATAACAGAACATGGATACCCAACTGTGAACTGGGGTATGGAATTTGCTACTAATTGGAATCTATAGATCCACAGGCTTGTACTCCACAATCGACAACGACTATCCGACGAAGTAGCCTAAAACTGGTGACCAGTTACCCAGTCTTCCTCGAAGTCCTGGTCAGGATCAGCACTCAGTGGCTGACTGGCTGCCTCCTGACGCTTCTGTTCCCGCTCCAGCTGTTCAGAGACAAACTCCTGCAGGGCTGAGAGTGTGAATGGTGACAGATGCACAGCATCGTCCTCATCTGCTGGTTCTGAGGTTTCTCTGGGCATGGTGGAGTTTGGCTTCTCAGGCTTCTCTATGAATTCAGACATCACCTGCAGACCAGGCCGATTATTTTGTTCACTTTGGCTATGCAGATAGATCAGCATAGATACAATTACAATACCTCATAAATGTAACCAGCATATGGCACCACTAGATATGCTGGGCAAGAGAGGGCAAGAGGTAGGTTATAGGGCTCACATGCTACATGCCCAGAATTGGAACCATATGGGCAGGATGGAGCAGGAAACATGTGGGCCAACCGCAAATGTGCACTCCTGGCAGCTTGTGCAGACAAAACTAATTGGATTAACTCTTTGCACTTCTTTCTCCAATGGGGCAAGGCAGCTAGGCAGTCCATGGGAGGGGGAGGGTGAAGGAGACTTATAAAATAGTGTACTGGTGGGAAGGAAAAGCATAATTTATCATGTTTGATGCCAATTTTAGAAGCATCCAAAACGAAATTGGAGAACACCATGCTGATATGCTGTGGAACAAATTATATGCTGTGATTTGGAATACATTTTGGACATATCTTCCATGAGTTTGAGTTTCCAAGATAATGTGACCACAAGAAGTGAGGCCTTTTAAAGGATATTGTCTTACTTTTTTTAGTAAACAGCCTGAAGAAAAGATGTTAGGCTGAGCAATGGTAAAATGAAATAGAATAAAAGAAATAAAAAGGATTGGCTCAGTTAGGATAGCTTAGGTCAAATCATGTTCAGCTAGGATAGGTAGGCATGAGGTAATAGTCTGTTACCAACCAAAAAGCATGCAATTTCTGCAGGGATGAATGGTCACAGCATTGTAATCAAATTGAGAAATGTATTTCTACAATGTTTTCTTATCTAAATCCTTACACCAGGCAGAAAGCAAAATTTACCTATTTACCTGGGCACATACCTTAGGTTTAATCTTTGATGAACATATTGCACATCTCAAGTATGCCTAACACTTGTCAATTCCCACAAAAAAAATCAAGATGTGACTGTTAAGAATTACCCTGATCCACAGCACAACATGGACGAAAAAGTGGAATATATGTTCCATATACAATGGCACAATATTGGTAGCCTACAACAATATCACTGTTCTGTAAGTTTGGGTGGGTTATTTATTTAGCATTATTTATTATTGTACTCTAATCTGTCCCATCTTGGGGGAGGAGTCAACCATCTTTTGAAAACCCTCCAAGGTTTTCAAAAGATGGTGAAAAATGGAGTGGCAGCAGTGTTGGAAAAACTGGCGTTTGTTGGTGTTATGCATACCAATAAATTTTGTACTCCAGGATTGTGACTGGACAAAATGAAATATTTTGTACTCCAGAAGGGAAAAGGAAGAACAACATTGTTTGGTTGAGTTCTACCACTCTAAGTCCATACCTGAAAACAACTAGCAGTTTCAGCAGTCCGTATGCGCCCACTCACCAACAACCCCTGTCGACCATAACAAAACTTTGAAACGCGTACAGTCTGTATAGCATGCCATACCAAGACATGTTTCTCGGTGTTGCGCTAAAAACGTTCCGCTGGCCAGTTACAACTGGCGGCATGGGACGTCATGTGAGAAGATCCTACTTTTGTGTCACTATATCGTTAATATTTAATTAAATATGTATTCAATATTTATTCAATATTTATTCAATATTTATTCAATATTTATTCAATATTTATCAATATTTATTGTTATATATTATGCATTTATATTAATCAACATTTATTCAATATTTATTATTCTGAGTCATGGCAAATATCCCTAGTTGGCAAAACTGGCGGTACTTGGTATCGCCGGAGTAAATATTTCAGGCCCCGTTTGGCAATTAAGATGCTTTGAATGCGCAATCGAAGGTCATTTTGTTAAAGAGACAACTTCTTTAGACACCATGAGCCCGTTCAATGCAAAAGTCACTTTATATTTCCTCAAAGTGGCTTTGGAGCAATGAAGTTCTCCGGGTGACAACACCAGAAACCAATGCCATTTGTGAACTTATGAATGACTGTCCAATAATATTTCTGAAATCTGTGCTAAGATAAATTGTGCGCCTTGAAATATAACTGCATTTGGGTTCATCAGTGTCGGTGAGGGTCTGTAATACCTGTTCCGATTTTACTCCGACCCATCTGTTGCCGGCCCGGTAATCCGCCGTAGTTTTACCGCTGGGGTAAGCGAATCAGACCCGGCTCTATTTTCCAGTACATCTTTGACAACTGTTGGGAGGACGGGCTGATGGAGTTGGTGAGTGTTTGTGGGTTGATTATTTTTAGGTTTGTGGTGTGGGTACCCAAATGTGTACTGGCAGTGATAGCTAAGTGTGCCCATTCGGTTTCACTCTCTGTCGATTGTCATCATGAGATGTGAAGTCGTATTTCCATAAGTTTGGATCACACTGGCGAGTGTGGCGGAAGTGGCGCAAGATAGAGACCATTGTTCGAGAAGTAGGGGTTGGCTGTGGTGTTTGCCACGCCTGGTTTTTCTCCCCTGTTGTAAATAGATCAGCCGAAGGTTTTGTTTGCCTGGTGGAGGTTGGTGGTGAAGGTGGAATGGTGTAAAGCCTTGGCTCGGCGGTTGTCATGGGTTTCGATTCCTCGTGGTGCCCGCCATCCTCCCGGGTCCACTGATGGGGTCCACCCCAGTTAATTGTATCTTGCTGTGAGGAGCTTGTAAAACCATTTTCATCATTTTAAACTCATCTTTCTACTGGAAGTCTTCCTGATAGTTAGAAAACCTCACAGTTATTCCCATTTTTAAAAGGGTTCAAGGCATGATGCACTACATTATTGCCCAGTGAGTCTTACTTGTGTCCCATGTAAAATTCTGGTGTGGTGAAACGTGTAATTGTTGAGCATGTAACAGCATGAAATGCTAACATTGATTTGTAATTCCATTAAAGCAATGCTACCTAATTATGGACAACTCCTCTTTTTACTGCGCAAGATTTTGGACATGGTGTTTGCCAAGATGTTTATGCTACAACAATGCTAACATTGGTTTTCCCCCATTAAAACAAGGTTAATTGTGCAGTGCATTGCTATTTTTGTATTCCGCTCACATTTTGTACTCCGTTAAAAATTATGTACTCCACTACCAAAAAAATATGGAAATCCTACACTGGTGGCAGTATGCCAAAATTTGGCATACTTTTTCCTACATCAGTTTGGCATGTCATGGGAAAATTTTGAGGTCAGGTCATCTATGGTCAATGAGTTAGTCCAGGTCAAGTGGGGTCACCTCCAAAAAATGTAATTAGTCACCACACTTTAACAGATAAAGATATTTGAACAAAACTTTCAGTTTGCTTATCTTTGGGGATGCAATAAAATGCTCAGAGGATATATTAATGACATTACTTTTGCATATTTGCCTATTAAGGCTAAAATAAAAGATTCTGACTAATGTAAGCACTTTTTGTGAGAGCAAGTGCATTCAAAATGTCTTCCAGTTTGATCTATCCATTAGGAAAATAAAAATTTAAGAAAACTGCACAAAAAATGGAAAATTTCAAAGTAATAAAATATTGACTTTTGGGTTGGCATGAAATTTGGGGCAATGGTCAATTTCATTTTTCTTTTCTAATCCCAAATCATTGTTTGCCTTTAAAATTTCCCCCAGAATGAACTCCCAAGAGCCAAACACACTATGTCAGTCCTGATCCCATAGACCCCCTAGTGGTGTCACTTCTTAGTGAGAGAAAAGTTTGGGAGTAGTGTTTGGCCCTATTTATTGAGCACTTTCCAATGGCACCACTTTCACTTTTGTGCAATGCTTGGCTTGGAGATTAGAGGGGCATAAAAATGTAATCTTTACCTTTCGGCCAACACATACTGCCAAGGTTAGTGATTTGTAAAGAGGTGTACAGTGGGGAACAGTGACGTCACACGAGTCAGGGAAGTGACGTCACAGGAGTTGGGTGTCGATGACGGGCACTAACCTAACCTAACCTAAATTAACCTAACCTAACCTAAATTAACCTAACTTAACCTAAATTAACCTAACACATCTACACCCGACTCCTGTGACGTCACTTCCCTGACTCCTGTGACGTCACTGTTCCCCACTGTACACCTCTTTACAAATCACTAACTTTGGCAGTATGTGTCGGCCAAAAGGCAAAGAAAGCCCATAAAAGGACCCCCAAGACATGTGTGTGTGTGTGAGGATCTGACCAGAAAGATGGTGCAGGTTGAACCATTTACCAGACAAGTTGTACACACATTTTACCTCCATGAAGCAAGCAAAGGGGTTAGGTTTGGTTTTGTCAGGTTAGAGGTTGTGTTTTTTATTTCAAGATATTTTCAATATTTTGGGGGAAAAAAGGAAATTGGGCTTTTCTGGTAGCATTGCAGTTTAAGGTACCCACAGGACAAGTTGTACACACATTCTATCTCCATGAAGCATACAAAGGTGTTAGCTTTGGCTAAGTTGGGTTAGGTTAGGTTTTTGTAATTCAGAGGGGAAAAAAATAAAAACAAAAATTGGAGAATTTTGGGGTGATTTAAGTTTTTCTTCAAACACAGCTCAGGCTAGCTTAAGTTCGTTTAAGTTTTTAAGTGGAAAAATTCCAGGAAAAATTGATTCAACTTTTTCCATAAAAAGAAATTTCTACCCTGCACTGAAGGTTCAGCTAGGGTAGGGTGGGCTATATTACATCTTTTTTTCTTCTTTTTTGAACATAATTTGTTATGCTATACTACCTGCCCAACTCCAGGCCACTTTTTGCTTCCCAACTGAAAAGTATTCATTTGCTGAGGAAATTGAGTGGTCACATCATTTTCAGCACATTCATAAGAATTGCAATAAAAAAGAAATTCCAAGAAATCAAAAAATACCTCAAGCTGCAAATTCACCATTTCTTCTTCAAAAACTGGTTAGGCTAGGTTAGGTTAGGTTTGTGTTTTTTTATTTGGACCTTTCTGAAAAGGAAATTGGATGACATTTTCCATTTTATTTTGGAAATTGTTATCCATACCTTTTGTCGTCAGACCATTGAAACAAGTGCGTCAAGTCTACCACAAGTGTGATTTTTATCTTTAGCACAGACACGTCCGTCAAACTAGCGACAGATTCACATTGATATTGAGATTGATATTGGCCGGAAGGGTGGACCCTTCCGATTTCCTTCAAAATTTGCACACGAGTAGAACTCAACGCACTGATCATCATGAGCATAAAAGCTAAGAGATGCGTTCATATACAGCTGAGATATTCAAGGTCAAAGTCAGAGTCCTAGAGGTCGCTCTTCAGATTCCCTTCAAAATTGGACCACGGATAGTACTCGATGCACTGATCATCATGAGCATAAAAGCTTAGAGGGGTGTTCATAAACAGCTGAGATATTCAAGGTGAAAGGTCAGAGTCCTCGAGGTCGGACTCTTCCGGTTCCCTTCAAAATTGGTCCACAGATAGTACTCGATGCATTGATCATCATGATCATAAAAGCTAAGAGAGGTGTTCATAAACAGCTGAGATATTCAAGGTAAAAGGTCAGGGTCCTCTAGGTCGGACTCTTCAGATTCCCTTCAAAATTGGTCCACAGATAGTACTCGATGCATTGATCATCATGAGCATAAAAGCCAAGAGCGCCGTTCATAAACAGCTGAGCTATTCAAGGTCAAAGGTCGGAGTCCATGATGTCGGACTCTTCAGATTCCCTTCAAAATTGGTCCACAGATAGTACTCGATGCACTGATCATCATGAGCTAAACGCTAAGAGGGGCGTTCATAAACAGCTAACATATTAAAGGTCAAAGGTCGTGGTCATTGTGGTCGGACTCTATAGATTCCCTTAAAAAATCGTCCAAAGGTAGTTACCGATACACTGATCATCATGAGCATAAAAGCTAAGAGGGAGTTCATAAACAGCTGAGCTATTCAAGGTCAAAAGTCAGAGCCCGTGAGGTCGGAATCTTCAGAAAACTTCTTCCGGTGCGAATATGCAGCAATTATAAATAAGCACGAAACGAATATCAATCTGTACGTCAAGCTAGATTGATATTCGATTCTTACCGGTGGAACATCGTGAAAACGAGCATACTGGTAGAGCTCGGCACCCTGATTATCAGCAACACAACCAGGAAGCCGTATTACAAAATACTACGGAGATATTATGGGTCAAAAGGTCAAAGGTCATCGAGATCGGACTCCTCTGATTTTCTTCAAAATGGGTACAAGTGTAGTACTCGATGCATTGATCATCATGAGCATAAAAGCTAAGAGTGGCGTTCATAAACAGCTGATATATTCAAGGTCAAAGGTCAGAGTCCGTGAGGTCGGTCTCTTCAGATTCGCTTCAAAATTGGTTCACAGGTAGTACTCGATGCATTGATCATCATGAGCATAAAAGTCAAGAGCGCCGTTCATAAACAGCTGAGCTATTCAAGGTCAAGGGTCGGAGTCCATGATGTCGGACTCTTCAGATTCCCTTCAAAATTGGTCCACAGATAGTACTCGATGCACTGATCATCATGAGCTAAACGCTAAGAGGGCGTTCATAAACAGCTAACATATTCAAGGTCAAAGGTCGTGGTCATTGTGGTCGGACTCTATAGATTCCCTTAAAAAATCGTCCAAAGGTAGTTACCGATGCACTGATCATCATGAGCATAAAAGCTAAGAGGGCGTTCATAAACAGCTGAGCTATTCAAGGTCAAAAGTCAGAGCCCGTGAGGTCGGACTCTTCAGATTCCCTTCAAAATGGGTCCACAGGTAGTTGCCGATGCACTGATCATCATGAGCATAAAAGCTAAGAGGGGCGTTCACAAACAGCTGAGCTATTCAAGGTCAAAAGTCATATCCCGTGAGGTCAGACTCTTCAGATTCCCTTACAAATTTGTCCACATATAGCTCTCGATGCACTGATCATCATGAGCATAAAAGCTAAGAGGGGCCTTCATAAACAGCTGACACATTCAAGGTCAAATCCGTGGTCATTGTGGTCGAAGTCTTCAGATTCCCTTAAAAATTGACCCACGGGTAGTACTAGATGCACTGATCATCATGAGCTAAAAGCTAAGAGGGGCGTTCACGAACAGCTGGATTATTCGGGTCAAAACTTCTTCGGGTGAGAATATGCAGCAATTATAAATAAGCACGAAACGAATATCAATCTGTACGTCAAGCTATAGATTGATATTCGATTCTTACCGATGGAACATCGCGAAAACGAGCATACTGGTAGAGCTCGGCACCCTGATTATCAGGAACACAATCAAGAAGCCGTATTAGAAAGCACTACGGAGATATTCGGGGTCAAAGGTCAAAGGTCATCGAGGTCGGGCTAGTCTGATTTTCTTCTTTTTTCTGATATTTTCCTGATAATCAGGACACCGGTCTCTACCAGTATGCTCGTTTTCACTATGTTCCACCGGTAAGAGTCGAATATCAATCTAGCTTGACGTACAGATTGATATTCGTTTCGTGCTTATATATAATTGCTGCATATTCGCACCGGAAGAAGTTTTGACCCAAATAATCCAGCTGTTTATGAACACCCCTCTTAGCTTTTAGCTCATGATGATCAGTGCATCGAGTACTACCCGTGGGTCAATATTTAAGGCAATCTGAAGAGTCAGACCACAATGACCACGACCTTTGACCTTGAACAGCTCAGCTGTTTATGAACGCCACCCTTAGCTTTTTATGCTCATGATGATAAGTGCATCGAGTACTATCTGTGGACCAATTTTGAAGGGAATCTGAAGAGTCCGACCTCGCGGACTCTGACCTTTGACCTTGAATGTCTCAGCTGTTTATTAACGCCCCTCTTAGCTTTTATGCTCATGATGATTAGTGCGTCGAGTTCTACCCGTGTGCAAATTTTGAAGGAAATCGCAAGAGTCCGCCCTTTCGGCCAATATCAATCTCAAGGTGAATCTGTCGCTAGTTTGACGGACGTTCCCGCGACCTCATCCGGAATAGGCTGAGCGTCCATTTCCTTTACCGGCCGAGGGGACGAGTGGTCTAGGGGTAAGATGCTCGTCTCACAATCAAAAGATTGTGGGTTCGAGTCTCACCTGTCGCTACTCTTCGCCCGCGACCAATCGGCGTGAGAGATTGGCGACGCTATATGACTCAACGGTCGACGTGTCGTAAAAACCAATAACTAACCAACCAACCTCTACCAGCCGTTCCCGTGCATCATCTGGAATTGGTTTACCCTCATCGAACCTCAACCGGATGGGACAAACCTAATCCGGCCTGGTCGGCGGTTGAGGAAGGAATACGACAAACGCGCCGCAACAGTGGCGTTCAGCATTTAAAAAATTTAACCTGGCTTAGGCCAGGAGCACAGTCATTGGGTTGTATTATTCGCACTTCCTTTATCTTAGAGCTATATTTTTGGGAAGAAATCCAAGCGACATGGGATATGTGATGGATATGAGCAGTCACCCATGTTTTGTGCCACCCACTTTGTCGCCAGTGCACTTCGGGAGCATCCAATGCACAAGCGGAAATCGGAGCTGGGTGTCTTAAATTTGATGAGCAAATTGTAGGTTCAGTCATGCATGCCAATTTGCATGCATTTAAGGTGACATGCTTGCTGGTATGCATCCATTATTTTTGTTTGCATCCATGTTTAACCAGCTGCCAGGAACAATTGTCAGTAGCAACACACTGAACATCTTTAAAAACGGCATAGACAATCATTATAAGAATAGGGGGCTTGTTTTTCTGTATTCCAGGGAGGGTTGATTGACAGATTTGGTGGGCAACTGGTTCAGTGTACAAAGTGCAACGAAGAAGGGTCCTTGTGGCTCATAGTTGCACTGATCTTTTATGTCTTTTATGTCTTTTATGTATCAGTGGCTGATGGAGGAGCTCCGTGTGCACTCCCACTGGCGGATCTAGCCCACCGGTTTGGGGGGGTGGGGCAACTTTCGGTTTTCGGCGTCAGCCCCCCCCCCCAGTGGCGTACTTAGGAATTGCATCAGAGGAGGGGTCGAAGGGATTTGGAGGGTGCACATTCTCCCACTATTTTTGGTTAAAAGCATCGGATTTCTACCACTATTTGTCAAATTGACCCATTTTCTACAATAATAATTAATGACAACATAATTTCCTGTGCAGGGGCACCAGCCTGCCTCCACCGCTTCTCAGTTACGGGATTTTTGTTATTGTTTACCAAAACGTTCATGTTCACGTTCAACGTCTTGTACCACGTTAACGTTCGTGCACGTGTACACACTGGCAGATCCGATTTTGTCAACTCTTGCTGTAAGCAGAACTTGAGCAGCATAGAACCCTCGATGCGTGTCAGAATGTACTATGCTACCATATTGGCTTCCAAACAATGATAAAAAATACCTTTAAAATTGGAGATTCTTTCATCCAGACGATATTTTTTAACCTCGGCAAAGGTTACTGCATTTTCATTCAGTTTACTTCTGTTGGTTTCGGAGGGCCAAAAGACACTATGCCCCCCCCCCCTTTTAAGCGCTTCGGGGGAGCCATGGCCGGAATGGCCCCTCCCTGGATCCGCTAGTGAATGTAGCCTGTCTCTTCATCTTAGCAACCCCAACACCAACATACGAAACATGCTGCTCAACTGGGCTCAACTGGTCACTCGCACAAACATCCTGTTCAAATTCCGCTTTCGAAATCTGGCTCACTGAGTCCGCTTGCCAGTTACTGGCTAAACAAACTTCATGAACCTATCTGCCGAAGGAATAATGAAGCTGCTGGTTTCGTCATCTCTTCCTGTAAGCAGAACATCAACAGCATAGAACCCCCAATGCGTCAGAATCTACTATGCTACCATATTGGGCTTCCTAACAATCATAACAAAATACCTTTAAAATTGGAGATTATTTCACCTGGAAAGCTATTTTTTAACCTCAGCAAAGGTTACTGCATTTTAATTTAGTTTACTTTTATTGGTTTGGGGGGGGGGGCAAAAGACACTATGGCCCCCCTTTGAAGCGCTTGGGGGGGGGGCATGGCCGGAATGCCCCCCCCCCCCTGGATCCGCCAGTGTGCACTCCACATGGGAAGGTGGCTTCTCTCTGACGCACGGGCGTTGAGATTTATGAAAATTATTGGGGGGAAATATATGAAGGCAGTGGCCAGGCCCAAATGGATTGGAGGGCACACTCCCTATGGTCCAATGTTAGCAGTTAAAATTATTGGGGTAGGGCAAACCAACATTAAGTGGCACTTGCCCCTCAAAAATACAGAGAGCAACACCACTGCTCAAACGGTAACCAGCCGAGTACACCGTACTACTCGAGTGCCCCTCGCTAAACGATGTTTCGTCCCAAGTTGCCCCGCTCAGAGTAAAAGACGTTCATTCAGTATGCCCCAGTACAGTCCCCTTCCCCCGCTTAATGAATATTCTTCTGAACGAGAGCGTCAAGGGACTTCCGCACGCAACAGCGCCTCTCCGAGGAAATGACTCTCCTCCAAACGGGCACTTGCATACCCCGCCCTTGAAAATATATGGATCCGCCCCTGGAATAAATGCTTTTGAGCTCCTGAAGCAGCACAAGCCATCGCCATCCACTGTGCGTCAGCTTCCCGGTCGAGTCGGAGTCAGAAAACATAGCTTGCAGCGTACTTTATTCATCCTCCAATAGCTACTGCACAATAGGATTCATTGGGCTTTCACAACAGCAAGCAAGTATATCAATTAATAAAAATATCGGCACTGCCACGTGCAAGATCGGAGGTACATATCGCATTGATCGGAGCAAGGGACCAAGAATGCACCGATTTGCACAAATACGCCAAATAGCACTACAACCATACCACCGCTAACAGCTGATTGAAGGACAAAACTCTATTGGTCGTTCCCGCGCCTCGACCTGGAAGACCTCCACTGGCTGAAGCTCAACCTATTCCGGATGAGGTCGCGGGAACAGACCCAGAGTGGCATTCGGTTATATCAATTAAGCAACAGAGGAAAGATGAGACAAGTGTGTGGCATTGACCTCTATATATACCTAGACGGCCGACTCGACTTTTCAAAAAGTTTCCGACAGCGGCGCCGCATATGGGCAAAACGGCGGCGATGGTAGGCGCTGCGCAGTGTGTTGTGGATGTAGAGCGGTGATGCTGGGGCGTTCTAGGTGGTGAAAATGACTATCATTTTCAAATGATACAGCCATATAATGAAGGAAAAACCTTTTGCTTAATATATATATTCATATATCAAGCAAAAACCACATCATCTATTCCCCATTAAGCCTGTCCTCCGACCTGCCGCGTCCCTGCCGTTCATCCCCTTGCGGAGACAGATACAGAGGGCACAGGGGACATGTGTCCGCTCATGGTAATGTGGCGCCCTTCTTACCAGTAAAAGTGGTCCTACAGTGAGGCTCGGGTGCAACCCTGTCTAATTTTTCAGCTAAAGGCGCCCCTCGAGATGAAAATGTGCCCCTTAGAATCATTGAGTGCATCCCCTTGAATTTTCAGACGAAGTCTCCCTTCCAAGACCCTCGAGTGCGCTCCTCTCAAAATTTTCAGCTGAAGGCACTTCTGCAAAGGGCTTATCCAGTAGCTCCAGACGTGCCCCTTCCATGAAAAAAAAAACATCCTGGATCCGCGCCTGCCCTCTTGGCTACGCCCTTGGAAGAGGTCCCGGGCTGATAGAAAGAAGTACAATTAAATAGGAAGTCCTGAGCGCACGGATGTTGATTTCTGAAAATGATTCGGGCGGGGGGGGGGGGAAAATACATGAAGGCAATTGGCGGGCCCAAATTGATTTGGGGAGCACACTCCATAGGGTCCCATATTAAAGCTTGAAAATATTGGCGGGGGCAAAGCCAACATTGATGGGACACTTGCCCCCTCGAAAGTATATAAAGCAACACCCCTGCCTGAGCGTCAATCCGTGTCCTGCAGGATGGTCGTGCCGATTCAGGGATGGTCGGCGGATTCAGGGACATGTCCACACGGAATTTGGAACCCGCGCCCCTCCGGGAAGGCTCGAGTGCTCCCCCTCATATTTTTTAGCTAGAAGCACCCCTTCAGTGTGCTCATGTGCACGCCCCCTCCACCGCTAAACGGATTTTCGACAAAAGGCGCCCCTTCAGGTATTTTCGCAGGGTGCACCTCCTAAGAAATGGCGCCCCAAAACAAATACCCCTGTCCCATGACAATTCCTGGATCCGCCCCTGATTAGGATATAGGATGCACACACAGTACACATATGCTGTCAACTACAAACATTCCCAGCGTTACTTCGCTAGCGTTTATCGGTTATCCGGGGAATTCATTACATGGGGTACACATGCCGAATATCACACAAAGTTGGCAAAACGATGATAAAAGTTAGACCTCCAAAGAACAATTACAATATTTTACTAGGTGTTTCACCATTGCAATCTGCTCATCATGAACACAGCATCATTTTGCACTATTGTTTTATCAAAATATATCAACAATTTTTCATTTTACAACATTTCATTCCAGAATGCATGGGAGCGGGCGGCCCGCCCGATCCTTTGCCCATGTAACGCCGCTCGGCCCCCTCCAGCCGGGAACGGCCGGAATAGGGCGCTGAGCGTGTGGCTGGCGGCGAGTCGGCCGTCTAGGTATATATAGAGGTCAATCGTGTGTGACATACTTCTAGGACACCGGATGAAGGAATACTAGAGAAAGAAAAATCGCATGGGGTATTATTCCGAACAATTTCACATGCTTACTGTCTAATGAAAGAGAGGGGAAATTAAGTGTTTAGTGAAGTGGGAGAGCTTAGTAAACATCATCATCATCTCATCATCTCATGTGCACCATAGCGCACACAACTTACAGACAAAGTCGATCCCAAAAATCGTTTGGCCAACCTTCATGGATCCAACGATAAAGCGTGTGCCAATTACGTGAGGCTTTGCCTTTCATGACCTTGGGTCAGGTTAAAGATCATCAATTTTTCCAAGATCAAAATGAGGCTGAGATTAATCCCATAGATGCAGATACTACAGGGTCAGATGTTATATGACGTCATCAAAACGCCTTCCGGCGTTCGGAGCTCGCAGCCGGATCCTGCCGCGTTTCTACATATCGAACACAATGGTGCGCTTGTGAGTCAGATGTGGTGGTCGTGCAGCGCGCGCGTCGCACACTTGCTTGCATCAGCAATATTTCCGCTGTGAGTTCAGGAGCGGTTGCCCGGGGGTTGCCCGGGTCCAAGATAAGTTTAATTAATCTGGGATGGATAGGTTATTGGCCAGATATGTTGTCAAGAGCGACACTTTCGACAAAGAGGACCTTCCTGCAGTCCTGTACTCGTAGGGATGGATGGGTTCTGTCGTAACCTAGGAGCCTTGATATATCCGGGCCCAAAATACCACAGTCATATATATGCAAACTCAAACCTGAAAATAACCTACATCGTATAATTCCTGAACTCCATGACTTCAATGGCTTTGAAAAAGGCGGCGCGCGATGTATGAACATCTGCGCCACAAGTGCTGCTGATGTTAGTGGCGTCACACAGATCCTGTAGATTTCTGGGAATACTTCAACTTTTATCTCTTACTTTCTATTTTAAATCCCTCAGTGCAAACCTAAAGAAATTAAAAACCTTTTGCACTCACACTGTTGCGGACGCCGTGTTCAGCCGCTAATAGTGGACTGCATATGTGTGGGTGGCGCCCTGCACTCTGCAGCATTGGGTAGAACGGCCAAGGGGCCTAAAGAGAGAGAGAGAGAAGAGAGCGAGATAGAAGTAAGCGGGAATAACATGTGAAAGGAAATTATTTGAATAACAATAGGAAAAGGAACAAATCATTGCAATGTGAGAGGTCGGAAGGATGTATGATGGGAGAATGTAAAGAAATAATCGAAGTAACCTAAATAAAGGTGAACGTAATAATAGAGGTTGTAGGTTAAAGATCCCCAATTCAAGGGGGACAAAGGAACTCTCCAATTCAAGAGAGCATGGACCTAATCAAGAACACTCCAGTTCAAGAGTGATAAAGGAACCCTCCAATTCAAGAGAGCATGGACCTAGCTAAGAGCACTCCAATTCAAGAGTGAAGGAACCGTCCAATTCAAGAGATCATGGACCTAACCGAGAGCACTCTAATTCAAGAGTGCTAAAGGAGACCCTCCAATTCAAGAGAGCAGTGGCATTAGGAAATGAAGGAGTACGAAAAAACGTGGAAAGAAAGCAGGAAAACAGAGTCAGGCACGGTGACCCAGCCGTGACGAGCAGTGCTGCGCGTGGTTCATCAATTCACTTCCACCGATCACTCACTGTTCCACTTATCACTTCACCACTCGCTCAAAGCACCCATTTCTATATTGGCGACGGCGAGACGGCAGAGGTGCGGTGCACTTGACGAAGGCAACAAAAGAAGAGAGCGCCGGGGTGTTGACGAGCCGCTTATATATGAAGGTAAGAGCCAGCTGAGACAAGGAGAGAAAGGGTTCAACGGGTCGCATAAACACCCCGAACCTGCGCCGTGGCCGGCGTTCAGCAAATAGGCAGAACAAATACGAGCGACGCGACGGGGACGCCCCACAGGTCGAGCAGACACGTCGCTGGACATGCGGTGTCCAGCCCGATGTCGCGGCTGCCCGCGAACGGCAGGCCATAGCGCGACATGCAGTGTCTGTCGGCGACACACACAACTAAAAACCCTCGGCTTTATCTAGGTATTTTACCGCCTAAAAGTTGCCAGTTCAAGTAGGTAATAAATGATTGATTTACACTGATTTACAACTTCTTCGCCTAAATTCGCTACACCTTTAACCCGGCGCATGCGAGATAATTCAGCCAACTTCAGGCCGCTGGAGGAGGGATATACCAGAGGGATGCATCCTGGGGAGCAACTGGGGATGGTTCTCGAGATATCCTCTCGATATATCAGTATCCAATGGGCAGATTTCGCCGATTCAACGTGTCCATGGTATTCAAAGTGCCTAGGATCGTGCAATCCGCCATCGAGGTCCCAATAATATCAAGGGCCGGGTCGGGGAAGATTATTTCGATGACTGTGGGAGCCTTTGTACATCAAATGTTCAACCAGAGGTACAGCCAATGACCGTGCCTGATGGGCCGGCACTTCCCCTTTGGGGTACGAAAAGCAACACCTTTCGAAACGAAGCACACAATTATTCAATTGTACCATTGAAGTGTGGGCTTTATCCGAAGACGTTTCGGCTTTCAGGGGTTCGGTAGGTAATACTTCGTCGCGTAATCAACCTGCAACATATTTACTGTGATGGATTGTCTTCCCATTCGCCTTCTGTCTTGCCTTGCCATGTACGCACGCACGCACGTATTTTTTGCGCAAGCCAAGTCTTAGGATTTTTGGCTGCCAGATAGCATCCGTACTGGCTTAGTATTAAAGCTTGGTATACTCTACCACTTCCAGAATAAACTTAGCATGGAGAAAACAGTGCTGAACTATTGCGCGAATGTGTGATGTTGACACTTGTTCGGTGACGCTTTGCGCATACCTTGACTCTTTCAGAAAAAAGTATCGAAATTTGCTGTGTTTGAATATTTATTATTTATTTTAAAGTGTGCCATGCTTTTTCATGTCGTACTCGGGCGCATCTGGGATTTCTGAAAGGGATGGGCCAAGTCAGCCCGAACCTCCCTAAAAGCCAGTCTCCTCGAATTTCGGCCACTTCCTTTAGAGGTATAGGAAGTTCGATAGGGTGGGGATGGCCCAGTGGTTAAGGTGTTGGGCTCTGGGTACCAAAGGTCCCGGGTTCAGCACTCCCACCACTCAGGACATTTCCCAATCCCGCGGCCTACCGACGAAACAGTGTGAACGGCGCCACTAGCTGTGATCGTGCATAAGGTACGTCGTGAACCACCCATAAACAAACAAACAATAGGAAGTTCGATCATTTTAGTTCTGGGTCGCAGCAAATGCAAAATTCGGGGATGCCTACTAAGGGGTCCGGGCTTCCATCCTCCATCCTTTGGGTGCGCATAGAGCTAGGTTACAAACCTATCGTACCAGGGGCAGATCTATGAACCTTGATGGTGAGCATTCGTCTAGAGGAGTGCCACTCAACGGTTAAGAAATTCGAGGCTCTAGGGGGTGGGGGCACTCGAGCGTCCTGGAGCAGCGCCTTTTTTGTAGTCAGAGGGGTGCTACATCTCCTTTTGTAAGGAGATCGGGGGCACATGCCCCGGCACTAGTGGCGGCTCCAGAAGGCCAAGGGGCCAATGGTCCCCCAAATGAGCTGATTTTTAGCACAAGTGGCCTTTCGTAGTGACCCGGTTTGCGTCATGCTTCATTCTGCGGCCAGCGGAGATCAGCGCTCCCATAAACACATCGATCGGGACATAAAACTGAACTTGCGGCATGAAGTGTTATGAGGATATTACCAGATCGCATCGTGCAATATGCACTGACCTCGCTCTTGTAGGTATAAAATTTGTGATCATTAAGTCTTATACTCCAGGCGATATTTTTGGATCAAATAAGGTGATGCTCATGTTCTTTAACATGGGAAGTTGCGTAAAATATGACCTTTGGTTAGCTTCCGAGTTCTCCCGACCTTAGCATGGTAGTGACTCAACCAGGTCGTGCGCCAGTCTGCAAAGCGTGGCAGCTGCACGCCCGATGCATGCATGAGAGGCTTTAAATGCACGCCTGAGAGATTTCAAATGCACGCCTGAGATCCGAAAGTACCCCGGGGATTCCCTAGCATTTCCCGCAAACACGTCAATAAGACCATGGGAGGAATGGGTTCCGCCTCAGGGGGAGTGGGGGGGGAGGGGATACACCCCCTCAACCATCATGTCGGCGGAATTGTACCCCCAATAATTGTCGGGCGTATGGTCCATTATTTATGCATGCAAAGCGCATGCTGCAGCTGGATATGGTAGAAAAGTTCCTCGATATGCAGTTCCTCCTTCACTCCGTCTTATATGCCAGGAACTGGAAGCCTTGTTGGGGCTCAAAAATTATGTGGATCGAAGCAATTATGCAAGGCAACATCGCCAGGTTCGGATCTATTTGAAACGATTACCGTCAACACAATATTTGACCAATTGGAGGAGCGGATTTTAGGCGCCCGTGATATCGTCAAGCGTGACATCACATTTCAATTCCTGCTTGGCCAGAGGACGCGTTGACCGTGTTGACGATCGCACTGTCAACTGGTTTGGACCATCGCTGGATGGTCTTGCTGCTGAGTCAGCGACCTCCCATAACCAATGCCCACCAAACTAGGACCCCTCAGGACCCTCCTGAAGGTGATTCAAGTTCCGCCCCAGGCAGATTCAGAGGACTTGAGCGGTCGCTGGAGGGGCTCGCTTAGTATCAGGTCACGGCTGCCGATAACAATGGCCTCAGATGTCGCTTCCGCGACCTGCTAATTCGCTTTTACTGCCCGGAGAAACTCGTCACTACCATACTTGCGCATTTGGTATTTTCGGGTGCTGCGCAGGAGGCCGGCATCAAAGTCGTAGGGGACGATGAAGTCCACCACGATCTATCACCAAGATGTTGGCTGGACGGAAGGAAGGTTTCGCCGTATTCTTCGACTGTGGGTTCCCGATGACGCAGTAGTGCTCACTTTGCCGCCACGAGCTCTCCAGGTTGTAACGTAGGCATTTCGCAATTCGCGGCATAGGTTCAGGGCGTGTGCCTGGGTTTCTGCATTGGCGCAGCACATGTGACGGGGTCTTACCGGCTAATTTTGTCCACGATTCATTCTTGCTAACATGGTTTAGGGTGGTACCTACAGGCTTTGCCATTGAAGTCATAGCTTTAAAATGATTGCTTTTTCGTGAACGATACACAGGGGCGCAGCCAGGATTTTTTTTAAAGAGGGGCCTGACCCCCCCCCCCCCAAAAAAAAAGAAGTAATGAAGCAGAATTCTTTCGTCACGCGAAGCGCGCAGAAAATTACTGCTTTTATGGTGTAAGTCTCACAATTTCGTCGGGTCACCGGGCTCCCCTTTGGCTGACCCATTGGCGAAAAATTAGACAAATACTTTCTCTATCTGGACCGGATAATTGACTAGAGACAATGGCCTAACAAAGATGTGCCGAGTATGACAGACGGTAGGTATACTCTTTTTGTGTCAACCAGCTGGACCAATCGCAATTTCGGCCATGTTGGGCCAGTTACTGCACTATGTCGCGAAAAAGTGCCTACATTCTCATGAGGGGCGTTCGCATGGCCCAGGAAGGCGCATATATTCTAAAGAGTAGCACCCATGAGGGTGCCTCTTCTAGTATTGTCGTGAGGGGAGCGAGAGTGCCCCAGAAGGGTGACTAAATTTTCAAAAGGGATCCTATCTGAAACGACGCCTTTAATTTCAGCAGAGGCATAACCTGGCCAAAGGAAGCGTCGGCTCGCAAAGCGAGCACCGGCTGGTGCAGCACGGCTCCTGCATTCTTAAAGCACCCAACTGCCCAGAAGGACGTTTTTCTTGTCCGGAGATGAGCATATGTAGCCAATAATATTTCGCATATTACGAAGAGCAATAATATTACGCATATTGCATTGAGAATGTAGGCACCCTCCTGGGCCCGAATGGCCCAGGAGAGTGCCTACATTCTCAATGCACACAAATGTCCGGAAAAGCGCTCTGTATTGGCTCGACAGGCCATCACGAACGATTATTAGTTCGCTTTCCATTTGGGTTCGAACTTGAAAAAGTGCACACTGCTGAAATCCCCAGAAACATGTTCACGCACAATCGTCCCGGATCGTTAACCTGACCCGACCTGACCTGGTAACAGGATTCATTGAAAAGTCATGCAATGAATGTTCAGAGGTCTGCGCAGTTCCATTGCATTTTATCCAAATATGCAAAGTTCCTTAAAATCTACAACTAGAACACTACAATAGCTTAAACAAAAAATGTATATCAAAAGACGCGCAATCAGAGGCGCAGCCAAGGCGGAGCGTTCCCAGCCCCCTTACGAAAACAATTACGCTAGATCACCGAAATTTGGGGATTTTCACCGCACCATACCAGAAATTTTCGACGCGCATGGTCTTCATACTTTTTTTTGTGTTCAGGCACCTTAAGAAAATCCTGGATGGACCCCTCCGCGCAACGCCCCATAAATTACCAAAAACTGCAGCGCATTAACGCACACCGTTTTCAATTCATGCTACGAAAATCCCTATGAGCAGGGTTGCAACCCTCCCTCCTTGGTCTTGAGAGGGTTAATAATAACACGAGAAAAAAGAACATTTATTCTGTAGTCAGCAGAGATAGTCAAATTTTGATAATTATGACAACAGCAGGGTAGTGGGATCAGTAGGAGCTTCCCAATTGTCCCATCGCAAGCTGGCAGGTGCGTTGCCAGTACTTAAACCCTGCTCTAGCGTTAGCGTGTTTATCTGAGACCGTGGTGACGTCAGAGACGTCACGTTGTGGGTATATGCTAAGGGGGTCCACGGGCCCCCTCAATCATTGATCTTGCCCCTTAATCATCGATTTGCTCCCCCATTTCAATCAGGCTGTACCTTAACCATTTGGTCTATGGGACGCGTTCACTGGATACAAATGGTTTTCAGCGAAGCTCTGACCATAAAAAGGTTATTTGACCTCCAGCCAACTTCATAGTGACATCCATGGGTGAGCTGCTTGGTCATTTCTAGCCTGACCGCTAGTATGGAATGATTCGGCTTCTTCCAGCCTGTGCATTGACCGTTGGTATTGCATAAACAAGATGCCTACTTGTCAAAAGCCACAAACACATTGCGTAACTCCCTGAAGTTTTTTTGTTAAAAAACCTTGGGTTTTTTAAGACACATTCAATCGATAGGCTATATAGCGTCGCGAACCTCTCACGCCGATTGGTCGCGGGTGGACTCGGTAAATGCCATCGGTTGTGAGATTCGAACCCACAATCTTCCGATCAAAAGTCCGACGCTCTACGAACTAGGCTACCGCTGCCCCTGCGTAACCCCCTGAAGTAGCCGGAGACCAATCAATTTTGACATTTGTCGCTCACGAAAAATCTGGTGGAAAATTTTGCTGTACACACCGAAGGTTACAAGCAGCTAAAGTGTGGTCTCCTTATAAGCGGAAAGGCTTACGTCGCATCTCGGAAATTTCATGGTACCCCTATGGCCTTGAACTATAAAATGCCCTCGATTCAAAGTCCGTGACGTCGCTTTGCCACCGGGCAGCACAATTCCCAGCTGGCCACGCGTCGAAAATAATGAGTCGCCGAGTGACAACAAATTGTCGCCAACGCGATCGATGAAGCCGCCGGAAAAAATGTCCGAGCATGGCGTCCCCCGCCCCCTGCCGCGATGCGTTCCTCCATCCCTTCTTTTGAATGGGGGTATGTGAGCCCTCCCAATCCGTTTACCTCCTGTCACAAATCCTAGGGACCCCACCTGAGGTGGCATGAAGTAATTTTAACCCACTCAAATGCCAATCCTGCTTTACCTGCCGATATGATACGGGCGCCTACCCTCGAAAGTGACTGAGAACAGTGGTTGTTACCTGACAAGTAAACCACGACAATCCATGGCTGAGACCACTGTACGAAGCTGGCCGGGCGGTATTGCGATTGGCGACATGGGGCGACGAGCCGTTGTGTTGCATCGATGCATGTTCTCATCGTTGCATTGCTGCACGTTTGGTTTTACGTTCACTTAGAACGATTACATTGATAAATATAGGTTGTTCGTTGTTACTGCTTACACAATCAACAACTAGTATTGTACAGCAGACCATAAGTAGCATCATCCCTCAGCACTTCTAACTGCTAGCAGCAGACCATAAGTAATCACATTACCTCGAATCGCATTGCAAGATGCGTGTGCCACCACCTGTAGTAACACGCACACGCGACGTGTGCCACCACCTGTAGTAACACGCACACGCGACGTGTGCCACCACCTGTAGTAACACGCACACGCGACGTGTGCCACCACCTGTAGTAACACGCACACGCGACGTGTGCCACCACCTGTAGTAACACGCACACGCGACGTGTGCCACCACCTGTAGTAACACGCACACGCGACGTGTGCCACCACCTGTAGTAACACGCACACGCGACGTGTGCCACCACCTGTAGTAACACGCACACGCGACGCACAGTATGCATCAACCCCGTTGTGCGGCACCAGCTACAGCGGTGGGCGGGGGGATACGGCTCTTTGACCCCATGATATCACCGAGAATTCGGTGTGCTCGTAACGCTCTGAGAGCAATCGGTTCGTCGTAGGGTCAGGACAAGGGCTTCGGCCTGATGCATCGGTTGGTCGAGCGCCGTTCCAACAGTGTTGAAATAATGAGTTTTTGTTCTGTTTTTGTTCGGTGTGAGATGCCAAGACGTGTTCACGATGTCGAAGGATGTCGAAATTCGCCATGTAAACAATGTCGCTTAACATATCTTGCAGTTGTCCAAGCTCAATCTTGAGCCAATAGCGTACTTTTTCGTTATTTTCTGAGACACCTAATATAGGCTCAGTGATATATATATTAGATAACTATAACAATACCACACTATCAACAAATGGCATTCTACATACCATAAGCAACCTCTTTACCTAGAATCGTGATACGAGATGGAATTAAAGGGCGCATCGACTGCAATGGTCATACAGAGTGCTGCGAGATGCTTGTGTGTCATAATCCGCAATGGTGAGCAGGGCCAGGAACTCTCCAAGATGATTGGCAGGGTCCAATGAATGGAGGAAATATGAGGACCTGAAACGATAAGGGTCATCCGTAGGGTCACATGTTAAAATCCAAAAATATTGCGATTGCTCACGTCAACTTTCTGGAGGGGTGGGGTTGGTTCGTTATTTGTGCTTAGGGGCGCATCGACTGCGTTGGTAATACAGCGCCTAGATGGGGGAGGGGGTTGAGCCTTCAAGAAGTATTAAATTTGCACTCCTGATGGTGAGCATAAGCATAATACATACACACAAGATACGGTTAGAAACGGGGCAGCGGGACTTCATAAGCACACGCAAATACGCGCGATATCGATTCTTCTTTGGCAAGTACGTCTATTCAGTGCTCAGTAAATGGAATATCCCTCCTATTTCACGAAAAGGTCTCACTGCGTTCAATTATACATAAAAATCGACATTGATGTGAGGAGTACTGTATGTGGATGGATGGATGGCACGTATAGTTATCCATAGAAAGCTTTGTCATAAGCATGGAACAAAACCATCGACGGCGACGAGAAAAGCTGGAATGTTTGTTGCAGATGTACTTTCATGAAAATATACACGTAGTTCCTGTATACCACTGTACGGGATAAGTGAAAATAAATAAAGCAGGCAACAGACCTGCTAGGTTTCGCGTTTCACCCCCTTTACGGAAATGAATAGCACTTCGTCATTGTTGTCGATGGCGTAGCAAGGATGTGCCTAGCTCAATTCCCTTGAAGAAAAACATTCGAGAAAAAAAACTGAAGGCGTTGCCAGTACCCGGTCCCACCGGAGCGCGTGTCAAACGAATGTGACAAGTGTGCCTTGCGTTGTCGGGTCATCACCAGGGTTATAAAAAAAAATCGGTTGTTCCCGGACTTTTGCTATCCACAATACTACCCTCTTCAGAAAATTATCCTCTAATGTTTCGCATTTGGAGGATGAATAGTGTTGTTTGACAATTAACTACTTTGTGATAAAGTGTCCAAGATTCACTAGAAGGTGCAAACCGGGATTGTG
The DNA here is from genome assembly GCA_034440615.1 of Ashinkailepas kermadecensis. Classification (NCBI taxonomy): domain Eukaryota; kingdom Metazoa; phylum Arthropoda; class Thecostraca; family Neolepadidae; genus Ashinkailepas; species Ashinkailepas kermadecensis. Next base: position 458,692 of record JAOTOM010004953.1, read on the forward strand.
CTGCCACAGGTTTGAAGACAATCCAACTCTGGTCATCACACAGATCTTAATCCGACTGGGATGTATCCAGAACGATATGGTACAGTATTCTTAATATGTGCGCCGCGCCGCTTGTGTTCACGATTGTTGATACGGGGGTGGGGGCGGTCCACGATCTGCGCGGTTCACGTCTTGCCGAAGCTGTGAAGAAAACACGAGGAAGCATGTGTTCTATCATTCTCTCTATTTACATATGTTCATGGCGGAACTGTTACACACAGGAAGGTCCACTACTGTTCGTCGTCGGGCGGTATACCAAGCTCGGCGTCTGTCCACTTGGCTATGTCCGGGTACCCCTCACCCTGAAATCAAAGGTAGGTCAGAACTAAACAATTTCATGGATTGCTTCACCTGAAGCCTGGGACGAAATACACAAGTTGGGACTGATCACGTTTTGGGGAAATTGCACCCTTCCCAAGTTCGCTTGGACGACCATGTCATTCAGGTTTAACATTACACCGTCAGAAAAGTAACCAAGCCTCAGAATTCCAGCAGCATGGCAATGGCACGCAACAAAACTTGTGTAATCTGGCCTACCCTCATGTACGGACATATCTTCTCGACTGCTCCATTGTCCCCATGGATTTCCCATGCTTGGGAGCGTCAACGAGGAATGTTAACATTCACGAATTTCACCGTCAAAATGCATCCACAATCTAACTTCACAAAATGTCAACGGTCGACAGCTTTCAGGGTTCCCAGCAAGGTAGATATGGAACGTTCACACCAGAAACAAGGATATTGAATAATATTTAAGATCTAGTAATCATAGCTCGTGGTAGTAATCAGACAATGACTAGCATGCATTTAGTTGAAGCTTAATGTAGTCATTGCAACGATCGGTAGCAATATAAAAAGAAGCCAGGCCCAAAGACAAGCTGGTGATCACGGGCATCCTTTCTCAAATACGCTTGGGAAGAGGGAGGAGCAAACAACAAGTTATGGAAATTGTGGGGAAGGTTAGTTTTGGAAATGCCACTTCTGCAGTGGCACCTAGTGTTCTTGAAAAGGATTTCGTATACCCTACAAATTCTGCAAGAAACTCTTTATTTGTAGTTATAAGATAAGTTTTGCCATCACACGAGGAAAAAACGAACATTAGAATGGCAAACTGGACAGTTGGATACACGCAATCATAGGTGGGATAAGTGCATAAAACATAGTCGCCATTCGTGACAATACTTACAAGCAAATGTTCTGGCTCATACCACAAGTGGTAGAGAATCCAGTACCACATGAAGCCTAGCATCAGATCACCACCAATAACATTGATTTTGGGATGCTCAGTGGCGATCGCTCTGTAGTAATACCTGTGGAAGGCAGCTATGTCAAACCACAATTCATCACCAACACAGGATTTCTGACTCGCCTTCTGGTGACACAGTGTAAAATTCGGGCAAAAACAACACAAACACAATACAATTTCCTGTGCATATTCAAAAACAAACTAACCAACTTGCATAAGTAGACAGCTACTCAATGCTATCCCACTCTGGACATATAAAGGCTAAATGCTAGATTGTTTCATAAAAGAACATTCTTGTTGGTTGACATTTGTGCAGTGCCAAAAATAAAAACAAGCGTTTTTCAGGATTCGTTATCAATCAACTGGATGCAAAGAAATTCCTGATCAACATAAGCTACCTAAGGTACTTCTACTGTAAACAATAAGTGTATTGACAACTTGAACTAGGTTGCATAAAACTGATTGAAGTTAAAACTGAGCTGCTCTGTTAGTTTGGATTAAAAACTAAGAGGAATGTACTTCATGGAAATGCTCCTGACTAGCTGGTAAACATCCAGGCAAGACGTTCCCATAGTCATTTCATCACTACACAGAGAAAAGGATGATAAGGACAGAGGAGCAATCAAAAGCAAAAAAAAATGATACTGGACAACCTGACCACCATGCACCTATGCAACAATACTAAATAGGGACATGTGTGATTACAATGCATGGAATGTTTCCCATGTACCATGCTCAACAAAATTGCTGTTGCCATGGCATATCAAAAGTGTATTATCACAATTCCATGATGATTTATTATCGTTATCCGAGCCATACTTTTATCACACTCATATAGTTTGAATAAATAATTGCTTTACATTCAGCAGATTTAGCTTCAGCTTCTCCAGTAGCTTGCAGCAATGCATGTTTTGAAAACTGATATACCGCAGACATCATTTTTAATCTCAATAGTATAAGAGCAATAGTCATCCAACTCTAGTTAAAGATTATGCAGCCCCGCAATGAGCATTGATATTAATATCATTAGTAGGACACTTGGCCTTTTGCTCGTTACAACTGAAACAGATAAATTACGCAAAAATGAAGTTTAAATTTCAACGGCGAGTCCTTGTGAACAGTGACAGTTTTAGGGCGAGAGAAAACACTTACAAAATGGCATGGGATGTGTGGTAACATGTACTCTATAAATAATTGATCTCACAGCCAGCAAAATCAGATTGAGATGACATGAATTCAATTTACCGTACAGGCACTCTATGAATTAACAAGATAAAGAAAACACAATCACCTCAAATTATATATACTCCACAGCGCGGAACCATAAACATCGACCACGACGGGCGCGATCTGAGTAAGAAGCAAATGGTGTGCTGATGTGATCAACAGCCTGTGCTCTTGGTGTCTATACATCCGTGATTGGTGCTGAGTGAAGTGCAGCATGGGACCGGTGGCAACAGGGTACATGGGGATGTCTGGGGGTTATGCGTTGCTTCACTATTTCCAATATCGAGTGATTTGACTATTTTTGATTAGCTCGGCGACGTCTTTGAATTGTACTTAGAATTTCAATATTGGAAGGAGCTGGGCTGATGGGTGTCTGCATGTAACTGTGGCATGTGTGGTCTCCTAATGTTGTGTTCTGTGTCCTGTGTGTAATGTCTCATAAGTGTTAGTAGAAACGCTCCCTGACGCTGCATTTTGCTTCGCCAATGTATGTCACAATGGTGTTAGCCTGTTGACGTCGTAGGCAAGTGATGACATACACTGTATTTGTTAGATGACATTTGCCTGCCAAACCTGCATAACGTGCGGCAACGCCTCTGTCCCCCGGACATGGATGAGGTTAGAGGATAGACTTGTTAAGTATGTCGCTGAATGTTCACCCGCACCGCCATGCAACTTTCATGGACAGGCCTGATGATTTTACAACGGTATTTGATCTTCTTGTTAGCGTGCTATTTACGAAAGGTAAGGAAATGTAGGTCAGTCTTTCACTTCGGTCTGCTTGCATTCTCTACCAGCCCTTTAGATAATCTGTCATTTATATACACCAGACGCGTAATGCTATATTATGTTGCTATGTTGGGTCAGTGGCGTAGCCAGGGGGAGGTGGTCAGACACCCCCCCCTCCTGGAGGTTCAGAAGGGTTTCCAGGGATCGCCTTGAGGTGCCAGCAATGGTTCTTCAGGGTGTGGGGCAAAGGCTCCCTGGGCCGACGAGAAGGGCACCTGAAGGACCCCAGGGCTGATGGTGTGACCCAAGCCGAAGAAAAGCCCCTGGCCTGACGGAGAGGGCCCAATCGTTTGAAAAGGGGCCTGTGGCTTCCGGAAGAGGCCCTGGGGCGTCAGAGGGACCCTGAGACGGCGGGAGGGGGCCCTAGTCGCTGGATAGGACTCGGGCATTCAGAAAGGTCCCTTTGGTCGACGGATTAGGCCAAAGCCGTACAAGGGCCCCTGGTCTGATGGAGGGGCCAGAAACTGTTGAAGGAGGGCTTCCGGCCTGACAGAGGCCCTGGGTCACCAAGAAGGCCCCTGCGCCGACGGAGAAATCCCAACTGCGGAAGAACCTAGGGCTGTCGGAGAGGGCTCGGCATGAAGGGCCCCTGGACTGACGGAGGGGACCGAAACTGCACAGGGAGCCCATTGCGTGATAGAGGCTTTTGAAAGAGGGAACTCCGGTCGGACGGAGTGTCCTGAGCCGTGAGAGTCCCTGAGCCGTCGGATGGACAACTGAGGGATCCAGGACCCCTGAGAGCTAACAGGGTCCTTGAGAAGTGGCGATGGGTGTGAGGAATACTGGGGGCCAGCCTCAGAGAAAAGATATCCTTGAGAGTCATAAATGCTGCCGAAGACTGGGAAGGTCAGCCATCGCCACCTCAGTGGAGGCCGCCGCCCAAACGGATACAGCCGTCCTGGCGGTGACGACCGCCCAAGCGGTCTCAACTGTCCCAATGGCCTGACCACAGCCACTCCAGCAGCCGCAGTCGCTCCAGCGATGGCGAAAATGGCAGCTTAGCGGGAGCGACTCGCAACTTTGACGGCCGCCCCAAAGTTGTGAGTCGCTTCGCCTTTGATCGGAGTGACACCCACGGTTGTCAAATTCCTGTAATTGGGTGCAAATTGACGCCTAACACAGCTGTTCTTATATCGCTTCCGATATATTTTCTACATCCTTATGCTAAACTACTCATCAATTATGTGCATGTTAGAGGATAGGATCATTCAGGATGCATGCAGTTTTTCCGAGCTGTAAATATTGCATCCAAAAAATCCTGTTTTTAATTCGCACATGAAAATAGCTCCTTCAGCCAAATTAAACAGCTCTAGTTGGGACTCAACATTTCACGTTACCAAAAATGTACGTCTTATCTCCATTTTACATTTTAAGGCCCTAATAAACTATGTCCGAACGCAGCATATAACATAAAGAAGCAATTATCTATGGAAATGAGCAATCGTATTTTACCCAAGCAAATAATATGCATGCCTTCATTAGAGATGTATTAACGTCACTATATTTTCCGTGGGTAATAGGTTATCTTTTGTTGGTTGTTGTCGGCAGCTGAACGGTTCGTTTTTCCAGTCATTACCGGACTGGGCCTTGATCGCAGGTCTTGGATTAGCCACGCAAGCGCGGAGTTCCTTATTTTCCCAGGTATTGGAAAATAAGGGTAGGCATCCTGTGCTCCACCCATCCCTCTCGCCACACAAGCCACGCCCCTGGTGTGACTCACCACTAAACAACCATCTAACCTCGAACTACCATGTAATATTGTAATATGGCACCTGTCAGATATGGTTTTTGCCTGTTGGGCACTTAATGAGTGTTGGAGAGTTTCGGGTGATGCGGCTTTTTCTGACGGTTCGGAGTTTTGCTGACGGAAACATAAGGAAGTCTGTCAGAAAGCGGTAGGTGGAAACGTCCTTTGCACATTACTTGAAATACCACAACAAAATTATATTTGTATAGGTACATCAAATGTACCTCCGGAAGACGAATCGATTGGTACCACTTTCATGGTTAATAAAAAACGAAGTTCATATGCGTATAATTCGTTTTTGTTTTGCTCTCCCAAAGTTTTTTTTTTGTTACGGCTGTCTTCTTGACGACGACAGACCTAATGATTCAAGTGGAAGATCATTTTTCAAAAGATAGTATAGGAGCACAAAATGTCTCCTAATGGTAGAGCAAAAGATCTGTTTTTTTAATGTAATGAATACAATTCAGGCATGCAGAGAGCAAGCAGAGAAGCAGTCCTTTGGATGACAGAACAGACTTTTGAATGCTTGATTAAAGAAGCAGACACAAAAACCTTAACATTAACTTAACTCTAAGGCTAACCTGGTGCAGGTTAGGTGTTTCGTGTGTAGGAAAAAGTTGGGTGTTAGGGAATCTAAAAGAAGGGCTAAAATTTAATTCAGAGGATAAGCTAGACATTCATACTCTAACCATAGTAGCTGTAGAAAACAAGTTGTGGAAAACAAGTCTGTTATGACCTTAAAGATCTCACCAGTGACATCACCTTTTGAAGGGCGATTATATTTGGGATGGTTTCTGGCCATTCTCATCAAGCTCTTTCTGATGACACCCTTTCATTTGCATGCAACACTTAGTTTTGGATTAGAGGGGGCATATAATGCCCCTGAGACTGGCTGGAGGATCTTGCTGGAAAGACAGGCCATGTTAACATGTCACAAATTTATGTTGGTAAATTTGTGCTTTGAAGTGTTCTATATTTTTGGGATTTGTATTTTGAATACCACAATGATGAATATGATTACGATGATGTGGCCACTTGAACTTATTTCTGCCAGAAATGCTTACTTTTCAGTTGATGGGCAACATAACACCAAATGAGGTAATTTGTGGGAAAAACAATATTATTGCAGCTTAAGGTAACTATGAGACAAGCTTTCCACACATTTTACCTCCATGGTTTTGTTGTAAGTTAGGAAAATTACAAAAAAATTATTGAAACCTTTTTAAATTGAGTTTTTCCTACAAAAACAGTTCTGGCTAACTTAGGTAAGGTTAGGTTAGGTTTTTTATTTGAATTTTTTAGAACAAAAAATCACTTGGAAATTTTCAATTCTAAAAAAATATTTGCTTTCTTGCATACAAGGTTAGGCTAGGTTAGGCTAGGTTATGGTACTTCATTTTTTTATTGATTTTGAACATTACATTTTATGCTATGTTACAGAACTGAAAACCCCTTTTTGGGTATTATTCTTCCTCCCAACTGAAAAGCATGCATTTGCAGAGGAAGTAAGTGGTCATGGCATGTTTGCCACATTCAAAAACATTGCATTAGAAAAAGAAATTCCAAGAAATCAGAAGTTACCTTAAACTGCAAATTTACCAAAATAACATTGACAATAACATTGTAACTGAATCTAACATAGTGTAACCAGCCTTTGAAGAAAAAATGACAAAAATATACAAAGAAAGTCTCAAATTTGTATTTGAAATTAAAAACCTAGCCTGACCTAGCCTAAGCAGTATTATTCCAGCTTAAGGTATCCACCAGACAAGTTTTACATCCATTTTACCTCCATGAAGCGAGCAAAGGGATTAGGTTTGTTAGGTTAGATTAGGCTTATGTTTTAAGTTGGAAATTTTTCAGTTTGGGACGTTTTTCACAGAATAAAGATTTATTTTCTTCAAAACCAGGGCAGGCTAGGTTATTGGCTGTTCTTTTGTTTTTTTTTTAAACATGTTTGAGAAAAACATTTTTGAAAATTGTCCATTTTTTTAAAGGAATGTTTTCTTGCATGGAAGGTTAGGATGGGTTAGGTTATGCTACATTTTTTCTTCATTTCAAACAATATTTATGATGCTATTTTGCCCATCTCCAAGCCACTTTTTTCGTGTTATTTCGCCTCCAAAACTGACTAGTATTCATTTGCATAGGAAATAAGTGGTTGCATCATGTTAACCACATTCATAAGCATGGCATTGGAAAAATAAAGTCCAAGAATTCAAAAGCTGTGTTCCAGTGCATGCAGGGAGCATGATGATGTATCACTAGGTGGTTTTAGAATGGCTTTTTGCTCCAAGGTCATGTGGTCTCAGGAACAAGATGGAGGGAGAAGACCTGGCACAATGATCTGCATAAATTAAAAGCAACCACCAAATATAATTATCACATCAGTATTGATTATGGAATAGTTTTTACTATCAATGCTGCTGGAATAAGTAGAATTAAACTTACCAATATCAGCAAATTGCAATACTCTTTCTGATCTACATGGAGACTGCACTCACCTCTACTGTATCTGGCAGCTCATGAATGACTGCTAGATGACAAATTAGTGAAGGATGTGGTTATAAGCCAACTTACTGAGCAATGGTAGAGAAAATGATAAAGTATACTTAATCAATGTCAACCAAGTTTATAAATCCATACCTGATACTCCTGACATGCTCACACTGCACAACTAATAAATATTCAAAACACATCACATGAGTAGACCCATGAGTAGGACGCTTGTGCACCAACTGATTTGTTACTTGCCGTCTATTGGGATATGGGTTTTGTAATATAAAATGGTTTAAGGAAAATTATACTAACAACAATCCATCTAAAATACTTGTATTCCCACCACCAAGCAACAAATTTTGTGAACGAAAAAGCTGAGAAAGTTGATTGAAACCAATTCTTATTAATATTAAATGTTCTACAATGTACTTTTTTAGTTTATGTCTGGAATGTTTTAGTTGAAGCCAGGAATGACTTGGTAGGATCAAAAGTGACTAGATGGGAGAGCAAATTGCAGCTGTAAAACTGCCTACTATCACATTTAATCTGACCACCTCCTTGAAATTGTAAAGATATTTCCAAAATGACTATAATGTATTGCAGATTAGGCTGTAAAATCTGCTTTCTTTATCTTTCGGCCAACACATACTGCCAAGGTTAGTGATTTGTAAAGAGGTGTACAATGGGGAACAGTGACGTCACAGGAGTCAGGGAAGTGATGTCACAGGAGTCGGGTGTCGATGTGTTAGGTTAGGTTAGGTTAGGTCATGCTATGCTATGCTTGTTAGGTTAGGTTAGTGCCCATCATCGACACCCGACTCCTGTGACATCACTTCCCTGAATTATGTGATGTCACTGTTCCCCACTGTACACCTCTTTACAAATCACTAACCTTGGCAGTATGTGTTGGCAAAAGGTAAAGATTACCATAAAATCCATATGCTAAATGGATTGCCATCCACATAATCAGGGTTACATGATCAGATCGTGTTACCCTGATTATATGGATGGCAATCCCTTTAGCATACATTTTTTAAAACAAGAGACCATGCTGAGAGGAAAATTATTGAGTTGATCTGTATTAGGGATAGGAAACCAGCTATGAACAGCAATGTAACCTTGCAAATGGCACTGCCATTATGGCAGTGTTCTAGGTACCTATATTGAAGCCACCAAAGCCAGGATGTTGGTAAGATTACATTACAATTAGGTACTTCAATAGTTTCATTTGCCAGATGCCTGGTGCCATGCAAGATTAAACATGTGTTGCTGTACTGATTAGGTGAAATTTTCAATTTGATGATTCTGATGAAGTGCTGTGCATGACAGCTTAATCTCTATAAAGTATAGCATTTTTGGGAAATATCTTTACAATTTCAAGGAGACAGTCAGATTAAATGCAATAGTCAATCACAAATTACATTAAAATGCAAATTTGCCGCTTAAACCCATTGTTTGCTTCATGCAGGTAAAATGTGTGTAAAATTGGTAAAATGTATGCGAACGCCTGAAATACAGTACACTTACTTCGATCCCCGTAGTGCCGCTGACGTTGCTATGCACCTCTTCCCTGCATATGTTTGGCTTGGGACAGCATTTGATCGCGCACATAGACGAGACAATCTGATGAGGGATTTCCACATGATTAATGAATGGTCGAAGTGCTTGAAATCCAGTATTCTTTGGCAGATTCACATACCCATCATTCCTCCCCCCGAGAGCCGTAGTTACAAGATCAAGCCTATGTATCAGGAAGAATACAGCTCTTTTAGAATGTGGAGATGTTATAAAATGGTGGCAGTGACCCTTCGTGACGTATTGAAGGACGCGTCAGCTGATAACAGTTCGGAATGTATGCTTGAATACATGTTAGAGGCGCAATTCGTTTTTTCTGCTTTTTCGATGTTGTTAAGTTAATTATTGTATCGTGTTATATAAGAACCGGAGCTTTACTTCTAAGAATTAAATACCATGGTGCATTGATTCATGGAAATATGTCAGGTTGAAGGAAAGGCCTCAAATTAGATTAAAGTTGATGAGTGGACATACCCAGTAGCGTAGCCAAGGGGGCGAAGCGAGGGCAGCCCCTGGAGAATCGGAGGGGGCCCTCCAGGCGACCGCCTTGTGGGGCCCGCAAGGGTCCCTCAAGGCGTCGGTGCATGAGGCCGGCAAGGGCCCCTTGGGCAATAACAAATACAGAGTCAGAGACCTATATTCATGCCATCCACAATAGATTCGTGGCTGTTATAGCCTAAGGTTGAGTTTTAAAACGAAGGTCATCAGTAAATAAGGACAGTCACAGGCGCACATGGATACATACAACAATTCTTCATACTATCGGCACGGCAGGAGTCAGCAATTGTGATCAGATTCGCATATCCACCGCAGTCGATCCAGTCCCACGCACCCAGCAGTCTCGGATGGAAAGGATCCCTAGGAACTGAGACATAAACAGGGCCCTGATAGCCCTTAGGAATAAACAGAGATGTTCTTGTGGTTTAAAATGGCAACCGAGGGATGAACAGAACTCCTAAGGGCTGAAGAGGGCTAGTGAGGGTTCACCTTAGAGCTGAAATTCCCCTGAGATGAAAGCTAGACAGGGTTATTGAGGATGTGATTGGCCACTAAACACAGGAGGGAGCCCTCAGTGATGAAGAGGGTCTCCGAGAGCCAGAGAGGGCTAGCCTGGTGTTCTCCTGATGTTGAGTGGGGTTCCTAATGGATGAACAAGGTTCTCTGAGCAATGCGCGATAGCAACAAGGTTCCCTGCTGGGAGGGCAGGTAGGATCGCCTCGAGCCGAAATGTTCTTGAAACCAAAAGACTTAACGATATCTGGGAAGGACCCCTTGCAGCTTCAGAGGGCTACTGAGGGCTGACAGAGCTCCCTGAGATCTAAGGAGAGATGCTAAGGCTAACAATCGTTGCGAGAAATAGCGAAGGCCCGCCTCAACGCTAGAAAGCCCTTGCAGCTAGAAAGACTGTCGGGAACTGGAAAACACCCTAACAGCTGGAGAGGGCCCCTGACGATTAAAAATGGTAACTGAGCACAAGAGAGGACAGCGTGGGACTTGATTGGGATGCCCAAAATTATTGGAACGGGTCCCTATGAAAAGAACAGTGGTCTCTGAGAGTTAACGAGGGCCCTAAGGGCTAGCGAAGGTTGTGAGGCGTACTGAGGGGCAGTTTCGGAGCTAAAATGTCATTGATAGGCCAAAGGCTGTCGAGGATTGGGATAGACCACTGAGAGCTAGAGCAGACTGGATTGTGATGTTGCTGAGGCTTGGCAGGAACTCTGAGGAATGAACTGAAGTACCCAAGAGCTAAGGAGAGTTCCGAGAGTTGGCGATATTTGCTAGAAATTGTGAAGCCTGTGTCGGAGTTGGATTCCCCGAAAACTAGACATGTTTGTCGAGAACTGGAAATGGCCCATGCAAGTTGGGGAGGGCTCCTTCCTTGATGACTAGGGCTCCTGGGAGTCAGATAGGACTGGACTGGGATTCTCCTAATCTTTGGGATGGGCGCCTGAAGGATTGGCTCCCCCTGAGAGCTAAGTGAGTCCTTGAGAACTGGCGATGGGCGCGAGGAATATTGAGGACCCACCTCAGGCTAAGGTCTCTTTGTGATCCATACATTTTGCAGAGGACTGGGAAGGTCCTCTATGAGACAGAGAGCAACATGAGAGGTGAACGGAGCCAGCATGCCAGAGAGGTCTGCTTGAAGGCGGAGATGCCCTTAAAAAGGAGAAACAAAATAGGCGAGGTTCGTCCGAGCTCTCCCACTATGATGCACGTTCATCCTAAAAGTGTCGTCACCTCCAAAATATGCGCATCTGAGACAAACTTGTTTGTTGGCTCGCCCGACATATTTCAGCCGTAAATGATGCAATCGGAGCACAAATAATGACGTCATTTTTTTAAACGTGGATTATGATTCGTCCCAGCTATCATAAAGGGCCAATCACTTACTGCAGTTGAAGTTGGCTGGCGATATTGATCAGAGTGGTCGAGTGCTCGGAAAATTTGGCAATTGAAGACCGCTGAATTCGACAAACAGCTGTTGTCATCGAGTTTACTTCCGAAGTCAGGCTCGCTTGGTCTGACTTCCAGATTTCCGACTAGATGACGTCCCAGGCGCGGATGTGGGTGTACATTTTCAGGGTTTGTGCATGAACAAGCTGTTACTAGTCCAAAACCTTGTCGTATTAGGTAACTGAATCTACTCTGTTTGTTTATTGGTATCATAAATTGGTCCAATCTACAGACTAAAAGCTTTCAGATCAACGTAATTAGTATGCCCTGACCCCGCCATTGGGATGTCATGACGATTACTTCCAGCTAGTGCACGCGTGAAACCGCCTTATGTTTTTCTCGTTCACGTTGCGGACCCATTTCTTGACTATGTCTTCGATTTTGACCCCTGCTGAGAGACTGGTGTTAATTTTGTCTTTTATGAATCGGGAGATAGTGACTGCTCCCCGTGATTCCGGTACTGATTGCACCTTTTTTGGCCAAAGCTCGTTGCTTGGCCTTTTTCATGCGCATCACCTTTTCGGCTTTTTGGCCTCTCATGGAAGGCGTCCTTGAAGACTCTTCTATAAGGTGTAGAAATCCTTTTCCTTTCACGGACTTTCTCAGGATGGCGCGAACTATCTTCTGGAACTGGACACTCTCTTTCTGAGCACTTCCCATTGGTACCGACCTATATGTCTCCGCATCGTCTAGAAGAGCACTCATTTTGGACACATAGTCACTTTGGTTTGGTTTGGTTACATGGTGTTTCTAGTAGTTTCAAAATTGCAGGTATTGTAGTGGAACTGATCGTGGAACATGTTGAAAAGGGTAGGTTGAACATCACTGTCATGCTTATTTGGTCGTTTTCAATTTACTTCTTCACTATTTGGGTTATTCGGTGTCAGTGCATGCAAAGTGCGGTATTATTTTTGATGTCTCGTGACCTGTGTTGAAAAAATGACAAGTGTGAAATATTCGCAAGCCTGTAAATCATCCGGGAGGTAGCTTGAGAAAGGCGTGAGCCGAAACTTTGTTAATAAAATTATGCTCCCATTGCTCCGTCTTCTCACACACACACACACACACACACACACACACACACACACACACACACACACACACACACACACACACACGCACAACCATACACACACATATAATATATATATATATATATATATATATATATATATATATATATATATATATATATATATATATATATATATATATATATATGTTATAGACAGTTATTAAGCTACACCCCGCTTCGGCTATATACTGCGGTATCCATTTTAGCTCAGATCACACTACGGAAAAAGAACTCGCTAAACACAGCGTTAATGTTTAAACTAACCTTCCCCAAACCAAGTTTTCCATCAGACAACTAAAAACAAAGAAGCTAAACGGTGAACAGTCTATATTACTCTCCAACGAACCATTTAAAGAATTGCTACCACGCTATGCAAGGCTGATCAAATTATTATAACAGCTCTGACAAACTTGGCAATGTCCCGTCCAACCGTTATTTGTACCAGACGTAGATGTGATGCACTTGCACCACACGATGCACGTCCGACCTTGACAGACACCAGGCGACATCGCGCGACTGGCCAGCGCCCGCGTGGTAGCAGGGTGGCACCACCGCCACCGGATCTGACCACGTGGTAGAGAAGCCCTGGTCGGCCGTCGCCGCCCACCTGCAGGCCAGGTCAAGAGAGTGAGGCTGCTCGGTCGCTGACAGAGAGAAGCCGCAGCACTGCCGGCGACTGTGCAGCACTGTCCACGACGGTGGCCGCCACCGAACACCGCTCCAGTGCGCCGCTGCCACTGCCACCCGGTCCCAGCAGGTCTCAGCAGGTCCCAGCCGGTCCCAGCCGGTCCCAGCCAGTACCAGCCAATCCCACTCGGTTCCAGCCGGTCCCAGCCGGTCCCAGGCGGTCCCAGCCAGTACCAGCCAATCCCACTCGGTCCCAGCCGGTCCCAGCCGGTCCCAGCCAGTCCCACTGTCCACGACGGTGGCCGCCACCGAACACCGCTCCAGTGCGCCGCTGCCACTGCCACCCGGTCCCAGCAGGTCTCAGCCGGTCCCAGCCGGTCCCAGCCGGTTCCAGCCGGTCCCAGCCGGTCCCAGCCAGTACCAGCCAATCCCACTCGGTCCCAGCCGGTCCCAGCCAGTACCAGCCAATCCCACTGTCCACGACGGTGGCCGCCACCGAACACCGCTCCAGTGCGCCGCTGCCACTGCCACCCGGTCCCAGCCGGTCCCAGCCCGTCCCGGCCAGTCTCACCCAGTCCCACGCGATCCCACTCGGTTACAGTGAACTCAGAACATCCAGGAAGTTTTGACGCTAAGAGAAACAGTGAGTTTGTATATGCCATCGACGCTGTTATAAAGAACACTCGCTGGTGTTCTCGCTGCTGCCTGTAATAATTAGCTATATGAGGGAGTCGCACGATCCCAGAAGGGATGGGAGAGGGGTTGTGCACTCTGAGCTTTGCAATGGTGTGAATCATGGGGCGATCCTCAGCATATCGAGACAAATTTCTGTCGCATCGCCAGCGGAAAAACAATTGTACATTACTCTACATATATATCCTGCATGCACATGCCAAAGGAAATTAATAGCTTATTGGTAAATAGGTACTTCCTTCACATTATTGTCACACGCCCTGGCTATTTCTCATCTCCATTGCTGTTGGCTGTCTGTGGCAATTGCTCGCATAAAACATGAGTCGTCTTTAAACAAACAATATTTTACTCCGTATGTCATTTCGGGTCGGCGCAATCCGATCGCATAACGGGCGTGCGAGATGAACAAGACTAGCCCACTGCACGCCACCTGTACGAATGACACTCTCAACTTCTCATGCAAACTTAGAGCCACCAGTGAACCACAGGCTCTTGCCTCTCGCCTCCAGGCCAACCTGGAAGCCCACTTCCGTAGCATTGACGTTGATGTTGCGCTCTCGTGCGTGAGGCCAGAGACTGGGAAGCGTCGTTTTATTGTGGCACCGCACTACAGCGTCCTCTATGCCGAGCATCGTCAGTTGAGTGAGCTGTTCTAAGCGTGCGGTATGCTATTTTTAGACACCTGATTCATTCTGATTGTCCTGGTGTCCTCATTGACCTCTCCATTCTGTTTAGCAAGTATGCTCGTGATTGAGTGTGTAACATGCCCGACCTTTTTCACTGACTCGGTGCCAATTTGCATCCATTTTATCTTTGGATGACATGTTTATCGTGCAATGCAATACAATACAGTGAAATATGATACAATACGGCGTGAGTGCGTGTCATGTTATCAGTGTTACAATGAACCGGACGACACAAACCATGCGGGGAACAGTCCAGACATAGCTACTGCTGAGCAAGTCTCCTCATCCACATCTGAATTGATTCAAGGAAATACACTGCGATCCACAAATAGCACGGCCGTGCTCTCTTCCGTGCAACTCAGGCGTCGCGGCCCCGCATGTGACCTTCGGTTTTCATGCCAGCACTTCCTGAATTTACGCTCAACGGTATGGAGGTGCACACCAGCAAAAATTATCGCCCCCACCCGTTGACTGACGTCACGTTAGAGATACTAAAGATGACGCCAATAGCAAGTAGTTTCCATTGGGCACGGTAACGAAGCAAATTAAAATGTCATCGTAACGCTAAACCTGCTCGCTTTCGTATTCCTTTGCGAGAGGTGGTTGCTTGAAATATACCAAGAACATTAATGCCTGAGTTATGGCCTTGTACATACCTGAACAAAACTTCCTATAAATTGATCCAAAAGGATCGCAGTCAGTCCGAATTTTCACCAGGAGGCAAATAAGAGCACCAAACAAGCAGGAAGTGATGTAAATATTTGTATTCACCCAAATTGATTCTTCCTTGCATATTCTTTACTCAGCTTAACAGTTAATATCGTAGGTGTGTAAATGACTGCTCCACTTCCGTGTCTGTCCCTGTTACGTAGTAAGGTCCCAGTGATACCCACTTCCGTGTCTGTCCCTGTTACGTAGTAAGGTCCCAGTGTAAGTGACTGCTCCACTTCCGTGTCTGTCCCTGTTACGTAGTAAGGTCCCAGTGTAAATGACTGCTCCACTTCCGTGTCTGTCCCTGTTACGTAGTAAGGTCCCAGTGTAAATGACTGCTCCACTTCCGTGTCTGTCCCTGTTACGTAGTAAGGTCCCAGTGTAAATGGCTGCTCCACTTCCGTGTCTGTCCCTGTTACGTAGCAAGGTCCCAGTGTAAATGACTGCTCCACTTCCGTGTCTGTCCCTGTTACGTAGTAAGGTCCCAGTGATACCCGTGTCTGTCCCTGTTACGTAGTAAGGTCCCAGTGTAAATGACTGCTCCACTTCCGTGTCTGTCCCTGTTACGTAGCAAGGTCCCAGTGTAAATGGCTGCTCCACTTCCGTGTCTGTCCCTGTTACGTTGCAAGGTCCCAGTGTAAATGACTGCTCCACTTCCGTGTCTGTCTCTGTTACGTAGTAAGGTCCCAGTGATACCCGTGTCTGTCCCTGTTACGTAGTAAGGTCCCAGTGTAATGACTGCTCCACTTCCGTGTCTGTCCCTGTTACGTAGCAAGGTCCCAGTGTAAATGGCTGCTCCACTTCCGTGTCTGTCCCTGTTACGTAGCAAGGTCCCAGTGTAAATGACTGCTCCACTTCCGTGTCTGTCCCTGTTACGTAGTAAGGTCCCAGTGATACCCGTGTCTGTCCCTGTTACGTAGTAAGGTCCCAGTGTAAATGACTGCTCCACTTCCGTGTCTGTCCCTGTTACGTAGTACGGTCCCAGTGATACCCGTGTCTGTCCCTGTTACGTAGTAAGGTCCCAGTGTAAATGACTGCTCCACTTCCGTGTCTGTCCCTGTTACGTAGTAAGGTCCCAGTGATACCCGTGTCTGTCCCTGTTACGTAGTAAGGTCCCAGTGTAAATGACTGCTCCACTTCCGTGTCTGTCCCTGTTACGTAGCAAGGTCCCAGTGTAAATGACTGCTCCACTTCTGTGTCTGTCCCTGTTACGTAGTAAGGTCCCAGTGATACCCGTGCAGCAGATGCAAGGTTTGATGCACGCTGGAATCCAACGTTGTCTCAATAATGCTAAAATTCCTACGTCGTGTATGCATACGTACTGATTGTGTTCTCGTGATGTATGTCCAACAGCGATGCTGTCCGTGTTAATATGTGATATGATAAATATATGTGCATCAACAGGCCGAGGTTTGGTTCGATGCAATCAAGAAGCAAAAGCATGCCATTGTTAGGTTGTCGTTGCGTAGCAAGAGGTGCATCAGAGGGGTGAATCAACCCCAACCCTCATCCCCGAGCTACCGTTCAAACGCTATATGACCTGGCCAATAGCAGTAATGCTTCAGGGCAGGAATGACTGGGGGAGGGGTTCTGGGTAACCAAATATAGAGAACCAGATCCGTAACTGAGCCACCATCTACAAAATGGTTCAATGCGAGACTTCGCACCCATATTCTACTCGCTTTGAAGATTCCGCTGGCGAAGGTAGAAGCTCGTTTCCAACTCGTTTTGGTGTCTTAAGCATTGACCAGACCAGATGCTCTGATTTGGATGATAATGAATACAAGGTTCGCATTACAACAATACTTTCTTTTTAAAAGATACCTATGCTTCGAGAAATGTGAATTTTCAAGTCTACCTTGAATGCGACTGGCCACCTGGATTTACCGTGAACGACACACACTCATTCGTCAATGCACCAAAACTATTTCCTTCTCTCCCATGATAGATAATCCGGCTACACTGCTGGTCGAAAGAGCAAGGTTGTCTGCGGCAACAAACGTTGTTTACACGCCCAGAAATACCGTGATGCGCCTGAATCTAGTTGCTTCGTGGCTGGTGACTCACCCTGAGGGACGACGAACAATGGGCGATGAACACGATGAACAATGGACAGACAGAGGGGATGCAGACCCGCCGATTACCACACGTCAGCCGAGCTGATATTTAAAGGGCACCTGTTCGTAGGCAGCGTGATATGAATCATGCCGGCGGTTTTTCACAGCTGGTAAATCACGCTGGGTTCGGACCACCATACTGCCCGGCGCCAGGGCGGTGGAGCGGTTACCTACAGTTAGACTATGGCCGAGTCTAGCCAGAGCCCACCGCCGCGCGATTAAACGCGCTGCAATGCAAAACAAATAGCATCATTAGCTCCAGAAGATATGGTACTCTAATGTTTGTTTTCAATGGAGATAATATAATGGAGAGTGCATGCTGTTACATCTTTTGCATGCCTGTGCCGACGTCTTGAGAGATAATTAGCACTTCTTTTCGAAAGAGTATACTTAATACGAGTATATCCAACGTGGCCTCCAGATGAGATAAAATCCCGACACGAGAATCGTTCAGCTGAAATTCGTCTTAATCCGCGAAATGAAGTCATCGAATTGTCCGAAAGCATAACTGCCCCGGAGATAACTTTGGGAGAAGCGAAGTCCTATGAATCAAGGGGAATTTCAATCAATATTCCAGAACAAAGAAGAATAATAAATCGTGCTGCCATTCCATTGGAACGCTTGAGCTGGTTCTCGTCAATTCATACACGGCTTTGTATCCCCCATCCATGAAGCGTTTTTACTTTTGTTATCTTGTAAAAGATGACGGTGAATTTGCGTATTATTCTTCTCATACCACTGGCAATGGTGTCTAAATTAAGCAAGTTAGTAGGCAGAGGCGCAGCCAATGTGGAGGGTCGGGGGCCTGGGCCCCAGGTTTTCATTACACAAAGCCATAAATTTTTCGGCGCACTTCGCGCGCCAAATGCGGTCTCTGTTCGTGACATTTTGGAAGGAGGTGATCGGACCCCCTTAAGAAAATCCTGGCTGCGCTACTCACTGTTCGTAGGATTATTTCGTCGACTCAAGTTCTTTAAGTCCAGAAAGCTGGATACAAATGTGGATTTTCCCTTATCAGGGGCTCTCCCACGAAAACTACCCGGGAAGGAGACAGTAATAGCTTTATTGTAGCTTACCCGTGGTGACGTGTACGTCCAACGGCAGCATCTCGTGATTTGAGGTACAGCTCCATTCATAGCAGAAGCGAAAAAGCATAACAGAGCATAGAAGCTGAGGAATACAAATAATCGGAAGATGTCGAAACAGAAGCAATTCCGTATTGTTATTAATATTACACGGATATTTTTCGATCCTTCTTTCTGTAGCTTCTATGTTCGAATGGTCCCGATTAGACATCAAGCAACAACAGGGAAACACTTGTGGTATCTCGAGTGAGGCCAGACCCGGTGTTGGTGGCATCAGTTTTAACCATGCTGATATTGCTCTTTTGGTTGCATTCATAGCATATTGAAGTGTTGTGTATTAACTATATGAACGGCACGATATCGCAACAGACGGGATTCGCTGCTGAACTGGCACCACTAAGACATGGGAAGATATCTTCTGTTACCATAGACGGTAAGGGTCCCGTCGAACTGGTTAGCTTTTTTTTGCAAATAAGTCCGAATAGTTAATATGATAATTGTACACAAGAGTGCAAACAAACACTAAAATGCTCTTATCAGCACTGCAACATTTATGGTCATTGGAATGGGTTTTTGTTTCAGACATAAATTGACAAACTAAAAGCAGAAACACTCACAGACGTACAAGAGTGCGTGTAGCAAGTCAGCCTGAATGCAGATGTGCTTCTGGACCAATCGACATGACTCGCCTACCGTCTGACCAAGTGAGCGCCTGATCGACATGACTCGCCTACCGTCTGACCAAGTGAGCGCCTGATCGACATGACTCGCCTACCGTCTGACCAAGTGAGCGCCTGATCGACATGACTCGCCTACCGTCTGACCAAGTGAGCGCCTGATCGACATGACTCGCCTACCGTCTGACCAAGTGAGCGCCTGATCGACATGACTCGCCTACCGTCTGACCAAGTGAGCGCCTGATCGACATGACTCGCCTACCGTCTGACCAAGTGAGCGCTTGATCGACATGACTCGCCTACCGTCTGACCAAGTGAGCGCCTGATCGACATGACTCGCCTACCGTCTGACCAAGTGAGCGCCTGATCGACATGACTCGCCTACCGTCTGACCAAGTGAGCGCCTGATCGACATGACTCGCCTACCGTCTGACCAAGTGAGCGCCTGATCGACATGACTCGCCTACCGTCTGACCAAGTGAGCGCCTGATCGACATGACTCGCCTACCGTCTGACCAAGTGAGCGCCTGATCGACATGACTCGCCTACCGTCTGACCAAGTGAGCGCCTGATCGACATGACTCGCCTACCGTCTGACCAAGTGAGCGCCTGATCGACATGACTCGCCTACCGTCTGACCAAGTGAGCGCCTGATCGACATGACTCGCCTACCGTCTGACCAAGTGAGCGCCTGATCGACATGACTCGCCTACCGTCTGACCAAGTGAGCGCCTGATCGCCCTCTTCCTCGCCTGAATACCACGCCACCTCCTCGCCGCCCCATCTGCCGCCTCCACCTGCCGCCCCATCGACATGACTCGCCTATCGTCTGACCAAGTGAGCGCCTGATCGCCCTCTTCCTCGCCTGAATACCACGCCACCTCCTCGCCGCCCCATCTGCCGCCTCCACCTGCCGCCCCATCGACATGACTCGCCTATCGTCTGACCAAGTGAGCGCCTGATCGCCCTCTTCCTCGCCTGAATACCACGCCACCTCCTCGCCGCCCCATCTGCCGCCTCCACCTGCCGCCCCATCGACATGACTCGCCTATCGTCTGACCAAGTGAGCGCCTGATCGCCCTCTTCCTCGCCTGAATACCACGCCACCTCCTCGCCGCCCCATCTGCCGCCTCCACCTGCCGCCCCATCGACATGACTCGCCTACAGTCTGACCAAGTGAGCGCCTGATCGCCCTCTTCCTCGCCTGAATGCCACGCCACCTCCTCGCCGCCCCATCTGCCGCCTCCACCTGCCGCCCCATCGACATGACTCGCCTACAGTCTGACCAAGTGAGCGCCTGATCGCCCTCTTCCTCGCCTGAATACCACGCCACCTGGCCAACCGACCGCTTACCCTTCCCCACCTCCTCGCTTGATGATCCCGTTCCCTAACCACCCATCAACTGGCACCCTGCTACCAGACCACCCACCGCCTGATGTACCCTCACCGCCTGACTCCCCGCCCCCAGACCACCCACCGCCTGATGTACCCTCACCGCCTGACTCCCCGCCCCCGGACCACCCACCGCCTGATGTATCCTCACCGCCTGCCTCCCCGCCCTGGACCACCCACCACCTGATGCATCCTCACCGCCTGACTCCCCGCCCCCGGGCCACCCACCATCTGATGTCCCCTCACCTCCTGACTCCCCGCCCCCGGGCCACCCACCGTCTGATGTACCCTCACCTGACTCCCCGCCCCCGGGCCACCCACCGTCTGATGTACCCTCACCTCCTGACTCCCCGCCCCCCGGGCCACCCACCGTCTGATGTACCCTCACCTGACTCCCCGCCCCCGGACCACCCACCGTCTGATGTACCCTCACCTGACTCCCCGCCCCCGGGCCACCCACCGTCTGATGTACCCTCACCTGACTCCCCGCCCCCGGACCACCCACCGTGTGATGTACCCTCACCTGACTCCCCGCCCCCGGGCCACCCACCGTCTGATGTACCCTCACCTCCTGACTCCCCGCCCCCGGACCACCCACCGTCTGATGTACCCTCACCTGACTCCCCGCCCCCGGACCACCCACCGTCTGATGTACCCTCACCTCCTGACTCCCCGCCCCCGGGCCACCCACCGTCTAATGTACCCTCACCTCCTGACTCCCCGCCCCCGGGCCACCCACCGTCTGATGTACCCTCACCTGACTCCCCGCCCCCGGGCCACCCACCGTCTGATGTACCCTCACCTCCTGACTCCCCGCTCCCGGGCCACCCACCGTCTGATGTACCCTCACCTGACTCCCCGCCCCCGGACCACCCACCGTCTGATGTACCCTCACCTGACTCCCCGCCCCCGGGCCACCCACCGTCTGATGTACCCTCACCTGACTCCCCGCCCCCGGACCACCCACCGTGTGATGTACCCTCACCTGACTCCCCCGCCCCCGGGCCACCCACCGTCTGATGTACCCTCACCTCCTGACTCCCCGCCCCCGGACCACCCACCGTCTGATGTACCCTCACCTGACTCCCCGCCCCCGGACCACCCACCGTCTGATGTACCCTCACCTCCTGACTCCCCGCCCCCGGGCCACCCACCGTCTAATGTACCCTCACCTCCTGACTCCCCGCCCCCGGGCCACCCACCGTCTGATGTACCCTCACCTGACTCCCCCGCCCCCGGGCCACCCACCGTCTAATGTACCCTCACCTCCTGACTCCCCGCCCCCGGGCCACCCACCGTCTGATGTACCCTCACCTGACTCCCCGCCCCCGGGCCACCCACCGTCTAATGTACCCTCACCTCCTGACTCCCCGCCCCCGGACCACCCACCGTCTGATGTACCCTCACCTCCTGACTCCCCGCCCCCGGGCCACCCACCGTCTAATGTACCCTCACCTCCTGACTCCCCGCCCCCAGGCCACCCACCGTCCTGATGTACCCTCACCTGACTCCCCGCCCCCGGGCCACCCACCGTCTAATGTACCCTCACCTCCTGACTCCCCGCCCCCGGGCCACCCACCGTCTGATGTACCCTCACCTGACTCCCCGCCCCCGGGCCACCCACCGCCTGATGTACCCTCACCTGACTCCCCGCCCCCGGGCCACCCACCGTCTGATGTACCCTCACCTCCTGACTCCCCGCCCCCGGGCCACCCACCGTCTAATGTACCCTCACCTCCTGACTCCCCGCCCCCGGGCCACCCACCGTCTGATGTACCCTCACCTGACTCCCCGCCCCCGGGCCACCCACCATCTGATGTACCCTCACCGCCTGACTCCCCGCCCCGGGCCATCCACCATCTGATGTCCCCTCACCTCCTGACTCCCCGCCTCCGGGCCACCCACCGTCTAATGTACCCTCACCTCCTGACTCCCCGCCCCCGGGCCACCCACCATCTGATGTCCCCTCACCTGACTCCCCGCCTCCGGGCCACCCACCGTCTAATGTACCCTCACCTCCTGACTCCCCGCCCCCGGGCCACCCACCGTCTGATGTACCCTCACCTGACTCCCCGCCCCCGGGCCACCCACCGTCTGATGTACCCTCACCTGACTCCCCGCCCCCGGGCCACCCACCGTCTGATGTACCCTCACCCTGACTCCCCGCCCCCGGGCCACCCACCGTCTGATGTACCCTCACCTGACTCCCCGCCCCCGGGCCACCCACCGTCTGATGTACCCTCACCTCCTGACTCCCCGCCCCCGGACCACCGATCGTCGGAGTCGCCCCTCTCCACGTCCGCGCTTGCACAGTTACACTTGCAGGCGTTGATGGCCGATAACTGCATATTTCTGAGAGAAGGCGAAGCCACAAGCTTGCTTTATACCACGAACATTCATGGTGAAATCAGAGCGTGGTTTATCAGCAAATGACGAAGTTCATCCGAGAATGCCTACGCAGACTTCCTGGATGTGTTCTACTCCTGGGGCTTGTTGGACACCACGGGTGTTGGAACCAACACGAGCAAAAAGTAAGTGGGAAAGGAGGCGTACACACACTTCCTGAAGCATTTTTGTATGCACCTGGGTATTCAAAATCCGCCCGAAATGTGACAAATCCATTCGCCGCCTCACCGTACCCCATGCACTCCCCCTTTCCGACAGCAATGCTGTGCGGTATGAATCATGGTCAGCGTTGATAAAACAGCTCGCAACGCCAAGATGAAAATTTCGCTAAGTATATGGTATTGCGTGACGAGGAACAGGTTGACAAGCAGAGGCGTAGTCTTATTCTCACCATTGATGTGGGAGGAGGCGTGTGTGCGTGTGTGTGTGGAGGGGGAGGGGTGTCCAAGGCCAACTTGAAGTATCTTTCCTCGCTACGCCACATGGCCTCAGGTCTAATGTTGGAATGTCTAAGGTTGAGACAAGCTGACCCGGGCTGTCATGCTGGCCCCTCCCCCCAACTTATCCTAGCAGATGCTGGAGTTCATACACCTCTTTTGAGAAGATGCACACAGAGTTATTCCGGTAAGATCGCGTGGGAGAGGTACGTCACTGGCAGCCAGACGTGTTCGCACTGCCGATGGCAGCCGGTACACATGCTGGGCCTGGTGGCGGTCACTGCCGATGGCAGCCGGTACACATGCCTGGGCCTGGTGGCGGTCACTGCCGATGGTAGCCGGTACACATGCTGGGCCTGGTGGCGGTCACTGCCGATGGCAGCCGGTACACATGCTGGGCCTGGTGGCGGTCACTGCCGATGGTAGCCGGTACACATGCTGGGCCTGGTGGCGGTCACTGCCGATGGCAGCCGGTACACATGCTGGGCCTGGTGGCGGTCACTGCCGATGGCAGCCGGTACACATGCTGGGCCTGGTGGCGGTCACTGCCGATGGCAGCCGGTACACATGCTGGGCCTGGTGGCGGTCACTGCCGATGGTAGCCGGTACACATGCTGGGCCTGGTGGCGGTCACTGCCGATGGTAGCCGGTACACATGCTGGGCCTGGTGGCGGTCACTGCCGATGGCAGCCGGTACACATGCTGGGCCTGGTGGCGGTCACTGCCGATGGCAGCCGGTACACATGCCGGGCCTGGTGGCGGTCACTGCCGATGGCAGCCGGTACACATCTGGCCTGGTGGCGGTCACTGCCGATGGCAGCCGGTACACATGCTGGGCCTGGTGGCGGTCACTGCCGATGGCAGCCGGTACACATGCTGGGCCTGTGGCGGTCACTGCCGATGGCAGCGTGGGCCTGGTGGCGGTCACTGCCGATGGCAGCCGGTACACATGCTGGGCCTGGTGGCGGTCACTGCCGATGGCAGCCGGTACACATGCTGGGCCTGGTGGCGGTCACTGCCGATGGCAGCCGGTACACATGCTGGGCCTGGTGGCGGTCACTGCCGATGGCAGCCGGTACACATGCTGGGCCTGGTGGCGGTCACTGCCGATGGCAGCCGGTACACATGCTGGGCCTGGTGGCGGTCACTGCCGATGGCAGCCGGTACACATGCCGGGCCTGGTGGCGGTCACTGCCGATGGCAGCCGGTACACATGCTGGGCCTGGTGGCGGTCACTGCCGATGGCAGCCGGTACACATGCTGGGCCTGGTGGCGGTCACTGCCGATGGTAGCCGGTACACATGCTGGGCCTGGTGGCGGTCACTGCCGGCGCGAGCCCGTGACGCAGTGAGGGCGACAGGGCGCCACACGGCCCTCTCGGCGGGTACATTCCCAGTGCAGCCGACCGACGCGGCGCAGCGGCGCGAGCCCGTGACGCAGTGAGGGCGACAGGGCGCCACACGGCCCTCTCGGCGGGTACATTCTCGGTGCAGCCGACCGACGCGGCGCAGCGGCGCTGGCAGTCAGCCAGAACGCCGGAAAGCCCGGCCGGCGCGCGGGCCACGCGGCTACTTCTGCCGCGTCGCTGGTGACGGGCGTCAGGCGGTGGCGGCTGCGCCGGTCAGCGTCGCCTCAGACGTCGGCCGAAATACCGGCCCGTTCGGCGAGCTGACGGCCGCCCGTGCCAACGGCACACCTCAACGACACAGGACGGTCTGGGCATCACGGCGGTCTGACGGCCGCCCGTGCCAACGGCACACCTCAACGACACAGGACGGTCTGGGCATCACTACTGACGCGGGGCGGTCTGACGGCCGCCCGTGCCAACAGCACACCTCAACGACACAGGACGGTCTGGGCATCACTACTGACGCGGGGCGGTCTGACGGCCGCCCGTGCCAACGGCACACCTCGACGACACAGGACGGTCTGGGCATCACTACTGACGCGGGGCGGTCTGGGAATCACAAGCGGTGCAGGACGGTCTAGGCATCACCTCAACGACGCAGGACGGTCTGGGCATCACTACTGACGCGGGGCAGTCTGACGGCCGCCCGTGCATCACTACGGCCACCTCAACGACACAGGACGGTCGTGCCGGCATCACCTCAACTGACGCGGGGCGGTCTGGGCATCACTACCGACGCGGGGCGGTCTGACGGCCGCCCGTGCCAACGGCACACCTCAACGACACAGGACGGTCTGGGCATCACGGCGAGCTGACGGCCGCCCGTGCCAACGGCACACCTCGACGACACAGGACGGTCTGGGCATCACTACTGACGCGGGGCGGTCTGGGCATCACTACCGACGCGGGGCGAGCTGACGGCCGCCCGTGCCAACGGCACACCTCAACGACACAGGACGGTCTGGGCATCACTACCGACGCGGGGCGGTCTGACGGCCGCCCGTGCCAACGGCACACCTCAACGACACAGGACGGTCTGGGCATCACTACCGACGCGGGGCGGTCTGGGTATCACAAGCGGTGCAGAACGGTCTGGGCATTACCAGCGGAGTAGGACGGTCTAGGTATCATCAGCGGTGCAGGACGGTCTGGGCATTACCAGCGGAGCAGGACGGTCTAGGTATCATCAGCGGTGCAGGACGGTCTGGGCATTACCAGCGGAGTAGGACGGTCTAGGTATCATCAGCGGTGCAGGACGGTCTGGGTATCACCAGCGGAGCAGGAATGTCTGGGTATCACCAGCAGAGCAGGAATGTCTGGGTATCATCAACGGTGCCGGGCAGCCACGGCATCACCCATTTTCCATTCTAACGTACTGGTTTCAGGCCGTGCCCAGGCTGTCGTACTGCTCTCATGTCTGTCTCCCAGCATGCCTCGTTAACGTACCCGTCTCGTCTTTGTCTCCCAGTAGGGTAATTAAACAAACATTTTCTGTGAGACGGGAAAGAACAACGAATTTTTCCCCATAAACATGTTTTTTGTGAACTTATTGAGCACAAAATCAAGTCTCTAGGTGGGTGGGACGGGTACCTCAAACTGGTTGAAGTTTTAGCTGTCGTACCTCAAAATCGTGAGAGTGGCACGCTTTCATCAGTTCCCAATGCATTGGTAGAACTCACAAATTGTTTCACTACCACACACATCGAATATTTCGGTTGCCTTGGATGCAATAAACAAGGACTTGGTGTTATCCATTGTTTGTGTATTGTGCAAAATGTAGGAGAAACTTGTTCTTACAGGGGCGGTTTTCGAGGCTCGGCATGGTAAACATTGTCTACCCATGCGTGGAAGCAGCGTGATAGATGCAATTAAAACAATGGAAATGGAATGAAAACAATGACAAAAATATACAAAGGAAAATGACAAAAATGACTTCCCTTCCCTTTGAATGCAAGTATCTAATACACCCACTAAAACGTATCAATATATCTGATTTTACAAATACGTGTTTTTCTATTCAGAACATAGTTTCATAAACAAAAATAATACCACCAAACGCCGGCTAATAATTTGCAAACTTTGGTGCAACGCCAAACATAATATGTGCCTCAATTAGTGTTCAGTAAAAAACAACAAAAAACAATGACAACATCTAGTTGGCTGGACTGCGTAGGTGGAACACATGGCTTCCGACAGATATGGCGCTCCTCGAGAACGATTGTGTGTGTATGTGTGTGTGGAGAGGGAGAGAGGGAGAGGGAGAGAGAGACAGGGAGATAGAGAGGAGGGAGAGAGAGAAGGAGAGAGGGAGAGAGAGAGAGAGAGAGAAGGAGAGAGAGAGAGAGAGAGAGAGAGAGAGAGAGAGAGAGAGAGAGAGAGAGAGAGAGAGAGAGAGAGAGAGAGAGAGAGAGAGAGAGAGAGGGAGAGAGAGAGAGAGAAAGAGTAAAGGATGTCGAGTTCACTTCATTTCCGATGTCAGCAATGTCAGCTGACTGCAAGCCAGCTGACTACAACTACCGTGCCAGCCGCATGCATCGGAGCAAAGGGTCGAAGTGTCGATACAGTGACGATGCCGGACATTTGTCTGGGGGAGTTGATGGAGATGCGAATTAAGGACCAATTCGTTGACATCACCAGGGATCTGTCTTAAGAGTCTAATGAAGGTGTCGATTCAAGGTCGTTTCAGGTATTTCGTGTCTGGGAGAATGAGGTGCTGATTCATAGGTGTGATCAGGGAGATTTTATAGGTAGATGCGGTGACTCATAGGTGTGATCAGGGAGATTTTATAGGTAGATGCGGTGACTCATAGGTGTGATCAGGGAGATTTTATAGGTAGATGGGTGATCAGGGGGGTTTTTTAGGGAAATTCGGTGATTTTATAGGTAGATGCGGTGACTCATAGGTGTGATCAGGGAGGTTTTATAGGTAGATGCGGTGACTCATGGATGTCATGAGATATTTTTCAAGGCGATGAAAGTGCTGATTCAGGGGTGTCACCAGGAAATTGTGTTAACGTAGAAGGCGGGTGGTGGAAGTGGTGGATCCAGGGAACTTCCCGGTGATCCAGGGCCATCTTGGAAGTTTTGTTTGACGGCTTCGAAGTGAACGGGAGTTAAAACTCATTGGAGAGTATATATTATTGAAGCAGAGCTAGTCATTCTATATTGTTTACCTATTTTACATACCCCGCACCACCCCTGGGGACAAGCGGAACAAGAGGGATGGTTAGCTGGGTATTAAGTAAAAACTACATACATCGGATAAGTTTGGTACGCTTTGTCTCTGGTAGCGCTTTCACAAATCGTTAGAATTTGCACATGAAAGCAATTGGCCACCTCACGGGCGTATTTAGAGCATTGGTCAGGTCACAGCAATCATAAAGGTCAACCTTCATGATCAAGGTCAATTTCAACGGCGAAAGGTAACTTTTTGGCGCAAACAATGAACCACATGCCTTTTTCGCATACATGCTTTCTCCGTACACATGCCTCCTGTAAGCCAACCAGAGCAGATGCACACGCTCTGGTCAGTTATCCCTCGATCCCCGTCTCCTCTATCCTGTGACGTATCGACCCCGTGTCCATCTCCCAGCCTATCTCGGTGACGTACCGGTCTCATATCCATCTCCCAGCCTGTCCCGGTGACGTAACGGTCTCGTGTCCATCTCCCAGCCTGTCCCGGTGACGTAACGGTCTCGTGTCTATCTCCCAGCTTGTCCCGGTGACGTAACGGTCTCGTGTCCATCTCCCAGCCTGTACCGGTGACGTACTAGTCTCGTGCCTATCTCCAGCTGGCACGGTGACGAGCTGGGGTGTTCCGCGTCTATCTGGCGGAAGCTGTTGCTGTGGAGGCTGCCAGGATCGACAGAAGCGCAGCTGTACTGATCAAAGTTGGCTGCGAATCTCACCAAACCGCGTCACCACTCGCTGCCAAGAAGCGTCCGACGTATGTCCGCACCGGGCAACGGCTGAGTCGTTCTAGAACAACGAAGAAGTCGGCGCTTCAGCTTTGTGTGGCCCGTTTTCTGCGTCGTCGTGTTCGGCCATCGACCAACGGTGGCACACGGACAGTCTATCTGTGTTCGGCCATCGGCCAACGCTGGCACACAGACGATATGTCTGTGTTCGGCCATCGGCCAACGGTGGCACACGGACGATATGTCCTGATCTGGACGACGATCTGGATCGCGTCGTCTTGGACACTGGATGTAAGTGACTTTGCGGTTGTGTGGTGACGCCTACGCAATCGCATCTCAAATTAAATCACAGGCTGCATTCGACTGCATGAATATGCATCACTCGCATAGTTTGAGAAAGGTAACTATCGAAGTTTGGGCACCGTATGATTTCTTATATTACGAATGAGGGTGAGGCCTTAGAGAGTGCTGTTCTGAGTGTCCATACAAAAACAATTAAGTTCAGAGAACATATCAGAGTTTTTGAAACCTTTATATTTATTTTTCCACAGTGTTTCAGGTTCTGCTTTCTTCAACCTGAACTAGACCTTACCATTATATTTTCGTAACTTCAGAATAGTATCAAGTTGTCATATTAGCATAATATTGAGGACTTACTAATATTAACGGTACTAAAGGTGTAGTAATACAAGCATAACAGTAATCCATTGTTAAGCAGTAATCAATCAATATTGTGCTTAGCAGTAATCAATCAATATTGTGTTGAGCAGTAATCAATCAATTTTATGTTAAGCAGTAATCAATAGTTAGAATGACAATAGTAACCGGGTGTGTTGTTTTACATACTTTTGAGGAAGCAAGTTCCCCCTCAATGTTGGCTTAGCCACCCCCTCCCCCATAAGTTCAACTTTTAACATGGGACCATTTGGAGTGTATCCCCCAATCTATTTGGGCCCGCCCATTGCCCTCATGCAGTGTGTGTGCTCCCTAAAATGTTCAGAAATCAACGCCGGTGACAGCAAAAATATAATTAATCACTTGCTTGCAATCTTTCTTGACATACAGGGTTGTGTGGTGCCATTTCTTCACATTTCTGCGTCTCCACGGGCTGTCAAGGTAAAAGAGTCACGGTCGGTCCTCAAGCCATCTTCCGTCAGCGGCATGGTGGCTAATCCCGCGCCTGCAGCTCGGCAACCCAACAGCCAGACCCACTGACCCTTGCTCGTCGAGCGCCCCTAGTGACGCCTTGTACCATCTGGTGATGCTTTCCTGGCCTCTGACGGCCACATGCTCAGCATATTTGCGGTGGTTCAACACTATTCAATTGACTATTCAATACATACATTCTTGTCTGATCCAGTACTCAGCGAACATATCCCAGCAGCCTCCAAGCAAGGATGATGGAAAAAGCGAAAGCACAAAGTCGCATGTGAGTGACGTCTTTGGAACTAGGGGTACAAGTCTCATGTCAGACCTTTTTTCGATGACGAAAATTGTCATCAAGAAGGCGCGCATTTATTTATTTATGTATGTATTTATTTATTTAACGATGCATGCCCTTCAAGTACAGTGGCTATTATGGACAGTTGTGGCATTGGACAGGATATTTGGGGTACATGCACCCTCTAGACAACTCCGTGTTTGCACCCTGACAGGGATCGGACACCAGAGGCAGGGGTGTTGGTTTATATACTTTTGAGGGGGCAACTGTCCCCTCAATATTGGCTCCCCCCACAGTAATTTTAACTTTTCACATGGAACCCTATGGAGTGCCCCCCCCCGAAATCCATTTGGGCCTTCCCGTTGTCTTCATGTATCTTGCCCCCTCCCCCGCCCCCCACACACAATGATTTTCAGAAATCAACATCTGTGACCAGAGGCTATCAGTGTCTTCCGAATCGGAAAACAGGAATTATCGGATAGGCCTGAGCGTCTGTGACTGCGGAGTGCCCCGGGCGGAGATGGGTTCCACAAAGACAGCACGGCTGCCACCGTTGGCCGTGGCCCAGAGCGCCGGCGCTGGAACACGTGGCCCGCGGCGCGGTGGCGCGACGTTCGCGGTCGGCGGCCGACGGCGCGAGCGTCACACCTCTGACGTAAGCAGGCCTATATAGCCGGCTCGACGACGGCCGGCCGCCAGTGACCGGGCAGACTCGACGGCAGGGTGAGAGGAGCGCCCACCTGACGGCTGGGGACCGCGCGCTAGCACGCACGTCCCAGAGCCCGACCACCCTCTCACCCGTTCCTGTGCCTCGACAGTCGCCGGGCCGTGTCGCAGCGTCGGTAGCGAAGCCACCTCAGGAGCATCTGGTGCGGCTGGCAGGTGTCGCCAGAGTGGTCGACAACGCTGAACCGAGTCGGCACGTGCCAGATCATGACGCTGCAGGCAAGCGAGCCGGTGGCGGTGCCGGTGCCGACGCCGCCGCCGGCGGGCGGCGCGCTGCTGGCGGTCGGCTCCCCGTCCGACAGCGACGAGTCGGCGTCGTCGCCGTCGCCGCCGCCGTCGCCGCCGCTGCTGACCGCCGAGCAGCCGTCCGACGCGACCTCGTCAGACGGCCGCGACAGCGGAGTCGAGGCCGACGCGTTCTCGCCGCCCGACGCCGAGCTGTCGCGCCAGATCGTCGACGCGGTCGAGTTCTACTTCGGCGACGACAGCCTGCTGAAGGACGCCTTCCTGCTGAAGCACGTCAAGCGCAACAAGGAGGGCTTCGTCAGCGTCAAACTCATCTCCAGCTTCAAGCGCGTCAAGCACCTGAGCCGCGACTGGCGCGTGGTGGCGCACGCGCTTCAGCTCAGTCAGCTGCTGCAGCTGAACGAAGGCGCCACGAAGGCGCGTCGCGTGCAGGCGCTGCCCGAGCACGACGAGACCGCCACCAGCCGCACGGTGGTGGCCGTCAACCTGCCGATGGCGACCCCCACCATCACGTCCGTGTCGGCGCTGTTCGGCGGCTGCGGCGACATCAGCAGCATCCGCGTGCTCAAGCCGGGCCAGAACGTGCCGATCGACGTGCGCGCCGCCTTCAACAAGCACCCGGACATCGCCTGGGAGGAGGTCAACTGCGCCGTCGTCGAGTTCGATCTGCACGAGCAGGCGCAGCGAGCGATGGACACGATGAGCAGCGACGACCTGCAGATCATTCCGATCGGCAAGGTGAGCAACAAGAAGAAGTGTCGCCAGGAAGAGCCGGCCGCGCCGCAGCAGCCGTCGGTCGTCGACAGCGTCATCACTGCCGACGCGCAGAAGAAGCGCCGTCAGCGGCGCAAGAAGAACCTGCTGGTGCACTCGGAGAGCCGCAGCTCGCTCTCGGGCACCGACGGAGAGCCGAGTGCGCCGTCGTCGCGCCGCTCCACGCCGCCGCCACGCTGCTCGCCGCTGCTGCACCCGCCTCCGCTGCTCAGCCGACCTCCTCCGCTGCTGAGCCGACCGCCGCTGCTGAGTCAGCCGCCGCCGCTGCTCAGCCAGCTGCCGCCGCTGCTGAGCCAGCCGCCGCCGCTGCTGCCGCTGCCCGCCGGCCTGGTGGCGCGCCGACCGTCGCCGCCCAGCCGAGCGGCGGCCACTTTCGCCAGCACCGACATCCGCCTGCTGACGGGCGAAGTGAGCCGCGCCGCGGCGCACCAGGCCGCCAACACGCCGGCGCCGGCCGGCCCGTGCCCCTGGGTGCAGCGGCGCAAGGCGTCCGGCGTCACCGACAGCGACCGGCGCGGCTCGCTGATCAGCCAGCAGAACGTGGCGCGCGCGCCGCGGGGTCCCGACGGCACCGCCGGCTTCACGACGGCCCTGCGCAGCTCCCGGGTGACGGATGGTGCCAGCAGCGCGCCGACGCCCCCCGCCGTCGCAGTCAGGCCCTGATCACCCACCAAACGGGCTGTGATTTGGCGAGTTATGCTGTGATAGTTTGTACTGCGAGGGCAGCCTGGTACCCCATGCCGGGTGGACAGGCGAATTTGTGGAAAGCCGTGTATGGCTACCCGCGTCCTTGCTAGTACGTGTACTCTTCATCATTGCTCGCCCTTGCACTGTAATTGAAGCCTTATAAGATATTGAGGTATTTATACCAGACTGCCGAGTTGTGCTAGCAGTCCTTTCTAGTTTGTGTGAACTGTGCATGTACAACGTAACGTGGCGTATGGGCTATTGGAAGTCGGAACTTCAAGTGCGAGCAAGTTATATTATTTTTGTTGGTGAATGGTACAACTCTGGGGCGATGTGAACGACGACTCCATGTGTCTGAGTCGCAATACACATCTGTTCAACCTCATCGCTTGACCTGTAACAAGCAAGGAAGCTGAAATATTCCACACGGAACCGGAGATTGCAACGAACGCCGACATGCAATGCAAATCAAGGACGGGGACGCCCCTTTTGGGCTAATCCTATTCGTCTTCCTGGCTCATCAGAATGCCAGCAGGTCAAGGACGCGGGAAGTGGCTGCTTTGCCTGCTGAACGCTGGTCGGCGGCGCGAGGTCTGTGGAGCGAGTCACCTAGGCGGAAATGGTGGTCGCAGACCGTCCGAAGCGAAAGTTTCTCCACGCTCGCAACGGAGTTCAGTACTCTCTCCGGCCAACATTCCCTGCCACCTCTCTCTCCCTCCATCTGAAACTATCTCCTTCCTCGCTCCTTCTCTCACTCTCCCTCTCTTTCTTCCTCTTTCCACATCCCCCTTTTTTTTCTCTCTCTCTCTCTCTCTCTCTCTCTCTCTCTCTCTCTCTCTCTCTCTCTCTCTCTCTTCTCTCTCTTCTCTCTCTTTCTTCACTCTCTATCCTCTTTTTCTCTCTCTCTCTTCACTCTCCATCCTCTTTTTCTCTGTATGTCACTCTCACTCCCTCTCCCTCTCTCTTTTTCTCTCTCTCGATAAAGGTTCTCCATTCTGACCCCCCCTCTACCGGTCAAAGTGTCGTAAAATCAATAACAACCACCACCACCACACCCCTCTACCGGAGTTGTCTCTCCTGTTTCTACTGCGATTCTCTGTACCTTCTCCTCTCCAACCGGCATTTTGTGCCCTGGCGAAAGGGGCAACACGAAGGATTTTCATAAGTGTGGAAGGAGAGGAGATTGGTCACTAGTTCTTAGTAGTGATAAATCTAAATTCTCCA
The DNA here is from genome assembly GCA_034440615.1 of Ashinkailepas kermadecensis. Taxonomy (NCBI): domain Eukaryota; kingdom Metazoa; phylum Arthropoda; class Thecostraca; family Neolepadidae; genus Ashinkailepas; species Ashinkailepas kermadecensis. The sequence continues at coordinate 492,597 of JAOTOM010004953.1, forward strand.
TGCTGGGCATAACTTTCGTTGGCAAATACCATGGGAAGAAGTCAAAAGAAGCTCCCAAACATTTGTGCATTGGCAAATCACTGCATTTTTCTTCATTTACATCAATACGGCACAATTAAACGCTATAAAGAACATAACTACTCCTGGAACTATCATATATCCAAACTAGAGGACCTATGGGAAATTGTACGATGTGGAGCATTGTGCTATATTGGAAAAATCCACAACTCATCAAAAAGAGAAATGTCTGCATTCTCACCCTTTCCTCGTTTCTGAAACATCGTAAATACCTATCGTAAATAACATGTCTATCCGACAGCCGAGCATCCTGGAAGTGATTTCTCGTTGGCCTTCTCTGCTTTGTGCTTCCCTAGGCTGATACTTTAGATTCCCATGAAAGGTAACTACTGTTGATTCTGATTCAAATCACATGTTCATGCATTTGCTAGAATATCAGCTTTCATATGCGATCTGGTTGCAATAAATAGGCTTCACAACCTTTGCAAGATGGACAACAGTACAAATCACCATAAGGGTGACTGGACTGCTGACGGCAGGCGATAAAACGCAATGTAGATGAATGCGACTCCGTGTACATCAACCATGGACACAAATTGCGCCTGCGATGGTGATGTTTCTAAAGACGCGGATCTGCAACAGATAACAGGGGAACGTAATTGCGCCCTGTTTGACTTCCCTAGTGTGGCAGGTTTTCGCCCCCTCCCCATCCCCATCGTCAGCTCACTGGCCTCATGCCCGGCCGCAGTCACCTATCTGTCTTCCATGTGGAGCAAGGTCGGGCACTGAAAAGAGAAAGCGAGAGGAGGATCCCACCCACCGTGGCGAGTGAGTAGCGTGGCAACACGCACTCCCATCGCTATTTCTGACAAACTGTCGCAGTTTGTCGCATCGTGCACAACAAAACATGCCAGGATAGCACACACACGGACTACTCACACACAGTCCTTTTCTGCCGTGAGCCATAGCTTGGACTGCCATAGCTAGGAGCTGGCCGTCCTAACGGGGCCTAGTTGCACAGTCTCGGGCCGATTGCCTGGCAGAGTCTGGCCGCACAGTCTGGGGCCGGCCGTTCTCGCAATCTGGCTGTGACAGTCTGGGGCTGACCGTCCTGACAGAGTCTGGCTGCACAGTCTGGGTACAGCCGTCCTGACAGAACATGGCTGTGACAGTCTGGGGCCGGCCGTCCTGACAGAGCCTGGCTGCACAGTCTGGGTACAGTCGTCCTGACAGAACATGGCTGTGACAGTCTGGGGCCGGCCGGCCGGGCGGGTCGGCAACCGTCCGGTCGAGGCCATGGCCCGGAGAGAGTGCCGCCTGGGGCGCAGCGTCGCTCAACCGGGCCTTGAGAGTAGGTGGCGCGCCGCGTTTCTCCGGTCCAGGTCAGGGCCCGGCCGCGCCACACCGCTTCTTGCGTTCGTTCAGTGACGCGTTCTTCGCGGGCCGACAGACGAAGATTGAGAGCAGGCTACAGTACGCAGCAACAAAGCAGCTACAGTACACGTTCCGGGCCGGTAGAAACACTCGGCATCGCGTATGATAGAATGGTGTCATGAAATGCGGTCAGAACAACTAAAGTGATCGGGTCGCAATAGTGCCCCAGATTAGGGTGATACACGGAGAAATGCAGCACAGGCGACACGAAGGCGATACAGCAGGATGTTACGTACAGGGTCATAGAAACGAGAAGTGTCTTTGAAGGTCTCCTAAAAGTAGTAGGCTCGATGTCTAGCTATCAGGGACTGAAATAAGAAAATAACAAACCTTCAAACATGTGGCAATGCATCATCCTCAACATGCAATATAAAATCGAAGGTGAATAAGCCTTTCGCACCCTCCTCTCTCTCTCTCTCTCTCTCTCTCTCTCTCTCTCTCTCTCTCTCTCTCTCTCTCTCTCTCTCTCCCTCTCCCTCTCCCTCTCCCTCTACCTCTCCCTCTCCCTCCCCCTCTCTCTCTCTCTCTCTCTCTCTCTCTCTCTCTCTCTCTCTCTCTCTCTCTCTCTCTCTCTCTCTCTCTCTCTCTCTCTCTCTCTCTCTCTCTCTCTCTCTCTCTCTCTCTCTCTCTCTCTCTCTCTCTCTCTCTCTCTCACTCTCACTCTCACTCTCACTCTCACTCTCTCCACCTCATGTGTGTGTGTGTCTCTGTGTGTGCAGGTATGCGCATGTGAGCGTGTGCACATCGGTGGGTGAATACCTGGCGATCGTGAGGGTCGTGAGCGTATGTTGCGTGAGGAACCTGAGCGTATGTTGCGCAAAAACAGTGCAACCCATTGTGCCCAAACTGTCACACGCACTGCATCCGTTCAGGAGACGGACGATTATCGTGATTCCGAGCCGGTTTGGACTACCTTCCGTCAAAGAGGACAATGTTGGTGTGTTTTTGTAAGAGATACAGCCCAATTGGTGATTATCCTTCAGAGTGCAGGGCCGGCTGCGGTGCACAAGGCACAACCAGGTGCGGCATCATCAGCCGGCGAAATTCGTAACGAAAAAGTGGTTGTAGGCTAGGTTTTCAAATAATGTTTCGCCAATAAGTTATGTATTATTGCCAATGCCAGGTACAACGCATGTTAGCAAATTATAATTTACGATCCGATAGGATTTCTGTGTACACTACAATCGACGAGAATGCACAGTTTCTGAACGATAACAAGCGGTGTGTGAACCGAGTAGGTGGTAGTGAAATTCTAATTTTGGGATCAGTTATAACATTAACCACGTGGTATTGAAAATTACAAATTAATTATAAACCAATTGCGTCCCCAGCCAGCGCTGTGATGTTTGTACGCCGCTGATTGCACTGGACATCTGACTGTATAGATGTTTCATCCGCATGATATAGTGTCAGTGTGCGACATGATGGCCGAGAAGATCCCGTGCGCCACATCCGGCGTAATTTCAGCGCAGGTCATGCTGATGTGGTCATGATGTGGTCACAGCGTACATTTAGTGAGCGTTTTGTATGTTATATACAACATGTTGAAGTGGAATATTCGGGAAATGTTTAACTGGTAGCTAAATTGCCTGCAGCCGCTTATGCTTGGGGTAAGTGTTGCCCATTGCTGACATTGGCAACGTGCACATGCTAATCATGATACCTAGGTGAGGGTTTACGGTTAGCCCACACGCCCGGGCCTTCGCGGGTCACGTGGTGACATGTACTCACTGACACATGAACCAGAATCGGCTTCATTGTTTTCAACGACCGTGGCAAACGTGCCCATATACCTACAAATATGCGTTCTCGTTGTTTTTTTCGGTAGTTTTAAGGAGGGTTGACCTTGGACTGCCCTGACCTTACTTGTTGCACTGACCTTGTTTCAGCCACAGCCAGTCGGCTTTGTAATGAGCTACAAAGGTGGAAATGCTGACCTGCCTGCGGCATTGATCGACTGTCTACCACTTCAGAACGAGTCAGCCTGGTTCCGACTTGACAGCATTGTCATCTTCGAACGCGTTTGCCCAGGCCCCTGGGGAGATTCTGACAGTCGCCGAGCCATGGGCGGCCGGGTAATTTCACCGTCGGCTGGACGTTTTCTTCACAATCCGGGTCACGTGCGCCGCGCCATACGGCCGGCTGTGGTTGGCCTTCTGGCAAAGCGTTCCGCTGGCATTGCGTAACTCCATCGCCGGTCGACGCCCGAAATGTTGCGTTATGGACTCGGAAGGATGGGGGGGGGGGGAGGTGTCACTCCGCCAGCAACCAGGTGTCAATCTGGGTCGATTATTGGAGCACAGCTTGACCCGTCCCCCTGGCTACGAGACACGCGGTGCCCCCCCCCGTGCGATCACCTGCCGGCGCTGTCTGGTATTGGGGAGCACCCTGGTGGCAAGTCAACCGGTTCCTGCCGTCAGCCTCAGTCACTTTCGTTCGCCTTTCTCGCGGTCCGAAGCTGTTCGCGTGGAGCCAATGCGCCCAGTGTGTGTAATTGTGCATACCTCCGGCCGAAACTCGGGACGTGACGCCGACGATCAGTTACCACATTGGACTGATAGCAGGAGAAAAGGCACACATGTGGTGTGTTATCCTCATTTTTTCAATGCACCCTTCATGACGCCAGCCAAACGACATTGATCCTTCTAACTCTTTATGCCCATAGAGCAGCGCACCTTCGACTCATGCACTGTCCACTGCTCTGAAGCGGCAAACAGGAGCCACCCGCGACCACCTCACGTCCCAGAGACGCATCGCAGCAGGGTGGAGTCACCGGGGGGGGGGGGGCAAGAGCAGAGCCACTGGCCCGGTAACTCACCTGTTCGACGACACGGACGGCGCGTGCAACCTCGCTCTTGTCGGCTGGTACGTTGCATTCCGGGAGGATGTCCTGTGTTAAGCTTCCGTCCTCACCTTTTCTCCTCGATTACTTGTGTCAGATCCACATTCAGACCAGTATTAAGTGTTATTATATTGTGATTGTATATCCTATAACCACGACAGTTCATCATGGTTACCAATGTACACTGCCCATGCTAGATAAAATGTTGTGATCGCCCTGTCAGCATGCACATGCGTGTTGCGGCCTCTTCTAATGACCTTTGGCTGGGGACACGCCCATTGGCGACAGCGGAGCCGGAGCCACCGCTCGAGTCAACCAGACTCCCTCCCCCTCCCCTGGGGAATGACCACTGATTGGGAGAGGGGGTCACGGCCATGTCAGCAGGAGCCCCTCTCCCCCCCCCCCCGCAGGCAACATGGCGACAACGGAGCCGTCGCTCGAGTCAACCAGACTCTCTCCCCCTCCCCTGGGGAATGACCACTGATTGGGAGAGGGGGTCACGGCCATGGCAGCCGGAGCCCCCCGCAGGCAACATGACGACAACGGAGCCGTCGCTCGAGTCAACCAGACTCTCTCCCCCTCCCCTGGGGAATGACCACTGATTGGGAGAGGGGGTCACGGCCATGTCAGCAGGAGCCCCTCTCCCCCCCACGCAGGCAACATGGCGACAGCGGAGCCGTCGCTCGAGTCAACCAGACTCCCTCCCCTCCCCTGGGGAATGACCACTGATTGGGAGAGGGGGTCACGGCCATGGCAGCCGGAGCCCCCCGCAGGCAACATGACGACAACGGAGCCGTCGCTCGAGTCAACCAGACTCCCTCCCCCTCCCCTGGGGAATGACCACTGATTGGGAGAGGGGGTCACGGCCATGTCAGCAGGAGCCCCTCTCCCCCCCCCCACGCAGGCAACATGGCGACAGCGGAGCCGTCGCTCGAGTCAACCAGACTCCCTCCCCCTCCCCTGCGGAATGACCACCGATTAAGAGAGGAGTGATTCACGGCTATGACAGCGGAAGTCCCCCTGCAGTCATCATGTTAGAAGAGGGCCTTGTGGGTACAATATTTGCATCGAGCATGGGCCTTCGTGCTTCCACTGCACGAGTTGGCGTTTTGATTCTGGACCCCAAGGACAAGTTTCATGCTTGTCGCCAATTGTGCACAGGAGTCAGGGCGGATGGGTGCCGCACCACCGACAGCTTTCTACTGGGCTGCATATCCTGATGCGGCGCTGGACGATCACCAGGAAGTGAGTTTGGCGACATGACGGCGCTGGGCTTGAAGGTTGCCCATCATTGACGGACATGAGCTTGCATAGCTTTTTTTGGGGGGGGGGGCGCCAAATACTTGTTGGCCCCATGGAAGTGAAGATACTTTCAACATGAATGAAATACGAGCTATTTTCAGCTCAAAAACACTTCAAGGTGCTCAGTTGCTTTTTAAAACGTAGGCATTTTTGGTGCGGATTGCTCTGCATTGCTCTCAGGAAGGAAGGGAATTTCTGCGGCACCGATTTGTTCTGAAGGTTTCCGTTTAACACAACACAAACAGTTTCAAAGATTTTCCTTTCAAGCATTGCCCAAGGTGACACGCAGTGCTTGCACATAATTCGAAACCAACTGTAATAAGCAGACCGGACTGACACCAAGCTAAATAAAATACTGACTCCAGACTGGTAGTCTGGAAAGAAAGTACAAATCTGCTTTGTAAGAAGGCACTGCGGTGCTGGGCACCGCTATTGTGCAACACCCATCTGGCAGGGACCTTCGAATTGCCAAGTATTTGGAAGATGTATTCCAGATGCTTCCGAACGATGATCCCAGATTGTCATAATCTCACTTGTTTTGCTGAACGGACCCAGGCAGTACCAGGTTCTCCACTTCGGCTATCATTTCCGGGGGCTGTTGCATGCGATGGTCTCCCGACCGGAGGATTACCATCGAGCGACTCATCCACGTGTACTTACCATCTCCGCAGACCATTTCGCTACCGTAGATTACTGAGAAAAGGACTTCGTGTAGGCATTTAATTAGCTTGGGAATCTCATACACAGCGGCCGTCTCTGGCAAACAAATCTGCCGCCCGAGCCCATTCGACATTTGGCCTCCCATGTGTGCCTATAGTACAGTTAGCACAACGGACACAGACGGCAAAATACCTTGAAGTCAAATGTTGCGTTTGATCTGATACAGTCTACTACTATTTACATACATACATACATACATACATACATACATATATATATTGAAGAATAAAAATTGATTCAATCGAAAAGTATACGTTGAGATAGCACACCCTGGGCACGTCTTTTGATCCGGAAGACGCTATCTACCTTTTTGTGACACTACGAGTACAATCGACCGGCCAGTTGGAAAAATGTGGCCGATGCCGTTGAATGTGCGCTCACGTTGAATGTCGTGGTAGATCCAACACTTCTCGGTATATTTTTTCCAGGATCACGAGAAAACGGCGCGTGGCCTGCGCTCAAAGTTGGCATATCTGATGGTATAATATGCACGTCTTTCGAAGAAGGAAAATTACCCAGGTCATGCCGCGTCGTGGAGCTATGACGTCATCCCTGGAGGCATGCAGAGCCATGTTTAATCAAACTGCGTGCATTGACAGTTGTAGGGCAGCACACGGCATCGAAGTGGACGTGTGGGTACACAATGGATACAATCAACAAGTCCCGATGTTTAAAGGTTATTTTAAAAGGATATTGACCTTTCTATGGTCAATGAGGTTGGTTACCTCCAACGACTTTTCCTTACCTTAAACCGCTCCCGAGGCAAGTGTTTACACGAAATATGGTTCAAACAATCATTCTGACTCCATTTCGCTATAATACTGTCGTTCGAATTGGGAGGGGGAGTGAGTTTAGAGGCGTGCCGGGCCATACAGATCATTTGCGCCCCCTTTAAAGCGAATAGGTTTTGCGAGCAAGTCTAAGGCAACTGTACATTTACGCCAAGGGAGTTGTTTGCGTTATGGTGTATATGACGTCCAGGTGCTGAAAGCTGAGCGGGGGACATCTCCCTGATGTTTAGTGTCCGTAGTTTTACTTCACTTCTCCGAAAGACAATTTGCAGTTGGGTGGGGATGGTTGACGAGAAAGCTGGTTTTGCCAGGGTGCCGGCATTACCCTACTCTTGAAGAGCAATGCTCTAGAAGAGCACCGAGGTGTCTTTGTCGTGCGGGCAAGGAGGAAATTGTCCATACCGCCTATAACGTCTGCTACCGCGTATTAGTTGTTAGTAGTGAGTTAGTAGAAGCATGCTTTCATGCAGGGTTGTGTCACGTTAGTACGGTGTTTTGCAATTCGGCTTATCTACGTCTGTTGTATGTACCATAAAACGAATATATATATATATATATATATATATAAATATATATATATATATATTTATATATATATAAATATAAATATAAATATATATAATATACATACATATATATATATATATAAATATATATATATACCTATATATATATATATATATATATATATATATATATATATATATATATATATATATATATATATATATATATACATAAGTGGCATAGTGATAAAACTATATTTTCACCAACAAACACATCACCAACGTTTCGGCCAAAGGCCTTCTTCAGGGTGACACAATTACAAAATTTTACGTTAAATTTTGTAATCGTGTTACCCTGAAGAAGGCCTTTGGCCGAAACGTTGGTGATGTGTTTGTTGGTGAAAATATAGTTTTTATCACTGTGCCACTTATGTATAACTTGTCAAAATAGTATTCAAATATATATATATATATATATGTGGGGTGTGTGTGTGTGTGTGTGTGTGTGTGTGTGTGTGTGTGTATGCACGTATATGGATACTACTGTGTTTGTGTGTGTGTATGCGTTTAAAGATGAGAGAGTAGAGGAGAGGGATGGCGGGTTTGCGAATGTGTATGGTCAAGCACAATGCAAAATACGGATACAATAAAACCCATAATAATAAAACAATAATTAAAATGGTAAGAAGAGCATACGAATACTATTCCTAGGATTACTATTATTAGCAATATTATTCACATAAAGAATAGTTATAGTAATATATCTGATATTGATATTACAACTAATTATTATTATTCACGTCTGGATTGTTACGATTATTCTTATTTATAGTATCAGTAGCCTTCAGTGGTGTATCTTTGTATGTTCTTGGTAGGGCACTTCCCCCCCCACCCTTGTTGGCTTTGCCCTCCCAATAATTTCAGCTTTTAACAGGGGACCATATGCGGTATGCCCCCTCCCCAATCCATTTGGGCACGCCTATTGTATTCATTTATTATGCTCTCCCAATAATTTTCAGAATCCTACACTTATGGTGGTCTTATTATTATCAGTACTGTTAATATTCTTATAAGTGTTGCTCGTAAAATACTGAAAAAATCACACGAACAATAATAATAATAAGAACGATTATAACAACCACTACAACCACCATCATCATCATCACTATAAACATGACCATTATTATTACATTATTAATAGCAATGTTAGTGTCATACTTTTTAAGGGAAGAATCACACTGACAAGTGGCTCAACATGTAAGGCATAGCAAAATATTGCCCCTTATCAACATATTCCGCGTCAAGGTGGGTGGCACAGTTTCCAGGTTAATGACAGAGCCATGCGGTAATGGGTCAGATGACCTTAGAGCGGCGTTATGAGATCAATAAAGCAGACACGACAATCGGATACCCGTATTTAATGTTAGGCCTCGGCCACTCTACGTTCGCGTTCGATGGACCAGATTAATACACGAGAGCGGTCGGTTTACCTCGAGAAAAATGGTCAGCGATCCGACGGACTGGTCAGGGACGGAGGCGACACGATTGAACAGCAGGTCGGGGTCGGAATACTTCCACTTGCGCAGGGTTGTGTTGTCATCAGTGACCTCTGGGCCAAGAAAACAATTTAGCCGCAATAAAACTCGTTGAGCTTTCGATTGTCGTTTTAATCAATGTAATGTGTCGGTTGGATGTACAGATAGGAAGTACGCAGAACGTCTCCCCCATATTGACCCGGGTTACACAAGCTCTACGTGATCACGTGTAGTAGTATCACGTCATCAGTACATCAGTATCACGTGAAGGTTAATCCTCCTCAAGCGATTTGGAGTGATCCCAAAATATGTGCTGCAGACGGTCTCGACACCACAAAACTCACTAAGACGAACGCGAGATATTGTACGATACTACCTGTAACACAGCCGATACATTTTCGGATCGCATCCCCCTAGTTCAATAAAAATGGCATGGGCACTCCAGCGAGACAAAAGGCAACCGCAGTTCAGGGAATTTTCGGATGCGCCTTGGCCAAATCCTGGATCCGCCTTTGCATCTGTCGCCAGTATATTGGCTGCTTCAGGCAGTGTGACGCGCAAGAATCCAATACACGAGCTGCCTGTTTCGGGAAGTGTCAGCTGCACCGGAAGGTATGTGCTGACGTTTGCGTTTTCGTGAGGGACTGCTCGCCGGTTCCAAGAACACGCTTGCTGTCAACATCCAGCGGCTATTGAGCCGACGGGGACACTGCACGCGATGCCCCCCCCCCCCTCCCCACAGCCGGCTGGATACATGGCACGTCGGACTGTTACGACGCAGAACACACCGCCGCTTCTGAGAACTGCCGTCGCTTGCCGCAGTACTTGTTTGTCAGGTACACCTTTCTAGGAACAAAATTCGACTGTTGTTTCCTCTACCGAGCTTAGGCTGAATTCGGTGTATTTCTCCGAAGGAGATCGACATAACCGTGAGCTACGGATCGCAGGTATGCGAATAATGTGCAAACAAACCACCTCTAATCGCCGCTCAGGTTTTCCCATTTTAAATTGCTGTAATTATGTGCGATAGCATTACATGAGCTAGCTACAAGGCGGTTAAAGCGCTTACGCTCCACTTTAACGCATGCTCTCAACTATGCCACTACACCATTCGCACACAAATCGCAACAACAATGAAGCTATTATCTTCCTCAGTTGTGCCCATAAATGACTGCTGTTATGAGCAAAGCACTGTCCACAAAGCTGCATCGACACAACTTGCACACGATATTGCATCTAATGCAAGAACTCGGAAGCATTTACGTCTTTACTGCCAAACTGGCGAGCCACTTTGTTTATACAAGACAGAAGTTATATTGCGAAAGCATCTACGCGGTATTGCTTGCACACACAGAGCATCTTTTGCAACAGTTCTACTGACAGTGGCGTAGCCAGGAATTTCTTAAGGGGGCTCGACCAATAAAAAGTCATAAGACGCTTTCGCTTTCGGAACGCAAAACGCGCCGGATATTTTGGTATTAGGTGGTTAAAATATCAAAATTTCTTGTTTAATCTAGTGCGTTTGTGTTGCTAAGGATAGATTACCCCCCGCTGCGCCCCTGTCTACTGACCATCTTTCTCAAGCGCAAAAATGCATTTCACTTCGACGAGCCACGCCTGCAATGGCTTTTCTACGCGTTCTTACATTACTCAGCTTTATTTCGAAAAGCTTTGCAAGATCACCAGATGCTCCCCGCAAAATTTACACAGGTGACACAGGTACGCAACAGGATTCCTAGGCACTCAAACATAAACTTTCATATGACCGAATCGCTATACCACACAAGGCATTAACATCCGTGAGTAGATTCCTCCCCCCCCCCCCCCCAACGATATATAGCGTCTCAGAGCGCTGTTTTTCTGTTTAAATCAAGGAAATCCTCGAGTAAATCGCATTCTGGTGGGCATATCGAACCCGAATTCCTCACAACATTCCTTCGTGTGCTCCTGTAGACCAAACATGCATGCATTGGCAGAAGTCGTGTCAAAGAGGGGTGAATTCGGCCTACGAGTGCTTTTTGCAGAAAGTGTCGCGTGGAAGATTGTCCTTACAAACACTCGAATTACCGTCGCACCATAACATTACACGTGAGGATTGGTCTACCTAGCTGTGAAATGTGTAGTGATGTTTTCTTTTGACAGCGGTCAAAGCGTCTACATCCCTTTCAGACATATGCAATACGCCGTCCATGGGTCCATGGACAGACGCGACTGCTGTAAAATGACAGGGTCTCATCTGGAGATGTCTAGCGTGCTGGACACCTGCCCAGACCGGGCCAAGGTCATGCGCGCTCATCAACTGTGACGCCGCGGCGAATGTAATGACATACTGGCGTCACCTGACTGACCGCGACGGAGCGATAGAGAGGAGAGAGCGCAGCAAACAGACGTCAAGCACAGGGGCGTCCCCCACCACCCCCGACTGGCCGCCGCTGGGACGGATGTCAGGCAGGTGGCAGCTCGGGTACCGACCTCCCCAAATTGTGTGCACACATTTCACGTCAACACCACGCCTTCAATCGATGGATGGCCGCCTGATTCTGCTCCATCGCCAGGCGCCCAATTTGCAGCCGGCTGCTGCAGCCGGCTACTGCAGCCGGCTACTGCAGCCGGCTGCCGGCGGACTGCGACTGCAGGTGTGGGCCGCCGATGGTGACCCGGCCGCAGCGGCACATCGTCCGTTCAGCAGGACACACCGGGCGGAAGGCAATGGACCCGCGCGCCCGGTCGATCATCCGCATGTCGGCCAAGGCCGGCTGGGGCCGCTGAAGTCGTACTGACGCCCGGCGCTGCCCGCACAGCAGCCGGCCGGCAACAGAGAGCGGCACGTGCCGGCGCAGGTGTGCTCCGGACACGCCGCGCCCACCTGTGGCCGGCTGCGCGAGCCACGCCGGCTGCTGCTGCGCGCTTCAGCCGGCCGGCGACCAGTGTGCCGCTCAGAGCCATTTTGAAGCGCTTGACATGAGGCTGCCGAGGCAGAGGTGGAGATCCCGGGGGATGGGGTGGGGGTCAGGAACGCCCCTGAGATCGTGATCGGCCGTTTTAGACAGGGTGGTCCAGCAAACTGGTGAAGTGCGCAATGTTGTATGAAAAGATTGCAACAGCAATGCAACGTCGATGGTAGGTAGGTACTTAGTAAATGTGAACACTAGTGGAGTTTTGTAAAGTCTTCCGAACATTTCAGAGGGCGCTTTTGCATGGTCTTGTGGTTTCTAGGTGGTGCTTTTTCATTCATCACTATAGACACCATGCTTCTAAATGATAGGTAGTGCTCAGCGACGCCTTTGCTCGCAAGGGCCTAACAATTAGTCTTGCGAAACGTATCCCTTCAATCTTCATACGTAGGTTTCAAGTTAGTAATAATGGAATATTTTCAGACGTGGCGGGTTGTGTGAGCAAGTTACATAACTAGTTTACTACATAAAGTTACATAACAGTTATGTAACACGTTTGTGTTACATAACTGTCCATCTGACGTCACAGGTCAGTCCAAAGCTCAAGACTCTGCACATAGTGAAGTTCCAATTTTAGTCGAGTATCATAAGACTGGGCAGCACAGAGGCAGAATTTGCGTGCTGTCGTGCGCTTCCCATCCTAAGACAGCCATGAGTAGAGATAAGATCGAGGTTATGGTGGGTCACGTGGTATGCTGAGGTGAAAATTAAAGTTGGTCTTATACCCCTTCGGTGTGTGTTTCTACATCAAAATTGAGCCAGGAACCGGACAGAACCAATACAAGCTTGTCCGATGGAACCGGACAGAACCAATACAAGCTTGTCCGATGGAACCGGACAGAACCAATACAAGCTTGTCCGATGGAACCGGACAGAACCAATACAAGCTTGTCCGATGGAACCGGACAGAACCAATACAAGCCTGTCCGATGGAACCGGACAGAACCAATACAAGCTTGTCCGATGGAACCGGACAGAACCAATACAAGCCTGTCCGATGGAACCGGACAGAACCAATACAAGCTTGTCCGATGGAACCGGACAGAACCAATACAAGCCTGTCCGATGGAACCGGACAGAACCAATACAAGCTTGTCCGATGGAACCGGACAGAACCAATACAAGCTTGTCCGATGGAACCGGACAGAACCAATACAAGCTTGTCCGATGGAACCGGACAGAACCAATACAAGCTTGTCCGATGGAACCGGACAGAACCAATACAAGCTTGTCCGATGCATGGGGGCGCATGCTCCTATTAAAAAAGTGGTTTGTTAACAAAAACAGTGGAAAGGGCCATAATGTGTCAAACAAACAACGTGAAAGGCTAGTACTCGGATGCTGGTTCCATAATGACCGCAAACTGTGCGGCAACAACGTGCGACACGCAATTCCATGCGATACTAAACCATCACCGAATATTTGGTACGCAATATTTCGTTCCTTTGAATGGTATTTACTTGCAATTTGATATAAATATTCACAATATGAGCATAAATGATGTATAGTTCGGTTTGAGGAAAGACTCCAAAACTTTCGGGGCATATTTTTGGGGGTTCTACAAATACTGACAGCCATGTTGCACGCAGGACTGAATTTTGACAGGGCAGCATTATTACCCGTTAAAATCGCTGTCAATTGCCGAAAGCCGATTGTTAATATCTTTATCCTAAATTGTGCGGTCTTTCTGTACACACTTCAATGCGTTCAAAAGTCGCGGAATGTGTCGTTCATATCACGTCATTCAACTCCGACACCTTGCGAACTATAATTTAATTTTCCCACAAGCTGCGGAATTGATGTGCGAGCAGGTACTGAAGGTTTCAAATTGATATCGCTGGGCGTTTACGAGTTTATTTTTGTAAATCGCAAGGGAAGGGAGCAAATTCTGCCCCAGGTGGGGCGTAGTTTGCGATAGAGATATACATAGACATAGACATGGACATGGACATGGACATGGACATGGACATGGACATGGACATGGACATGACATGGACATGGACATGTACATGGACATGGACATGGACATGGACATGGACATGGACATGGACATGGACATGGACATGGACATGGACATAGACATAGACATAGACATAGACATAGACATAGACATAGACATAGACATAGACATAGACATAGACATAGACATAGACATAGACATAGACATAGACATAGACATAGACATAGACATAGACATAGACATAGACATAGACATAGACATAGAGAGAGAGACAGAGACAGAGAGACAGAGAGAGAGAGATAGACATAGACATAGACATAGACATAGACATAGACATAGACAGAGAGACAGAGACATAGACATAGACATAGAGATAGACATAGACATAGACATAGACATAGACAGAGAGATAGACATAGAGATAGAGAGAGACATAGAGAGAGAGAGAGAGAGAGAGAGAGAGAGAGAGAGAGAGAGAGAGAGAGAGAGAGAGAAGAGAGAGAGAGAGATAGATAGAGAGAGAGAGAGAGAGAGAGAGAGAGAGAGAGAGAGAGAGAGATACGAGAGAGAGAGAGAGAGAGAGAGAGAGAGAGAGAGAGAGAGAGAGAGAGAGAGAGAGAGAGAGAGAGAGAGAGAGAGAGAAAGAGAGGGAGAGAGAGAGAGAGCGACCAGATGAGAAGAGAGGGGATGAGATGGCGTCCACCCGCACCACCGTGGAGTGACAATCGTGGCGCAGTTGCCGATCGCCGCCAGCTGCGCAATCGGCTGGCCCATCTGACCGCGCCACACACATGACGTAATCAACGAAATGGCGCGCCGCTCATCAGGCCACGTATGTACACCCATCGACCGACCCATGACGTCACAGCTGGCCACTCGTCTCCGCCGCAGATAGCTGGGCCACACGGCGGCAGAGCAGACCACGCGCACTGACCGGTCAATGACGTGCGACACTACGTCATAAGTGGAGTGTCTCGTCTTCATCACGTAAAGCACGTGTCCGCCCAGCTTACGGATCAGGTTGCATACTTCGCCGAAGCCGATATTGTTTACATTGCATGAGTTGGGAAATGGCCGGTTGCGGACGCTGCGAAGGCTCGCATGGTGTAAACAGACGTAGAATGACGCAATCAACAGGCGAGATGCTTGCGTGCCAAGGCCAGTGGTGGCGACTGATTTCTCGCGGCATCATGTGACCATCGAAATCGTCCACACGCAATCGGCATTTCATCTTCAGCGCGGATGTCGAGAGTGTGTGCGTGCGTGTGTGACCGTCGGGAACTTTCTATTTGTTCACAGCTTCGAACCTCCCATTGGCAGTCGCGGTCAACAACCCATGATCCACGCCCCTGACCCGCAGGACCCACACCTCTGATCCACCGGACACACACCTCTGACCCACCGGACACACACCTCTGACCCACCGGACACACACCTCTGACCCACCGGACACACCTCTGATCCATCGGACACACACCTCTGACCCACCGGACACACACCTCTGATCCACAGGACCCACACCACTGTCCCGTAGGACCCACACATCTGATCCACCGGACACACACCACTGTCCCGTAGGACCCACACCTGACCTTCCAGACACACACTCCTGATACCTGAGCGGCGGAGCCATATCTCTGCCCCGTGGGAGCCACACTCCTGTCCCACCAGACCCACACTTGATCCACCAGACCCACACTTGATCCACCAGACCCACACTTGGCCCACCAGACCCATACCATTAACACACCGAACCCATGCTTTAGACCCACCGGAGTCCCACTCCTGACTCACAGAAGCAATCCCCCGGACTCATAGAAGCCACACCACTGAACCACCGAAGCCACACCACTGAACCACCGAAGCCACACCACTGAACCACCGAAGCCATATCCCCGATCTACCAGCGTCCCATCCCTGACACACGGGAGCCCTACCACCGGAACCGCTGTGGCTCCACCTATGACTCCATGACTCACGAGCTATACCGTTGACCCACCGGAGCCACACCATTGACCCACATAAGCTACACGTATGAACCACCGGAGCTATACCATTGACCCATAAGAGTCACACCATTAACCAACATGAGCTACACGTATGAACCACCGGAGCTATACCATTGACCCACCGGAGCCACACCATTAACCAACATGAGTTACACGTATGAACCACCGGAGCTACATCATTGACCCACCGGGGCCACACCATTAACCAACATGAGCTACACGTATGAACCACCGGAGCTACATCATTGACCCACCGGATCCACACCATTGACCCACATGAGCTACACGTATGAACCACCGGAGCTATACCATTGACCCATCGGAGCCACACCATTAACCAACATGAGCTACACGTATGAACCACCGGAGATATGCCATTGACCCACCGGAGCCACACCATTTACCCACATGAGCTACACATATGAACCACCGGAGCTATACCATTGACCCACCGGAGCCACACCATTGACCTACATGAGCCACACATATGAACCACCGGAGCTATACCATTGACCCACCGGAGCCACACCACTGACCCACCGGAGCCACACGATTGACTCACCGGAGCTATATCATTGACCCACCGGAGCCACACCATTGACCCACATGAGCTACACCATTGACCCACCGGAACCATACCATTTACCCACATGAGCTACACGTATGAACCACCGGAGCTACATCATTGACCCACCGAAGCCACACCATTGACCCACCGGAGCCATATCATCGACCCACCGGGGCTACACCATTGACCCACATGAGCTACACCATTGACCCACCGGAACCATACCATTGACCCACCAGACACGCCCATTACCCAACTAAAGCCACTCAGTATTGCTCAGTTGCTGTCCTTGCACGGTCCAATGTCAACACATGACGCACGTGGCTTCCCGCCCTGGCACGGGATCTCCGACCGGCGGCTTCTGACAAGCTGCACCATGTTCATGCTGGGGCGTACCCCCGATCATTGGTATGGCTGGGGGCTACTGATGGCGCAACGATTCACCTGACCAACAGCGGCGTAGGAACGATCTGAGAGTTGAGGTGAGTTGGTTTTAAGTCGCTTTTTCCATGTGCCGTGATAGAGTTGCGCTCTTTCATTTCGCTAGTCTGCATAGTTTGGTTGGCTCCGCGATTCCTTCAGCTACCAAAATATAACAAACACATCGCGAAAAACCTGATGTCTGGCGCCATGTGACTTTTTCCGCACGCTTTTGCCACTTTTTGTGATGGTTTCGGTCACTTCACTTACTCAGTGACTACAGGTTGAGCCACAATTGCACTCGCGCCATTTTGGTATACCGCGGGAACATACACGGCGATGCATGGACATGTGCATGGGACTTTCACTTGTCATCGCGAGTTATGCAAAAACTGAGTATTGGTGGATAATTGCATACGTTTTCAGGGGTGCTTTTCTACTGATTGCAACAGGCCCTGGAAGTATTCAGGGATGCTTTCCCGCAGGGTTCTATGTTAAACTTCATCGGTGCTCAGCAGGTTTCAGGAGTGCACAGGCACCCCTAAAAGAATACAATTATCCACCCATGCAGTTGAGCCGTGTTGGTCTTAATGGAAAGGAGTGACGGGTAAAGGAGCACACCGTCCACAACCAGTCAAATACTTGTATTGAGACGATCCAAATAGACTCTTGGCTATCACAGCCCCTCGTCATTACGAGTAAAATAGGGTACAGTAAGTAGGGGTAGTGGCTGAAAAAACACTAGCACCACACGAACACATACAAATAAGTCGTCCTTTTACGGTAACCTCTGCGACATAAGGCGTCTGAAAACTTGCCCAAACTGCGACGAAGTACGTACTCTCAGAGCGGGTGGCAGGGCAATGTACTGCTTTGCTGCCTTTCAGGCAAGGCGCCGTTTCTCCATCTAGGTTCTGCATCGAGGCACACACAGGTCTGCGTCCTGTCTGGTGGATCTCAGGTCGGTCTCTCCAGCAGTTCGAAACTTGCTGGCGAGCTGCTCCGGCTCGCCGGTGCGACGCGCCTTGTGTGTCAGCGTTAGGGTGCCGTGCTTCACAAGATCCTCCGCCGATGTCAGCGTTAGGGTGCCGTGCTTCACAAGATCCTCCGCCGATGTCAGCGTTAGGGTGCCGTGCTTCACAAGATCCTCCGCCGATGTCAGCGTTAGGGTGCCGTGCTTCACAAGATCCTCCGCCGATGTCAGCGTTAGGGTGCCGTGCTTCACAAGATCCTCCGCCGATGTCAGCGTTAGGGTGCCGTGCTTCACAAGATCCTCCGCCGATAACCAGTTGAGTCTCTGTAGCAGGTCCGATACGTGATCAAACTTTTCGCGACAAAATATGACTTTAGCCTAATTGTTCAAGACTTTTTGAATCCGAGAGTGGTTGGTTTGAGTACCGTTGCCATAAATTGTGATGCAGGAGCGGACGTGCGACAGAACGAAGACATCCACGAGCGTAGTAATGACGCTGGGAGGCAGGCAGTGCTTCAGACCAACCACGGTAACGTAGCGACAACGGCTTATGAAGGAGACATGAGAATTCCAACTTAGAGTGCAATCAAAGACGAGGTCGAGGTAATTGTTTTGCTTCCAGACACGAGGCGAGATGATGATCGCGAAATTTGACGCTGAAGTTGGGGACACTACGAACGTTAGGTGGACTACCAAACAACATGAACTGAGTATTACCTGCATTAATTTTGAGGCCATTAGCTCTGATCTAGATATGAAGACAGGACAAGACATTTTTCATCCGCGAGCTGGTATTTTGAAGACGATATTTTGAGCTAGTACTAAGTATGGTAGTAGTGCAGTACTAATTACACCAATATACGGGAAGTCATTCATCTGTTGCTCTCCGAATAAAACGGTTCATTTGTTCAAACGCTGTGCTTGGCCTGATCATCTCTACACAGTTATTTCCCTGCTAGATTAGCATGAACAAATCCACTCAAAATATTCCACGCCTAAAAAACTCGATGTAATTTTATAACGCTTTTTACACTATCCAGCTTGGAGGACTTTAAACTCCTCTCAGCTGAATGATCTGATGCACATGACACTCGAAATTGCCACCCTTGTACAAAAAGGGCCCGTACTGCTCGTGCATTGATATGGAGGTGCCACAGATAGATCATGCTGAGCTGCCGGTGTATGCAGATCTCTCGTGGAAGGTGCACCCGACGAAACGATGTTGGACAAGTATGGCTTCCTGGTCATAAGCATATCCCCTGATCGACCCCGGACGCAAATGCTGATACCCGGGGACCTGCCGTGACACCCCGGCAGATGTGAGACCCCGTCAGATGCGGCCTGGTCGGACGCGGCCGGTCAGATGTGGCTCGGTCAGATGTGGCTCGGTCAGATGTGGCTCGTATTTCAAGGACCAATTGAGACGTCATGACGGCTTTGCGACCGGTTTCTACATCACCGCTGCAGCATGGCTTCGCCTCATCCTCGGCCGATGTCTATATCTGCAGGTGACCACATCCGAACGCTTCCGGCCGCTGCCGGTGACGTCGGCAAGGCCGAGCACGGCCAGACGCGGCGTATCGCACGGCGGTGACGCATCGGAGGCGGCGCCGTCTGCTGTCGGCGACCGGGCCAGTCAGCTGACAGTGTTAATGACACACCACGCCGGCCAGTTCGGAGAACCCCGTGAAACTTGCAGTGGTGAGTCACAGTTTGGTGGCGCCGCACCGCGCTCGTGTCGGCCAGAGCGTGTGGCACGGAGACCTGTGGGTCAGAGAGTATGGGCCAGAGCGTGTGGCACGGAGACCTGTGGGTCAGAGAGTATGAGCCGGAGCGTGTGGTACGGAGACCTGTGGGTCAGAGAGTATGAGCCGGAGCGTGTGGTACGGAGACCTGTGGGTCAGCGCGTATGGGCCAGAGCGTGTGGCACGGAGACCGGTGGGTCAGAGAGTATGAGCCGGAGCGTGTGGTACGGAGACCTGTGGATCAGAGCGTACGGGCCAGAGCGTGTGGCACGGAGACCTGTCGGTCAGAGAGTATGAGCCGGAGCGTGTGGTACGGAGACCTGTGGATCAGAGCGTACGGGCCAGAGCGTGTGGCACGGAGACCTGTGGATCAGAGCGTACGGGCCAGAGCGTGTGGCACGGAGACCTGTGGGTCAGCGCGTACGGGCCAGAGCGTGTGGTACGGAGACCTGTGGGTCAGAGAGTATGAGCCGGAGCGTGTGGCACGGAGACCTGTGGGTCAGAGAGTATGAGCCGGAGCGTGTGGTACGGAGACCTGTGGGTCAGCGCGTATGGGCCAGAGCGTGTGGCACGGAGACCTGTGGGTCAGCGCGTATGGGCCAGAGCGTGTGGCACGGAGACCTGTGGGTCAGAGAGTATGAGCCGGAGCGTGTGGTACGGAGACCTGTGGATCAGAGCGTACGGGCCACAGCGTGTGGCACGGAGACCTGTGGATCAGAGCGTACGGGCCAGAGCGTGTGGCACGGAGACCTGTGGGTCAGCGCGTACGGGCCAGAGCGTGTGGCACGGAGACCTGTGGATCAGAGCGTATGGGCCAGAGCGTGTGGCACGGAGACCTGTCGGTCAGAGAGTATGAGCCGGAGCGTGTGGCACGGAGACCTGTGGGTCAGAGAGTATGGGCCAGAGCGTGTGGCACGGATGCCTGTGGGTCAGAGATCATGGGCCACAGCGTGTCGGAGGAGACCTGTGGGTCAGAGCGTACGGACCAGAGCGTGTGGCACGAAGACCGGTGGATCAGGGTGTACGGGCCAAAGCGTGTGGCACGGAGACCGGTGGATCAGGGTGTATGGGCCAGAGCGTGTGGCACGCCAGTCAGGGGCGGGACACTGCGGCATGCGGGTTAATAGGTCGGCAGGTCGGTGGACACGTCATGGCTGGGTACTCAGGTATTTTTTTTTCGGGGGGGGATTCTCGGCACCCGCTCGATGTAGAGTTAAAATTACTCACGTGTGAAGACACGAAGTGGTTTCAAGGTGGTTGGCAGCTCATTCGATATTCTTTTCCGACGTTCAAAAGTGAGCGGAAGGCGCAACCTGGGAGCCATTCAGGCAAAGAATGTCGTGAAATTGAAATATATCTTTTTTAATGCATTAATGACGTTAGGATCGAATGTACGTCAGAGCTCATTTTGTAGAACTCGAATCCATCTAATCGCGAGTCCAAGACCATAGACGGAAATTTGACGCATCGCCCCACCACTTGTTGGAAGGGAAGATCAACGGACGCGAAGCATGCCATTGGAAAGTTGAGCATGACCTGACAATGGAAAAATAACTTTTGTTCAATGATTTATATTGGCATTGGCTTCGGTTTGCAACAAGGCGTTTATCTGGTATTTGCCAAAGCTTCAAGTAAACGATTGGGGAGTGCAGGCTTCCTCCTGTGAGGTTTGTATGTCATTTACGAACCGCTTTAACTAGAGCTTTGAAACTTTGTGGCCATTCCTACCTATATTTTGATACGTGTTAGCTTAGCAAAATGTCGCTTGGATTATCATCAGATAAATCTGTCCATTGGCCTCACAAATAAAAACGATCGTTCGTAAAAGCTCAGGTGTTCGCACACTTTGACAGGTCAGTCCCTTGCACTTTTCTACACGGACAGGCTCTTTCTCCCGAAGCGGTGTTGCTGGCGACCGGAGCAGCAGCCCAGAGCCAACTTCCAACCACACAAGGCCTCACCGCTCCCGATATGTAGCGCAGCAGCCTGATAGTAACTTCCGAGGTCAGTACTTTCGCCGTGCCGGTACGAGCGTAGTGAGAGGGACAGATGACCCTCCGCCGTCGGGACACAACTCACTGCGCCGAGATCAACGCAAGGTCGCCCGACTGCTGTCGCCGGCGGATCGGTGTGGCGAAGCCACGCCAATTTGGGGCACTGATGTGATGATACCGAGTCACTGGTGTGTTGGTGCTGGAAGATCCACGGCACAAGTGCATAGTGGTGCTGGAAGCCCCTCGTCATCGGTGCGATGGTGCGGGGAGGCCCGCGTCATCGGTGTGATGGTGAGGGGAGGCCCGCGTCATTGGTGTGATGGTGAGGGGAGGCCCGCGTCATCGGTGTGATGGTGAGGGGAGGCCCGCGTCATCGGTGTGATGGTGAGGGGAGGCCCGCGTCATCGGTGTGATGGTGAGGGGAGGCCCGCGTCATCGGTGTGATGGTGAGGGGAGGCCCGCGTCATTGGTGTGATGGTGAGGGGAGGCCCGCGTCATCGGTGTGATGGTGAGGGGAGGCCCGCGTCATCGGTGTGAGTTAGTTAGTTAGTTATTGGAGTTTACGGGCGCATCGACTGCGTCGGTCATTTAGCGCCCATTGGTGAGGGGAGGCCCGCGTCATCGGTGTGATGGTGAGGGGAGGCCCGCGTCATCGGTGTGATGGTGAGGGGAGGCCCGCGTCATTGGTGTGATGGTGAGGGGAGGCCCGCGTCATTGGTGTGATGGTGAGGGGAGGCCCGCGTCATCGGTGTGATGGTGAGGGGAGGCCCGCGTCATTGGTGTGATGGTGAGGGGAGGCCCGCGTCATCGGTGTGATGGTGAGGGGAGGCCCGCGTCATTGGTGTGATGGTGAGGGAGGCTCGCGTCATCGGTGTGATGGTGCGGGGAGGCCCGCGCCATTGGTGTGATGGTGCGGGGGAGGCCCGCGTCATCGGTGTGATGGTGAGGGAGGCCCGCGTCATTGGTGTGATGGTGCGGGGAGGCCCGCGTCATCGGTGTGATGGTGAGGGGAGGCCCGCGTCATTGGTGTGATGGTGCGGGGAGGCCCGCGTCATCGGTGTGATGGTGAGGGGAGGCCCGCGTCATTGGTGTGATGGTGCGGGGAGGCCCGCGTCATTGGTGTGATGGTGAGGGGAGACCGCGCCGCCGTGCCAGTGTGATGGTGCGGGGAAACTCGCGTCACCCACATAATGGTGCGGGGACACTCGCGTCAAGGGTGAAATGGTGCGGGGAAGCTCGCGTGGCAGTTAGCAAGTGTCTGATGTTCGTTGACGCAGATGCGGTATCAAATTTTCCTCTTGTTTTTATACAGGGGTGGCTATTTCGAGTGGCATGTACATCAGGTCCTTCAGTTCAGAAGGATAGGGTAATTGCTGCAGCATTCATCTGATGAATGTACAATGGCTAGCACGCAAAAGCTTCTGCATCTGTCAATCGATTAGCCAACAAAGATCATCACCGTTTCGCCACCGCAAGTGTTCGTCACGCGAGCAGTCACAACAAGGTGCTAATGCAGGAAATCCACACCCCTAATGTGAGCCACCATACCACCACACGGTCGGTACATTTGGTAGGGAGGCCCGTACTGTTCGTGCATTGATATGGAGGACCCGTCCCACGAATAGATCATGCTGAGCTGCTGGTGTATACAGATCTCTCGTGGAAGGTGCACCCGACGAAACGATGTTGGACAAGTATGGCTTCCTGGTCATAAGCATATCCCCTGATCGACCCCGGACGCAAATACTGATACCCGGGGACCTGCCGTGACACTCCGGCAGATGTGAGACCCCGTCAGATGCGGCCTGGTCGGACGCGGCCGGTCGGATGTGGCCGGCCAGATGTAGCCCAGTCGGATTTAGTCCGGACGCGCGTGGTCGGTCAGACGCAGTCCGGACGCGCGTGGTCGGTCAGACGCAGTCCGGACGCGCGTGGTCGGTCAGACGTGGCGGCCGCTGCGCAATCGGCACGTGACCGCCGACTGCGCCGACGCCGCCGCCGTTTCCTCACGACGGCGGCGGACGCGGCGGACGCGGCGCGACCGCGATCGGCCTGTCGGGTGCGCACGCGCCGCTCGGGAAGGAAGCCGACAGTCTCGTCGTCTTGCCGCACGCACCGCTCGGGAGGGAAGCCGACAGTCTCGTCGTCTTGCCGCACGCGCCGCTCGGGAGGGAAGCCGACAGTCTCGTCGTCTTGCCGCACGCGCCGCTCGGGAGGGAAGCCGACAGTCTCGTCGGCTTGCCGCACGCGCCGCGCCGGCCCGTCACGAGCGCGTGCAGCGCGACGGAGAGACGCTGTCCGCCGGCGGCTCGTGACCGTCGGTGGCGACAGATCGCCGGTCGTGACGCCAGCTGATGTCGGTGTGTGTCGTCAGCTGGTCACGCTCGCCCACGTCGGCCGGCAACGACACTTCCCAGAACGGGAACACCACAGCAGCATGCCGGCATGCAAGAGGCTTTTGCAACTGGGCTGCCGTACTCGCGGCGTGGTCCGCTGATGGAGATAGGTAGCTTCCGGTCCATTGCCTAAGTTGAAAGGTGAACGGGAGAATTAGTGCGTAAAGTGTGCATGTGGATAGAAAGCTGTGTTGTCCAAAGTCGCCAAGCGGATACAGGGGGACACTGGGGCCATATGTGCACCCCCCCCCCAATAGATAGGTAGCGCCCCTCCGGCTGGGAAAGGACCGCCCCATCAAGAAGGCTTGAGTGGATCTCCACTCCCCCCCGCCACCCCACCCTCAACGAATCTTTCCGGCAAAGGCGCCCCCCCCCCTCCTTCCGGGAACTATCACAGTGGCGTCCCCAGGAAATGGTTCCCTCCAGACAAGGAGTTCCCCCTTTTAGGCCTTCTGGATCCGCTCCTGCTATGAGAGGCGGACGACTACCTCAATTGGTTGTAGCAGGCTCTTCCACGACAGGAATCCACAGAATAGCAAACTTATCCGGTGCCAGGGTGTCTACATGTCCACTTGACAGCCAAACATTGGATAAACCCAGCGCACCCGGCCGAGTCACGTGACTCATCTGGTCTGTCGCACGGGATCAATCCAGGTTGGCCCGGCAGGACGCTACGCCGACCTGTTTCCGGTGGATAATCCCAGTCGTCCCTCGGGTTAATCCAACCCATTCCCGGGGTTTATCCGACCTGTATCGGTGTGCCAATGTGGTCCGCCAAGCGGAGATCAATAGGGCCAATCTCCGAGTGTTAATCCGACTCGCATCCCGGGGTTAACACGCGCCCTGGAGGGTCTCTGAAAATTACGCGCATTGGAAGGGGGCGGATTCCCCCCCCCCCCCCCTAATATCTCCGCTCCTATTAAAGCTAGAGTAACGAAATTATCAGGGTGGATGGGTACGATAGTGACCGCTATTGTGTGCAAATTTCACGACCTTAGGCCAATATCTTCAAAGTCAAATGAGGTCCCATATACAAATTTGCTTGCTTTGCGTGGCTTGGCTTGTCATTGTTACGGATCACTGTGATTGTGTTTAAATGCTCCAAAATGGGCATCAATGATGTTTTGGACATTACTGATGATGCAATACAGATGCTAGACCCGACATTTAACCTCAGTTCACCTATATAGCAGCACTTTATCAGGTCAGTTACCTGTTCCAGTTACCGGAACGGGCCCGCCCGCCCGACTGCTCCGTCGGGTGGCTCGGCGCAATCGGCTTCGCGAAGAAAGGAGTGAAGTACATGAATGAAATATGGAAACGCTTAGGTACACAATGACACAAACAGTAGTTTTCAGGATGAGTATGGAGTAACATGCAAAATGACATCAATCGCATGACAGTCATTTGCATTTATGACAACATTCAAGTTGATCAAGTCTGGTTCCATTGACCTGTCATGAACTTGACCTGACTTGACCTCGGTGACCTAATATGACCTTGAATCTATATAGCATAACAGTATACATCAAACAAGTAGCTAGTGTTGCCAAGAACACTTCCCTTTTGCCGATATACGGGAAGCGCATCAGCGCCGATTTTTGTGGTCTAGCGCTACGAAATGTTTTGACTTCAACAGCCTGTAACTTTTTTTAATAAAAAAAATCGGCCGATTTCCTTTATTCTTGCTTTAAACGACGTGCCGGGCATTTCTAAGCAGGTACGCAAACAATGGCGTATTTCGACCGGTACAATCTGGAGTTATTTACGAAAAACCGAAGGGGCGGGCGGATTTCCCCCCCATCCAGTGCGCGTGTTGATATGGTCCGTCCGGCGGATGAATATCCTGGTGGTGCCACAGCGGGTTAATCCCACCCGTCTCAGGGAGTTAACCTGGTCCGTCCCGCGGATAAATATCCAGGTGGCGCCACAGGAGGTTAATCCCACCCGTCTCCGGAAGTTAGTCTGGCCGCCCTGGCAGCTTCAGAGGTGCGCCATCGGGTTCCGATAGGAGCGCCCTGAGTCCTCACGGGGCGCCATGGAGTTCTCACAAAGAGGACCCCGATAGTAGTAGTTGTGGTAGTAGTAGTAGTCTCGATGTTCTGTGCTGAAAGTTGTGTTGCTTGCTGTTATGTTCGTTGCTGTAGAAGGGCACCAGGCAGCTCCAGAAGGGTTTAATTAGTTATTGTGGTTTACGGGCGCATCGTAGTCTCCTAGTCCTTACTGGGGCGCCCTGGGAGCTTCAGGTAGACGGTATATGAGGGAGAAGAGGGAGAAGAGCCAGAGTTTATGAGGAAGCTGCGGTCCTTCTTGGAGGCTATTGGGGTGATCACCCCCTCCCCCTGGATCCGTGTTTGTATACGACTTTCATGATGTCATCTCACCTTCTGTCGGTCTATGTAAGTATTCTCTGAAGAGCTTTGTTTAAATTAAATGATGTATATGCTATTCTTAAGGAGCCTCATTCAGCTGGTATCTGTTTTGTGTTGTCGGTGCCACAAAAGCTGCTATGGGTGCCCATTTCAATCTTGTGGATGCCAAGGTACCCACAAGTTGATAGGAAACTACACCCATAACATTGACGTTAACCATACTGAGTTATTAACTATTTCAGTTCGCCTTTTTCGGCTAGTGATTTAATATTAACTGGATGGCTTGGAAAATTAATGCTATTGTTTTGGTCTTTCTCGCAGTCATTAAAATTGATTATACATTTTTAATGCTCAAAGTACCATTCGTAGTGAAAAATTCATAATGATAGTACTACTGCACCTCCAAAGGTATATAAACCAACGCTCTTGACTGAACCTTTCTATTACAAGCGTTCCAGTTCCATCATACGCTTACGATTTTCGCCCAGCTAATTTTGGACTGCTATGTGCTTATCATGCCTATGAATACTTCCAGGCCTATGAATTGCGTGGGGAATCTGACGTAGGTGGCAGCACACGCGAAACAATTACGTATATAGATGGCAGCACATGCAGACGTATGGACGGCAGGGTGGACGTTAGATGGTGGCCGGTGCAGTGGGCGAGGACTAATGAACACCAGGACAGTTTTATCTCCCCACGCTCACCGGCGTAGCCAATGTGCTCTCAGGAGCGCACTCAAAAGCCCTGGGGCAGGCCTTGGCGACGGTCAGCTGTGAAAAACAAGCATCTTTAACGAAGGGGGACACTATTAATTCCAA
This sequence comes from Ashinkailepas kermadecensis, assembly GCA_034440615.1. NCBI lineage: Eukaryota > Metazoa > Arthropoda > Thecostraca > Neolepadidae > Ashinkailepas > Ashinkailepas kermadecensis. Next base: position 519,957 of record JAOTOM010004953.1, read on the forward strand.
GGCTCCACCGTATTTACACCTTTGATAGTAATTAGCGTGGACATTTTTCCTTGTTTTACTCCACCCTCACATCATGTCTGGTATCGTCCCAAATCATGTCCTGGTTGCCTTCCTGTTTCACTATAGTTTATCTGTTCCGTTCATCCCATAGTCCCACACAGTGATAAATTGTTCGTGGAAATGCGTGGAACATACCGCCTGCCGAATACCTAATCGACATACTTCCCCACCAAATTTTAACATCCTGCTTGGAGATACGTGTTTCGACAGTCTGCATTCGCATCTAAAACAGTGTTGTGCTTGTAGCTTCAGAACTGATGACACATCTAATGATACATTTCCAGATAGTGTGAATATCTATAGTGCGATCTGTGATACAGCTACCCATAGATACAACGAAAAAATGTCATGAGACTTTTTTGTTTTGTTTTTTAGTGTTTAATAGAACTTTAAGATATTATGAATGTCATAATTCATGATATTTTGGCATCCTACACCACTCTTTTTTACATCGCCACCTAACGAAAACTCATTATTTTAACCCTGGTTCCACATGGTTGGAGAAGACTTCAATATAATAACCACCATGTGGGTAGGTACTAGATATTATAGATTTATCAACTTGTGCAAACCTGGCTTAGTGCCTAGCGGCTGGAGCGTTCCACCAGACATCGGTTGGTGAGATGACGACTGAATGCAAATCTTAGACTTTGAAAACGATTGGTTAAAAGTACCTTGGGAGCTTAATACACAGGGTTCGTCCCAGGGGCGTCGATTTATATCCTTTTGTGGGGGCCATGGCCCCACCAATGTTGATCTTGCCCCCCCCCCATGTTGATTTGCCCCCCCCCCCCAATAACCTATGCTATTTTATGCTGATAAGAAAGCTAAAGGGGAAAAAATGAAAAACACCATCCTAAGTAGAAACATTGATGTTAACCAGCACATTTTGTACTGAAAAGAAACAGATTTGGATTAGATAGTGAACTGACTCTCCACCTTTTGCTGAAAAATGTAAAATTGTGTGCAAATACAAACAAAATAGCTGGAATTCCCTCCACTGTGGAAGTACAGCTTACATCATAAAATGTTCGGATTAGCAATGCTGAAGCATTTTAAATGATTGTCTGAAAAAAATATGCTAAGCAACTAAACAACAATTGCATGGTCATACTGATGTTTGTACACACCACCAATGGCAAAACCACATGCATATGGAGCTTTAACATGATTAATTCCATTCTCAATTTCCAGTCATTGTGAAACTTGCATGCAAATCATGGTTATCATTGAGATTGTGGATATACAAACTATAATTATCTTCAGCAACCTACCCATCACACCATCAGCTTGATATTTACCAAGGTACCTACCTACATGCCCAATGACAATTTGCATGCATTGAATATTGATATGGGGCAACCCAATCTCAAACTGAACCAACAAAATCAAAGTGTGAGCCAATCTGCCAGCCTATGAAAACATGAGAGAAAAGTTAGCAAGAAGCCGTATAGACACCTCATTATAATTTATATTCCTGAAAAACAATAGATATTAAGCTATGGCCACACATGACTTCCTAAACAAACCCAAAACAGTCATACAAGATCAGTGTCTGGCAGCCCGCATTGTCACCCACTATTACCCGGGCCCCCACGAAGTGGGTTTGGTAGCGGGCTTGAAGGTTTCCCTTCACCATTGGTTTACATGCAATTTTACCGTTTTTCTCTACGCTCTCTTGCATGCTTTATGGCAATATAGATCACTTTCACGAATACCAATTGAAAGAACTATTCTTCAGCTTCAGCAAAATGTATCCGAAATGACCCAGTAACAATCTTCCTGCCGAAAAATGTGCCGTTTCCGGCAGGCTGACCATCAAATGTCTCCAAAATAAAGGGATTTTTTCCCGATATTGGTAGGCTCCCTCTACCGTCCGTTTTCGCTGGTGTTGTCACCCCCGTTCGAGAACGGAAGAAAGGACAGACGGGGGAACTAAGTTCGCCATAGCTTCTTCCCTTCAGTGGCAGGAGAATTTCCGAAAAGTAACCACAGAAGATCGCCTGAATTGATCTGACCGCCCCTAGACCGCAATAGGAGGCCCTATGTCCTCATAAGAGTCATAGTCATAAAGTCATAAATAAGAGGTCCCATAGCCGCCACAGGGAAGCAATAGCTGCCACAAGAGGCAGGGACGGATCCAGGAATTGTCATCTGGGGGAGGGGACACGTGCTTGGAGTGGCGCCACCGCGAAAGCAGCTTGAGGGGTGCCTTTCTTACCGAGAGGCGCCTGTGGCTGAAAAATTCGAGGGTGATGGGGTGCACTCGAGCCTTCGCGGAGGGACGCGTTTTCCTGGTCGAAGGGGCGCCACCTTTCATGGGGGGGGCATGTGCCCCAACTTCCCTCCCTGGATCCGCCACCGACAGGAGGCCCCATATATCCCACGTAATATTTGGGGAGTTGGTTATTGATTTTACGACACGTCGACCGTTGAGTCATGTAGCGTCGCCAATCTCTCACGCCGATTGGTTGCGGGCGAAGAGTAGCGACAGGTGAGACTCTCCCACGTAATATATATTTGTGTATTTGTACATATAAATACATACATACATATATATATATATATATATATATATATATATATATATATATATATATATATATATATATATATATATACACACACACACACATAGTGTGTGTGTGTGTGTGTGTGTCTGGTGCATGAATGGTTCAAAAGCAATCTGCACCAGTGGGCCGCAGGACATTATTGCAAATGATTATGCCCTTTATTTGCATGCTTACGGTTAAGCCTACACATGAATGGACGCACGCGTTTGGTTTGTGGGTGCATATGCAGTCTGTATATATTGGTGGCAAATTGTGAAAATAATTGGTGTGGCAGGGGGTGTTTGTTGATACCCGCTGATGACATTTGTTCGCTATGTCTGTGTGCAGGAAGCTGGCTGCATCTGTCATTGAGGATACAAGTCACAAATTGGAAAATTGCATAAAAATGGCTACCTTCGACCCAACTGCAGGCACTGGCGGATCTAGCCCACCGGTTTGGGGGGGCAACTTTCGGTTTACGGCGTCAGCCTCCCCTCCCCCTCCCGGGGGAGGGGGAGGGGGAGGCTGACCAAACAATTATAACAAAATACCTTTAAAATTGGAGATTATTTCACCCGGAACGCTATTTTTAACCTCAGCAAAGGTTACTGCATTTTAATTCAGTTTACTTTTGTTGGTTTGGGGGGGGCAAAAGACACTGTGCCCCCCCTTTGAAGCGCTTGGGGGGGCCATGGCCGGAATGCCCCCCCCTGGATCCGCCAGTGACTGCAGGTGTAGCGTCCTGCTTGCGTGGTTCATAAAACTCCCCGAATACGAATATATCGAGTGCAAATATGTTCTTAGTACGAATTTCAAGTACGAATGTATCACGAACTTATAACATAACCAAGTAAGAACGGCAGCAGCACGATGACCTGTGTGGATCGCCAACCACAGTTGGCGATACAAAAAATTCAGACATGAACTCACAATATAAGAATCTTTCACCTGTAACTTCGCCTGCTTCCATTCATCACTCGCATCGCAGCCGTAATGTACGAGTGGTCTGCGCACACGTGGTGACCGTCTGTCACAGCGCGGCTCGAACTTGATCTTAAGTACTGCACTGGAGCGGCAAGGGAACGCACACGCCAGCGGGTAAGGCCACCATCAGTGGATGGTGGCCTCAGCTGATATACCCCTCGCGCAAATGACGTCGCAGGAGCCGACGGGACGGCTTCGGGAACGGATACAGCAACGGCACCACTCGCTACCTGATCTGGCCATAATGTGAATGACCCATCAGCGGTCCGCGACCTGGACCGTTCACGCCTGACCCGCTGTCTGAACGATGGTCGCTGGCAGCCGGCGGCTGTGGAAGGCTGACGTTTTCCTATTTATATATTTCTTTATTTATTTCACAATACATGCCTTCCACGTGCAGTGGCTATTATGGACAGTCCTCTGCAATTTGTTTTGAAAATCCCATTTTAAAGTCACATTTAGGCAATCCAACATCCGTAGGTTTTAAGTAATCCAATATTAGTGCGTTTAAGTGATTAAACATCGGTAGGTTTTAGGCCGTCCAACATGAGTAGGCTAGGTTAGGGAGAGTTGGGTAAGACGGGCAGGGTAGGTAAGACGGGCACCAGGCCTGTAGCCTAAACTAGTAACGACATCTATCCCAAACTTAGCGAAGCAATTAGCAAGCTGACCCTCTTTCGGCTAGCGAAGCCACGGGTATGGACATTCCGTCGTTTTCGAGATATTATTCATAAACTAAAACTGTACATTGCTTTCCGAACTGAAAAATATTGTTTTGTAACGTCCTACGATCGTGTGTTTGAGACTTTTTTCGCCCAACCTCTCACAGAGGCTTAATTTGAAGGGGTCTGATAAGCTGTGTATATCGGTGTTTTGTTCCGGAAAGATGGCGGCGAAGGAACTCGTTTTGTATTTGGTGATGCTCGAATGGGGCAAAACGGGCAAATATGAAAAAATTGCCCGTCTTGCCCCATCACATTACTTTTGTACAAAATGTGTTGTAGTATGAGTCAATAAGATCAAATGTAACCTTTTCCTCATTAAATCCTAAAAGAAGAAAAAGTAGTACTTAAAAGCAGTGTTTCGGAGCCGGATGTTGGTTTTTTCGTCACCGGCTCCGAGGTGGTAACGGCTTCGGCAGTTGAGGGGGCCCATAGGGGTTGGCCGAGGGGCCCCAGGGGCTGGCCGAGGGGGACCACAGGGCCGAGATGGGGCCCATAGGGTCGAGAAGGGGCCCATCACTGGATATCGCTTCTCCCCCCCGGTCAGCAAGATAACCGCTAGACAGGGCCAATTTGTGCATGGTGGCGGGACCCCAGATATATCGCTTTCCACCCCCCTCCCCCGTCAGCGATATATCGGCTACATAGGCCAATTTCCATTTCCTTAGGTGGCGGGCCATTAGAAACGGGGGGGCAGTCCAGGCACAGGACTTGTCGACCGGGAGGGGAGGGGGAAGCGATGTCGGCTCTGAGTCCTGGGTTATCGTCTGGTAGTTTTAGGAAAATGCTGCGACCGGGGAGTAGGAAGCAATGTCGTCGTCGGCTTGGTATCCGGTGGTGTTTGTATTATTGACCGGTTGTTTTGGGGGATGGACCCCCTGATTTTCAAAGTGGGGTCCGACCCCCCCCCGGTGGCGACGCCCATGGTTTTAACTATTACTTTTTCCTTCTTTTCAGGTTTAATGGGGGAAAGGTTACATTTGACCTTATTCACTCTTTCTAGCATAATGACCCTCATATCCAGCCTTCAAAGATTAAAGTGGTTGTAGTATATTTGACGGCCAGTGATAGCCCCGATCGCCATTTCCTTGGATCCGACTCTGCTAGCAATTTCCAATCCTTAAATTCCTAATCGAGCTTCCCTCTCTTCTTCAGAAACAATGACTCGAGTATACAAGCGGAAAACAACACGAGGTCAATGGACGAGGGACTCGATGCTAAGAGCGGTGGAAGCCGTGAATCGGGGCATGTCCGTCCTGAGTGCTGCAACCGCACACGGCGTGCCGAGGAGCACATTGCAGCGTCGGGTGTGGGGAAAGTGTGCGCTGAAAGCGCCATTAGGGCCCAAGAAAACTGTTTTCAATCCATCACAAGAAAGACAACTGAAAGAACATGTTCTCAAGATGGAAAGCATGTTCTTTGGTCTGACACCAACCGATGTTCGTCGGCTTACCTTCCAGTACGCTCAGAAGAACAACATTACCAACAACTTCAAGGATGGCATGGCAGGAAAGGATTGGCTGCGCGGTTTCCTGACTCGTCACAAGGACCTGACCCTAAGAACCCCGGAAGCGACATCAGCAGCACGCGCCAAAGGATTCAACAAGCCAGTTGTGTCCAAGTATTTTGACCTCCTGGAGGAAGCAAGCGAACGAGTGAAGGGTCCACATGCCGTCTACAATGTGGACGAAACCGGTGTTACGACTGTTCAAAGCAAGCCAAGCAAGGTACTTGCGCAAAAGGGGAAGAAGCAGGTCGGCAGCTTGACTTCAGCGGAAAGAGGGGAGCTGACGACGGCAGTTGTATGCATGTCGGCAATGGGAAACTTCGTGCCACCCATGATGATACTCCCAAGGGCCAGAGTGAACAAAAATCTAGAGGAGGGTGCGCCACCTGGGACGGCGTTTGAGTACCACCAATCGGGATGGATGCAAACGGCCATTTTCACACGTTGGTTCGAGCACTTCTTGCGACACGCCAAGCCTAGTGCAGAAGAGCCAGTGCTTCTGATACTGGACGGTCATCTGACACACACCAGAAATCTGGACGTGATCCAACTCGCGAGAGCCAACCACGTGACTATTATAGTCATTCCGCCACACACGAGTCACCGGCTACAGCCACTCGACGTAGGCTTCATGAATCCGCTGAGTACGTTTTATGCGCAAGCGCTCGAGAAGTTCCTCCGGCAAAATCCTGGCCGAGTGGTCACACTGTACCAGATCGCGCGCCTGTTCTGTGAGGCCTACCTCAGGGCTGCAACGCCATCCACAGCAATCAACGCCTTCAAGAAATGCGGGGCCTACCCTGTAGACAGACACGTCTTTGGTGAGGAGGACTACGCTCCGTCTGGAAGCAACCGACATGCCGCTTCCTGCTACCTCCAGCTCCGCATATAATGAGCCTTCAAGCATGGCGAGTGACACACGAGTCACGGCAGCGATCGGGTCACCGACCACGGCAGCGATTGGGTCACCGACCACGGCAGCGATCGGGTCACCGACCACGGCAGAGATCGGGTCACCGACCACGGCAGCGATTGGGTCACCGACCACGGCAGAGAGGGGCTCGCTGGAGTACAGTCCCGCGGATATTTTGCCGCTTCCGAAGGCAAACCTCCCAGGACCCTCTGCTTCTTCAAGGAAGAAGAGGAAACCATCGGCGCCAGTCATTCTCACCAGCTCTCCAAGCAAAAGGACCTGGAAGCTAGCCTGTCACAATCATCATCATCAAAGAAGACAGGAGGCGCAAAGAAAAAGGCAAAACTAGTCGAAAAGCCGAAGACAAGGGGCTGAAGAGCCGCAAAAAGAAGACGAAACAATGGTTCCCTGCTTATACTGTGGAGGAGCCTTCGGTGATTCAGTCGCCGGTGAAGGATGGGCTTGCTGCTCTGGCTGCAAAAAATGGGCTCATGATGAATGTGCTGGATTGGGTGACAACGACACCAGCTTCGAGTGCGAGTTTTGCTCCTCCTGAGCTGGCTTTATGAACTGATGTGCATATTGAGCCGATTGTCACATACGTCATGATGTGTTCTCTATTTGATCACATAAAATTTCCGAATAATCACAGCCAAAATCCGTTGATGATTCACATGTTTCTAATACACATTTGGCGTTCAAAATGTAGTGTTTATCGCCGAAGAAATATGTGATTTGTGGAAGTTCAGGCACCCATGTTTGGTTGTCTTCGATCTCATTTTGAATTTACGCTCCTGCCTGAGTTCAGTTTGGCAGCTTGCGTAGCTTGTTCAGCTTGAGTCCTTTGGATTCTCAAGCTGTCTGTGTGCATTTGGCATTCACAAATCAGCCTGCATTTCCACAGGAGTTTCGTTTCGTAAAGCGTTTCTCTGAAATACAGATGCCGTTTTAAAATGAAATACAGCACGGAAGCTTACATATATATATATATATAGATACAAAAATCGGGTCGAGGGTTCATGTCAGTAGTATAGCAACAAGGCTAATACAAAAGCAACAAGAGCTGTTCAGATACATACAATTTTCGTAATTTAGGCCCCCAGTAGGTATGTATTATAATGAAAACCTATGTCGTTGAGAATGCACATTTATTCGCCAAGGAACATTCGCCTATTATGCTATCATGATCGCTACCATATCATCTTGCTTTTCAGGATTTAAAGCGCGCAAAAACACATATATGTGATCAGATAAATGTATGCCCGTTATGCCCCACATGGAAACCCATCTTACCCCACCTGGTGGGGTAAGACGGGTTTTTGCAGACTCTCGCGGGAAACGCTCCCATTTGCACACTAATGCATGGAAACTGTTGCAACCTCGGACATACCTGCATAAATGTGTAGGCATGTCTGAGGCCAAATAGCAAGGCTATCGTGACACCGGTTCCTGAGATATGAAGCGTCAAACACTAGCATGCCCGTCTTACCCAACTCTCCCCTAGGTTGCATTCATTTTTATTCATAATTGTATGTTATTTTTCATTATATACCACCACACCCAAAACCTTTTCCCCACACTTTCCATATGTTGTTGAGGTGGGATAGCAGGTACATGTAGTACATTTTTTTCTTGTTTAAAAAAGTTACTTCAATGTTTTTTTATATTTTTTATTGGACTGATTTCCTAGACAGAGGTACTTGAACTTAAAGTGCTTATATCTTTGGAAGTTTTCATTTTCCAAAGGAATGAGTGTCAATTCAGAAAACACCAGAAAAACAACATTGTGATCAAAAATAGCCCAGGGACTTCTTATGCATGTTTTGCATTTTAATGATGATTATTGGGGTTTTGGGGTGCGTCAACCCCATTGGGTTATATTGCACCCATAACAAGGTTGCCTAAGCACGCGTCAGACTGTCACAAACGAATATAAAACATCGGTAGCTATAAAGGCGCTTGATCTAAGATCTGTGGAAACAAGTAATCAGTTAGGCAGGTGCATATATTACGTCAAATCCCATCTCCGCAAGGAAGCACAAAACTGCTCCATTGTGTATAAATCGGTAATATTCTCAGAGAATCAGTCAAAATAACATGCAAAATATCGTCGTCAACCTCGATGTATGCAAGAGTTTTGCTGATGGCCATCAATTCCGCAGTGAAGACCGTGGCGTGTGGCGGCATTTTACACAAATCCTATAATGTTGATGGAAAGAATCAACCTAAATATAGGCATCACTCACTTGTTATCTCATCATAACCTCATTCTTTGTCCATTCTGTAAAAAATGTAGCTCATAAATGCACCATTTCAGTCAGCAGATCTGACCCAAATCATTATATTTATCATACCTTTGACCCTAACTTAGTGTAGCTATAACTTAGTGGTAAATGCTTGACATGAGGGTCTTATCGTGATTGTTATTTTGGTGCTCAAACAACATATTTTTTACCAGCAAGCACAAAAATTGGTTGAAAAGCAAAATAATACCAAAAAGGAGTGCTTTCAATTGGTTCATATACAATAACTAATTATTGAAAGCTTTAGAAATTTGCAAAGTAACCTAGCATAATATTAGCCAGCCTAATCTATTTTCTCAGATAAAAGTATCAAACTCTTGAAATAAAAGGACATAACCTAACCAGGCTTATCCATCTTTTTCTTTTGTGGAGGAAAAACATTGTGAACATGCAAACAAAGCAGGAAATACAACAACGTAATCTTGCAAATGATGTAAACATCACTAATACAAAAAGTTTCAGGATCACCCAGGTATTGGCTGGTGGGAATATTATGGTGGGAATAGCTGATGGTAGGAGACATTTGCTTCTCTGCAAAGAGGCAGGGTTGAGCAGTTCTTTCTTTAGGTTTCTTCTCCTATCAATTTCTTTGAAATGCTTGGAGCATGCTCTTGGTTCCCAACATTTGAGAACTTAGACATGTTTTATTGTATGCTAAGAGATTTTGCTAAGGCAGAATCCTGATCAAAATGGTGTAACCAGATTTCTTCTTTATTAAAGTTGTCTGCCCAGTCCCACCTCTGGTACTGCACAGTAAGGCATGACACCTGAAACAGTGAGGTGTTACATTAAAACATTCTTTCTAGATGCTGAATTCATACTACAGGAAATCAGACTGCAACTCATGGAACATTTCAGGAAGGCATTCATAGCATGACGATTGTATTGTACATAAATGTTCAATTATGCATGTACCGTCAATAATCCATGCAAAATTAATAAAGGAATAATGCACCATGCCCTGGGTCTAGCTGGCCTAGAAAGTGTTATGTTTGCAATGACTGTTGTATGTCAATGTAGGTAGGTGGGTAAATGTTTGGAAAAATAGTCTCCTCCTGGATTTTTGGAATACAGAACACTATCCTCTCCAGCAAATTGTTTCTTGTTTTCTCATCTGGAGGTTGAATCTCCTTCGTCACCTCCTATGTTTGACAATGAGCTGCTGTGATCAAGTAAGTGCTCAAAATTCACCGAAAGTGGGCGCAAATTGAGTTACGATGCATAAGGTTTGAACACAAATATTCTCCATACCGGATGACTACAAAATATTCCTCTCAACATGCAATATTACAATGCACAAATCTAACCCTGCCTATGCATGATAAAAATATGTGTCGGAACAAATGTGCACTGGAAAGAACAGGACAAGATTAATAAGTCAGTCAGCGGAAGATAAATATATGCTTGTAAAGGAAGCAAAATAAAAGTAACCATTGCGTATGATTTGAGAAAAGTCGTCTGCAACCATATTAATACCATACTAAAAAACCTTCGGATGACGTCATGCGGCTTGAAGGAAAACTTCGATCTACCTTCTAGTAAAGGTATCTTGCTATTACCTTAGTAGGGTCTGTTCCCGCGGCTCCACTAACCTCCACAAACCTCCACTGGTCGTTCCCGTCGCAAATCCGGTGGAGATTTTTCCTCCACCAACCTCCACCAGTGGAGCAAAAGCTCCACCAGCCCAAAAGCAGGGTCCAATTGTGATTTTTCAGTTTAGCTCAATCACGGCGCACTTGCGCCATATATTTGCGCGTAAACAACGTCCTCCATCATATGAATCTCATCTTTATGCATCAACTGAATACTAGGATCATCCTTCGCAAAGGAAATATGAAATTACTACTACAACTATGAACAATAATCGAAGTAACAGATACAGATCACAAACATGTTTTTTTAGGCCTTTGATCTACGTCATTCGGCCTAAGGGAAGATGTTACTTTATCGGCCGGATCGGCCGCAATTCCCGTGCCCAGAAGTACCGCCGTTCTCCTGGCGCCGACTAAAATCCTACTCGAGCCCGATCGACGAGGTCGGGCAAGTTGAGATGAGGAAAAGTCAGCATCGGGTAGAGAAGCGCCTCGGGGCCGAGGGAGCCCAGCGGGTCCAGACACCAGATTATATGCTGTACGTTAAGAAGGCAGGCCAAACAGCAAAACAGGGGCAGACTATGATCAACCGAGAGGAAAGAGAGATTGCCTGGTTCATCCCAGAGGCGAAAAGGACGTGTGCTCCCCGCAGTCTCTGAGGAGACATACATAGCCAGAAATAAAGACAAATTTGGGACTTGATTAGGTGCAGTGCTGCACTGGGCATGATTATGAGTGAGAAAAAGGCATAAAATAACCTTATGCTCATATTAAGACAAATAAATAGATCCAATATTTTTATATATTTCGGCCACGGGCCTTCCTCACTGTTGAGGAAGGCCCGTCGCCGAAATATATACAGTGTGATTTGGGATCTATTTATTTGTCTTAATATGAGCATAGGGTTATTTTATGCCTTTTTCCCAAATTCGGGACTTTGTAAAACAAGGCATACTATGTACATTGTGTGATCATCTGGACAAACATTTGAAAGGCAATTTGGCCAATTTATGATACAGCGCCAAATGCTTCCTTTTTGTCGCGGAATTCACACCGCTGTCAGCTGATTTCTCCACCAAGCTCCACCGGTCGTTCCCGTGGGCCAGGCTCAACTAGCCTCAACTAGCCTCCACTGAGTTCCTTCTGGTGGAGCCACGGGAACAGACCCTAGGTACACCAAAGTTCGCCTTCAAGCTTTGGTGACGTCATAGTTTTTTTTCTCTTATATTGCAGAAATTGGTAACATCAGGCGTGTTTCAATTTCACTGCGCATGAGACAGTTAAAGCATTTTTCAATTTTCAATTTTCAAAGTTTAAAGAACCTAACACAGCCAAACCTAACCTATCATAAGTTGCTGTTTAATACAAAATGATTGGTAAATTTGCAGTTTAAGGTGATTTTTTTGTTTGAATTTTTCTTCAGAATACCATGTTCATGACGGTGACTAAGATGATGGGACCACTTATTTTTGGTGGCAATTCATTTTATTTTAATTTGATTTAAAAAATGACAAATTTTCCAACTTAAAAACCTCAACCAACCTACCCTAACCAAACCTAACCCATTTGTTTGCTTTATGGTGACAAATGTGTGTAAAACTTTTCTTGGTTGGTTGGTTGGTTATTTGGGTTTACGGCCGCATTGACTGCGTTGGTCATACAGCGCCCATACAACTTTTATTGTTCCCACCTTAAAGCACAATAATACTCAAAAGTTTCGGAACAAAATTACAAACATGCTCACAAAAAATATAATTTTTTCTTCAAAATCGTCTTAGGTTAGGTTAGACTCGGCTAGGTTTCTTTTTTAAGGTTGAGAATTTTCAGAAAATAAATTAATTGACATTTTAATTTAATTTAATTTTTTGTTCTCAAAAGATAGGTTAGGCTAGGTTAGGTTAGGTTTTGTTGCATTAAAAAATAACATTTATGTTTATGCTATGTTACCGAACTCAAAGCCCTTTTCGGCATTATTTTGCTCACAACCTGAAAAGTAAGCATTTGCACAGAAAATAAGTGGGTCCAATCATCTTAGTCACCTTCATAAACATGGTATTCTGCATTTTTTTTTTTTTTTAAAGGAAAAAAATAACACCTTAGACTGCAAAGTTACCAAATAATTTGCTATTTTTTGGGGAAACTTTTTTGTAATTTTTTTTTTACGTTTTCCAACTTGAAAAGCCTAAACTAACCTAACTAAACCAACCCTAACCCATTTGCTTGCCAGATGGAGGAAAATGTGTGTACAAACTTGTCTTGTTACCACCTTAAAGCACAATAATACCGATTTGGCTAGGTTAGGCTAGTTTAGTTGTTTACCTTGGAAAAATTGTTCGATCATTTAAAAAAATAAAATAAAATCGGACATTTTCCTTCAAAAGCAGTTGACATTAGGTTCGGGTAAGTTGGGTTCGGTTGTTCAATTTAGAAAGTTTTCAGAATATATATTGCTTGATTTTTGTTTCTAATTTTTGTATCCAAAGCAGGGGCGTCCATTTGTATCGATAGACACTAGCGCGCATTAAATGCCAAAAATCGTGATGGGCGTTCCTCAGAACATCCAAAATCGTAACATCCAAAGACAAAATTCCAGTTACAGAAATTCCAGCGCCTAAAGTCTAAATTTGAGGTTACGGTCGACAAATGTGACGGAGGTAAGACATTTGTGGTACAATTGCGCGCAGTGTTTAATCCGGAGGCCAATCTCATGTGACGTCGTACTGATTCGTTTTTTGTACTTCGCACATTCTGATGTATCTGCGGATTAGTGTGATTTTAAATAGTGAATAAATAGCTTGCTGATATTTAATTCCCAAAGGAACACTAGTTGAAGAAGTTGGCACGTAAGTTTGAACAAGTCCAGTCCATGCCTTTTTCTGATTTGTGCTCAGGGTTTCCATGTTAATATCACATAACTACCACGTTTGTCTTCAAGAAGAGCTGTTTTTAGTTTACTTTTATTAATATTTTCATTCCGCTGCTCTTAGTGCCATTTCTGCCCAGGATTGGGGCACCTAGTGTTGCATTTCCGTCCAGGGGTTGGCACACCTTTTGGCAAATTTACGGCTTCAGGTAATTTCTGATTATTTTTTTTTTGTCATGCAATGTTTAGGAATGTGATGAACATGATGTTACAGCTATTTTGGTAAATTTGTGTTTTAAGGTGTTTTATGAATTCGTGGAATGTATCATTTCAATGCAATGTTTATGAATGTGACTCAGATGATGGGACCACTCATTTTCTATACAAATGCCTACATTTCAGGTTGTGAGCAAAATAACACCAAAAAAGGCTTTGAATTAGGTGACATAGGGTAATTATTTTTTAAAATACAAAAATGCAACATAACCTAACCTAACCTAGCTTAACCTCCCCTCGGAGAAAAACAAAACCAAAACATCAAGTTGTAAAAAATTCAAGCAATGTATTTTTTTACAATAAAAATGTAACCCAACTTAACCTAATCTAACATGAGCTGCTTTTGAAGAAAAAAGATCCATTTCTTTCAAATTTTGGAACAATTTTTGCAAAAAATGTCCAACTTAAAACACTTAAACTAATCTAACATAACCAAACATAGCCCATTTGTTTGCTTTATGGAGGCAAATGTGTAATAACTTGCCTTGTTACCACCTTAAAGCACAATAATTCTGGTTAGATTAGGTTGGGTTAGGTTTTTTTCATTTGTAAAACTTCAAGAAAATAAATTGCTATATATTTTTCCTATTTTGTTTTCATAGTTGTTTTCTCCAAAGTCAGGTTAGGCTAGGTTAGGTTCGGTTATGTTGCATTTTTAATGTATTTCTTTCAATTGCTATGTTACCTAACTCAAAGCCCATTTTTAATGTTATTTTGCTCACAACCTGGAAAGTAAGCATTTGCACAGAAACTGAGTGGTGCCATCAGTTTAGTGACATTCATAAACATTGCATTGGAAATTTCAATAAAAAAATATTAATCAAACACATAAAAGCACAAATGTGCTTTTATTCACATTTGTTCACAAATGTGCTTCCTTTCCTCTGCAAATGCATGCTTTTCAATTGGGTGTAAAAAATAACACCAAAAAAAGAGTGTGGTGTTAGGAAATATAGCATACAAATAATGTTCAAGATGTATGATAACCTTACCTAACATAGTTCAACTTCCCATACAAGAAATTAATTGTTTTTAATTTAAATTTTCGAGGCAATTTTCTCATATATTTTCAACTTAAAAACCTAACCTAAGCTAGCCTGAACTGTTTATTCTTTTTTTGTAGAAAAATCATTAACAAAAATTATTTACCAACAAATGATTTTTTTTTATAACTTACAACAAAAGCCTAACCTAACCTGACAAACCTAACCCCTTTGTATGCTTCATGGAGGTAAAATGTATGTAAAACTTGTCTTGTGGTTACCTTAAACTGTGATAATACCTGGCTTTTTGGGTAATTTTTCAGCTCATGGTACTCTCTCACTTCTTTGAATTTCTTTTTTAATGCAGTGTTTATTAATGTGCTGAACATGATGTAACCGCTCATTTCCTCTGCAGATGCACACTTTTCAATTGTGAGGCAAAATAACATGGAAAAGGCAAAATAACATGGGCTTGGATTTGGGTAATATAGGATGAAAAATAATGTTCAGATAAAAAAAGATGTTACATAACCTAACCTAACCTAGCCTAGACTTCCATGCAAGAAATGATTATTTGTATGCCCAATCCCCCCCCCCCAAAAAAAAAATTGGTTCTCAAACATTTTCAACTTAAAAAGTCTAACATAACCTAATCTAGCTTGAACCGTTTTTGAAGACTTTTTTTTAATTTACTAACTTACAACAAAAGCCTAGCCTAACGCAACTAGGCGAAACCTAGCGCCTTTGAATGATTCGTGGAGGTAAAATGGGTGTAAAACCTGTCTTGTGGTTACCTTAGACTGCAATAATATCTCTTTTTGTGCTACCTGGTGCACGTGATGAACCTCCATCTGCATGCTGCATGAGAGCATTGCACTTATTGCTTCACAAAGAACAATAACATGTTGAAAGTACTATATTTTCAGGAATGGAATCCTTGGGCGCTATATGACCTGTGCAGTCGATGCGCCCCTAAACCCCAATAACTAACTCAGGAATGGAATCCTGTGGTGATAACATTTTCTGAGTTACAAATTTGCAGATCAGATCTACTACATCATTTGTGTTAATAAATATGAGAAATTCATAGAAATGCTTACACCGGTTTGTGGACAAGAAGTTATTCTGATGATTTCTGATGCATTGGAAAATGACAAATTTGCATGATGGAAGCGGGCAAAGTTAATGTACTTATATCTCAGTAAGTGGTCAGTTCACTAACAAGACAGCAAATTCACTCAAATAACACTCAAAATGCCAGGCGGCCCACTCTTTTTGCAAGTTTAAAATCGATGACAGTGCTTCTTGAATCATGTTTAAAGCACATGAAGGAAATGTATTGCTGACACTTGTAAGGAACTGATGTGTGTAACGTTAATTAACATTTATAATGTCCTGATGTTTGTACACAAAATATAGCTCACTATTCTAAATAGCATCGGAAGTATGATGCCATATATCATGGCTAATTTATGGGCAAACTGTTATGCAGCAGATTCCCTGCATTGTTACTTAGTTATTTGGGCTTCAGGGCACAGACCATGTTGATCACATCTGCATTGTTGTTAACTGATATATCAGTATGTTTGCAAATTCACTTATGAGTGAATCCATACCATTCTCACTGGTGTATAAAAACTACATCATAACATTGCTTCTACAATGCATATAACAGAAACCCATCTCGATTGTCCTACTTACTCAGGACACCATAAAAGTCAATGAAGCCAATGAAAACCATAGAAGTCAATGAAAATGTTACTTCATCCCCTGTATTGTTAATGGAAACAGAAGTCTCTTGAACCATATGTTATGTCCTTCACAGTGTTGCTCCATCCACCTCCAATTCCACGCTGACCAAAGTTCAGGAGCTCATCCATCTCCAAAGCAGTCTGTTGAAGAAGGTATATATTGCAGCATAACTACTGTGACCGGAATTCCATGGTATCCATGTTGCCTTACAATCCATCCTTGCTGATCCATGTAGCAGATGTTTGACTTTCCTCAAACTGTCTGGATAACTGGGGAGTTGAAATCACATGTGAGTGATGAAACAGACGAACTATTCCTGGATTCTTATGTTGCATCATTGCATGGCACAGTGACATACCGAATGGGGGAGTGGGAATTGTGGGCAGTTGCCCCTCCCCCCCCCCCTCCTGATAGGTTGTGGGGCCCCCAAGAATCCGCCGAGCTTAGGAAAAAAATGCGCCATGCCCCCTAAAAATTCCACTCGGTCTACCAAAAATCGCACCGGGGCTCAGAAAAATCACATTCGGAGCCCCCAAAAGTAGCGCAGGGGCCTCGATAATGACAATGGGGCCTCAAAAGTTTGCACCGGGGCCCCTGAAAAACACGTTGGGGCCGAAAAAAAAAATCGTGCCGGGATTCAAGAAAATCACCACGGGGGCCACAAACGGTCGGGCCGGGGCCTCCTGAAAATCACGCTGAGACTGGGGTACTAAGAATTATCACCCAGGCCCCTGAAAATCACGCTAGAGGCCTGACAGGTCCCACCGGGGCTCTAAAAGTCTCGTTGAGATCACCCAACAAATAAAGCCGGGTAAATTAAAAACAGTCCGGACACGGAAAATCAATCTGGGATCTCAACAATAGCTCCAAAAGCCCACAAAACTTGTTGGGCCCCCACAAACGTGTCGCAGCCACCGCAAGGGATCCCAACAAGTGACCACGGGGCCCCAAAAAAATCGCACTTAGACCAAACAAAATTCACGCCGCTTCTCTTGAAAATCTCACTGGGGCCAAAACGTCGTGCCGGAGCCCCACAAGTTGCAGCTGGCTTCCCAAGGACCAATATATACCCGGAATGTCATCTTGCGCACGGAAAAATTGCGTCAAGGATCCACAAAATAAGAAGTCGTCGGGCGCCGGAAAAGAAACCTGTTGGGGCACCGGAAAAACGCACCGAGAGCCAGAAGAATCGTACCGGGGTCCAAAAATAGCCTGCAGGGGCTTATAAAAATAGACTTCACCACAAGAACCACAAGGAGACTCCATCGAATCGACCAGAGCACCGGAAAATTAAGAATGGGTCCCGAAAGAAAATTATCCGAAGGGCCTTTCTACTCTCGATCGTGCAATCTGCGGAAAAAACACGTTGAGCAGCCGCAGTGGCGTACTAAAGGGAAACATTCCCCTCCCTAATGTTAGGCACCAAAGAAATACTTTCACCCATCGTCATCACCGTTCAGGTCTGCTGTGCTCTGATGCTTCATCAATGCCGGTGTGTTTTAGCCTGCATCTGATCGCTGAAGTATTTTTATTTAAGCCGGTGTGTGTTTGTTGGTGTGTGGAGTGAGGAGGAGGGTAACAGTGACGGTGACCGTGACGATAGATCCGAGCCCACTTTTTGGCACTGCAGTCGCATGCTATTACTCAGAGTTGTTATGTTGATGAGTTCGAGTCTCACCTGTCGCTACTCTTCGCCCGCGACCAATCGGCGTGAGAGATTGGCGACGCTATATGACTCAACGGTCGACGTGTCGTAGAACCAATAACCAACCAAGAGTTGTTATATTGACATGTACTGAGCACTGCTCTTGTAATTATGTGACTTCACCAGTTATTGGACGATTTTCCCCGTTGGTGAGGATGCTGAATAAACATAAACATGCACTTCGTCGAATATAAAATCATAATTTCTGAGATCTGAAAATATAGTGGGCTAAATCCGATGAGTTTTTTTTTGGGGGGGGGATCTAGTGCGTTGGCACTTCGCCCCCCCCAATGTTTTTCACAAATCGACACCCCTGGTTCGTCCAATAGTGGAACTGCCAAAACAGTATGAACGAAAACGGAATTGCACCAAACAGTGCAAGCCGAAGGATATTGACTACGTACCCAAGATATCTTGATGTATCGGGCGTATCAAAGGATATTGACTACGGACTCGAGGTAGCTTGATGTATGGGGCGTGTCAAAGAGCAATGTTTTTATCTGACATTCTGTTTCTTCCTTCAGTGAGAGTAGCGAAGGCTAGCGGAAATGGCACCTCATCCATAGGAATAGTGAGATAATAGTGAGTGAGAATAATAGTGTGATAATAGTGAGAACTGAGAATAATAGTGAGAATAGTGAGATAATAGTGAGACACGGTGGATTCAAACATACCACCGATCTGATCTGATCTGAACTCCCCATGAAGGCATGTGAGGTCATATCACGTGATATATTTATCCCGTCGGGACTAAAAAAAATCGGTTCGGGTCGCAAATAAACATAGCGAGGCCCCGAAAACCAGTGCCGAGGACCACAAAAGTCGCTCTGAGCACCAAATTTCCCGTCGTGGCAACAGCTAAGCACAGCGAGGGCCCGAGAAACTCGCGACGGGGCCACCGAAAAAAAACGCTCCAGATCCTTAAAAAAAGAACTGTCTGGCCATACGAGCTTCGCGTCGAATGCCCCAAATAAATAACGCGGAGCCTAAGCTTTCGCATGAACGCGAGAAATGGCACCAGGGCCCACAAATTCCCACTGGGACCCGAAGAAATGAAACTGGAACCAAAACAACTTTAACAAGGATCGCATAAATGTAATCCAGGCCGGAAAGTCGCTCCGAAGCGCTACACATCGCGCTACATGTCCCCCAAAATAGCGTAGGGCCCCGAAAAAAATCCTCCTGAGCCTCGAAAAATTACGCGAAGCGCCAAAATTTTCCTCGGGTCTCAGAGAATATCATGTCGGTGGCCCAAGGAATCGAGCCGGGGCTCCGAAGTAGTAAAGTTCGGGAAAAAAAACTTTGAACAGTAGGGGTAGGGGGTTGAAATCCGGTGACGTTCACACGACGGCGGTACGTTGGGCATCCCCACAAGAAAATTAAGTCGTCACTAATTATTTTAATGAAAAAAAGTGTTTTAAACGGTGGTCGAAACCTGGGGACTATTTAAAAAATGGGGGTAGGTGGCCCCTGCAAACCAGATTGCCCCCTAACGCGAATCCTAGGTACGTTACTATGAACCATCAAATACCGTGCTAATGTCTGTCCATGGCATTAGGCTCCTGAAGGCGCATCGAGGGCCCCTAAGGCTTGCTAGAGGCCCCAAAAACGTGTTGAGGGGTCGCTTAATAGCGCCGAGACACTCAGAACTACAGACATCCACTAAGTTGTAAGCAAGTATTCATAACATGATGGTTGTGACTTGAAATGTACCGCACCTGCACACCTGGCCGGTGCGGCGTGGCGCCGACCCGCCGAGCCTCAGCGGCGGCGGGCCGGCCTCTTATCAGTTCCACACGCGTACCACTGGTCACGTGACTGGAGGCGGCGGTAGAGGGTGTCGAGGGGAGCTGGCGGCACGAGTGAACCGTACAAAACAAGGGGTCGGACTCCCACGTGTTCATGGTTGGCGAGATAAGATAACATCCGGCATTCAGCGGAAACTACTATTAATTTAGACAAGGTAATTTGACGACACAGCAGGACCTATTCTAACGTGCTTACCGCCGATGAAATTCCGCCGCCGGCCCTCCCCCCTCTCCCCTCCTTTCAGTGAGCGGCTTTGCCTTCATAGTAGTCACGAATCCTTGCCCACCCACCACAGCTACCTATCCCGAACAGTTGGCTATGCATATATGAAAAATATCGTCATTGAGAAACAAAAAAGCTTCAACATGAGTGCAAAAGGCACAACCATGCCTTCGACAACATATATAATCTTGATTTTACAGAAAAAAAATTCGGGGTGGGCCTTAAGAAAATCATGGCTGCGCCACTGGGTGTCTTCAACTACAAATGTGGACAAATATTCCGGAGAGCATAACGTCCGTTTCATTGGTGCATACCTTTTACTGTCAATGCAACACGACTAATGTTCACGGCTGAGCATTAGGCGCACTATTCATGTACGCCGGTACATGAAAAGGATGTGGTTGAATTAAATGCTGGCAACACCAGTAATTCTGCAAAGCGTCCACCTATGGGAGGGGATATGCTGATACCAAATAAAGGAATACAAAAGCTAGCTGCACAGACTGAGGAGTCCGAACAAGAAACAAAAATTGACAACGTAGCAGGAGGAGCGGAATAAAAAAACGTGACCGCGTAACTTGACGGGACCGAGGAACGGGACGGAGTGGGGCTGGGTAACGGGACCGGATTAGGCAATACTGTTTCAATGATTCTTCAATCCTGTCCAGTGCAATGCCGTGGTATAGTGTCGCGCAATCGCAGGTGCAACATGCCGGCAAATAAAAAAAGCATGTGACGTAGCAATTTATGTGCGAAGAATGAAGTCAGAAACAGTGGTGCTGGCGTTCGAAGAATGCATGGTGACCGTTCCGACCCCGGCATTTGGAACCGTGACCAACGCGTCTGTGGATGAGAGGATGGTTACGACCCGCAAGGCATGGTCATTGCGCAGATACAGAGTGTGAGAGAGGCGCAAAATCCCTATATCTGAAAACTCGAACACCACAAGTTCGATTTTCATGGAATGTTGCACACATTGTTATGTGGTTCGGGTGAATCTGATCTGTTGTAAATCAAATTGAAATTAAGCTCACCGATTTCGAGAGGTTTGTTAGCGCTAAATGTGTCAGTTGCCAGAGGCGGATACGAAGGGGGCACGGGGGCATGTCCCCCATGGGAATGTTGCACCCCTCCGTCCGGGAAAAGGCGCCCCTCCGAGACGGTCCGAGCGTGCCCCGTCGATTTTTTTATCAGCCAAACACGCCCGTCCGAAAGGAAAAGGCGAGGACCTTTACCTTTCCTCTTTTCCTTCCTCCCCTCTTTTCCTTTCCTGCGAGGACCTCCCTTATCCGGGAAGGCTCGGGTACATACAACGAAGCGGGAGCGAAAAGACTCTGGAAGCTTGCATATTCTACATTCAAACAACATTTTGTCCTCGTATCTTACTCAATCTTATTTGATCTTAGTCACAAGTTCGTCACACCCTCCATCAAACGACATCCTTCCGTAGCCAACAGAAACTATTGTTACGAAATTCAGCAACAGATGGCAGCATCGTACGGTCAATGAAGGCCATCTCGCTTTTCATGCTGGTCTTGTAGCGGCGTGGCAGTCAGGGGTGTAATTTTCCAGAAATCATTGTGGGTGCACGTTACATGTCTGGCCATGACGCGAGACTTTTCTGGAGGTAGGAGACATAATGATACATGATTATGTTTAGCGCGGAGATTGTGTTTGGAGCGCGGAGAGAGTGTTTAGAGACTGTTGCCCGTCAGTTTCCCCAACAGTTTGTTGGTACCTAAGCAATGATCGTGGGTGCACAAGTTTGGTTTTTCGGTACACGTGCACAAGCAAAGAGACATTCGAGTACAATCCTGACAGTAGTGTTAGTGCTAGTGTTAGTGTAGTAGTAGTAGTAGTAGTAGTAGTAGTAGTAGTAGTAGTAGTAGTAGTAGTAGTAGTAGTAGTAGTAGTAGTAGTAGTAGTAGTAGTAGTAGTAGTAGTAGTAGTAGTAGTAGTAGTAGTAGTAGTACTGGTAGTGGTAGTAATAGCAGTAAGTGGGGCAGCTGCACGGACATTTCACAATATAAAGCGGACGTGGCACACTTCAACAGCACTCAAGCCCTAAGCAGTGGAATACCTACCTATCGGTGGAGAGAGCAATTAGGTCATAGTCCTTCCTCTCGGGCCCCGAAGGTGCCTCCGTTGGCTATCATGACAGCATGTGCTGCCTTGATATTGCGCTAACGGCGGCTTCTATGTATAAAATAACGCCCATTGCTCTCTTGGCATTTTCATGTGTGTTCCGAGAACGACGGGAGGCCTGCAATGACACCCCAAATCCTGGGCATTTGTTCCTCAGGCCTGGAATGGCACTATGAACCCGAAAGTGCGCCCATCAAGCCTAAGAGGATGTCTGAAGCTCGAAAGGTCTGCCCGAGTCTTAAAACAATAGTCCCGAATTCTGGAAAAAGGTCCCGATATATGCAGGAACACCATCAGACCTGGATATACTCTTCGCAGGTTGAAAGGACACCCGAGGCCTCGAAGGCCGCGTGGAGGCCCTACAGGGTACCCAATTCATAAAAAAAAACACCACCAGAACTTGAAATGATGCCCTCACTTAGGCGCCTCAGAGATTTAAAGGTACAGAAGGTTCCTCTTCAAGGAAACGGCAACGCCCTTCATTCAGATCTCGAGGAAGGGTGTCCTTCCAGTCCTCGGGATGACCTTCGAGGTTCCAGGACGTATTTTCAAGCTCCCATGGTTCTCCCGACCCAATGTGATGCATATAAGATAGAAAAGAACACCACTACGATAAAGGTGAAAAGGGTATGGAAATTGACGGGTCCGGAAATTGACGGGTTATGGCAATTGACGGGTCCGGCAATTGACGGGGTCCGGCAATTGACGGGGTATGCCAATTGACGGGGTCCGGCAATTGACGGCGTACGGCTATTGGCTGGGTACGGCCATTGACGGGTCCGGCAATTCACGGGGTATGGCAATTGACGGGGTATGGAAATTGACGAGGTATGGCAATTGACGGGGTATGGCAATTTACGGGGTATGGCAATTGACGGGTCTGTCAATTGACGGGGTATGGCAATTGACGGGGTCCGGCAATTGACGGCGTACGGCCATTGACGGGGTATGGAAATTGACGAGGTACGGCAATTGACGGGGTATGGCAATTGACGGGTCCGGCAGCTGACGGGGTATGGCAATTGACGGGGTATGGATATTGACGGGGTATGGCAATTGACGGGGTATGGAAATTGACGGGGTATGGCAATTGACGGGGTATGGCAATTGAATGGGTATGGCAATTGACGGGTCCGGCAATTGACGGGGTATGGCGTTTGACGGGTCCGGCAATCGACGGGTATGACAATTGACGGCGTATGGAAATTGACGGGGTATGGCAATTGACGGGTGATGGCAATTGACGGGTCCGGCAATTGACGGGTCCGGAAATTGACGGGGTATGGTAATTGACGGGGTATGGAAATTGACGGGGTATGACAATTGACGGGTCAGGCAATTGACGGGGTTCGGCAATTCACGGGGTATGGCAATTGACCGGTCCGACAATTGACTGGGTATGGCAATTGACGGGGTATGGCAATTGACGGGGTCCGGAAATTGACGGCGTACGGCCATTGACGGGGTACGGCAATTGACGGAGTATGGCAATTGACGGGTCCGGCAATTGAGGGGTGTGGCAATTGACGGGGTATGGCAATTGACAGGTCCGGCAATTGACGGGGTATGGCAATTGACGGGGTATCGCAATTGACGGGTCCGGCAATTGACGGGGTAGGCAATTGACGGGGTATGGCAATTGACGTGGCATGGCAATGCGGGGTATGGCAATTGACGGGGTCCGGCAATTGACGGGCGTATGGCCATTGAAGTGGTATGGCAATTGACGGGGTCCGGCAATTGACGGCGTATGGCCATTGACGGGGTACGGCAATTGACGTACGGCCATACGGCCATTGCCGTACCCCGTCAATGGCCGTACGCGTCAATTGACGGGGTACGGGAATTGACGGGGTATGGCAATTGACGGGTCCGGCAATTGACGGGGTATGGCAATTGACGGGGTATGGAAATTGACGGGGTATGGCAATTGACGGGTCCGGCAATTGACGGGGTATGGAAATTGACGGGTATGGCAATTGACGGGTTATGGCAATTGACGGGTCCGGCAATTGACGGGGTATGGCAATTGACGGGTCCGGCAATTGACGGGGTATGGCAATTGACGGGTTATGGAAATTGATGGGGTATGACAATTGACGGATCCGGCAATTGACGGTGTTCGGCAATTGACGGGGTATGGCAATGGAGGGGTTCCGGCAATTGACGGGGTATGGAAATTGACGGGGTGTGGCAATTTGCGGGGTATGGCAAGTAACGTGTCCGGCAATTGACGTGTTAGGGCAATAGACGGGGTATGGAAATTGACGGGGTATGGCAATTGACGGGTCCGGCAATTGATGGGGTATGGCAATTGACGGGTTATGGCAAGTGACGGGTCCGCAATTGACGGGGTATGAATTACGGGTATGGAAATTGAGGGATGACAATTGACGGGCGGAATGCGGCGTACGGCAATTGACGGGGTACGGAAATTGACGGGGTTCAAATTGAACCACTAATTAGAACTCAAAAACAAGATTATCCAACCTAAAAAAATTGCCCACCCTATGTTTACGTACATTCAATGAGGGCATCAGCAGGGAGCCTACTCCATTGATCAACCACCCTTTGGCTGAAAACCTATTGGCTCTTGACTGTCCTAGACCTTGACTTGAACTTGACGTCACACCATTGGATGGCTGCTGCGCCAGCCAGATCAAGATAGGAGGATTGTTTTCGTCGTGTTGGGTCTGGTTTTCGTCGTGTTGGGTCTGGTTTTCGTCGTGTTGGGTCTGGTTTTCGTCGTGTTGGGTCTGGTTTTCGTCGTGTTGGTTCTGGCTGCCAGTCAGCGCACGTCGACGCTCCTGTCGCTTGCTGGTATCGTCGTTTATTTCTTACTACTGTCAGTTAGGCCGGATCAATACATTGCTGGTTAAGTCGTGACGCTCGCCATTTTGCACCGCTCTGTGAGAGGTTTGCGCAATATCAACTGCACCGGTCTGAGCAGGCTTGTCAACATTGTGTCAGTGTTTGCCTCAAATCCACCTCGAAGTATCCATTGCAAAGTGGAAACCAATACACCAAAGTTATTCGGAACACTGGACAAGGACAAAAAGGGCTCCAGCGAAGTTGGAAAGTCTCAACCCCAGCCACTCGGGATCAGTGAAAACTTGGGTGTGTGTGGAGGTGGGGGCGCTTGTTGACATCCCGAGCCAACGCCTAGATCCGTCCCTGGCGATTGTGCGTCTGTGTGACCAGCGGTGTTGGACGCTGGCAAGCGGCCACCAAAGCCCGATGGTTCACGAGACCGACCATCTCTGGCAATAGTGCGTCTGTGTGACCAGCGGTGTTGGACGCCGGCAAGCAGCCACCGAAGCCCGATGGTTCACGAGACCGGCCACCTCTGCCAGCCGTCACTTCTGACCAGCTCCGTCACCATCCCCCGCCAGCTCCGTCACCTCTGACTAAATCTGTCACGAGCCTCTGCTATCTCCGTCACCTGTGACCAACTCCGTCAAGAGCCTCTGCCTGCTCCGTTACGTCTGACAAGTTCCGTCACGAGCTTCTGCTATCTCCGTTACTCCTGACCAACTTCGTCACGAGCCTCTGTGGGCTCCGTCACATCTCTCACCTCTGACCAACTCCGCCACGAGCCTCTGCTATCTCCGTCACCTCTGACCAACTCCGTCACGAGCCTCTGCTATCTCCGTCACCTGTGACCAACTCTGCCAAGAGCCTCTGCCTGCTCCGTTACGTCTGACAAGTTCCGTCACGAGCTTCTGCTATCTCCGTTACCCCTGACCAACTTCGTCACGAGCCTCTGTGGGCTCCGTCACATCTCTCACCTCTTACCAACTTTGCCACGAGCCTCTGCCAATTCCGCCACCTCTGTCATCTTTGAACAACTCTGTCACGAGCCTCTACCCGCTCTGTCGTCATCCCTGGCCAATTCTATCACGAGCCCCTGTCGGCTGTCACCGCTACCACCTTTGATCAGTTCCATCACAAGCCTCTACCCGCTCTGTCACCTCTGACCAGCTCTGTTCACGAGCCTCTGCCCGCCCTGTCATCCCTGCCCAGCTCTGCCATGAGCCTCTGCCAGCTCTGTCACCACTGACCAGTTCTGTCACGAGCCTCTGCTCGCTATCACCTCTGACCAACACTGTCACGAACCTCGCCTGCCCCGTCAACCCAAACATGGTCGCAGCGGAGTGGGGCGGCTCGGGCTGCCCGGGACCTGGGGCAACAGAGCTCCGATTACAGCGGCGTGGAGTGGTGGTAATGTCATCAGTCCGCTAAACAGGCCCGTAACGCTGTTACGTCGTCTGGACCAACTCCACACACACGCCGTGATGTCATTGTCGAACGACTGTTCAATGTTGACCTTAGAACCGGAGCACAGCGGGCACAGCTCGCCCACCAACGGCACAGGAATTGGCCTATCTATATGAACAAGTGAGAACATACATATTGGCGCTACGGAAATAACCAGTCACATTGCCGGTACCGGAGTCCGCTTATGCCATGGTACATAAGTGAGGCGTATATCACCTGTACGGTCTACATTTTCGGAAAATTATGCCGTCGCTAAACTAGTGAAACAAGGGTCACCACAGAGATGTTGGATATTTTTCGCAAGCTCGTGATTCCACCATTGACTGGGGAGGGCGTTTAACAACCCATTACCCAACCCCCGCCTCACTACTACTATAAAAAAAAACTTCGCGAGCCAAGTGGTGCGTCGTCTTGACCCATTCAGTACCACTCCGTTCATCACCTATACACTTTGCGCCGAGAACGTGTCACCACGGTTATCCTACGGCACCGGATACGTCAGCAACGGGACCAAGTTTTCCGCTTCCCCGCTATGAACTGGACATTCCAGCTGCGGTTAACAGGTCAGAGCTGCAACATGCTTGCATGTCCAAGTATCGGTCAAGTATGGTCATTTAAAGTGCATAGGTGTTAACATGAATCCACTTTCTATTTTCAGGTTTGAACATGTAAGCTCTTTACGTGGTTAGCATACAACTCATGATCACAAGGTATGAACCAGGTACGCAACATTCGCTTACCGTTGCCCTTGACAACAGCTCGGTTACACCTCTGCCACCGGTGCGGCCACAGGCTGACTGTGGAGGCGCCCCACGCTCCGTGGAAGAAGTCTCGTTTGTTTCGTGCCTTTTCACTGGATTTTTTTTTCATTTCTCGCAAGCTTTTTTTTTAAATAACCAACACTTGCGTTTTCGGTATGAAGTGATGAACGCGCACTTCCATCGTGAAAAATAACTCTTCATCCAGGCCTGCCCACATAATTTTTTTTTATTTGAACCAGTTTTTTTTCTTCGGAATTGCACCCACGCATATTCCATCAGATGTGGTGCTAACTGCAGTGAAACATCTGCACCTGCTGCCCAGTGATGCGGAAATTGCGCATTGTGAATACGATTTCAAAGTGGGTGGAATATAGTCAAAATTTGTCATTTTTGCGGCTGGTTTCCTTCCTTTGAAGCCTAAGGCAATGGAACCCATAGCATCATACCAGAACAATACACCGATCCATACGAGATTGTTCGAAGACGGCCATGTTGGAAATGTTTTTGCGACGGGTCCAATCACTAAAAAAAGTGTTCTCTTCCAGTTAATGCATCTGCTTGCACATCAGAACTGGTCGCTACAAACAAATTGCTAAGCTTCATTGGGATTGCAGATGAGGCTTAACGACATGCAATATTTACCGACTCACTCAGTGGCTTGCTCGTGCTAGGAACGTTTCACCCATCGAACCCAATATAACAGGCAGCTATACCTAGACACACATCGCCGTCCACCACCGGAAGAAAAAAAGTATCTTCCGCTGGATTCCGAGCCACGTGGCCGCTGATTATGCAGTGAAGCGTTCTGCTGAGGCTCCTGACACACGATGCATCCCTCTCCCTGTCGCTGACTTATATCTAGAAATGAAGGCCCCCTTAGGAAGTAGCGAACCAGGTGGGACGCCATCGCAGGCAACAAGCTGAGGACAATCAAGCTCTGTCCTTGTGAATGGTCCTTGTCATAACATATAATTAGATACAACGAGGTGGCATTATGTCGCTTGCCAAAATGCCCCACATGCCAGGCTCACCGCTGTCTTCTAAGCGGCGGTGACAGCCCGCTGTGTCCAAGGTGCCATGCTGCACTGTCGGTGTGACATGTATTGATTGCCAGCCTCCGACACACCCGTGAGCGAAGACGACACTTTGGATGTGCTTCTTTCTCCCTTCAGGAGGTATCAGGGAATGAGACATCCATAGTTCAATCGGGAAAGCTTATCCGCTTCCTATACAGAAATCAAGGTTTCTGTGACGTATACCCATTAAGTCGCAGTTGCACCTGTGCAAGTCCAGGAGGGTCGCGAGGCATGGCATCGCGCTCGAGTTATTAAATTTCGTGACATGCAATTCGTTATTCCGACTGACCTTCGTTTACATTTAATTGTTTCACTGACGAGGTTAGGGGCACTACATGAGTGGTGCAGTCGATGCTCCCCTAAGCTAAATAAAAGCAACCAACCAATCCCCTGCCTCCACCTCACCCCCCACCCCCAATCCAAGACAAGATTCCTTCGACGAGAGTCTGGACGCTACAGTCGGATAACGTCGGGATGCATAGGGCTAAGGAAAAGAGGAAGCACAGCAACGCCTTTTTACTCTGATTTTGTTTTTAATGTTATGGCAATCTCAGAGGTCAAAAACATAACCGTGTCTTTACTGTAACTAAAAATATGCTGAATTCGCACTGGGATTTGTTGGGAGTACCTCAATATTTGCTGCACTAATGTGTAACCAGAGGTGGGGAAGCATGTTAAGTTCAACCGACGAAAACGTGGACAATAAGCAAACGTTTTGCAGAACACATTGCATGTGCCGTCCGCGTTGTGAACCACCGCTGGACATCTTTCGGTTTCGAAGCGTTAAGAAGGGATGGCGCGCTCCAGCATATAACGTTGAAGGTGCTGAAATGCGCAATACTGACGAGGGCTAACACAGTAGTGTTGCATAAAGTTATGGAGCAGAGCACACACTGTGGATTGAACGTTTATTCAACAGCTCAGCCAACTCCCTTCAGTGGCTTTCGCAAGCTAATTATGGCATCGTCAGATAATGCGAATTGTAGTATACTAAATTCAAACTAAAATTGGAATGTGAATCCTACGACAGGAGGAGGAGCTCCGTTCCCTGTTCCCATGCGTGATCAATTGACACTGCCAGTGCCCATAATACAGCCGGTAACGACGCGGGCGCCACGTTCAGTAACGTTTTGGAAGGGATGTTGCCCTGCGATGCTAATTATCGTCCCCCCCCCCTCCGAGTGAAATGGACACTCTAAATCTGTCAGGCGTACCAAGCCGTTCCTTTTCATGACAAAAAGCTCTCCGAAGATTGAGATGAAGGCGTCAATTCAGCAGATGTCCCAACGAAATCAGAATACAATGGGGAGAAGGAATTGGTCCAATCCCCATGCTCACCCAAAAATCTGCAGTCGCTATTCGTTCTCTATGCAATAATCTCCATTAAGCAATACCCATAAGCGTAGGAACATTGCAAAAAGTGGAGGTGGGGCAGGCTGGCCACACAGTTCGAATCCATGAAAGATGAACAGTACCCATACTACCCTAAGATGTTCAATTTCCCGGATTTTGACCAATTTTTTCTTCAATAATCGAGTTTGTCACAAAATTTCAGACCCACACAAATCCGGAAATTTCTAATTGTGTGTGTGTGTGTGTGTGTGTGTGTGAAATAATGTGACCAAGTCCCTGAAACCGGTTCTTCTCTAACAAAAACAAAACGATAAAATTGTTCCTGGAAGAAAATCCCTTTGAGCAGGTCGGATGAGCCGCGCCCGTAACAGGAATTTTCATGTTCACTGGCAGGGGCGCAGCCAGGATTTTCTTAAGGAGGATCAGACCCCAAAAAATGTTATGAAATATAGACCGCTTTCGGTGCGCTAAGCGACCAAAAACAAATCTGGTTTTCAGAGGCGACAATCTCAAAAGTTATTGCTTGATCTAGTGTATTTTTTGTTGCCAGGAGCCCTTGGCAGCACCTCTGTTCTCATGTTCACAGACCCATCTTCTCAGCTTTTATACGAAAATAACTATTTTATTCCACTATAGATGCGATGCAGTGGATACAGGACGAGAGGACGTATGTATATTTTTGTATAAAAAAAACTATGCATCCTGCCGTACTGTACCCTTGCATGTAATTAACTCGGCCTGTCGGTTCGTTGGCTAAGAACAACGTAAAAGACATCGAGGCTTTGCCGTCTGAGGTTGACTTGGCGCACGCTACAAAGTTGCGGTTAGCTTCGCATTTCTCAAAATGTGTGTACATTTGAATATCTAATGCAGAACATTGAAATCTATAGTTCGAATTATCCACTTTGTTATGCATGCAACCACAAATAGAATCCTCCTTCATAACATGTAATAATTTTATTTAGTTTTGGGGTAGCTTACTGGTGGGTAAATCGCCATGCATGTATTAAATGGCTCAGAAGTATGCTGAGGGAATTTCCCCACTTGGCCCTCCCGCTCCTACGCCTATGACAACGCAACGGTGATGTCAGTTCCTAAAATATGGGCTCAGTTCGCACGAGGCACGTATCTACAGTGGCGACGCACGGTAAAACAGAAGTGTTAACTTTCAGGGGTTGGCAACGCATGTCAGCACTATAGATCCACTCGCATTCGTAGCGTCGCTTGCACTCAATTCCTGATTGCGTTATCAACGTACCACCGCGCATCACGACATAAGTCAGCACCTGCTATCTCACACGGTGCACTTAGTGGATTGATTTGGCCAGCCGCCAAACGTGTGTGGAGGGTATGGAAGGGGCCCGGATAAAAATTGGCGAATTCTATGTATTTACATGTGTTTTTTTCCGGGCTTCAATCGCCGAACAGAAGCCCAAAGGCTGAACGGGCCTTAGCTTGCTCTGGATCTGTTGGCTGGACGGTGCCAGCTAGCTGGCATTGGTCATGATGTGCTGGCGTCACGGACCAGAGCTCGGCCGTCCACAACTTGTGTTGGTGGTCGAAATTGGCGCCCCTGCAGTGGGTCGGGCGTCCCTGCTGGATCGATGGGGCGTCAATGCGTGACCTCCGCGCGCCCGCGGCCCGCCGGCACCGTTCCCCGCCAGTTTCCACGGCGACCGTGCGTCCCGACACGCCGGCCGGCGCGCGATCGATGGCGCTCGCCAGTGGCGCCGCCACCGGCAGCCGCCGGCAACGTGTGCCCGCCGCCCGCCGCCGCCGTCCATCGGCGCCGCCGCGGTACGATAGCGTGGGGAGGGGAATGGGGGAGGGGGGGCGATCCAACCACCAGCATTCCAAGACCAAGCCAGCCACAAATAGCCAGTAGCTAGTCTGGATGAGCCTGTGCATGTATGGTAGGATCTACCAGACCAAGAATTTCGTGAGCTGCACGATCCGTTTGTATTATTTAATGTGGACACACGATAATAATTATTAAAATAGGCAGGGATGAAGCTTCAAAGAATTATTGGAAGGGTCCGTCAATGCTAAATCTGGTGAATTCAAACACGCATTGGAGGGACCGGTCCATATGCCTCCGTATTAAAACCGGAAACCATTGTAGGGGTTCGGCCGAACACAAAAGGGACTAGACCGAACATTGGAGGGGCCCACAAAGCGGCACGAAGCTTCACGTGGAAAAGCAGGGATTCCCAATAATTGGTGACTTCCTCCTTGCGGCAATTTCGGGCTTTCGAAGGGAATCAATGCATGGGATGCGGTGTTCATTGCACTTTGCCATGCTATGATTTTCCCTAAAAGCTCCAAATCCACACGATAAGAATTCGCCTTCCTTGAGAATCTCTGCTTCCCACATATGAAGCTTCATACAGCTTGAGATTTGTTCATGGGGAGGGGGAGGAAAAGTTTTAAAAAGTATTGAGGGTCATTGCTCTACAAGATGACCCTAGTCAGCTACCATATCCATATGGGTTTCGATAGGAGAGGACGAACAAATATAAAAGGTTTCAAAAAGGTTAAGATCGTGATTTTTAGTGGTGCTGAATGGGAAGCCTTACAGTCCAAAGCTATCGATTCGATCATTTTTCACAAATTTGAACCAGAAGTTGAAACAAAATTGCGTACAGAACTCGGACAATAGAACATGAATGAAGTTGCTTTTGGACATCATACCTGACGAGCTTTCATATTATGAACTTACTATTGTAATTGAGTAGTAGAGTACCTATAGACACACAACACTTCTGGATAACTATATTTTTCCGTATGCTTGGGTATCCCTAATGTTTGCTAAAACTGAAACCATTGGATTCCACGAGAAAACCCACTGATGCCTTATGATGATTTAAGCCTTTCTAACCGCATAGTAGGTGGCCGAGTGGTTGCATTACATGGCCCATCGTCGAGCGGGAGTGACGCTTGAGTCGCGGGCTCGAATTGATGTGTTGTCATGGCCGTTTCTCGATACACATCCGGGCCCTAACCAATTTTTTGTTGTATTCCTATGACTAACATGAGCACTCGCTCCGCATTTTCGGCCGGGTGAGGAACACAATTACGCTAAAAGCAAGCATGGCTCATTATCGAGCATGTGTGATGATGGAATTCACGATGGGATTTCCTGTCTTCGCAAGATAACATTAGGAAATTAGGGATCATGAGTTGATTTCCGGGAATGCCGGATTGAGATTTAGGATGAAATGCTCAATTTATCACAGTAACAATTGGGATCTAAGACTCACCCTTGCAATCATGAATATGCTTCAATTATGAACGCACTAAAAATACACTGCACGTTGACCATCTCCAGTTTCATTTAGAGACTAGACACCAACCCCGGCCCCCTCCGGAGTCTCGACACCATCCCCAGCCCCCTTCAGAAGACTCGACACCATTCCCAACCTCTTCGGGAGATTCGACACCGTTCCGAACTCTCTCTCGAGAGAGATCCGACATCATCCCTGATTCCCTTCGGAGACTAGACACCATCATCAGTACTTCCAGAGACCCAACACCATCCCTAACTTATCAGGAGACTCGACACCACCCAAACTCCTTCCAGATACTCGAAACCATCCCCAACGCCATTAGGAGATTCGACACAATTTCCGACTCTCGCAGGAGACTGGACACCATCCCCGACTCTCGCAGGAGACTGGACACCATCCCCAATTATTTTAGGAGACTCAACAGCATCACCGACTCTCTCAGGAGACTCGACACCATCCCCAATTCCTTCCTGAGACTCAACATCCCTCCGGACACTCGGCACCATCCCCCTAACTCCTTCAGGAGACTCGACACCACCCCAACTCCCCCTTCGGAAACTAAACACCATCCTCAGTACCTTCAGAAACCTGGCACCATCCCCAATTCCTTCAAGAGACTCGACACCATCCCCGGCTCTCTTAGGAGACTCGACA
This sequence comes from Ashinkailepas kermadecensis, assembly GCA_034440615.1. NCBI lineage: Eukaryota > Metazoa > Arthropoda > Thecostraca > Neolepadidae > Ashinkailepas > Ashinkailepas kermadecensis. The sequence continues at coordinate 553,754 of JAOTOM010004953.1, forward strand.
CCATCCCCGACTCTCTCAGGAGGCTCGACACCATCCCCAACTTCTTCCAGGGACTCGGCATGTGAAGTGGGAGCCAGCCTGTCTAGGTTGTGTCGGCCGGCGCGCTGCCCATCGCCCGACGCAGAGTAGCCATGGCGCGAGATCGTGTTCGGCTCAAGGTTGGCCCGCGACGCGCCTGGGGAGGCGGAGGGGGAGGGGGTCGCCCACGGGTGACGCACTCATGGCAGGCGGCCAGCGGCCGGCCCAACACGGCGCCGGTCAGTCCGGCCGCGCCGGCGATGACGGCGCGGCGCGCCGGCCGGCCGGAAACGGCCGCGGCCGATCGGCGGGCCGCCTGAACCGGCAAACAACTCCCGTCTGGACGTGCCCCCCCACCCCACCCTCCGCTCGCTGCTGTCCGGTACATGTCAGACATCGATGCATTCTAGCCTAGCAAAGATCATTACACGTAAACTTGAAGTTTAAAGAGCGCGGCCAGAAGCACAAGCTTATGGGTAGAAAAGCCTGCATCAAGTAGAAAAACGTGCTAACAAAAAGAGACAGCATAAACAACAGTTTATTTATTCTCCGCGCTCCTCTGTCCCCCGCCCCCAACCTCAGAACATCGTACCTTGTTTGAAGCTTGCACTACCTTCCATTCCTGTCTTCGAATGCAAATTTAGTTTGCGAAAAGTGTCTTCATTTAGGAGGGAAGTGGTGGCCAAATACGATGTACAGTTTCTATTTTAATATCCAACTTGTCAAAAATATGCACAAAACAATAAAGCCTATTCAACAGCACTCATACATCAGCGTTCATTTGGCAACGCACGAGCTATTTTGAAGTAACCGCCTTCCCGTCCACACCCTGAAATCTCGAAAACTAACCGGCAGATTTTCGCACATAAGGCAGCAACCAATTCCTTGTGACGTGATTTGCATTGCCAAGAATCGCGATTTTGAAACATATGATTGAGGACATGGAGGCAATACAAGGAGCATAAAATTCGGATAATTTACGGACACGACTGCTCTTACATTTCATGATACGCTTTGCCTTATCTTGGCCGCTTTGCCTTATCTTGGCCACTTTTCCTCTTCTATAGCCAATGAGAAAAAAATCGTTCAGCTAGGGTGGGAACAAATGATATATAATTGAAATATATAATCAAGGACATATACAATTAGGGAATTGCATTACGGTTTTCTTCTGGTTCTGTTACGGTACCTAACATTTTATGGAACAAATGTCCCATGGGCTTCTGAAGTGCTCTGAGCTTTACGGTCAACTTTTGGACTCAGCATTGGAGTGGATGGGGTGATATTTTATATTCCTTGATGACATTGCCGACATAGTCATTCTATCTATGAACGGAGGCTTGATGGCAACACTAATTCAAACTTTTCGATATCGGAAATTTAACCAGCTGACTGCAGCTTGTGCCAGCTGTGTACACCGGAGCAGAGAATGCAAGTGCCGATTCAGTGACGTCGTCGAAGATTTCTCGAGGGAGAGGGGGGTCCTTATGAAGGTGTCCATTAAGGATCAATTGATCGGCATCACCAGTGATCTGTCGCGACAGTCATATGGAGATGCCAGCCCAACAGCGTTTCCATTATTTTGTGTGTGCAAGAACGAGGTACTGGTTCAGAGGTGTCGTGGGGAGATTTTGTAGGTGGTGGAGGTGTCCATTCAAGGATGCCATCAGGTCAGCTGTTTTTATGGGTAGTGAAGGTGCGAATTCGAGGACGTAACCAATGGGCGCAAAATGGCAAACGTAGTCGACGTGCCCTCGACCAATCCACCATAACCACCATCAAGGACGCGGCCAGGAAATGTTGTCTGAGCCGGATATATATATATATATATATATATATATATATATATATATATATATATATATATATATATATATATACATTCAAGCCGAATTACTCCTTCCATGTTCTTCGCATATTTTGACACACCCGGCGACGATTGTTACACATATCCTTCTCAAATCGATGGCATTCATGTCCGAGAAAAGGAACTTAATATAAATGCTTCTATATCTCCGAAGAACCGAAATCAGCTCCCATCATCATACTCTGCATCCGCCCCTGGCAATCATTTTAGTTTGAAACTTTCAAATACTATATGCAATTGACTGTTCAAGGCAAAAGGGTTGCCACCTGTCGGCAGACACGTTGAACTACTGTGGGGCAGATAAAAGTGTGACAAATCTGGCGCGCTACCAGAAACAATTTAGAAACAAGAATGCAAACAAGTCAGAGTGCCATACATGGAAATGACTAGCACTGAGGTTACGCATACTATTTCGGGTCTTTGAAGTTTGAGAGTGAGGGTTCTTGCAAAGTTGTGAACATAATGGATCAAGTGGATAAGGTGAGCAAGTCCAATACGTATTGTTGTGTTCCACAATGCAAATCATTACACAGGAGGGAACCTGAAGTCAGCTTCCATCGCTTCCCGAGATATAAATTACTCTCGAAAAATTGGCACAACATTCTAAAAATGGGCAAGAAAGTATCAAGGCACATGAAGGTATGCCGCAAGCACTTCAAGAAGGATGATTATATCCTTTCTGGTATGTATGCATGGGTGGATGCTTCATATAATTATTGGTGTTCCCAGCATGTAATTCAACCATATTGCTTTCATACACAGAATGCTAAATTGCCTGTCTACATGCACAATTTAGCATGTAATGCAGAAGCTAAAATTAAACAACCTTGAGGCATTATTGGTATGTAAATCATGTGCACATAAGGAATGTCTTAAAATTTGTTTGGTATTTACATAGAAGAAGCCGCTGAGCACAAATTGGAGAACAAATATATGGACTGGACTTGTTGAAGCTCACCTAGAAACTTCTTCCATTTCTTTGGGAAATCACATGCTGATGCAAGCAAGGTATTCACTATTTCAAATCACAGCACATAGTATTGACTAAGTGGATGATGCAGACTCCTTTGATGACATAGTGATATTACATGTTCCAACATATTATTTTCTTAAATTACTTTTTTTGCTATGTTACCTAATTCTTGTTTGTTTATTGGAGTTTAGGGGTGCATCGACTGCAGTGGTCATGCAGCTATGTTACCTAATTCAAAGTCCCTTTGTTGGTGTTATTTTGCCTACAAACTGAAAAGTAAGCATTTGCACAGGAAATGGATGGTCACATCACGTTGATCACATCCAAAAACATTGCATTGGAAGAAAGAAATTCCAACAATTTATAAAACACCTTAAACACAAATTTACCCTCTTAAAACTTATCCTAGCCTAACATTTCAATTTGGGAGAAGAATTGAAGTGAATTATTTTCAAACAATTCACAAACATTTCTAAAAATGTGCAAATTAAAATAGAAGCAACCAAACATAGCCTAATCTCCTTTGCTTCATGGTGAAAAAAACATGGGATGGATTTATCTTGTATCCAAACTGAACTTCATAGCAACATATTTCAGAGAACATAAAGACATAAAAGACATAAAAAGATCAGTGCAACTATGAGCCACAAGGGCCCTTCTTGGTTGCACTCTGGACACTGAACATGTGGACTGTTTCATTGAATAAGTTGATTTGAATTGGCAGGTTCCTGTATATTTGGTGCCATGAATTTAACACCAATAATTAAATGATTTAGCATTCAGAGTAAACAGATCCATGAAAGCAATGTGGGTGAATCAGATATTCCCAACATCAATAATTCCACAAGGCTTCCACATTTGCATGCCAGGCATAGATGGAAATTACGATGTCATCAGGGGTCAGAACATACTGGCTTTATGCCTTGCTAAAGCTAATTTGTCATTTCCATATTACATCTGTACGCAGTTCTGTCAATCATAACAATCATTCAACCCCTCACTTTCCTCACCTGTTTAGGTATAGTAGCAGAGCAATGCAATGCTTGCAGCTTTCTGAGAGGCCAGCCTAGGCTGGCCTCATGCAAGCTTGCATGAGCACGGAACCCAGAGTCCCCCACACTCTACCGCAGCACGTAGTTCATGGGGCTTCTCGCGTAGGTGGCTGGATTTTATGCAGAGTGCCTGCACCGTAACCTTGCCCGGTTCTTTCCCAATCGTACCACGAGAAATAATGTGTCCTGCATCTAGTACGGCTTCCCCTCAATGGCACAACGCTTTTTATCGCCGATATACTCTGATATTTGCACGATTGATACTTTCGGTACAGTAGGATCCATCTGTGTTCCTCTGAAGCAAGCTCAGACAGTATCACGCAATACGGTACGCGTATTGTTTATCTCGAACGGAGCCGCCATCTTTAAATTTTTGTCCTGCCATCTGGTGGCAGGTTGAACGGTCAATAGCTCAGAATAGTTACTGCCCAGTTTTCCGATAACACCTCAAATAAATTCAAAGAATACTAAACGCTATAAAGTCATAAAGTGTTAAGGCTTAATAAGAGCCACAGGGGCCCATCTGGGTTAAGCCTATCTAGAAAAGGTACTAGAAATGTACATACTCTCACCCCAATCAATCCCTCATCTCAAGTTCCTAGGGAGCTATATATCCCAGCCTATCTAGCACCATTCACTTGCTATTGCATAACACACTCAACAATTCTGGGAATCTGGGCTATCTGGGATAACCCTTTCTGAAACAATTCATGAGAAAAGAAGACAATTCAGGTTTGCAAAACTTCAAACACAAGACACGAGCAGTGAGGAAATCGGCACTTCAACGCAGTATAAATCGGCAGGGCTGTAAAGCATCACAATTGAAACTTCCATGTTGTTAAAAAAAAAAACGGCAAAGAGACTATAAAACATCACAATTGAAACCTCCCCGATTCTCCCCCACCCCTACCGCCAGATTACTGCCTGTCAATATCAGCCACTCTCCAGATGTTCGACCATTCTAAGCCCATATCTCGATTCAGCTCTGGTCGCGACTTTCTGATATGATAAGATTCCAGCAGCTTCCTTCTCCTAAACTGTGTTTCCCGTCCCGGAATCTCCACGCCTTTCCAGTTGGTATCGTGCCGAGTATCTATAGCGTGCTCAGCGAGTGCGGACTTTTCTGGTTGGGCCTTGGAGACAGCGTTCCGGTGCTCCTGCAGCGGCTTGTCCGGCGGCCGACCACTCTCGCCAATGTACGCTGCGTTGTACTCGCATGCTAGTAGGTAGATGACCCGCGAACTTTTCCCTCGGTCTCTTCGGTCTTTGAGACGTTTTTTTAAATACATAACTTTAATCCGAGTTCTTGTTGGGGTGGCTTTATGAACCAGGGTTCTATTGCTAAGCAGAGCTTGTTGCGTGAACCCTGGCCCCATCACCCGATCCATGAATTCCAGTTCAACGGCAGAATTTTGACCGAAAGTTTAACGTGCCGTCAATGCATCGGCACGGCCGCCCGGTAGCTCGTCCCCGGCCTTATCGGGCCGCTGCCAACTGACCCTGCCGGGGCTAATGGGCGAAGCGACTCGAACCCTGCGTTGCCAGGACAGGGGAGACTAGAGCAGGCCAGCGCTCTAACGCTGGCATAGTTTGCCGATTTTACCGCGTTGAAGTGTCGATTTCCTCACTGTTCGTGTCTTGTGCTTGAAACTTGTGCAAACTTTAATTGTCTTCACTTTCTTTGAATATACCATCTGGCGACGGAACCGCTAGGAGCTCCGAAAGCTGATGAATTGTTTCGGAAAGGGTTACCCCAGACAACGTTTAGCATTCTTACAAACCATTTAATATGTGTCTGAAAGATTTAAATTCAAGGAACCATACGAAAAAAAATATACGCTATCATAATTGAGAACGTGTGTCAAATTTGCCCCCTTCATAAATCATCTGGAGCCGCTCTTGAATAAAATATGCTTTCGAACCTCTCTGAAGCTTCCAAAATAACCTAATAATCGTTCATGTAGCACAAGGTTCCTCCATGTTAATAATCGCTCATGTAGCACTATGGCTAGTCTGTGTCACCAAGGACATGCACTTTGGTAAATAAAACGTCGGCGCCTGTTCTTAGACACCCTGAGCATGCCTCTGGTACGCATATAAATACACGCTCTGAAGAGACTTCTCATCATTTACTTGGTTGCAACATACGATGCATTTTCATCATTCGCCGCGATGTTTGTAAAGAGTGGTCAAACTATTTAAAAGATACAGACGGCAGAAGCCAGGCATGTTATGCCACGGAAAAAAATGCACAAACGTCAGAACATGCCTTACAAACTCGCTCTCTAAACCGCTCCTGACAAAGTAGAATAGCAAAATTGGTGTCCCATGTAAACGTAGAAGTTAGAAGCAACAGACCAAAAAATACACAGGATTAACACTTTGCGCACCCTCCGGGAAATTGTGCATTCATGACTATTCAAAGAAGTTATTATTTGTAGCATTTTTGGAACTGAAATCAGGCCAGACTTCTCGCGCTCATTGCGGAGCTTTCTAAAGATTGCAAGGGCAGTTTTGCCATTGCATGCTAAGAAAAAGCTCGTACCGTTAAATGTAAATAAACGAACTATTTTCAAATTCGCGAAGTAAGACCGCGACTGCTTGTCGCCGTCCACCCCTCCCCTGCCCCGTCTCCACTTCACGTAATAAACTCGGTTTTCGGCAGCGTTTATTTTGGAATCCCAACATTCTTACTATTTTGAATTTAAATTTATTATAATGGTAAAATATTAGGTTCAGCTGCTGGAAAGCTCAGCCTGTGCTCCTTCCATGTTCCTATGCTCTTTTCTAATCCAGACACAAGCAGCCGATCCCGTCAATTATCGTCGTAGAGAAGAAGAAAAATTATGCGGTCATAAAATGTTACCTTATTAGCCGGGTCCCATACTTTTAGACCTTTGAGGGTTGGCGTCCATGCCGTACCAATGCTTTTGCTTGCTATTGACATAGAGAAAGTATTTTATTTAGCAGCTGGCAACCAAATCCGCAATGAAGAAGATCGTTCCAGCTCTAACATGGAGGAAGGGAAAATTATGCTTCCTGTTTTGCAATACACAATGCTACACAGTAGTTGTACAACCCTTTTAGGGGTAGCATTTTTAAGGATAGGTCAGAAAAACAGATGGGCCCACTCGTCTGGCGCACCGCGGTCATAGTGACATCAACCGCGACAGAGGCCGCCTGGCGGACTCGTGGTAGGACCGTCGGGAGCGAATTCATCCACCCGATTCATATATGATATAGGACATATATATTATGACATACATACATACATTATGACATACATACATATATGATCATCCCAGCTTTGACACAGAGCTTGGAAACTTCAGGTAGCTACTGTAATTTCTCGAAGTTGAACATTTTTCCAGGTGGGGTCGGATCCTAGCAAGACAAAAATATCAGGTGGGGTTCAGAACCCAGGGACCCAAGCGGTGGCGACGCCCATGCTGAAGAGTAGTTTTTGTAAGGAAATCTAGCAATGCAATAATGGCTGCCGTCGTCAGTCATAGCTGACGGCTGGCGAATCCATTCCCGGGTTTCAGCTGGCCGATTCGAGAATAGATCAAAATTTCGGCTGACTAATCCATTTTATTCTGCCAATTGTTATTTCGTTCACTGTGTGTCCCCTAAAGGGACAAGCTGGTGAAGTTAATCTGGTGGATCTCGAGATCAATCTGGTACATCCGCCCCTGATCTGCGACAGCCACTGAAACTGGAACCACTAGCAAGTTGATAGGGGCAAGGCCAATTTTACCACACATAATTTGGCTAGATTGTTTATTCACAGCAGCAAAATATTGGGGTGAAACACCACCAATTTGGGGTGATGCTTGCACACCAAGAGCGGGTCACGAAAACCGTGAGCAACCGAGTAAAATTTTCTAATTTCACGCATCCCAGGTCATAACGCCCGGTCGCCACCACGGCAACGTTCGTGCAAGTGTTCCAGCCTTGCGCATTTGGCGCATTCGCCATACTTCGTGCGATTCTGCCGTTTCTGCTAGTCCTCCTACGTTTTGCTCATTGCTGCCACATGATAGTCTTGCGCCATATTGAACGTCATGGAATGCTTCATATGGGGGTTCGCGGAGCAAATTCGATTAACTCAATTCGATGATTATTTCTCTTCTTCCCACATTTTGTGGTGGCCAAGAAATCCGGATAACCGCCGCGCTTTGATGCACCTCATCTCTTTGGTTAAATATGCTCCCAGATTGGCTATCGAACCGATATCCTGGTCCGGTGTTCGCTTGTTGGCCCCGTTGCGTTTTTCTTCATCTACGGATGTGCTTTAGTGCTCCAGGCAAGTTTTGTTAGGGGCCAGGCACATCTTCGAGACGCCGACGCTTTTTAGAGTGTTGTTGCTTTTTTCGTGTACCGGAGTGTTTATTTAGGGCTACGACGCTTGTTGTAAGGCCTTGCCGCTTTCTGCGAGACCAGGTGGGCTTTGGAGGTCCAGTGTGTTTTTGGCCTCCTGTTGTGCTCTTATGGTCCCGCTATGTTTATTTGGGGCTCCCGCCGTATGACTTTGGGGCCTCAGCGCAATTTTATGGGCTTCGGTGCGATTTCTCGGGCTCAACCGCGTGATTTCGGGGACCTGGCGCCAGTTTTCTGGGCTGGACGCGAGTTTTGGGGACATCTGAATCTTGTTAAGTCCGAGCCACGGGCTGACTTTTCTGGTCCCAGCGCCATACTTTTGTGTCCCGCTTTTTGAAGGCATCTGGTGCTATGTTTGGGTTCGAGAGCGATTTCCCTGGCTCGGGCATGTGTTTTTCGAAATCCCTCCTTTTTTTTGGGGGGGGGGGGTGATTGAATATTGTCAGATCACTGTACGCTTTTTTGGGGGCCACGCTGTTGATTTGATGCCCTCGACACCAATTTTTCGGAGCCCCGACGGGAATATTTTATGGCCCGAACCGAATTTTTGAGACTCCTGGCGGGAATTGTAGGTCCAGAACGCGATTTTTTGTGTGGGGGGGGGGGGGGGCAGCGCGAGTTCGGGGGGCGCGTGGTGCTTAGCTGGGCCCCTGTGCAATTTGGGGGCGCGGCGTAATTGTTCGGGTCTCTCGCGAGATTTCTGGGGTCCGCTGTATTTATTTGGAGCCCTCTACTCGGATTCTGTGGCATCCGACGACAATTTTTGGGGACATTGACGCGATTTTTGGAGCCCACCCATTCAGGATGGGGGACATTTTCCCCTTTGGTACGGCACTGCGGATACTGAACGAACTTTTTTCACCTGATTTTTCCACTCTTCAGAGTAGAAAGACCCTTCGCAGGGTTTCCTTTCGAGACCTCTTTTGAATTTTCAGTTGCTCGGGTCGATTTTCCGAGTCCAGGTGTGATTTGGGGGAGGGGTCGAGTCGATATTTAAAGCCCATGCACGACTTTTTTTAGCCTCGGTGCGATTCTTAGGGCTTCCGGTGCAATTTATTTGTATGTGCCCCGACACGTTTCTTTTCCGGGGCCCGACGCGTTTTGGGGGTTTTGACGCGATTTTTGAAGCCGCAGAGTGACATTCTGAATAGGAATTGATTTTTTTTGGAGGCCAGCTGCGACTTTTCGCGTCCCGGTGACCTTTTGGGCCCAGTGTGATTTTTGTTTGGACCTGATAAATTCGGATTGTTCGGATTCATAGCTGGAGTTCTTGGGTCCCGACACATTTTTGGGGCTGTTGGCACAATCGTTGGGGCCCCAGAATGATTTTCCAAGTCTGAATTGACTTTTCGGTGCCCGGCTTCATTTTTTGCGGTCCCGATGATATTTTTGGGCCCTGGGCCGACCTGTCTAGCTCCTAGTGTGATTTTCAGAGGCCCAGGCGCGACTTTTTGGGACCCCCACGCTCAGCGTGATATTCACGGGCCCCGGCCCGTCTTTTTTGGGGCCCCGTCGTGATTTTCAAAGATCTCGGAACGACTTTTTTGAGCCCCCAGCGTGATTTTTAGGGGCCAGGCCAAACTTTTTGGAACCCCAGCGTAATTTTCAGGGGCCACGGCGCTACCTTTTGTGGCCTCAGTGTAATTTCCCGTGGTTCCAGACCGAAATTTTTGGGACCCCAGCGTAATTTCCAGGGGGCCCCGGCCCGACTTTTTGGGGCCCACAGCGCGATTTTCAGGAGTGCCGGCCTGACCTTTTGAGGCCATCACAGGATTCACTTGGATTTCACAGGATCCGCGCGACTGCCTGGGCCCCAGCGTCATTTCCAGGACCCCGATCCCAATTTTTGGAGATCGAAGTGTCATTTTCAGGAGAATGCAAATGGGGCGATTTTTTTGGGGGGCCCCCAATGTGATCTTCAGAGGCCCCGGCGCGATTTTTGGGGGCCCAGCGGGATTAGCCCCGGCGCAATCTTTCCGACATCGGCGTGATTCTTGGGGCCCCCACAACCTCTCAGGGGGGGGGACTGCCCCATTTGCCCACTCCCTTCGGCAACGTCACTGGCCGGGCCAGAGATCTCCAGCGTGACTGTCTAGTGCCTCCGACCACATGCCGTGGTTGTGTGTCAGGGTAAAACGCAGTACAGAGGGTCTGTTGAAAGTAAAAATAATATGAGACTCATGTCGAAATATGACACAAACGTAGGTGCACAAAGCCATCCTGGCTGGTCTGTCACATTAAAATTGTCGTATTTGCGACGACCTGACATAACCCCAGGACGAGAGCATCAATAATGCCTGGTAATAGGCTGGGAGGCAGATGCTTAGCATGCATCAAACCTATCAGGATGCCAAAGCATCGGTCCGAAACAAGACTAATGTGTTTCCCTACGATAGGTCTGGGCCCATGATTACGCCTAGATTTTTCACTCTTAGAACACTTCAGAGATTGGTTCATGAACTTGATCGATGGTGAACTTGGGCTTTATATCAGCTGACGACGGTCACCGCACAGCAGAAGCTCAGTCTTGCTTGCATCAACCATCATGCCATGCTGGAGAAACCAAGTACACATTGTATCCAGTATACCTCCTCTAAAGCTGGCTTTAGCTCAGAGAGCCTGCTGCGCGGACCGGTGCAGTGGTTACCACCCGTGTCATCAGCATAACGATGCATAACGCTATGGTGACGCGGAAGCCATTAATGACTGATGAGATGACGCACGATACTTGGAACGTGCCTATGTTGATAGAGCTTCGCCCGCTCTGAGGCGTTGTGTGACCCTCGAAATAATTATTAAACCATCTGGTGGAAATTTGGAGCTGCTGAAGCTTAATGAGTAGTGTAAAATGGTCTACAACGTCGAAATCGCGACTCAAATCTATGAGGGTTAGCAGTGAAACTCCGGAGCGATCCATGCCCTTTAGAATTGTGTCAGTGACAGATAAACGCGCAGTGGTAGCGGAATGGCATTCCATGAAGCCGTGCCGCTATGGACTGAAAATGACGTCTGACATAGGCGGCAAGCTGCTGGTGTACAAGTTTCCCTACAATTTTACATTCGACCGTAACGATAGAGATTGGCCGAAAATTGGATGCTTTAGAAGGGGTTTCTATTTGCACAAGAATGACCACGGCACTTTTCCAGCTAGCGGGCACTGTCTTGGTGGGTGTGCTGGAGTTCATGTTGAGGAATAAAAGATGACCAATGACATTGAAACAAAGCTTTACCAGACATGACAATTTTCACACATGCCAAATTGATGTTGGAAAAGGTGTGCAGAATTTCGCTATCAGCGGAAAACCTCAGGATGGGGTGGGGAGGGAGTAAAAAGACCCCCTGAGACGGGGCGGGTTAAAATACTGATAGGCATATCACCTTGCACTCGTGTTTGTTAGGCAGAGAAAATGCGACACGTTGAAGCTGGTCCAGTCACCGTGCCATGATGGAGCCAGTACTTGCACGTGTAGGTGTGACATTCAAATGTCGACGCCAGGACCATTACACTCAGCCTTGACAGCGCCCAGACATTGTGCGCCTACAGATGCAAAATAGCTGTTCAGCTCATCTGGGGTCAGATTGACAGGCGGCCTTTTGGGCACTACGACAGGTCGTAACTGTCCGCATGTATTTCCTAATGGCACGCTTGACCAGTGTCGAGATGCTGGTAGGTGTTTGCGTTCAAGCTGTTTAGCGATTCACTACGCCGGCGCATTAGGTCCAAATGACGATTTGCTCTTATGTGCATCCGCACCCACGGTTATTTTCGATAAACACATTTCTGTACGCATACATATACGAAGGTACATTTTTTTTTCAGAATCAGAAAACGGACTCAACTTTGCACGTTAAGCACATACTCGACTGGATACTTAGTCTTGTAAAGCTGCCAATGCGTTGATAAGGCACGCAAACGGTGTTTGTTATATCGCAGCGCCATGTGCGTACCCGGCCAAGATCGGTTCTCCCCTTTAAGCTATTAAAGCGCGATCTTCTTCCTATGTGGGAATAATAGGAAACAAGCTATGTAGTGGTGTAGCTTAGTTGTTGTAATACCTGTCACAGAAACATGCTGGTCTATACTGATCTGGAAAAGCGGAACACAAAAGTTCAAATTGTAATAGGAGTCACATCAGCCAACTGAGGAGCCATGCACGGGTCGCACTATCGATAGATCTCTTAAGAAAGGGACAAGGGTGCCGACTCCACCGATATAGTCCCATCTTTCGATCTTTGTATAGTGAAGTGACAATGCAAACCTCAGGTCAAGTGATAGGACTTCCCAGCCCCCATGGGCTGGGAGATCCTCTCTCGGCGACCTGCGGTCGGCCTCGTCTCCATGCAAACGCAAAACGGGACCTCTGTCTCGTGTTTCCTGTCTGCCGAAACAATGCAGATAATCACATGCACCGTCATACACACACACAAGATACAGATAGAGCTAGAGACATAGATATAATGCGCCCGGCCAGTATCCATGACCACTATCAACCACGAGACTGGATGAACTACAGGCACGGCGCCGAATAGTTCGACTCGATAGTGGGGCCGTCCTAGTTGTGCTGACAAATGGTGACCTCGGCGGAACAGCAGCTCGTAGTCATACCTGCCACCAACGGCTGTACACCATCTCCAGCTGGTCCACTTCCCCTGCCATACGCAAACACAGCTCTGTGACGTTGTCCGTTTATTCTGAGACCACAAACTACGTCCACGTGTTGACTATATCGAGAGCTAGCTTACACGCACAGATGGCCGGCGCTCTGTCTAGTTCGGCAGTCACAACGGCCGGTGGTCGGCCTAAAGTCTCCGCAGGTACAGACGAGAACTGTCCCCAACTAGTGCAGTCTCAAGAGATAAAACAATAGCAAACGAGAAAATCAACGCATATTAATAAGTACACACGGCTAGTCTCTCGAGCAGAGGCGCCAAAATACGTTCACATCGGTAATAAAAATATATTGAAGGCCTATGTACTCTGGTGGCGACTGCAACCACCGAATCACTGAGCAGGACCTTTAACACCAAGAAGAGTAATCTATTTGTACACAACAGAACCTTTCGCCACACAGCCCGGACATTGGTGGTCCGGTGCACGGCCTGCGTTCGGTTCCGCACTTCATTAAACACACAGCACTCATATACGCAGCAACGTCTGCGGCGCGGCAGCGCGAAACCTGTGCACAACACGTTTGTTCGATAAATTTGATCAATACATATTCTGGAATGTACAGAAATAAACTATCACGGCGCGAAATGTGATGCCATAAACAGACTAAGCAGTAGATATTATCAACAATAAGTTAGATTCAGGTACTGATCTCATCGAATTAAGTATATGGAGTTTTACAATAATTTAGAATACAGGACCACCAACGCCGAGCTGGACACGCACTCGCTAACATCCATGTAAACATTCACAGGAGTAACTTCCGTTAAATATATACATTTTAGGTAGTAAAATACTGTAACACGCAGCAATGTGGCTGGAGCGGTGTTCGGTAACCGTCCTGAGCATACCGCGTGAACCATTCGCCGAAGCTCGGGTCTGAGCTGGCCGGACGACTCTGCCGTCGGCGGGGCACATTCGGAACTGCCGGCCGGCACTCCTGAGACAGGCGTCCGCCTCGTCAGAGACCCCGCCGACGGGGCCGGTGGCTGTCGGCCAGACGGTGGTCGAGCCGGCGGCATCGGATTCGTAGATGGTGCCAAAGCGTTTGCATACTCGGACAGCAAGCTGCGAAGGCCCACTTATTGCCCCAAAGTCATACAATGTGTTGCAAAATAACATCACCGCCGCACATTATGTAAAAAAGTACAAAATGACAAAGTTGTAGTGAAGAGGTACAAGAGCACCAGACACTTCATAGAATTCAAGTTACCTTGTGGGTACTATTTGAATCATAAAGTTAGCAAGTGTGACATCCAAATGGACAAAGCAACTGTACCACACCGAGTTTTGGAAGACTACGTACTAGGCAGGCAACCAAGACAGATGTGGAACACGATCACATAAAAGCAGCAACACCTACTAATATCGTGACAGCTAACTTTGTAGGAAAATAATGTCACAACACTCACGACACAAATGGGGTCCAGTAGGAAAATAAAACATTTCGGTGACCTACTTTATATGATGAACGCGAACTCGTATATTTAAAAGCATGCATTCCTGATCGAGAAACAAATGTCAAGGTCGAACGTGCTGAGTACAAAACTAGTTCGGTTTTGCCAACCCCGAGGCGGCCGCTGTCGTGTCAAACCGCGTGGGGGACACCCGGACAGTGCGGCCCACCAGTCTTATTGCTATCGGCGCGCGTAACACCAGCGCCGTGGCTGGCCGCGATATGTGGAGTGATTGAGCACTGGCCGAGACAGAGGCGGGTGGCGCAGGGAGGCAGGCAGTCGGGGAGGCGGGGCAGAGCGGCCCGGCGGACGGACCGCAGTGCAGAGGCCCAGCCCACCCCACCAGCGCCGCCGGTCGATCGATGGAGGGGAACGCTGGCGCGCGGCCAGCCGACGGCGACGGAAATATCGACGCCGGCTGCCCAAGACACGAGTGAGCAGCCGTCGTCGCTGCACGAGGTCGGCAAGCGGCGGCTCCGCGCGCCTCTCACCGGCCCGACACCGCGCTGGCGTCCGGCCGGCGCCGCACGGGGCTGGCAAAGTAACGGTGAGTATTCTACAAATGAGTCTACACGTAAATATAAAAATGTCTACACGGTGCTGACCCGGGCGAACGTGCCTGGTCGCCGCCATGTCTTTATGAAGCGAGCCGCCGCCGCCGCCGCCGGCCGGCCGGCAGGAGCGCCGCAGCCCGTCGCCGGCGCGGCTCAGTCGGCCAACAGCAGCGCCGTCGGGCTGGTGCGCTTGGAGCCAATCGGGCCGAACAGGAGGCCGTCGAGCGGCGGCGGCGTGGTCGTCTCGATGCCCGAGTCGGAGTTGAGCGTCTCGCTGGAGCCCTTGGAGGCGCGGCGCGGCATCGTTAGCGCCGGCGCGTCCCAGCCGAGCGCGCCGGCGCGGCCGAACAGCACGCCGCCGAACGCGGGCGGCTCGTCGGAGCCGCGGCGGCCGAAGGGCGGGTCGGCCGGGTCGGCGGCCGGCAGGCTGGCCGTGCGGCCGCGGCCGTCTAGCCAGCACGTCGCGTCGGCCGGCTCGGACAGCGCCAGGTCCATCAGCGTGGCGCTCAGGCTCTCCAGTCCCTCGACGCCGATGTTGCGGAACGCGCTGAGCCGGCCGCCGCCGTACTGCGGGCACGGCGTGGGCGGCGGCGGCGCGTACTGCGGCAGCGGCGGCGGCGGCACGCCCGTCCACGTGCCGCCCAGGTTGGCGTTGCTGAGCGAGCAGAAGAGGTCGCCGGCGGCCGGCGGCGGCGCCCCGAACACGGAGTCGTCGATGCCGGCGAACGACATGCTGGACGCCGGCCGGAACGAGTCGCCCGCCGACGACGCAGAGTCGCCGCGGAACTTCTCCACCCGGCTGTTGATGTGCATCTGGATGGCCTGCCGAGCCAGCTCCACGTCTGCCGGCTGGCCCACCACCTCGAAGATGGGTCGGTGACGGCGCGACGGCGTCGTGATGTAGGTGCTCGTGTCCTGCTGGATGCGCTTGATGGTGGCGCCCTTCTGGCCGACCACGAGGCCGACGAACTCGTAGGGCACCTCCACCGAGACGGTGACGTCGCCCTCGCGCTTAGGCGGCCCCACGGCGGGCGCCGGTCCGCCCGGGTTCTGTCGGCGCGCCTCGCGAAGCTGACTGAAGTGCTCGGCTGCCGCCAGGATCTTCTGCTTTGCAAAGGCCACGTCCTCCTTCCGACCTGCAACAGAACACAGTTGCAGTGCAGTTTCATGGCCCGTGACTCGTGCGCTTAACGGACAGAAATACAAAATGTCAGCACGAAGCATACCGGCATGAAACAAATATCAACTAAGTACTCATTTCCAACACATAGTGTTACCTGTCACAGAGAGAGTAGTCGGTGACAAGTCCCAACCGAATGAAGGAACTCGCAGCAGGATTTCAGGCGTTTCATGAATTCTGGTCAGCAGGCTTAATTCTATCAAAAACATAGTGCGCTTTCTAGGTTGACGGGAAGGATTTCCGACTCAGTTTGTGAGGAGAAAATTCCACACAAAAATTGCCAAATAAAAGTTTCAGTCTTTGGCCATGACCGCAAACTTGTTCTTTGGTGTCGATCTTTTTCAGGGGGCAACTCAATCAACGAACTACCATGCGAACGCCTCAAATAAATCAGTCTCATATTTCACGCGTGAGATACTCAAAACACAGACTCAGGGAAGCAAGAACAAATGTTCAAATAATTGGACAATTAATGTTTAGGACTCAAATCAGAAATGTGACTTTGCCCAATTCTAGTGTTGTTAATGGAACGCTAATAATTTATAAATCTAACATGAGGCATATGGAGATGCATGAAGAGAATCGACATAAAATTCGGTTTGACGGCACCAATAATACCGGGAAGTCACCATGAATGACTCCAATCGTTCAATACAATCATCTATCTTGAAAAGAAACCCTTGAAAACATATTTTGCAGCTGGACGATAATGACCATTTACCAATCCAGCGACGCAAATTGAGCCCAAGTTCATCAAATGGACGGCATCGAAGACGACTGGGAAAAAGGCAACCGGAAACTACGATAAATTCGGCATCAAACAGCATACGATAAATAGAAACCTGTAAACACTTAATGTGACAATTACCCGTCACAACGCTCGGTGAACAACCTGTTAACACATGCCCTCTTGCCCCGCCCAGTACTTCAGGAACTACGTTCCTGAAGCTAACATCCGTCCACAAACGTGCACGGTAGCTTATCATCTGGAAAGCAAGCATGATATGCGTGACTCAGACAAGGCCACACATCAAGGTCGTCCGGGATATACCCGAGCCAACTGACTCTAGAGGCAGTCGTGCGACAAAGCTTCGACTCATTTCACCACTAAATCATTGGCACCGGCTTCTTGGTATGAGAGCATCATTCACAGCGGGAATTGGGACGGGTGAGCTTCAAAGATAGTTTGACATCAGGAAAGACACGGCAACAGAACTAAGAAAAACTTCCAGACGTGCCAGAATTGAGTCGCTAGTCGACTACATATACGGCAGCCATGACGTCAGAGGCAACTACACATAACAGCACCGCGATGGAAGTATCTATCAGCATGATCACTGATCAGGCAGTACGAGGTGGACTGGCGCCCAGGGACGAAGTTAGTGCATCGGTGTCGGGTCGTTTCGAACGGCGGTGACGGAGCTGTAAACGTGAGCACCCGATCAGCACAGCGACTTGTCAGTCGAGGCAACCATTGCTGAGTCCGCCTCATTGAAGAGGGCCACGGGCCACTCGCCGTTACAAAGGTCAGGTATATTTGTGAGCGAGCCAATATGAGTGTGCATCGATTACACGGAATTACGTGTGGCCAAGCGACTTCGGGAAATCGCCGACTGGTCGACACGATATCCAGTTCGGGTAATCGAAAAAAAAAGGAAACGCCTCGAAGGTTCCGGCAGTGAAAGACCCGGAAGGCTTCAATATCCTCGGCTAACTCTTCGGTTTTCACTAGTTAGAATTAATTTAATCATTTTACTCGACAAATTCACACATGGATCGCAAAAGAAAACATAGATACAACACAAAATTCCGCAAGCGATATAACTCGCCTGGACTGCGCAACTGTACTACACCATGTTGAATTGAGTACCTACTGGATTGTAATTAAGAGCGCTTTGCTCCCTGTTCTATACAATTTAGCAACAGAGCTTGTTTTCATTAATAATAGTACAATATGCAGCTCACTTCATGCTTTAATTAAGACACATGAAGCATTTACAATAGCAATTAACTTGAATGTTGGGAACTTAAGGTAATTTGCTCCTGTTTTAGCACATCAAATATTTATCTTCTTACAAAACGACGATGGCGATTTTCATTTCATTTCACTTCAGTTTCACATGTAAGCCTCCATGTAAGGCAAAATTAGCATTCGAAACACAGCGCCCGAATACATGAGCAAGATTAACACGCGCACCGGAGGGTGGAATCCGTCTACACCTGTTTTTCGACGATATCTCATACACGGGCAAGGATATAACAATATATTGTGACATAGGCACTGCGGGAGGGCAAAGTCGACCGATCAGCCGCCTAGCGTTCAAGGTCACAAAAGTTTGGTCGGCGCGGTGTGCCATATTCGCATTTGACCCCGAAGGCATTGACCTAAGGTCATCAATTTTATACTGCAGTCCACTACAGCTGTGCTTATACCTTCAGAATGTGCTTCCTCCAAAATATGTGCTTATACCTTCAGGAGTTTCCGAAATCTTGGGGGGGGGGGATTTAATCTTCTCCTCCGGCTCGCGTTATGTTGGGAGGCCCTCCGGCGAGTGTGCTATAACAACTCTATGGTAATGTCTCAGCAAGGTATCAGCGTTAATCTTAAATTATCTTTGAATTTCACTACGCCATCAGCTCATCTGCAATGTCTTGACAGGTAACAGGTCTCACCGAATGACAGGATTACTTGGATGCCCAGATAGCACGAAACATAATGTCATTGTGCCCTCCGAGATTAAGTGTGCAGCTGATTTGCTTGTTTCTTTTGTAGTAAGGTAACAAAGACGAGGAGCATGACCAAGGTTGACAAAATGTTGGTAAAAACTAGTCTTTGTCATGCCAGAGAAACACGGATCCAGAATCGCACACCTGTCATCGTCAAAAGGACAACGAAGTGGTGGAAGTTCAGCACACGGTTTTTTCCAGTTATCCCATGCAATTAATAGTAACAGAGTATCCGAAATCGGCTGCCACATATCATAGGCCACGTGCACTAAGAAGTCACTTCATGCAATAACAGTTCCGATTAGGTAGGATTAGGCACCGGCAGAAGTGTTCCACCGAAGTGATATCAAGACATGGTTTGCAGAACAGTCGGTTCAGATTAGGTAATGTGTTGGTGTTTTCCGCAGGCGGCATCAGGGTTTGCAGAAGCGCTCTGGCAAGGGTGGGACGAAGAACAGGAATACGGCATGACTCGTCGTCTGGCTTGACCCTTTGGAACCATGACCTGTCGCACACACACAAGCTGCAAGCCACCAGTATAAGGTGCCATTGAGAACAATGAACGAGCAAGGACAAGCAGGGCTCAGCAAGGACAAGCAGCAGACTCCTGTGCTGCAGGCACATGAGCCGGCACACGTAGACCAGCGTTAAAATAACAGTTATTAGTTAGGTGCGAGATGTTGAAACGAGTACAGTAGGATGTATAAATTGGTCATGAACGCATGCCAATACAAATTTTGTTTCTGTCCTTCAAGCTCAATTTCGAGTCAATAGTGTACCGATCCGTGCATTTTTAATGTAATTTTGTGGTCACCTAATAAAAGAATATCTACGCTAACAATAACGATTGCAATACTATGTATCAACAGATGGAACTGTTTAAAAGGCCATCATATATAATCTACCTACCAGTAATTGTGTTACAAAACGCCTATGTACTACAATCCATAATGGTGAGCATTATATGCGTAATACTTATTTAAATAATCTTAGAAACAGGTCATAGAGACTACATAAGCAAACATCACGAAGCACGATGTCTATACGTCCTTGGAGATGATGTCTATTCAGTGCCCAGAAAGTTGTATATTCCACCCTATTTCATGAATAATTTACCAATGACGTAGAACCTTGGTTTCTTTTACGACGCATTCAACCGCTAGGTCATGTAGCGTCGCCAACCTCACAAGCCGATTGGTCGCGGGTGGACTCGGTAATGCTGTCGGTTGTGAGATTCGAGCCCACGATCTTGCGACCAAGAGTCCGACGCTCTACCAACTGAGCTACCGCGGTTGCCACTGACGTAGACACAGGATTAGACACATGGCACTGTCGGCAAATAACGGCGGCGGAACTATCGCGGTCGTCATAGGCGGTGCAGCGTCGCACAGGTCGGGTCAGGTTAGCGTCTATCAGGTAAGCCAGAGATCAACTGGTCATATGCCACACATTGACATCAGGAATGGGCTGACCAGGTGGGACAACCTATCGATCGGCTCGCGAGAGCCCGGATATGAAACGTGTCCGTTGCGTGACAACAGGATAATGGAAGCTATTAATCCTCGCCGGGCCAGGGAAGGGGCTTTCGCGCACCGCTCAGGTTTTCCGGGATAGAGGCCGAATGAGTAGATGGCGTCTTCTCATGGCATTCGTGGCAACGGATAGTACGTTTTCATGCAGAAAGTGGTCAGTTTGCCAGACACAAAATTGTATGTCTCAGAAGTGATGTGCCGGGGGTATTCAAACTTACTTACTTACCAACCCACTTAAACTGACCATACGGCGTGACCGGACCTCCGGACTTTCAGATATGATACAGATGTACTTGTATACAGATATAAATACATTCATTGATGCTAGTTCGTGAGGCCATGCCGGGAGAAAACAGGCACTACCTTTTACCATTTCCTGGGATTCAGATCAATATCCATATATTGACCTAATATGACCTCTGGTGACATCATTATCGTTCAAAACGCAACGTTCGGGCTCTCCGTAACGTTCGGGCCATCGTTCGGGCTCTCCGTAACGAGGACCTTCTAACGGCAGTCTGGGGACGAGTGGTCTAGGGGTAAGATGCTCGTCTCACAATCGAAAGGTTGTGGGTTCGAGTCTGACCTGTCGCTACTCTTCGCCCGCGACCAATCGGCGTGAGAGATTGGCGACGCTACATGACTCAACGGTCGACGTGTCGTAAAACCAATAACCAACCAACCTATCGGTAGTCTGTATTTTCTCATAGCTTGCGTAGTTCGGTTAGTATGGGGCTTGTAAGTCCCCCCCCTCCCGAATCCGGCGAAGGCGGATTTGCCAACCAGCCCAGCGATGTGATGAAGACCACGCGACGAGCGGTTGAAGCAGCCCCGACACCTACCTGTGATAACGAACACGGGCTCTTCGTCGCGCTTCGGAGTTTTGATGTAGGTGTTGGTCTCAGCACGGATGTTCTTGATCTTGCCACCTGAAAGAGACAAGTGGTCATTAAATAATTGTTGTGCGCACACCACAGATATAAACCACCCGATAAATAGCTCAGGCAGCAACAGGTGTCACCCTCCATGACCCACGGCTTAACTTGTAAATTGTGGTAATGCATGTAATCTTAATCCAAGTTGGTGTTCTCAAATTACTTCTCAGGTAGGAGTCAGGGCAAGAAAATGATTAGCAAGGATCAAAAATCACCACAAATAGTTGTAGAAATGAAGTTAACACCCTAAGTGAAATGTTTAGTGAAGTATCACAGCAAGGACTCTCACGACGATGTTGGTGGCACCGATAATTGCCTCACGGCCCGAGCCAGCCTGCAGAACAACCACACTCCACTCACAACGCAAAGAAATGTCAGCTTCTGTGCTAAGTCAATAAAAGGCTAGCGCATACCTTTTTTAAGCTCATATCGCGATGTCTCTCCAGTATGCTGACACGCATCTTAAAAATACATGTATTGCCGTCACCCATACTCCAAAAACGTGAACATTAGAAAGTATTCATTAATACTACTGCTGATATCACCCAGAGGTCTTAACATTTCTGGTGTAAAGGGTCTCAAACCCCGTGTGTATAATATTTTAGCAAAAACTGCCGACTGTCTGGAGACATTTTCGGTCAAGTTGTCATCGAATAGCTATCGAAGACTGGCTAGCCTATCTACTTGTTTACCCTAGTTCTCCAGCAATCAGCAGCATGTCATCGCAGCGTTAAAATAATGATTTCTTGTTAGGTGTGAGATGTCGAAACGAGTACGGCAGGATGTCGAATTCGCCATGGAAGTAATGTTATTTATAATCGTGTAAGTCCTGCAAACCCAGCTTTGAGATAATTGCGCACATATGACTGTTCCAGTTTTGCATGTTTTGAAATGCATCTTATCTGGATATACCGATAAAAACGATAACGATGCAAACACATGCTATAAACTGGCATTATATGACATAGCGCGTCATAGGTAATCTCTTGACCTGAAATTGCCCTACGGGATGTTCTTTATCACGATCTCAAATCCGTTATGGTGAACAAAATTATGATGCTTGCGAACGGGATACAGTTAGAAACGAGGCATACGGACTTCACAAACATGCACCAAGAAGCACGATGGCGATACTTCTTTGGGAAGGATGTCGATTCAGTGTTCATTAAGTGATATATTCCATCCTATTTCGCGAATAATTTATCACTCATCGAACAGCACAATTCGCCAATGATAACCATAGAACACAATACTGGGAACAAGTAAGAGCACAAAACAATAGGAACATGACGCCATGGACACCTTAAGTATCACATATCGCGAGCCCATTGCATTTTGGGCGACCACAACCAGCTGAAGCAGAAAATGGGTCGATTCGCATTGGCGGAATCATTTCCGAAAAATCCAGATTTGAGTGGAAATGACACCCATCCCGGAATCATCTTTAATTTCTGCTTTCCTTGCTCTTGCACTCAACATGGAAAATACAACAAAAACATCCCATAATCTGGAAATAGAACATCGGACAGTTGTCATTGATGCTCAGGCACGCCTGGTCCGAAAACCAACCTCATACTTCATAATTTTCCGCTCGCTTACTAAACCTTCATTTTCCACCTTGACTCAGTTTCAAAGTGGACTTTGGGACCCAGCGGAATCATGGCACACCAGTACCTGGTTATTAAAAAAGCTTGAGAATAAAATGACAAACTAAGCTGCATACTGCGAGGATGTAAACCTCGCCCACAGACTTCCCACCGCCCTGCAAAGGCACACAGGCTGCCACGCTCGCCAAGCAAAAATAGGCGTCAGCTAGAATGGAGGCGCAACTAAATACAGCTAGTAAGAGTTGCTAAGCCAGTCATACAGTTCCTCTCAACTTGACAATGGTTCCCGGAGCCCACCACGCGTGGGTAGGCAGCAGGCAGTAGACAGTCTTTGTATGCACCACCTGCGTTAGTTCGCCAGTTCTGATTTACAACAGATGCATCAGCACATCCCGTTCAACTTCGAACTGAAAAACGATGCCGTTGTAAGGCCTCCTTCAGAGCGGCGAGGATGCCAGGTGCATGATCGCCAGTTGGGAGATCATGTGCCGCACCACACTGACATGACAGAGGCTGTGGAGGACTCGCGATGCGGCCTCCAGTCTCGACCGCGAATTTCACAAAGCGGATGCTTACAGGTCGGCGCAGGGTGTTAGCCACAGCTACAGCCAGTGCATTTTCCTTATGGTATAGATCTAACTTGCATGCAATTACATAACCCGATTCAGGGCCCGTGTACCACCCATCACCATTCCCAAGACATGCAATTGGTAGTCGGACATCATTCATGCTAGATGCGCTTTATCATCGTTTATCTCTTGAATTCACAGACACAACAGACCGAAGATGCCAACGGAACTATAAACATCTGATTGAGGATGTCACATTTTCATACTGGGTGCTATTTTCCACCTGAATTGCTGGATTTTGACACACTGGCTGCAGCTTCTGTACTGCACGATGTGGCCGACGCCTGCAGCGGCGCCGAGCTTCAGCACGCGGGTACTGTCCGCTGCAGGTAGCCGACATCGCACTGCAGCCGGGCCCTCGGGTCATTGTTCAGGGTTGGATCCATGGGGCGGACCATGGCTCCCAGGAGGCTGAATTTGTAGATATTGTGCAGTAAAATGGCATTTTCTTGAAATATAATAGCATTTTATGATGAATATTGTCTTAAACCAACCGGACGAATTTTAGCATTCAAATTTGATACTGCAGGAAAAATGAAATTGGCCCCGGAAGGAAGGTTTCTGGATCCACCTTGCTGTTGTCCGCATACACGAGGGCTCATATGCGTCGAAAACCGTTGTTTCGGCCCGAGCAGTGGCAAATTACGCGGCATCGAGCCGAGGTCGATGTGACGTCACTCGTCAATTGAGGGCGAGATGACCTCAAATCATCTCTGCGTCAGTCTGTCCGTGGAGAGCCGGCTACGTAAACGGAGATACCTCGCCTGCCAGCTGTCTGTCACTGGCAGCGGCCCGTGCCCGTCCTCCGCAGGGGACGAGTGGTCTAGGGGTAAGATGATCGTCTCGCAATCGAAAGATTGTGGGTTCGAATCTCACCTGTCGCTACTCTTCGCCCGCGACCAATCGGCGTGAGAGATTGGCGACGCTATATGACTCAACGGTCGACGTGTCGTAAAACCAATAACCAACCAACCAACCCGTCCTCCGCAACTGTGTACTGCGGAGCACCATTTTCGGATTTGATCGAGGTAGCTGTCACATGAATGGAAATCGGCAGCTCGTCCAATTCCAAATGTTCAATGCCCAAAACAAGCAAATTTCGGCAAAACAAGCAAACAAGGAACTACCTACAGTCTGAATTCTTGTAATGTTTACGTCCGACACCAACATTTGCTGACCTTTTCAACCTTCGACTGTTCCTGTGCGCGAACGTTAGGCATGTTCTGCAGCGTTAGGCATGCTCTGCAGCGTGTCATGTCGTTGGTCGGAGGTTGCCACCTAAAGCCGCCGTTTGCGTCTGTGGCAGGCGAATCTTCTTGGTCGACGTCATAGTCGGTACATGGCGTTGAGGCGTGGAGGAACGTCACCAAATCAGAAACGGACAGGCTCCATGTTCCCATGCCATATTACAGGCGATGTCTCTGCACACTGCGCGAAGACCTCATGTTGCACTCAGCCGTATCTGTACATACCGTAGATTCTTGTCTCTTCCGCAAGGTCTGTTATGCCTAGGACCAAATTCATGTTCAGCTGTATGGGCGTCAAATGCAAATAAAAAACTGACTTGTTATCGAAGGTGTAAAAAGGCATCACATTGCATATATGCACTTGGAAGATGACTAAATGTGATAATTCAAGGCATGTATGCTTCCCACTAGCATCATGCAAAACTGCAACAACTGATGGAAGCCCATGTCAGCTGCATTGCATGCATCATGAATCTCTAGATACCAAAGACATCGGCCAGTGGCAGAGACAAGTATAGATGGATCTGAATCCACTTCCTGGTCATCCTCCATCTGCTCCTTGGGATTTTCGCCGCTCGCCAAGTCGGTTCCAGATTCACAGGTCACGTCAGTCGGGTCCGTCTCCCCGGCAGGCTTCCACTCTCCTGCCACACGAGTTCCTGCTGAATTCCTCGGGGCGGTCCCCGGTCCGCCTCCGGCCAGCTCGTGGTCGGACATCACCATCGGTCAGTTCGTGACGTATTGGCGCACAGTCCTGATGCTGTCGACGCCGGATGTGGTTTCAGACCCGTATTCTCTCCAGCGTTCCGCAGCTCCAATTCACACGGTCATGTCGACATCGGTCAGCTGGGCAAGTCTCGACAGTCGTGCTTCAATGCTTTTGGAGTGAATAACTCGGTGCGTTCGCGCAGGTTGGCTGATATTACACGGTCTGACCAGAGTTCCACATGACGTAAAGTTTAATTCCCCTTCTTGCCACAGTGTACACTTAGTTCTGCCCAGCACTAAGCGTGTGTGCTTTGGGTACTTGTAGCCGTAATCGCACTGTTTATTGACGTTATCAGCAACGCATCACCCAGCAACCGTGCAGAATCACAACTGACTAGACGCTCGTCGCTGCCACACAATTGGCGTGGTGGTGGATTGGTGTTTAGGGGCGCGTCGACTGCAAAAGTCATTTTGCGCCCATAACTGCGTTGATAGCTAATCTACTATGCTCCTATAGTAGTCAGTAGTATAGTCTTCAGGGGCGGCGATATAAAACATCAAAACGGGCTTGTTGAAGGAAAGTAAAAATGTCTCCAGACGATACAACCCCAGAATCATTGTTTAGTAGCATTCGTAAAGTGTCGATGTTTACCCGTCCTAAATCTGGCGTCGGAGAGGGTCCAGCAGTACACAATCTACTAAATCATGATACCTGTATCATGAATACCATGATACAGGTAAGCGGGTCCGAACAGCGTGTGCATAAAGGTTGGTCATCACCGGCCAGTATATAGCTGTGTGTCGCGAATGTATGGCCAATCCTCAATCGGCAGAGCGTTACTTCCTCCCGTCGCGAGCTGCCACACAAACTGCAATGCATGTGCAACTTAAGCGAATCCATGTCACCCGAATTTTACAGGGCATGCACCTCTGGGATTAAACACGTCGAATTGTGTGTGCTGCCACGCAATTCGACGTGTTTAATCCCAGAGGTGCATGCCCTGTAAAATTCGGGTGACATGGATTCGCTTAAGTTGCACATGCATTGCAGTTCTGCTTGGCATTAAGACAGGAATACAAATGCACCGCATGTGGTGCAAGTAAAAGCGATATATTTTGCAGTCTTAGTTACATCCTTGGTGCCAGGACCAGAAAAGCTTTATTCAAATCACACGCACAATGGACAACGAATGAGCTAAAAAAAAAGGAGAACAAAGCATGCATAAAACTGTTAAGGACATAGCAGTTCAGATATGTGCTTGCAAATAGGCCAGTTTGGGCGGCCTAGTCGGAATTTTTGTCGGAATTATCAGGGGAAATGTGCAATCCGCAGGAAGAGCTAAAAAAAAATCAAGAGAAAACAGCGAGCTCAGTAGGTCGGTCGGGACGGATCAAAGGGGGCAAAGGGCGTGACTAATCATCCCCTATTCTTGCTGTGCTTCTTTGGAGCCAATTTCGGCATCTCTTTTTTTTCGCTAACTGTACGGCAATGTCTGTTTTTTCGCGATTTTCGTTTAAAACAAGACTTCTGGCTCCCTCCAGGCAATTTTGAACTCCTATAATAGGTACTGCGGCTTTAGAAGGCGACCGCAGTTTAATTTACTTGTTCAACTGCAGCATAATATTTTTGTGAATTCTGGCGCTCATAACAGGTCCAGTCCCTTTGGTAAAATATTGGACCTGCTACAGGGACCACTGTTGGGCCCAGGTTAGGTTCTTTCTTCACATGCAAAACATAGCGTTGATGCTATGAATGAAAATTCCACGAGTCTTTTGGAACCTTCCGGGTACCACGACCGCCGCAACTTGTCTGCATCACTACACCAATATCGTGAGGGACAAAACAGCAATTATCTGGGAACTTGGGATGGGGCTGGCGACATATATCCGACATAATATGCTAATGCATTCCCATTTTCTACACCGACCCCCTAACGACTTAGTGGGTACTTCGGCCGTGATCCAACCACACCAACCAGCAGCGCAACCAAAGAAGGGAAAGGCAAGGGAGAAGTGATCCCCACATGTCCTGAACCGAGACCGGTTCAGGTGTCTTCAGGTGTCAGCTGTCTTGGACAGCTGCTTCCAGCGGCGCAGGAGGAATGTGTGTATACAAAGAGCGTCTGTTCGTGAAAGTTATTTGGGGTATTTAGGGTAATAGTTGGATTGGGCCAGGGGTGAAACCATTCATGAGGCCAGGCTATCGGGTGCCATGTTAAGTTATGAAAATATTGGGGTACCCCTCAGATACAAAAAGAAACCTGCGCGGAGCACGACATCCACGGGGCATCTCTAGCCTTCCGTCTCCCACCAGACTATAGGATGATATTTTGCATTACCACTATGGGATTTGCATAAGATACAATGCCAAAATCACCCTCCTCCCCCGAAAGGCGATGCCTTTATCCTCGTCTGCTTAATCATGGTCCATCCTGTATTATTGGGCTTCCCTCCTTGGAAGAATCATGGTATTGCGCCTCCACATCCACTACCAAATATGAAGGGTGGATGGTAGGCTGTCGGGACCCATTGTTTATTGGTGAATTCATCAGAGGGGGGCACCGGGGCCTAGTTTCTGCCTCTCCCTCGATCAGAAAACGACTCCTCACCGGTCGGAGGGGCGCTCCGTTACGAAGGCTACTGCACCAGGGGCAAATAGAGGGGGGGGCGGGGTGCACTAAGGGGCATGCGACGACCCCCATAGAGTGGTACCCAACCGGGAAGCATCGACTTCACACACACACCCTCCCCACCGCTAACGGATTTTGCAGCCAAAGACGCCCTTGAGAGGAAAAGGAGCCCCTCAGTATGCTAGAGGCGACACCTCTTCCCCTCAACAAAGAGGGAGTTAGGATCGCGGGGCGCACCCCTCTCCACCCTCTGAACACAAGTTTCCCAGCCCTCATGTACACATCGGCCAGAATTTGGATTTATCGGAAACATTTGACGGCTGATCAGAAGTCCCCCCCCCCGTTCGAACCTACCGCCTGGATCCGCCCTTAAACAAATGCTTACATCAACAACCATGGGTCATGCCTTGCCTATCCGTGGACGGCTACAGGAGGGGGGGTGGCATATGCATTTTCCCACCCCATGGAATGCTTACCTCCCTCCGTCCGAAAAAAAACGGCCCTTCAGGAAGGGCCGTTTTTTTCCCTCCCCTGGACCTACCCAACTATTCCCCATTTCACACAAGCATGGCTATATGAACAATGGATGGATGCAACTGAACTTACCCGTAAGGCCGGCAGAAAACCGGTACCGATACCAACACATTGACGATACGTTTCATTCCGGCGCGTCGTGCAGCCAGTTAAATTATTCATGGTCTTGAAACGGCTATGCTTAGATTGCATCCCGGTCACGACTACTAAATTAGAATGGCTTATTCGGCACATCCTGTAATTACTGGACGCAAATTCTGCGGTTCGAAAGGTTGAACGCCGAATGAAAGCTTCCATGTTATGCAAAACCGTCACACATCACTACAGAATCATTCGATATGCTCGGCCGGGCCAAGGTTGCATCCTGTAGATAGCTGATATTCATATACCACATTGATTCAGTTAGGTACCATGCTCCGCGAACCACCAGCGATGAGGTTATTTTTTTTTTAAATGAAATTAAAGTCTGATCTACACAAAGCGAAAGTAGTAGAACTCATTCCACTTCCTCTATCTTGAATTGTAGAGATTGCTCGTTCTATTTAACTAATTTGCAAAATTTCGTGTCATATAATTACTTCCAATATGATGAATCGAAACAGGGTGTATACGGTGTTTTTCGCGTTTGTTGCTCTTCACTACCATGGATGTATGTATACGTACAACTTCAAAAAATAAAATAACAAAAATTGATATGGAATAACAGAATATTGTATTCAACTTCAATTCATGGTCCTCTGCAACTCATTGGAGTGTTCATTGATCTAAATTTAGCTCCGAAGTAAGGTGCCAGTTAGATGTTGGAAAGCAAATCCCGGGGTTTTCACATCACCAAGTTAGGTTGTTTCACATCGTTCTCGCTGCAGGGCAATCGCACAAAGGTCACGGAATGTGTTTGTTTACAAAGTCGGCTGGCTAATGAGTCGCTGGACATTATACGGCTACGGCGCAGAGGGTTTTGTTGTAGTACAGTAGTCTTCGGCACCAGCACAGCTCTCAGGCTGGCTTGAGACGCGGGTGGAAATTATTTGGGCAATATTTCCTGTGTATCGAGTGTGCAATTCTGAGGGATGTTTCTGTATGTATTTTCTATCAATATTTATAGTACTAATTATCAGTAGTGAAGCATCTTAGCACTTGAATACGTGACTAGTACCTTGATGTAATGACGCCGGAGACATCGGAAAGAACCCAGAAAATACTGCAGAAAAAGCTGTTAAGTGTCAATTTGCGCCAAATTGTAGGAATCCGGGAACGCTGTTCTGGAATTCGGGATTACGGGTTCGGAAGGGACACATCGCTCGAATGTTCACTTCCACGTGCAAGTGGACCATTTCACCAGAACTAATCGCGCCCGACCCGTCCCCAGAACGTCGAGTGACGAGGGCGGCTGCGACCGTCCAATGTCTATCATCATCGGCAACTCAAGTACACGGCATCAAGATATTACGCAACGAAAGGCATGGCGCCTTGGGCACAGGGGTGCACCATCACCGAAAATCGTTGCAATAATGAAGTTGCTTATATATTCAAGGAAACAAAAAGTACAGAGGAATGTTTCGCCCTGTGAACATAGTTTCAGCACCACTTAACAGAAAAGATGATATCCGCATCCTTCAGACTCAGGGGCGCATCCACAATTTTCTTCAGGGGAGCCACCAAAAAAAATTAACTGCGGAGAACGCCTTCGACGCGCGAAGTGTGTTGAAGTGTACTTATCGCGAAGTGTACTTATAGTTTGCCGTCATGCAAATCCAAAAAAGTTGTTCGCCAGATCTGATATATTTGTTTAAGGGAGCTCAGGCTGAGTCTCTGATCACGCATCCATGTCCTCACGTATCACGTGCCACTGCACACGCTGTCGTGAGGACATGTCCTCTCGTACCTGTCAGTACGATGTGGGGTGAACGGGGTCAGTTAAATCGAACATAAAAAACTATCCTCGATGCACGCATCATCGCACGTACCAGGCGTGCCCGGTCCTTCACGCCGGTACTACGTGTCTTGGGTAGCGATAGACTGAGGATCTGGCGCAGAAGAGCGATGCCACGGCTTCCAGAACATAGACCAATGAGCGTGCTCCCGCTTCTGTCCACTATTCCGGAAGCGATGTGTCGCCCCGCCAGGAGACACCAGGGGTCATCGGCGGCATCACTTCACCTTTGTTCCCAAACGGGTTTTCTCTTGCAGATGGGTGGCGACTTAGAATCGCCTGCTGCCCGCTATTGCCAAGGCACGAACTGTACCGTATTTCAAGCAACCACTCCAGAAGGCGTGAGTGAGACCATGCAGTTTTGTTTTATAATGCTTACACATTGTGGACTGTGATTATAGCCTAAAGCCATGTACTGACGAGGAACCTTGAACTAGTCTACAACTGTGGATGGATATATACAATACATTAGCATCAAATATCCTCACACGAGACAAGACGTGATATGCTGGGAAGCTTACAATATTAGGCTAAAGTTTTACTTCAGTCATCAGCCGTTCAATGTCACCGAAAGGGAGCGGGGGAGTAGGGGAGGGGCAGGCGTTTGGAGCAGGACGGTCAGCACAACTAGTTGGTTATTTACTTTGGAGCTCACCGACCATGACAAGGTTGTTCACATGGATGTCAGTTCGCAGTTTTCCATATATCCCTGTCCGTGACCAGCCACGTCTGCCCAGCACTACCCAGACTATACTGCGTTCAGCTGAAGGTCAGATTTCTGAAGAACTGCAACAAACTTGGCCGCTCCTGACCTCGCATCCCGCTGCTACACATAAACACCCCACCGGCACCTCTGGTTCTCATGGTGCCCGTCGACCACAGGGTAGCGCGTAGACAGCAAATTACCATTCTGCCCTTGATAGAGGCGAAACGCCGCGCCGGAGTGCCCGGGCCGCCTCCTTATAACGCAGGAGTGCCGCGGCACGACATGGCATCAAGCAGGCGTATGGCCCATAAAGGAAAATCGGCGCGAAACCAGTTTTGTGCAGCGCGCCGCCGCCGGTCGGCGTCAGCCATGAGGCGGGCTCCCACATCGGCCGAGCAGCTTCCGGCCAGCACGCCACCGGCACACGCTGTCGTCGCCACCACGACGACGACCCCCGCCACCGCCGCCCTCCTGCAGCGTGCAGCTGTCCGCCACCGCCGCCTTGTCCGCAGATGCGGCCAACCATTGGTCGCGCGGGTTCAAGGGCGCCCGCCAGCCGCCAGGCGGCGCCAGCGCTGCGCCGCACCACGTGGGTCCGGCCACGCCGCCGCACAACGGGTGCGCGCGCGCGAAAACGGCGCGGGCCCCGTCCCGCTCGAGTGAGGGTGCCGGTCCGCCGGCCCAGGATGGCGCAACCGGAGCACAGGAGTGGACACCGGCGCACCACCGAACGCTCGCCCGCGTGGCCGAAGTAGGGCGCCAACTCGATATGCGGTGCCACTACGGCCGCGATGATCCACCTTCCAGGGTCTCGCTTTTGGTCAGAATTATCAGGTAGCCAGAAAGGGCAGCAAATGGTTTTTGTGATAATCGAATGGCTGGAATCGAAGCACTGGCACAGACATGCACCAACTGCACCCATCGCAGCAAAACGTGTCGCGATGTTCCGTGACCAAGCAAAGCTCCGTGACTAACCCAAACTGGCGTCGCGCCTTCATTTACTGACTGCATTTGACCCCCTGCATCTCCCCTTAGTCTTCCGGCCCTATGCACACCCTGGCTAAGGGGAGTGATGCATGCCATGCTCGTGGGGCCACGGCTGCTCCGGCTTTTCGCTGGTGAGGCCTCTGGCGCATGGTGTACGGAAGGATCCCTAGGAAATTGTGCTAATGCCCGGATCCGGATAGAGAAGCATTAAACTAGCTCGACCCTGAACCCCAAGTCATGATTTTGTATTAACAATTATTTTGTTAGTGTTTTCAAGTCTCGCTTTCTTCATTCAGAACAAATCTGCTCTACTTAGTTCTTAATACTTTGTTTACTCAGCTCTACTTAAGCACTGGCTTGATTTAATCGCATCACTGGAGAACCTCATACTTCATAGCTACTAATGGTTGCATTGTCCCCCACCCCCGCCTCCATCAATGTCGTGTAAGCGAGTATATTTCATGGAATCGAGCGAATAGTCCGTCCTTGCCTTGCCAAGCAAAAAGGGCACTGAATTGTATGCAGCATTTCATTCGTCGATTACCCCACGTCCTGTAATTTGTTTACCGCATGGGAAGCCAGCGATTATCCATTTGATGCGCATTAACTCTGCGAAGTTAACATGGAATGTAAATGTGACATTCACATTTGTTGATCACATGGGGCAGTCAGCGATAATCTATTAGGTGGGGGCATTTTCGCAGCTGTGATCATGAAATCTCCTAATCACCGGTCATTGTAATAACCGCCGTGCTAATTGGAAGTTCACCGTCTTGGCGCAAAATTATAACCACAACACGTACCAGCATAGGTACGATGTATGTTTGCACATTTCGCCGGGCCATCAAGTGACCTGACCCGCCTTCGGACGGGAGAAGCGCAGGAGTCGCAAGTTCGGATTCACGCGTCTCGAATATTCTCGCCACAGAGCACAGATGGAACTACCCGACAAGCATCGTCTTGATGGCAATACGCCTAAACAAGCAATGGTAAACATTAGGCTGGGAGCTTCCTTTGAATGTCGGGGTGTTTATCAGAGGGGTCGTCGCATGTCTAGCAATTGATCGGTACGGCATGGGTAGCGCACAATGCAGGGTTCAACGTCACAATCTTCCTGGTAAGCCAGTTTCTCCGCTGTTATAATGAACGGTAGACAACATTTCACCGCTCATGATCGCCTCACATGCGCCGCGGATCGCACCGGCCAGTGCCTCCACCTAGCAAGTCGGTGGTGCCCGCGACAGAAAGACCGGGGCCCCTGAATGCACCATGCAGGCGCCATTGGTTACTAGCATACACTACTTAGATCAGATACATTCGGTGTCCGTTTGGAGGTACGGAGCGTTTCGACTCTGGGGTCGGCGGTTCGGGAGAAATTAATGAAATACTAAAAAGGTATCATAAAATGATTCACCAGCTGGCTAGATTTTTAAGGTGGTTAGCGACACAACAGGGGATCCCGTGACGAGGAACTGGGTTAACCACTGTGGAATGTACCCACTCAGGTTTTAATCACTCCGGGAACAAGACGAACAGCGCTATTCACGAGAGCTAAGGGGATATTGTCGGAAGTTTAGCTGGTTAGGCACGAGCTCCGAACAGCTCGTGCTTATGTTTTACGTAAATAGCGACAAAAGTCGAATCTTGCTCCAAACCTGGTCATCTAGGGGGCGCTGCTACCCCCCCCTCCACTCTCCAATATTGGGAATGATAGCAATAACAATGCCCATGTACCCGCCAATCGCGACTGCATGATTTTCTGGCCGCTATGAAATATGAAATTTGAGTTAGAGATCAGACAAGTCTCGAGAACATCACACGCACGTCAAAGGATTGATCCAATTGATTGGGCGCACTTATGAAAATTACTTGGGTGGAATGGGCAGAGGATATGGGAGGCTAAATGAATCGGGGAGCCACTCAATAGGGTTCAATGTTAAAATTTGTAATTATTGGGAGGTGAGACCAAGATCGTGTGGGGTGGCAAGGCCCTCAAATGTATATAAATCGACACATGCCCGAATAAATGAACTGCACTGATAAAAAAAGAACATTGGCCTGGCCCAGTTCGACGCATTTTCGCTTGAAAATTTTTTTTTCCTGTTCATCTGGAAATATCGTAAGGGTATCTTCTGAGGGTTCTCTTGCACCCTCACATTCAAACAGCAGTGAATTTGTTGTTGGTTGGTTATTGGTTTTACGACACGTCGACCGTTGAGTCACATAGCGTCGCAGATCTCTCACGCCGATTGGTCGCGGGCGAAGAGTAGCGACAGTTGAGACTCGAACCCACAACCTTTCGATTGTGCCAGCAGTGTGTGCCAGCCAGCAGTGAAAATGCAAGGCAGAGCCATGTAGGTTTCTACACCCCAGTTGATTTATCTCAAACCCACGCCAATCTCTCGGCCCCTGTGTGGCTCGCTGACTCGTGCCGCGCGGGCGACGCACGATCCGTGCCCTTTGTTCAGCCACCCTGGCTCGCATGGCCATCTGCCTGCCACTGGGCGCCGCCATCTTGAATGGCCGCCGGCTGATACCCGCGCCGCGGCGGCCGGCCGTGATCCACACAACGGCCGGGCTAAAGCCCGGGAACGGCCGGCCGCCCGTCCGGAGCACCACGTGGTGCAGGCAGGCGACTCACCTTTTTTGCCGACGATCTCCGCGACATGCTCAGACGACGGCACGGGAACACACTCGGTGGTGTTGGCCTTCATGCCGCGCGAGCTCTGCGGTTGGATGCACTCTGAGAAGCAATCTATGTAGAACTGGCTTCGGATCTGCTCCATGGTTCGGCCGCAAGGAGTTTTGAACTCGCCAAAGTACTTCGAGGGGTTATGAGAGTTGTAGTCACGTTGGAGTTCACGGACCAGGCGTGCGGTTTTCTCTTCCAGCCAGATTCCCGGGCTCATCGGACGATCAAGCTTCGGGCCCAGGACGACGTAATCATCGTTGTTTGGAACAAGCTGGGCGGTCATGATATCCTTGATGATCTTGTCGATGCTGTAATTCTGCTGGTCGTCCAAGAACTGTTCGCACTGCTCTGCAACCCAGCGCACCGCACGCAGATAGGACCGGTAGAATGGCGAGCACGGGTCCACGACACCGCAGTCCCGGGCAATGTTGTTATAGTTTCGGTTCGTGCCGCCGTGTCGGCCGCCTCTGTAGTTTTCAATCTTACACATACCGGTCATTCCATCCATGGCACGTTGTGTAGCACAACCCACGACGACCACACACACACCCGGCGACCAACACGCTTCGCGGCACAAAGTCCAGTGGCGTCCCGGCTCGGCGCGCGGCGTTACGACGGGCAAAAATCCGGCGCGGCCACCTCTCCCCTGATTGGACGGCTCAGCGCAGCTGTACCGGCTCGACCAATCAACGTGCTACCATCCGCAGTTCGTTTGGCGGGCTTTTCGTTCCATGCTTTCTATTGCAGCTGGCCGGATGGCGACCACGTGCGAGGCTTCCAACGAGGTCGTTTCCACGTGGGACCGGTTGGCGCTGACGCCGACAGCTGCAACCCGGTATAAAACGTGCGATTCCCGCGCTGGGGCCTTGGGATGGAACTGGCCATAGCTGATATGACCTGTCCAGGCCTTTCCATGCGGGCCATCGTCCATTTTCCTGAGAAACTAAAATTGGGGGTCGTCTTCCGGTTTTTTATTGGCCATGAGCCTGCGAATGAGAACCCTATCAGACGAACACGGAAAGGAAACAAATGCTACCCTGGGCGCCTATTCGCCTACCGTATACCGGAGCGTACAA
Organism: Ashinkailepas kermadecensis; assembly: GCA_034440615.1. Classification (NCBI taxonomy): domain Eukaryota; kingdom Metazoa; phylum Arthropoda; class Thecostraca; family Neolepadidae; genus Ashinkailepas; species Ashinkailepas kermadecensis. Next base: position 589,847 of record JAOTOM010004953.1, read on the forward strand.
ACTGGACATGCCACTTACGGTAATGGGCGCGACTGTCCTCGGAGCTCAGACGAAACACGTGGCATGGGACTTGAGTGTCCCGAAGGGCAATAGGCGCAGCCAAGGGGAACTCAAGATTTAGTCGAAAAACCTAGAACGCACGCTCCTCGCTGGCATATTTTTTTTCGGAGCCAATGCGCCAATTCAGCCCACATATATATTTAATAACAACGGGTCATTTTGTACATTTTGTACATACACTGGCTCCCCTTCGCATATACAAAATGATCATCTATTGATGGATCGCCTTCTACCAATCATTGATTTGTCCAACTTGATCATCGATGCGGTCCCCCACCCCAATGAGGCTGAGGATTAACCATTGACATATGGGCGTACACTAGATGCAAATAGTTTTCGGGGAAGCTTTGGCCATCAAAAAGGTCACCCCCCCTCCACCCCAACCAACTTCATGAAGTGACACCCATGGATGACAGTGATGAACGCTGGGGTGACGATTAATTTTGGACGCTGAGACAAAGAAAAACTTAATCTTAGTGCTGAGGCACGATTCACGGTTTTCAAGGAATGCTGAAGGCACGGGTGTTAATCTCTGAAACTTATGGGGGGGGAATACATGAAGGCAATGTGCAGGCCCAAATGGATTGGGGCATACTCCTTAGGATCCCCTTGCTGAAAGTTGAAATTATTGGGGGGGGGAAGCCAACATTGAGGAGGCACGTTCCTCCTCAAAAGTATATAAAAGAACACCTCTGGCTGAAGGATTCACCCATCAAGCATCCACCCATCTAATGGCCGTTAGAGGCCGACACGATATACCGCACGATTCGCCGACCCACCAATGTCATCGCATGCATTTGTGCCGTGCACGGTTGCCAAAAGAAAATCCACTCACACTTGATACTCCAATATTTCTGGTGCTACAAATATTTACAAAGCTATGGTTTTCTAGCACATCCATCAGAGAAGAAGTGAACTTCCTTCAGTTCTGAATGCATCTGCCGTATGTAAGGTATCAACACAGACTGGAAAGCCGCAACTGCGGCCGTATTTTGTGTTGGTGAGTTAAACCACGCAACAACTTTTGTATGAATCGCTGGTGCATAGCGCGAACGGATGAAAAGCGCATTGGGAGTTGTTCCAATGCACTTTGAGTCGCATCCTGGATGACGAATGAAGAAGCGAAAAAATAGCGACCACGATCGCCTCATTGTCAGAGATAGTCACGCAGCTGTTTAAAGTCCTGCGATTGCGCCTGGGCGATACAGTGGCGACGATCCAGCTGCGATGCTGAATCACTAAGCGTAGAAACATGCTCCTCGGCCGGAAACACAGCGCCAGTCAACGTGCAACGACCAGCAGATCATATGCAGACGTCATTGATGCCCCGCCGTCGGCAGCACGCAATTGTGAGGCCTCAGACAAGTAAAGGTTGAAAACCCGAAGGCAGGGCTGTCATTTCCTTCCTAAAAAGTAGTGCATAATTCGCGAAGATTTCCCTGGCATCCATCTGCCAGGGTACAATCGACCAATGTCGTCGGACTCGTAAAATTAAATCACTCACCTGTTTAATTTCTGTTCATGGACGTGTGTGGCAGCGGCGGTTTCAGCCAACATCTCCAAACAGAGCGTCATAAAGTGGTCACGACAGAGAAACGATAAATGGTGATCCACGCATCAACAGGTCCCAGCGGCACGAGAAGACTAAACCATTACCTACAAGATACCGAACATCGTGATATGGTTTTAAAAATCAAAATGTGACCTATGTGACCTTATATGACAAGGTTATGGCCATGTTGTTTTCTACGAAAACAGTGCTCCCAAACGCTCCCACATCGAATACCTTGTATAATGCACACCACAAGTTTCAACTTAGGGGCAGGTCGCTGTCTCATATTTGACCACCGTGACCTCATGCATTAAACCTGATGTAATCATGCTCTATCAGCAAATGGCTATAAAATCGGATCGATATCGGTCACTTCTACAACACACTCATATCCATTGCATCGAGGTCAGGTCACTGACCCACATGTGACCTTTTTGATCTCTGGTTTATGTGACAATATCACCATCGTGATCTATGGCCGAGTAGTTTATTTTTAAATGGTATCTATATCGGCTGGTGCTATTCACGTAAAGTACAATGATCTGGAGCTCATGTCAAGCCATGACATTTTACCTCCGTTACCCATTAAGCATTCGGTTTTACAAGAAAAACAATACGCCATCAGATATGCAATTGATAGGGCACATATAGACTTTAAAAAAAAACGTCACAATAAGACTTTTTAAAGGTCACAAGGTCAATAAAACATGACGAGGTCACGAGGTCAAATGTTGACTTGACAAGACCACACATATTGTATTCAATTGGGCAGACCTTCCGCTTGCAATTTGTATCTTTGTTTTGTAAGCTAATTGTCACCACTAAAATATTGTTTTAAAAATGATTAAGTGCATTAACTTTCTCCCTGACCACAAAAGGTTCCTAACCTGCGTCTCGTGACCCCTTTGACCAAGAAACCAAAAATATCAGGATCGTAATCTGAGCCGTAGATAACCCAGTGTACCAGTTTTTATCAAAATCGAAGGGGCTGTGGCCAACAACTTAGGATAGCTACCTTCGTGGTTTGGCATGGGGTCACCCATAAATGCGGATACACATTCGCTTTACACTATCCTTGGCCGCACCGAGTGTGCAAGGTACTCAGCGATAGAAATTCGCTATGTTAGAATATGGTATGATGTTTGAAAAGATCTTGAAGAAGTACCAGCAACCAACACACTGAAACCAGGAAATGAAGTCTTACAATTTTGAAATCAGACGATCTGAACGTCATTTTGACACCGATAGATGTTGCAAGCTTATTTACAAGCGTACCTGCCTACGGGCCTGTAGATACCATGCTCGACTTTTGCATGGAAGTGTGAACATATGCAATCATCAAAACTACAAAAATGTGATTCAAGAAATGGCTCTCGCACATGTACTGCATGTCCGCCCTTTCTCGCTTTGCTGGTGGCCAACTCCTCAAGGAAATCTAGTGAAAGGTTCAGCACTCGGCGCCACGTATACCAAAGCTTTCATGTGCCACGTCGAAAAACGAAACCCTCGAAAGTAGCCATCCTCCTGAAGCGGTCAATGACTTAAAGGTGCAATTTGTCATGCCATTTTCGTTATGCAGTGTATATTTGGTAACTTTATACCTGTATGTTAATGTATCAAATCATCACCTTCTTGTACATAAAGGTCACAATACCATGCTTGAGCATGTGGGTTCCTCCTCCATTGAGTTTGAGATGGATAGATGCTCTCAGCATTTTTCATTTGACATGACACCCATGGAAAGCATCGTCCAGATATCTCCCTTAGCGGTGGGCATTTGTTTTGCCGTGGGTGGGTTCATGCCTGAAAGCAAGTACACACTATGCCTTTAAGCACAATAGTTTACCGTCATTAATATGGATGATTTGTCGAATAAAATATTCGCAACAAAATAACGGTGGCACATTCAAAACTACCCATAGCTGTCAGCAAAGTACTACCCAACACAACCGCTCTCGTTATCCGTAACCAGGAGACGACGCGTCCGTGCATGGGCTCAGCCTCTGTACCTCCAGCCGAACAATTACACATGAGTCTGCTCCAGGACAATGTCGGGCGTGGGCTGAAGCAGCATCTGCCATCTGTCATGTTGCATGGTTGTTCACTTGTTATTTTATAATGGACAGTTTTAGGCCCATTCATTCGGTAGGGATGCGACCCATTTTCCGACATTCACCTGTTGGTTCACGGGTTCATCTCTGCAAAAGACATTTTCCGACATACGAACATTTGCCCAGTTATTGGGGGAGGGGATGGTGTGAGTGGTCGGAAACTGGATTTTCTTTCATGTTCTCCCATAACGCGATAAGCATGAGCCGTGACAATTAACGTATGCAGTTACCACTTGGACCTTGCATCCTCCTACAACTACGCCTGTGGGTATACGGGGTCCGCTTCGTGGCCCATGTCTGCTTCTGGGACGTTGAATATGCTGGCTACAAAATAAAATTACTGCAAGGGTTTTTGCTAACTAACGAAAGCACAACTGATCAATGATATGAATGCTGTGAGCAGTGAATACAAAACGTTGCAAAATGTGAGCGTATCATCCCAACTATTCAAGTTTCACAGAATGACCTACTCGCAGTTCTTGTAGACTTGACGGGTGCCACCATGCACACACAGAAATAGAAAGTTCCCAAAATTATTGGTTTTTCCAAAACCAATTTCGGCTCATTCATTCCATGCCTACTCATTCCTAGCTATTCGATTTCTTCCATAGGCCTAATGTTAAATTTATAGATTACTGGTGTTGCATTAGCAACACCAAAAGTATTAAATATTTTGGGAGCACATACCGGAATATTATCTGCTACTCACAAAGACAACACCGATGTATTATTGACATACCCTCTTTCCATCCATTTCCTCCGTGCTGGCGCAACGCTATACGCACTATTGCATGCGCCTTCGGCCCTGAAAAGAACATGTCCACGAGGCGTCCGACGACGAGGTCTCCGAACGTGTGGACGAGGACGTACGCACGCTCCAATTAAACACCAAAGACCACAAGTATGCACCTGTTTCCATCAACTACCGAAGGCCAGCTCCGTCCCGGCTAGAGTGAAGACCTGCAATAGATCACGGGAGATGGAGAGCGGGACAAAGAAGAGGAGCCCAGGTAAATGTATTGAAGAAGGAATGGCAGACTCAGACCCAGATTCAGACATATATTAGAGCAATCCACAATCGACTTGTAGCTATTAAGGTTCCACGCCAGCGGACATAAAAAGAGGTCAGATGTAGTGACATACGCGCAACACATTCCTAGAATTACAGAGTAGTGCACGGGATAAAGCTGGGTGTCAGATCGGATCCCTGCGTAGGTGGTGCTTCAAGTGAGGTACGAACAATAGAACAGCAAGCCGGAGAACGTCAGGCGGCAGGTTGTTGTACTGCCGCGCCACGCGACAGAAAAATCGTCCTGTCCATTTCGGCTCGTGACCAGGTGACATGTGAGTTGCCTCGTGAGCTGGCCACGAGTCCTAGCCACCAGTGAGAACCCGCTGGCCAGGGTCACAGGCTTATCGTATCGCCGCACATGGTGCACCAGGCACAGCGTGTGGTTGGTACAACACTGGATACCCCGCACCCAGCCAGTCACCTTCTCTAGCAGATCCGACGCATGATCGATTTTTTTTTTGCGGCTGAAAATATTTTTTTTTTGCTGTTGAAGTTGACCATTTGAAAGCGAAACGTACGTACACCCTTCATTTTCTGATTATGCTCCGCAGTCGCGCCAACGATGTCCCTACCACACTTCGTTGTGCTAACGTCCCACCAAATTACACCCTTTTGAGACACTCAACCTGCTCTCACGTCTCTCCACGATATGGTTTTCGATGGCGATGATTCGGCGAACGTTCGCCTAGGTCAGCAGCAGCTAATATCATTTGGTGTGGGTGATACGAAAGGCATGGGCTGTCTACAACTTATTTACCCCATTCTCGAGTGACGACTCTTAACACCTTGGCATTTAACTAACTCTCCGTCTGCGCAGGGGAACTTGAACGCTCTCCTAACACAAAAGTCTGTCTTCCTGGAAGGTTGCCAGGTTTGCCACAGTGCGCAAATGCCGGTGAACGTAATGTCCCAGGTTATTGGAACCGAGTCATCTGTATACGAGGATGGGCATGAGGTAGGTATCTTGTCCTAAAGACTCATGCATGGGAATAATACAATACGAGAAGTGGAAAATGGAAATTCACCTGTTACATCACGTCCAGTGGGATAATAATTGACTCCATCGACCGATAAGCTCATGAATATTTGCTCACCACGTAGGATCACTTTTCAACGCCTACAACAGTTTGCTTTTATTTCTAACTCCAATCAGACCTGCACTACTAAATGCACGGACTAGTTTCCACAAAAAAACATGCTGATGTCTTCATCCGAAGGCCAATGAGTAAACGTCACCAAAATTAAGTATATAAATCCAATAACTATCTGTTTTGCCATGTGACCACACATGCCGACGTACTTAACCACGTGTGCCACAACAGCTAATTTTCGTAGCCGAATTCGCATTCGAGCGCAGATTATCACGATTTCGCAAGCAAATGGTACCCATGTCACTTCCTGATGCGTCAAACATGACGCACGGAGCCACATTCGAATGTGTGACCTACAGGGATCACCTAAGTCAGAGGCCAATAGTGTCGACGATTTCGCTAAAAATGGTTCAATGGCGCCCCTTGATAAACCGAGCACAGTTGTGCATCCTCCACATCGTTACATTGAACTGCAGCATCTACAGGGGTTACCTAACTCAGAGATCAATAAGTCGGACTGTCACAATTTCGGAAAATGCTTTCAATGCTACTTCCTGATGTGCCGAACACAACAATGCATGTTGGACGGGAGGGGACGAGTGGTCTAGGGGTAAGATGCTCGTCTCAAGGTCGAAAGATTGTGGGTTCGAGTCTCACCTGTCGCTACTCTTCGCCCGCGACCAATCGGCGTGAGAGATTGGCGACGCTATATGACTCAGCGGTCGACGTGTCGTAAAACCAATAACCAACCAGCATGTTGGACGGAGGTAGATTCAAATGTGACCAACAAAGAACATCCAAACTAGTGGTCAATAGGGTGGACTATCACAATTTCGCGATGAGAATGCCAACATTTCTTGTTCTATAGATGAAACAAAAAATGTTTCCATCTGGTGCATTTTTGGTAGCTAAGGAGGGGAAGGGTGTACCCCTGGCTTCACCTCTGTATGCAGCTTAAAGCACACAATTGGAAACAGCATCGCGTACGTTACAGTGCATGAACAATCAAGTTCTGTGCGCACAGCTAGCTGTATCATCTGGGGACGAGAGCTGCGACCACAACCGCCAGGCTAGATCATGACACTACTTCAGACATTATTACCAACGAAGCCGAAAGCCGAGGTCCGAGAGCTTTACATCCACTACCGTCAAAAGTCAACTTGAGCGCCAGGGACCTCAGCGCCTTGAAGGCTCAACACCGCACTATGACGTACCGTAGAATCACGGAAGGAACACGCACTTTGACGTCATCCCCAAAGTTGTATGTTAATATGAGATTGCGGACCATCGACTTTTCGCGCATATTAATTTTTAAGCTGTCACGTTTTCGTGTTTTGACACTTCCCAGCAATGTTTTTACATGGCAGTTTTCGCATAGGAATGATAAATACCTGGGTGTGGTGTTTACCGTCGATCCCACCGACACGGTAGGATGCGAAAAGTGGGATTTGTTGAATCTAAATCTTTGAGACACATGAAAGGGTCTATAAGGCCAATAAAAGTTACCTGGGGTGATCCTCTTATAAAGACTGACGACGGAGCCAAGGCCATAGAAGCGTTTTATGAAGGTTCATCCCAGATAACTTGTTCCTTTGTTGAATCTGTTCGAAACATACACGGCCATTTCAGATCCGACTTTACCACAATTACTGAACTATTGGAGCTAGTCACTGATTTGCGCCGTTTCGCGAACTCTTCGGAAGTACCAAGAAGCAATTCAACACGCCTCCAAATCTGAAGAAGAAAAGCTTGCTAGTTCCCGTTCCTGATCCGCCACGAAAAGGCGCCTTACGAACGTGGCTGAGATTATCTTGCCAATACCCGGAACAATCAATCAACAAAAAATACGCACCCCGGCCCGGTCGCGATGCTTCCTAGACGTGAATCACTCGCAGCAATACACTCCAGAATCGCGGAACGTGCACGAATATGTAACTTCGTTCTCCGAGTTGCATATTGCAACATACAAGGTTCCGGTCGGCCTACCTTTTGCCATCATTTTATATCGGGTCATGTTGCAGAGCTTTAGCACTCACCCAATTTCGTTGTTGAACAGCGCGGTATTTACGGCGAGGAATATGCGAGCTGTGTGATTCTACTGTCAATTTATCTGTGATAGCATACAATCGGATAAACTGCGCTTATTGTTGCCCTTATTTGAATCACCCGCTGTACCATACCGCGAGCAACCTTACGTCACGTCGTGAGTTATTGTATTGCATAGCGAAATGTCCCAGGGTTAACTCCATGTACCAAGAAACGCTTCAAAATCCTCCCAATCTGAACAGACTTACCAGGTCCCTCTCGCCATCCGCCCAATAAGCCGCCTTGCCGGAACGTACATTGCCAAATAAATAGAACCCATCATAACAAAAGGGGACAAACGGCATAGGTGGTATGCGACTCCTTGGCATCTTAGGCCAGCCAGACACAGATAGTAAACTTATAAGTGTCGAGTAGCACAAGTTAGCACCGTCCCAATAGCCAGTTAAGGAAGCTTAGTTTATTTAAGGTATTTCACAGCAATGCCCGCAACATAGTGTACCCAGAGAATTTGAGACGAGTTGGCACTTCGCGAGAACGAACAGACCAGCGAAATATTCGAATAGAGCTGAATAGACACCTCACGGGGGCGTGAACGCTTGATTCGGCACGCGTTACCGAGTTGTCAACACAGAAGCGCTGCTAGTACACCACACGGGCAGCATCAGTGCCCTCCGTGAGAGGTCAACCGGAACAAAACCGAACCGTTCGCTGGCATCTCCAGGTGACCCCCGCACAGCAGATACATGAACATGACGGCACCGAACTCAGGCTTGATTTGAGGAAAAACGCGGCAGGCGACCAGATGCATGAAAAAGGATCCCGTGCATAAATTCAACTTCGTAATCATCCATATGCAAGTGTGTTACACGTCGAGTGCCCCCATTCTGCTGCTCCCCATGGCTTTATGGAAGCGAGCCGAGAAAAACGAAACTTCGGTCTCTTCGGACCATCTAGATAATGAAGGTATTTGAGCAATACTGAGATCGTCACCGAAAGGTCCGATATTGACGACAAAGGCAAAGTTGCTGGCCTGACAAGACAGCGAACCAGTCACAATAGTAGGAAGTCTGACAACAGAACATATACCAGTCTGACGATCGAAATCATATTAGTAAAACGACAGACAACTGACCAGTCTGGCGACAGACAAACCAGTCTAACGTCAGACGCCAGGCCAGTCTGACGACAGGCAACAGACCAGTCCAATGGCAGATGGCAAATATGACTGTCTGACATGAGACGCGAGGCCAGCCTGGCAAAAGACGCCAAACCAGTCTGACGGCAGACTTCAGACCAGTCCGGTGGTACAGAACAGATAAATCTGATGACACATCAGACTTCAGAACAGTCCAATGTCAGACATCAGTCCAATCTCACGACAGCCGTTAGACCAGTATAAGGACAGACGACAGACGAGAGGCCAGTCTGACGACAGACGACAGACCAGTCTGACGACAGTCGCAGGTCAGTCTGACAGGCGCTAGGCTAGTCTGACGATAGACGAGACCGGTCTGACGACAGACGCCAGGCCAGTCTGACGACAGACGCAGGTCAGTCTGACGACAGACGCCAGGCCAGTCTGACGACAGACGCCAGGCCAGTCTGACGACAGACGCCAGGCCAGTCTGACGACAGACGCCAGGCCAGTCTGACGACAGACGACAGACCGGTCTAACGACAGACGACGGACGCCAGGCCAGTCTGACGACAGACGCCAGGCCAGTCTGACGACAGACGCCAGGCCAGTCTGACGACAGACGCCAGGCCAGTCTGACGACAGACGACAGGCCAGTCTGACGACAGACGTCAGGCCAGTCTGACGACAGACCAGTCTGACGACATACCAGTCTGATGACAGACGCCAGGCCAGTCTGACGACAGACGACAGGCCAGTCTGACGACATACCAGTCTGACGACAGACGCCGGGCCAGTCTGACGACATACCAGTCTGACGACAGACGCCAGGCCAGTCTGAGGACAGACGCCAGGCCAGTCTGACGACAGACGACAGACCAGTCTGACGACAGTCGCAGGTCAGTCTGACGACAGGCGCTAGGCCAGTCTGACGACAGTCGCAGGTCAGTCTGACGACAGGCGCTAGGCCAGTCTGACGACTGACGAGACCGGTCTGACGACAGACGCCATGCCAGTCTGACGACGGACGCAAGGCCAGACTGACGACAGACGCCAGGCCAGTCTCGCCACTACTGGCGCCGTGCTGCACAAGATGGCAGCGGCCGGCAGCGTTGTCCGACAGACGCAGCCTGAGCCGTGGCCAGGTCTGGTTTGCAAAGCCACAGAAGCCGACGGGAGAGCCGCCGGCTAGTCCAGGCGAAGCGGCCTTGAGCGGCTGCGGTGGCCGGCGCCGCGGCGCGAGTCTGACGGTGGCGGGCCGGTGGTGCGAGGTGGCCGGGCCAGGCGGCTCGTGGCTCGGTGTCTCATGGCTCGGGTGTCTCGAGGATCGTGGCTCGTGGCTCGTGGCTCGGTGTCTCGGCGTCTCGGCGTGCGGCTCGACTCGGCGGCCGGCGGATGCTCGGCGGCAGGAGGAGCGCCCGTCTGGGCTGGGATCGTGTGCTAGGTGCCGGCTGGCTCGCCTCAGCTGCAGCCTTTGCCCGACACGGCCCATTTCGAGTGGAACGTGGTGATAACCTCGAAGTGGATTCCTGCCGGAGAAAGCGAGCACCGTGAGCTGTGGGCTCAGCGTAAATAACATGGACACACAGGAAGGCATATGCTTACTCTTATATTCTGAATGGAACAATATGTAGGATATCGACAAACTTTTTAATTGAGAGTAGTGAGAGAAACGCGCTTTTGCTATGTTGCCACACGCATAGGCTTCTATGATACTACTAATTATGACATAATTTCTTTTGGTGCCGAAATTTCCGTGATGATGAGGTGAGTTTGTCATTGCAATGAATGAACTTTGGCCAGGTGAATTCTCATTCACTTGTATTGCTCATCGCTTGTAAGATATAAGCGGACGCGAAACAAATGGACCTGCGCTTGTAACAGTTTACGGGTAAACACCCAGCGCAGAAGTTAATTTTTTTCCATGCTTCGCATTCCGTCACGAAATAAATGTGTCGAGGCAGACATCAAACATTGCTACACCAGGCAATGTGTAGCAATGTTTGAATGCCGGAAATGCCAAGCACAGCATTCCGTAAGAGGAGTAGATGAGACTGTGGGTGATGCTTAGACATAGTGAATGAGACTGGTGTACTGTCCAGGCACAGTGGACGAGACTGTGGGCGATGGCCTGGCACACTAGACGGGAAGGTTGGACGGCGATTGATTACAGCAGATGGCAGTGCCCTGCAACTAATCTTCGATATAATGCAAGATGAGGTCAGGACGCTAAAAACCGCCACTACGTCGAAGGAGGCCAACATAGTTACAGGTACATGGCATGGTGCTGATATGTGCAAAACAACAATTGTTAACGAAAAAATGCATCAATATTAACGTCCGAATTCAAGAGCAAAAACTCCACTCCCGGAAGGAAACAAGTTACCATTAGGCGTTGGTTCTCAATTTAGCTTGAACGAATTGTCCAGGCACATCACGTTGAGATTACTGCATGTGCCAAGTAAATGGACTGTAATGCTGAATAGGTAGACAACATGGGGCCGTGAACCGTGTCCGGTAGAACAAATGGGACATAAAGTACTGCACAGCTGGGGCAGACGGGACTGTGAGTGTTGTCAGGACGGATCAGACGGACCTGTGAGTGTTGTCAGGGTAGATCAGACGGGACTGTGAGTGTTGTCAGGGTAGATCAGACGGGACTGTGAGTGTTGTCAGGGTAGATCAGACGGGACTGAGTGTTGTCAGGGTAGATCAGACGGGACTGTGAGTGTTGTCAGGGTAGATCAGACGGGACTGAGTGTTGTCAGGACAGATCAGACGGGACTGTGAGTGTTGTCAGGGTAGATCAGACTGGACTGAGTGTTGTCAGGGTAGATCAGACGGGACTGTGAGTGTTGTCAGGACGGATCAGCCGGGACTGAGTGTTGTCAGGGAAGATCAGACGGGACTGAGTGTTGTCAGGACGGATCAGACGGGACTGAGTGTTGTCAGGGTAGATCAGACGGGACTGAGTGTTGTCAGGGTAGATCAGACGGGACTGTGAGTGTTGTCAGGACGGATCAGCCGGGACTGAGTGTTGTCAGGGAAGATCAGACGGGACTGAGTGTTGTCAGGACGGATCAGACGGGACTGAGTGTTGTCAGGACGGATCAGACGGGACTGTGAGTGTTGTCAGGGTAGATCAGACGGGACTGTGAGTGTTACGAGGGAAGATCAGACGGGACTGTGAGTGTTGTCAGGGTAGATCAGACGGGACTGTGAGTGTTGTCAGGACAGATCAGACGGACCTGTGAGTGTTGTCAGGGTAGATCAGACGGGACTGTGAGTGTTGTCAGGGTAGATCAGACGGGACTGAGTGTTGTCAGGACAGATCAGACGGGACTGTGAGTGTTGTCAGGACGGATCAGCCGGGACTGAGTGTTGTCAGGGAAGATCAGACGGGACTGAGTGTTGTCAGGACGGATCAGACGGGACTGAGTGTTGTCAGGACGGATCAGACGGGACTGTGAGTGTTGTCAGGGTAGATCAGACGGGACTGAGTGTTGTCAGGGCAGATCAAATGGGACTGTGAGTGTTGTCAGGGCAGATCAAATGGGACTGTGAGTGTTGTCAGGGAAGATCAGACGGGACTGTGAGTGTTGTCAGGGCAGATCAAATGGGACTGTGAGTGTTGTCAAGGCAGATCAGACGGGACTGCGAGTGTTGTCAGGGCAGATCAAATGGGACTGTGAGTGTTGTCAGGGCAGATCAGACGGGACTGTGAGTGTTGTCAGGGCAGACCAAATGGGACTGTGAGTGTTGTCAGGGCAGATCAGACGGGACTGTGAGTGTTGTCAGGGCAGATCAAACGGGACTGTGAGTGTTGTCAGGGCAGATCAGACGGGACTGTGAGTGTTGTCAGGGCAGATCAAATGGGACTGTGAGTGTTGTCAGGGCAGATCAGACGGGACTGTGGGTGCTGTCCGGGACGACCGGACTGCGAGTGCTGCCCGGACGGACGGAGCGTGCCGTGTCGCCACTGACCAGCGGCAGAGGCGAGGCGGTGCGGACTGAAGTCGGTCCCGGGTACCGCACCGTCCTCCTCGCCCACCAGCAAGGTGACGGACTGCGCCGCCGACGGCTCCGGCGTCGGCATCGTCTGCGACAGGTGGTTGCAGCACTCGAGAATCTGGAAGAAGTGCCTGTCGACCCACGCCGCGTCAAAGGTCGGACGGCGGCAGCGACGCAGCGTCACACACGCCCCGGTACGCGACACGAGTCACTCGCCGTGGGAAACCGACAGCAATGTCACCAGGGCACACAGACGCAGCTCCAGACCGACCCAACAAACGCACAGGAACCATCAGAGTCGTGGTATCTCATCAGTCACTGTAGCCACCCAGCCGCCACTAATTCCGTGGCATCCCACTAGCCGTCTTAGCAGTTCAGTTACCACAAATCCCCGGCGTGGCCTATCCATGAATCACATAAATTGACTCATGCACCCTGCATGTCAGTCACCAAACGTCTGGTGGGTCAGCCAATACCAACATAGCCGGCTATTTGCCCAATGTTCATCGCTTTCAAGAAACCAAGCTAAACCCAGCTCACTTAACCCTCGCAATGCAAAAGAGGAGGTCAATCCGACTCTCCATTTGATGTGCTCTTGGGTAGCTCCCAAGTCTTTTGGAGTATCGCTCTGAAACCCGGCCATCTTCGGACAATTGATGAGCGGAAATTGCGTTAAAATGGGGGTCGGGTGTATTCAGTTGACGCAGCTGGAGGCCAGACGACTTCGTCTCAATATAGCTTTTAGATGTACACTAAAATACTTGTCATAAACAAACAGCAGAAATTACACTAAAAAGTCAAATACGTACTTCTTATTCGTCTCAATATACCTTTTAGATGTACACAAAAACATTTGTCATGAACAATCCGCAGAAAATACACTGAAGTCAAATACATAATTAACATTCGTTTCATTTTCCATTCCATATTTATTCACCTGGATTTGTCTCGCTTTCGATGTTTTCACTTCGGCATTTTTTTCCATTTCGATAGCTGTCCCATCAATATGCTTACAGCTCGTTAATTCGCGCTTCATGTTTACCCACTCGACATTCTGCACTTCGATATTTTGCAACTGAACCCTGATCAAAGCCACCGGCCTGACAGCAACTCACCACTGGTCGCGCTGCTTACGGCGAGGGTACTTCATCAGCTGTAGCGAGGCCTTCTCGTTGGCGCGCTGCGGCCGCAGGAAGCGGTTGCCGCGCCTGAACTGTGTCTCCAGCCAGCGACTCGCTTCGCGTGCGCCGCTACACGTCGCCTTGCGCTCGTCCAGCTCATGGATCACTGCCAGGGAGGAAGATATCCGGATCATAAACCGCTGCCAGATAAGGAGAGGGGGACGGGATGGGAGGGGAGAGGAGTATCGCTAGCTATCGACGCGAGACAAGTGGAGCTCAATTTCTCTCTCTCCCTCTTCCCAGAATTCTCTAGACATGGATAACTACCAGGGATGTCCGGAAGTTAGTTATTTGGGCTTTAAGGCGCATCGACTCGATTGTTAATGTTGCGCCTAGATGCCCGGGAGAAAAGGAGAGTGAGACAGAAAGGGAGAAATAAAATTACAAACTTCCCGTAATATTAGTTTCCGTCTCATTGTCTTCAAACAAGCGAATGGTGCATTATACTGCTTTCCTATCGAAACGTTGTTTTCACGCACAATCTCCTGACATTAATTCTTCGCAAAGCACAGGTCATGATGCGAAGGTCTGAACCTACCTAAAACATTTATTGATTGATTGATTATTTGGGCTTAAGGGCGCCGACTACGAGGTGTTAAAACATTTAAAATTCAGCGATTCTCCGGGTGCAAAATGAGTTCAAAGGTGGATAACGGTAACTATTTCAAACGGAGTGAAAACATACACACAAATTGAGAACAGGTATCAACATAAATACACACGAGACAACGAGCATAGGCAACAAGGTGTCTGTTACTGCCGATTAACAATGTCGAATTTCATGTCAACAATCCAAGAAGTGAGCACTGTTAGCAAAAGGTCGACCACGTTTTACCAAAACGGCCCTTAACAGACAGGAAGGCAGAGCCGTGCCGAGACCAGTCCGCGCCACCAGAGTCGAGTGCGACCGTGACGTGCCGCCCGGCCGGCTGCTGGTTGGTTATTGGTTTTACGACACGTCGACCGTTGAGTCATGTAGCGTCGCCAATCTCTCACGCCGATTGGTCGCGGGCGAAGAGTAGCGACAGGTGAGACTCGAACCCACAACCTTTCGATTGTGAGACGGGCATCTTACCCCTAGACGACTCGTCCCCCCGGCCGGCTGCTCTCACCGGCACTGGGCACGACGGTGACGAACTGGCGCGCCTTGGTCATCTGCTTGAGGGCGGCCAGGTGGCCCACCAGCGAGGTCGTGTCCACCACCACGTACGGCGAGAAGCTCGCCTGGCCGCCGCGGCCGCGGGACGTGCGCGAGCGCAGCGAGCGCACCTCCGAGCGCAGCCACTGCTCGGCCATGTTGGTCATCAGCTGGCGACGTCGCTCGCCGCTCTGTGGACGAGTCGCCGCCGGTCAGATCGGGCGAAGCTACTGGCGGTGGGACTGGACAGACACCGCCGTGAGTCAGACTTGGCAGAAACTCCAACATAGTGTTCATCAACACAATGAGAAAGGCTCACCGGAAAGGGTGGGAAACAAAACACAACGAATACGGAACAGAGCGGTAGAAAACTATGCTCACCTCTTCATCGTCTCCAACCGCTTTACCGCTGCTGTTGCTGGGGGTGTTGGAGACGTGCACGAACTTGCCGTCGACGTAGGTGACGCCAAGCTGGGGCACTGACGTCAGCCAGGAGGTAAAGTCGACCAGCAGCTGCACCCGCAGCACCACCTGTCACACCAGTAACGTCACTGTGACGTCACACCGCCCTCCCGGTACTGATCCGACTTCACTTAGATATAGTGGGAAATAAAAGGCGGTTGAACAATTATCTAAACTCAAACTCGATGCAATTCCAAATGTTCATCTTTTACCTTCGCTTTATGGAGGAACTCTAATGTACGGCACACCCACCATTTGGCTTGGCCAAGGATGGACTTGTAGTTTGTAATCCTGTATGCAGTGGACAATTTCTGACTAATCAAATATCGAGAGGATATTTTTCTTCAACCCTGTGGCATTCTAATATCAGCTTCCAATTTCTGGTGAATCTTGAGCACCATCACAAAGTAGTTTATTGTCAAACAGCACCATTCAACCTCCAAATGAGATAAATAAAATTAGAATTTTCTGGAGAGGATATTGTTCCGGATGACGAAAATCCAGGAACAGCATATTTTTCCAACCCTGGGCATGGTAGGTATCTTACACATGGCCGTTATTTGCATAAACAAATACAGAACATGGTTACATGGTTGTGCTGCGCAGAGATCATTACAAATAACTTGAGGAAATGACGTAATTTGCACCTCACTCGTGAAGTCGATGCGCCCTAAAACTCATACAACTAAGTACGTCGCTCGAGACAGGGTACCATACCGGGATACATTTCGGACATATGTGTAGCTATAGAGTAGAGTGGGACCCGAAGTGGGTTCCCTATGGTCTTGTGAGGAAATAAAACATTGAAGTGCCTAACTGTACAGCTTAATTAATTGCATATCAACAATGCCATTATAATTCATGACGCAGAATTGCCAAGGCATATGTTCCGAGCCGCGAAACTCACATGCTAAATGTTGCGATAATTTTGCTTAGTGATCAAGACAGCTACGTAACTCACTAGCTAGTTATTTGAGTTTAAGGGCGCTTCGACCAAAAGATGTGCCCATTGAGCGCCGACAGCGATGCAACTCATCACTATGGAAATGTCAGTGATCAGGGTGTGCGGCGCCCCCGGTCTGTCGTGCAGCACAACCGCAGATTACAACCGGCAGACAGCGAGCTGACTGTGGTTAGCCACAACACACCATGACGCGTCAGCATGCATAGCCGGATGCCTCCACCTACTGTGCAGGATGTTTTTTTGATAATGCCATCAAAATGACATGATGTTCATCTTCATGATCATGTGATGCAAAAAAGTGCATGGAATACCATATGGAATAATAAAACGGAATCGAAGGTGGCACCGATGGTATGTAATCTATCATAACATGGCCCCATTAAGCATACGATGAATAATGGCGACACTACCCAGTTGAGGCCACGTCTGCCATACCAGCGCTATGCCTGTCCTGTAACGTGGACAGGACCAGGATGTAGGTTCACTGTAACTCCGGGCCAGATGAACCAGGATTGTAATGCAAAACAACACGGCGATACCCGATGGAACGACAAGACTATGTGAAATATACGCTGATTCGTTCGCCCAAACTCAGATAATTCAGCATTTTCAGCGTCGGCTTCGTATACATCTCTTCAAATATTAATACTTAAACATTACTGAAACTACGAATAATGTTGATGATCATGCACTTTCATGAGCCATATCTCATGCACCTGCAGAATACTTACTACTTTCCTGGTCTCGCCATGGTCTAATTCGCGAAATCACACCTTTGCCACATGATCATGCCATTGGACCTGTGACCGTCCTTGTGACCATTGAACCGTTCTTGTGATCTGACCTGTTCCGTAGCGGAGAGGCCTTGTCGAAGCGGGTCGGACCACACCATGTGCTGATGACGTGTGCCCAGAAGGTCAACCCCACGCAGCAGATGGTCCTCCCAGAGGGGAGTGGTCTGCGCCAGAGGCGCCGCCCCAGCTGTCAGCTGACGAACAAACTCCGGCCGTAGGCCCTCCACTGTCGGCAGTACACATAGACGACTGACCAACAAGCACTGGACACTATCCACCCACCGTCGACGCAATGCAAACGTGATATACAAATTGCCGCCATATTTGCCGCCACCGTGTGCAACACTGGTGACTCATTCATTTGGCTTGATACTGAAATAAATGAAAATTCTTGGAGAAGAACATAGAAGGAGAGAAAATGCCGCAGCTGCAATAATTGTCGATATCCAGCTCCATACACGTTTTTATGTAGATACGTTAACATTCGTCCCATACAACATGCTTGATAATGCTAGGCTCCACAACACCACCGTGTACCACAGCCGCACGGAAATGAGGCCACAGCGGCAGCGAGAAGCCACCGCCGGTGTTGTCACCTTTGCAGTCGGACGTGATGTCCATAGTGATTGCGTTGACGAGGGTGATCAGCTGCCGCCACAGGTTGGCGCTGCTCTCCGTGCACGACTTCAGCACCTCCTCGTTGGCGCGCAGCCAGTCGCAGCAGAGCCGCAGCGGCACCAGCAGGCCTGCCGAGAGACCGCCACTGTCACCAGCATGCGGGCACCACAACAAAACTGACACCACACTCGCCAGACATTACGAGACATCGCGCCAGTCACAGATATCACGCGAGACACCACGCCTGCTTTGGCTATTACGAGACAGCATAACAGCAACCGAAAGACCGCACTTCTTACGTTACTTTCGTCCAAGTACCGACCGACTGGTGATCGGAATAGGGAGGGGAGTTGGCGCTACCTTCGTCTCGCAGGACCTCAGCGAGCTCGCTGGCGCTGGGCCGATCGCTGATCGACTCAGTCGGTTCGTCGTTCTCCGAGTCGGAGCCGTCGGAGTCGAGCGATGCGACCGAGTCTGAGTCAGAGTCAGAGTTGAATAGCGCGTGCTCCGACGGCGGGTCCACATCGTCGTCTGCGGAGGCAAAGATACCGGTCACATTCCGAAGATGCACATGCCGCCATACATTGGAGGTACATACGGGTCATACTCGGCAGATAAAGAGACCAGCAATCGAGCGATATGGGGACCGTCCCATCTAGGAGATACAAAGAGTCATACTCAGTAGGTACACCATCAGTCGAGAGATGTGAGGACCGTCACATTCAGGAGATAAAAGCAGTCGTACTCAGCAGGTATAGACCATTAGCCGAACAATGCGAGGACCGTACCATCTCGGAGACAGAAACAGTCCCACTCAGTATGTACAAAGCGTGCACCATCAGTCGATAGATATTGGGGACCGCCACATTCCGGAGATAGAAACAGCCATACTCAGCAGGTGTAGACCAGTAGCCAAACGATGCGGGCACAGTTGCATTCAGGAGACACAGGGGAAATCAAGCTCACGAGACACAATGATGGCCACATTTTGATTATTTTGATATTTCTTTGCATGGAGGCAATTATTTGAGAAGGTCCAAGGTGAGGCAAAACATCTAATTATAGGCAATGGAGGAGAAAACGACAAATTTTATCCTTAGGAGGAACATAGGAAAGAACCTTTCAAGCACGCTACTGAGAACAAATTACCACGACTACAACAGCAACATGGAATATATTGTCCCCCAAGTGCGACAGGGAAACGGGAGAGACCCAACCTCCCTTGGTTGCTCCAGTGGTCACCAGTACAATCCAACTAGGGGCTCTGAAGACACGGAAGGCCATCAACACCACCACACTCAGGGTGCCAGGGACCTGGGTAGGCCAGGGCTCTGGGGCGATTAGAGCCCTGGAACGGCCAGGTCCCTTGTTTGTTTGCTTCTTTATACAATCGCCAACAGGGGAGACCACTACTAGACGAAGCCAGTAGGTAACACAATAATAATATAACGTATACACATTTCGCTAAAACTGCCGATTTGTAGATATAAAATACTCCGTACTATAAGGACTGCACACATAAAACAATCTGGACACAAACACGTCATGCGAAGGGAACGAGACATTTCAATGCATCAAATACAGTGCAAAACACTACGAGTGAACATTCTAAACTTCCAACTAAAATGTCTACATCAACTTGCAGATACGCTAGGAAGACGATGGCTTTCCGATGTCTGAACAATAACCCGATTCGCAGCTTCCACTCGCGCTCTTGCGCCCATGGATGAGAAACGTAGTTTGGGGCGGTCAAGACACCGGGCTGGTCAGGTCCCGGGGATAGCGAGACCCGAAGCTGAATAGATTAATGAAAACTTACACCCGTGTCCGCAGCTGACTCGCTCCAACACACATAAGACCAGCATCCCAAGCACGTGGCGCCCACGCACGAAACACGCAGCGGCCCGCGCACCACACGAGATCCGCGCGGCCGAAGCAGCCGGACGGCCGCCGAGCTCACCGTCGCTGTCGTCGGCCAGGCCGCGGGGCACGCGGCGGCGGCCGCGGCCGGCCGAGCCCTGCCTGAGCTGCTGGCCGCCGCCGGCCGGTGGCGGCGGGTCGGCCGGCGTCGTCAGGCCGGGGAAGCGCGACGTCAGCCGTGCCGTGACGCGGCTCACCAGACAGCTGAAGGCGGCCAGCAGGAAGGCGCGCAGTCCGGACGCGGGCGCCGCGTCATCTGGCGACGGCCGCAGGCGCGCGGTCAGCGTGCGGCGCACGCCAGACGGACGACCGGCCACGGACGCACGCACTGGTGCCGTGGGCCGTGTGCCACACATTTCAGACACACAGGGACGTCACTCTCGAGTGGCGCACACCAGCACTACCGCCATATATCTACCCGGCCAGTTCATCACCTTCCCGGTGCGTGCAGCATACGTGCATACTTCGAAGGGTGCCCCCGTGCCGAGACGACGGCCGGTTGTAGGGTTGCGTCGAACATGTGTGCTGTGGACAGCGTACAGAGCTGGTATGGTGCTGTGTATTTTATGAATGAATCGATTCACGTGTCCATACTGGTGATACTGAATTCCGCCTCGCAAGTTCCATAGCGTCTATAGTAGATTTTCATAGTAGATGCAGAATCGGTATGAGCCTGCTTTGGGTGGCAGCACGGACAGGATGACTCTGGGTCCTACGATCCAACCAGTTGATCTGCTATGTAGCACTGCCACTCTCTCACGCTGAAATGTCGCGGTGGGGCTCGCAGCTAGCGCGGTCGGCGTGTCTTGAACACAGCGACCTTCCAACTACGAGACGAACTTTCAGCGTCTGCAGGTCCCACTCTAGAGTACATTCTGTCGGCCCGGTACAACCCACCTCTGAGTGTCCGCGGGGCCGGAACTACATACTTTTGAGTGTCCGCGCAGGGTCGGTGTGGCCCACTTTGGAGTGTCTGCGGAGCCGGTGTAACCATTGTGTCCAAATTCAGAGACTTGGGTGGAAAATGACGCCTAACTGCGAAAATATTTACATCTTGCAATTGAAAAGTGGGCTATATTTACACCTCAAACTAGAGACTGGAGATTCATTAGCTTTGTTAATCTGCATTTCACTGTCACAAATATTGTCCGATTTGTATTCTTAATAGTTTTCATGTTCCTCACTAAATTTCGGGGCAAATTACGACATTCAGGTTTATATTTCAATTTTTTTACATCTCATGTAAGGAAAATCAACATATTTTTCTTACATCTGACCCTCAACCCAAAACGAACTTGGACACGCTGGATGTAGCCGATCTTCGAGTGACGGCAGGGCCAGTATGACCCACTCTTGGGTGCCTGCAGGCCCAATATGACCCACATTTGAGCGTCTGCGGGGCCGGACTGACCCACTCTTGGGCGTCTACAGGGCCAACATTACCCATCTTTGGGTGTCTGCGGGACCGGTATGACCCACTCTTGGGTGTCTGCAGTCAATATTACCCACATTTGAGCGTCTGCAGGGCCGGTACAAACCGCCTTTGAGTGTCTGCAGAGCCAGGATGACCCACCTTTGAGTGTCTGCAGGGCCAATATGACCCACATTTGAGCGTCTGCAGAGCCAGGATGACCCACCTTTGAGTGTGTGCAGGGCCAATATGACCCACATTTGAGCGTCTGCAGAGGCAGGATGACCCACATTTGACTGTCTGCAGAGCCAATATGACCCACATTTGAACGTCTGCAGGGCCGGTACAACCCACCTTTGAGTGTCTGCAGGGCCAGGATGATCCACATTTGAGCGTCTGCGGGACAGTTATGACCCACCTTTGAGTGTCTGCAGGGCCAGGATGACGATGACCACTATGAGCAGGACAGTGCGCGGCTCCACAGTATCCCCCAGTGGCAGGCCGTTGATGGAGACGAGCCCGCCCGGGGCCGGAGTCGGTTGGAGGCAGAAGCTGAGCCACTGAAGCGTCTCTTGACACAACTGTCGACACACCAGACTTGAGAGGAAAACGGATCCATCACTCAATCAGGCTGTCAGGTCAGAACGAAGATACACTACCCTTTTGACCATGAAGTACATGTCTGTCAAATCGTTATTTTTAATCCATGATTATTTTTTCCTCCTGTATTTTTTGTTTTGTTTTGTTTATTCATAAATCTAACTTTGACCTGTGTGAGCATTTGAGGTTAAGGATTATGGTGATCATTTAACACCGCTTTTGACCTCTACATAATGTATGCTCCAACCATGTGGCGAAGTAACCCAGACGACGGTGCTTTACGTGCTACGAAATCTATTGTACGGTTAACAATTATTGATATTTTACTGTTCTTAAATGTTTGGAAACATGTTGGTTGGTGATTGGAGTTTAGGGGCGCATCCACTGCGTCGGTCATGCAGCGCCCATAACATGGTCAGTGAAACAGTGAAATGCAAGCAACATCATCAGTGAAACAGTGAAATGGAAGCAGCATCAGGGGCCGCGGTAGCTCAGTTGGTAGAGCGTCGGATTCTTGATCGCAAGATTGTGGGTTCGAGTCTCACAGCCGACGGCATTTACCGAGTCCACCCGCGACCAATCGGCGTGAGAGGTTGGCGATGCTATATGACCTAGCGGTTGAATGCGTTGTAAAAGAACCCAAGGTTCTTCTTGAAGTAACAGCAGTGAAACAGTGAAATAGTGAAAGCAAGCGAAAATCAGTTAGAGTGACATGTCACGGGATGAAATACAGGACGAAATACGAGGTATCTAAGATCTCCCCGGGTATACAACATCAAAACGCACTTGCGAGAGAAACTCGAATAACCGTCCAGTATGAACCATGTGTGATCCATTACCTAGAAGACCTGCCATCGTTAGCGTGGATACCTCTCGTCCAAAGAATCGTCGTCGTTGCGCTGATAACAGAAGAACCAGAACACCAGAAGAACGTGCCTCGCTGTCAGTGGGCTACCACAGCGAGTACACATCGGCCTGTTCTCGTTTCGTAGCAAGTAGCCGTGGGTAGCATGTGTGGCCTATTCATATCCTGGCGAGCATCACTTCTTCCTTCCGGGAAGTTCTGGATGGTGATTTCCAACACCCCGGAGTTGGCTTGATGGTTCTTAGTTTGTTTCCGCCGGTCGAGTCCCAAAATTGTTGCCACTTGTCCTGGAAGAATGTATTAATTGTCTGGCTGAAGTGTGTCGCGGGAAGAGGAAGCGAATGGGTGTACTGACTCCGCGCAGCACGTTTTGCTGCTTGGTCAGCCAGCTCATTCCCCCTTATTCCAACATGACTTGGTATCCAGCAGAGGGTCACATTTTTTCCAGGCTCGCTTAAGCATAGTTATACGCAATAAAACATCCTGCACGGCAGGGTCATGAGGATAAAACTGTTTTAGCGCTAGAAGGCTACTCAGAGAGTCCGAGAGTATCACGTGACCGACGTCGTTCCCTATTTCGATGAAACACATTGGTTCGTGCTGTGGCGTCCATAGAAAGCCGTGGCAGTAGTTGTGATAACGACTCGTGTATATGATGTATATGACGTTCAGTATGATTATTGGTATTTTTTTTCGCTATAGGGCAAACGGTGGTGTTAATTGTAAGAATGGTGTATTCTCTCCCGTATAACGGGATGCTGACGATGATAGTGATGGCAGCATTGCTGGCGATTTTTACAGCTGTAATTGTCTGAAGTAATTGTTTTTGATTATGCTTCAGAAAATCAATTGACATCAATGAAAATGTACTTTCCTAAGCAGTTTCATTACAGTGATATGTGTAACTCACCATTCTTGAAAACAAGACATACATTATTTGAGCTTTGCTTGCATTGTGCAAGATGCTCACGCTGTCAAACAGGTCAATGCAATCTCAATTTTAAATGGACACATTAAGCTTGATGAAATGCCAAATATTAATACAAGAAATTAACCATGACCCACCCAGCCTAGCCTGGAGTATCCCTACTGGACAGCTCCACCATGTCCGGCTGTCTCCTTGGAGCGTCCCACCCAGTCTGGTGTGTCCCACTGGATTGCCTCGCCCAGCCTGGCGTTCTCCCTGGACTGTCCAGACACACCTGCTCCCCATCTCACCTGGAATGGTCCATTGCTCTGACATTCAGGGCATGAGCCAGACTTGACCTCATTGCTCTGACCCGGCACGTACGGCCCGAGTACGTAGCCGCACTTGTTACAATTGAACTTGATAACTGACAGCTGAGGCAGGATGGCGGTTGCCGTGGTAACTACAAACATGTCTTCCTTGGGCTTTACTGATATCGATAACCTACATCTATGCATTTAAGCGTTTATAAACTAAAACCGAACAAAAGCAAGTGGTGTGGTACTACAGTGAAGGCTAATGCTACCCAGTCAAACATCGGAGACTGAAATCGCAAACGGCAGTAAGCTCGGAGTTGACCGGACGTGGCAACGCCAGAGCCGCCGCTATGCAGTTCAGAGCGACGTCGTCATGCGATGTCAGGGTGGGGGGTGGGGAGTGATAGACGAGTGTCCCCGCCGCCCGTCGTAGCCGGATCGCCAATCTGTGTCTGCTGAATCCGGCCGGCGAATTGGCAACGGCGACACGCTAACTATGCGGGAAACCCGGCTGCCCAACGACACGCGGTCGCGCCGAAACCAGACACAGACAGCGAAGCCGAATTCAAGCTCCGATGAGTTGACGGTGCTGTTGAGCCACGCCCCTGAGAGACACACCGTCATGCCGCTCCAGTATCGGGGCGGCAGCACGAAGACCGCAGCTGCTTCTCCCAGCTACGCACGTTGGCGCGCCTGCTGCGTGGCCAGCTGATCGGCCGGCGACGGCGCGAGCGTCAACGTTCCGTTCGGGCTCTGGACTTGGCTCAATGCCACCGGCCAGCAGCAGCGGCATTCGGCGGCTGAAGCGTCCCGGATGAGAGCAACTTGTCACGCTCATGGCCCCATAGGCCAATCGGGAACCGAACCAGCGGATCGTGACACGTAGTGCCGTCAGCAGCCGCGAATGACTGCACTGTTGCCATTCTCAACAGCAAAGCGGTCACCAGTAACAGCACAGCTCCAACAGGAACAATGGCCTCCCTAGACCGCATATATATAGGGCTGTCAGTCTGTGCACCAGCTCTGGGTCAGATGACATGTCGCAAGTTCAAACAAGAAGCGTTGCGGAAGTATTTATACCCATCTGGCCTTGAACTTGGCCCGCCGCCATACCAGCCTGACACCTTCTCGCTCCGCCAGAGCGCACTTCCGGCGGGTAACATCCAGGGAGGCTGACCCGGCGCAAAGCAAATCTGCTTACAGCAGGCTCGTCCGCCAATAATGATAAGGGTACTCACTGCCTAGACGAGCTGAACACTACAGCACCCACTTCAAAGCTATCGGGGTGGTGTCCGATTTAAGACACTATCCGACACCCAGCTTTGCACCTACTAAAATCTCACCAGAGGCCCAACGCCAAAATCACCTCGACTCTGGAACAAGATGCAAAAAGGCAAAAGGTCCAGCACGCCCACCATCCAGATGACGATCCGCCACTGGTTAGCTATCTGAGCCTTAGGGTGAATCGACCAAGCCTGCACCGGTACTGACCCGCACGAATCGGTGTTGCTTGGCGCCTTCCAGCAGCGTGGCTCCGAAGATGACGTCCAGAAAGCTGATGATGAGGCGACGTCGCGCTGGCACCTCGCTGTTGCCAAACTCCATCTCCAGCTCCACCTGCCGGCACGCAACGAGCGTGAGGTGCGCGAGTGGTGGCCGAGCCGCTGCTGGGCCGCCGGCGGGGTGGGGTGGCATCAGCTGCACCACCTCACACCACGCTCAACAGGTCAGTGACACGTCCACAGAGCGTCAACAGTCCGGCCATATCGTGCCACCGCTACCGCTGACAACGCAGACATACCTCCCAGTACCGAGGACGGCACTAGCACGAAATGCATGGTCAGTGGCGTTTGATCCAATGTCGCATTCCTGCTTTCAACTTGATCATATTGGTTGGTTATTGGTTTTTACGACACATCGACCGTTGAGTCATAGCGTCGCCAATCTCTCACGCCGATTGGTCGAGGGCGAAGAGTAGCGACAGGTGAGATTCGAACCCACAATCTTTCGATTGTGAGACGAGCATCTTACCCCTAGACTACTCGTCCCCTAACTTGATCATATTCATATTCATTTTTCTTCTTCATCTTCTTACAAACCTAGGCCAATGCAGACTGACTACCCGATGATGAATGCTTTGAACCCACCAGGTCCCACTTCGGACCGGGGTGCCAGTCTATCCGCCCTATTAAGGAGCGAGAGCACAGATTGTTGCCCAAGCTGTCCGAACAACCGCACAGGAGCCCGCTCAGACTGCAATAGCTTGTCTATCCGAATAGCAGGACAGGAACCCGGCCTGTCCTTCCGAACCTGTCACAAAAAAAATATGACAGGAACACGACCTGCATTAGTCCGTATATCCGAACAGCGCAGAAAACCAGTATGTCTCAGTCCGTCTGTTCAGACAACAGAATAAAACCCACCTGTCTCCGTCTCCCCGTCACAAATACATTGCAGATACATCATCTAACCCAACCTACCTTACCTGTCTATTCCGACAAGAGGATAGTATCACAGCGTGCCTTAGGCTATCTATCCCAACAACGGCACAGGCGACCGACCTGTCCTACTCATTTTCGAGCGAAAACAAATCGAATGATACTGTTTGACAATGGCTGCAGACTTATCACTGCTTGAAAACAAGGCCCAAAACGCACTGTACGAAGGTGAGTTTGTGATCTTCGAAACCGAGAGAACCATCCTCTTCGAATTCGACGACCTTAAATTTTATTTTTTAAAGCCAAGATTCCAAAATACAAGTCAACCTCTAGTCCAGCCCGCATTAGTCTATCCATCCTAACAGCAGCATGGGGGGCAAGTCTGTCGGAGTGCATCCGCATCGCCACAGGCACGAGCAGGCGACACAGCAGGACCGGGTGTGTCGACCCATCCCTCTGAACCGCACTTCGGCACCGACTCCCAACCACTCACGCCCCCCCACACACCCCCGGTCCCAGCGCCAACCAGCCGCCTGTCGTACCCTGCGCGCGTGGTTCTTCTCGAGCAGCTTGCGCAGGTTGACCTGGCCGCCGTCGAACGTCTCGTGGCAGGTGAGGCAGCGCAGGTAGTGGTAGGCCGCCTGCAGACCGTGCGTCGCCGACCCGGCCAGCGTGCCCAGCTGGTTGTGCGGTCGGCCCGCCGACGGGCTGATGAGCACCGCCTGGGGGCACGCACAGGTCACCCGGCTGACACGCGAGCTGCCGCGACCGCCTGGTGGTCGGCGTCCGGCCACGAGCGATCACAGCCGTCAGCGCAGTCACAGCTGTCACGGCAACACCCCGACTGTTCACGCCACGACAACACAGCCGCGTAGCAGTGATCATTGGCAGTGTGTTGGTTATCAGCCTGCAGCGCAGCCTGCCGAGACCGTACCTGCTGAACCAGACACGTAGACAGACGGGAGGCCGTGGTACACGCCACCGGCCGGGGCCCCGGCGAATGGCCGAGTCAGCACACACCTGGTTGTAGTAGCGGGCCCTCAGCACGGATGGGTAGACACACACCTGGCTGTAGTAGTGGGCCCTCAGGACGGACGGGTAGACACACACCTGGCTGTAGTAGCGGGCCCTCAGGAAGGACGGGTAAACACACACCTGGACATAGTAGCGGGCCGGCAGGGTGGACGGGTGGGTAGTTGGCAATACACATGACTGTAGTAGCGTGCCGCCAGGGCGGACGGGTGGGTAGTTGGTACTACACCTGGCTGTAGTAGCGTGCCACCAGGGCGGATGGGTGGGTAGTTGGCACTACACCTGGCTGTAGTAGTATGCCGCCAGGGCGGACGGGTTGAAATACGCCTGGCTGAAGTCGTGGGCAGTTGGCACTACATCTGACTGTATTCGTGGGCCGCCAGGGCGGACCGGTGGGTAGTTGGCACTACACCTGGCTGTAGTAGAGTGCCGCCAGGGCGGACGGGTGGGTAGTTGGTACTACACCTGGCTGTAGTAGCGTGCCGCCAGGGTGGACGGGTGGGTAGTTGGTACTACACCTGGCTTTAGTAGCGTGCCGCCAGAGCGGACGGGTGGGTAGTTGGTACTACACCTGGCTGTAGTAGCGTGCCGCCAGGGTGGACGGGTAGTCAGACGGTAGCAGGTCGCTCAGGTAGCGAGTCAGGTCACCCAGATTGGTCAGAATGCGCTGCAGTGCCGCCAGGCCCCACGACGACACCTGACCGTACTGTTCGGCGGTGCGCACCGTCACCGTCTCTACCGGAGGTCACGTGGGATCACCATCTCTGTTGGGGGTCGCGTGGCGTCATCGGCTCCGTTGGATCATGTGGGGCCACCATCTCTGCCCGGGGCCACATGAGGTTACCATACACGTAGAGGGTCGCATGGGGTCACTGTTTGTCATGTGAGATCACCACATGTCATGAGGTCATGTGAGATCACCACATGTCATGAGGTCATGTGAGATCACCACATGTCATGAGGTCATGTGAGATCACCATCGCAAAGTTACCATCCCTGCTAGGGATCATGTGGGGTCACGTAGAATGTTGACTGGGAATGAGACATTATATATATATATATATATATATATATATATATATATAAAACTACATTTGAATATATGTCTTTACATCTATACGTGTTTGCGTACATACGTGCATGTATATATACATCCATGCATTCATTTTTTAAAACGTTTTGGCGCGATGACATATCCATCCAGTTTTTCGTTCGTTTCTAATGAAAATCAGTTATAATATATAATGAGATCAAAATGATTCATTGTGGAGTCACTGCCACTGTTGAATGTCAAGCAAAGGTCCACAATTCCGTTGGTCATTTGAGGTCACCGGTTCCGTCAGAACCCTTCTGACGTCACTTCTCCAAATGCGTGTAAGATCATCCACCTCTGTTCAGTCATGCTAGGTCAGGGTATCTGATAGATGTCTGAGTTCACGTAAATCACGTTCACGTATTCGGCAATACCGCGTCTTGAGGGACTTCATGACGAATGTAAAAGGCAGAAGAAAATACACCTTTTTAGTGGGCCATGTGGGGTTATCAGCTTCGTTAGGGGTCATGTGTGATCTCCACCTCTGTCGGGGGCTAAGTGGGATCTCCACTTCTCCCAGAGGCCATGTGAGGTCACCAAGACCCCATACATGACGCCCAGACCATGCATGACACAGTGACCTTCACCCGACTTTTAGTCATTTAGTCGTTCTGGGAGGATGGGGCTCGAAGGGCGGCATACCGACTCAAAAACCTTTCCCTTTAGTCTTTAGGCCTTTAGTCATGCCAGAAGGCTGGCAGATCACCAGGTCGACGCAATGACCTTCCCCGACCTTTAGTCATGCCGGGAGGCTGGCAGAGCGCCAGGTCGACGCGGTCACCGCCTGCCACGGCCAGCTGAGTCTCCAGACTGACGATCAGCTGTTGGTAGCTGCCCACGCCCGCCTGCAGGTGGCTCGCCAGCACACTGGTCTCGTGAGCTCCCAGCGGCACCGTCTGACAACAAGCAATCTACGGTCAGCAGATAGCAACACACATCGCACATACAGGTACATCCAACATGCATACCACCTGACAACAGCCAATATATGGTCAGCTCAGCAGACAGTAACATAGCATGGTGCACACACAATATATATATATATATATATATATATAATATATGGTATACATATATATACCATATATATCACCACCGTCCACTGACTCTTCCATATGTGACACAATTTGTCCAACCTCCTAAAGCCCCACAAGCTTGAGATCACCCTGACAATGGGTGCTTTGACTGAGTTCACTGGGACTTCCCATCATGTACACCTGCACCTAATACTAAATGCATGATTCTGACTTCCATGGTAAAGCATCGTAAATAAATTTTTGCATACTACAATCTACACCACACGCCTGTTACGTTGGAAGGTCAAACGAACAGATGCTGGCTGGTTCAGCTGCTTTGTCTCTTTCATGACACAGAATATGTGTTCTGGCAGCTTCCTCGAATAGTTTCCCTGTACTTCCGAGACGCTTTGTCTGCTTATGAACAATAATTTTTTTTTTTTTTACTGGCTCCTCTTCTGTACGAGATGAATGAGTTGTGCACAAAAAGCGCACCTTAAATATTCTGAGCAGCCCTTCACAATTATGTGTAGTCCGTGAAATATGACTGCATTCAAGAGCATTAGTTCATCCCATTTTTACAATACTCGATATTGACATTGGTATCATCGAAACGTATTGCTAACGAATTCCTTTTTTCATTTGGTTCTTTTTGTGTAACATTGCTGACTTCTTTTGACGTCACAGGCGGGCTTGACGTCTTGAACTCATAGCCTTCACTGCGAGAAATGCACTTAAGGACACTGTTCAAAGGTCACGTCTATTCACGTTACTTACCCCGTTTATACCCTCATCCACATCCTGTACTCAGTAACTCCTACCAATATTTCCATTAATATTCCCGATTGCCGTTGATAGTCACGTCCTCCACTGCATATTGCTTTTGCTCTTATAGCCAATTCCAAGGTCAATGGCTCGCATCGGAAAAGTTCGTCAAAGTTGATGAATCGTGTTAGACGACTAATATAGAACACTGGTGCTCGTCGTCGACCAGCTATTCATTGATGTAGAAATCAATGCACACGGGAATGCTAGCAATCACATACACCGCAACCGGGGGGGAGGAAGCAACCTTTTCCCTCACCGATAATACAAAATTATTGGCTCGTAATTCTTGCACAATTCATCTATTTCCACCTATGATTTCTTTCGGTGGATTAATTGGCCTCACTAATATATTCGGTGAAGTTACACGTACCTGTCCGATCTGTTTGGCGAGACTGTAAGGCTCATAGTGGACTTTACGCCACAGCAGATCCTCAGCCTTCCTGCCAGAGTCCTCGGGGTCGGCCAAAATCGTCTGCTCGCACAGCTCCCGCAGCCTAAGTCTGCGCAGTCGGTGTGACGGATGGTTAGTGTGTGGCCACGGTGTGACAGACGATCAGTGCGATGGTCACGGTATGACAGATGGTCAGCTTGTGGCCACAGTGTGACGGACAGACAGTGTGTGGCCACAGTGTGACAATCAGTGTGTGGCCACAGTGTGACAGACGGTCAGTGTAATGGTCACGGTACGACAGATGGTCAGCTTGTGGCCACAGTGTGACAGACGGTTAGTGTGCGGCCACAGTGTGACAGACGGTCAGTGTAATTGTCACGGTACGACAGATGGTCAGCTTGTGGCCACAGTGTGACGGACAGACAGTGTGTGGCCACAGTGTGACAATCAGTGTGTGGCCACAGTGTGACATACGGTCAGTGTAATGGTCACGGTACGACAGATGGTCAGCTTGTGGCCACAGTGAGACAGTGTGGCGGACAGACAGTGTGTGGCCACAGTGAGACAGATGGTCAGTTAGTGACCACAGTGTGACAGATGGTCAGTTAGTGACCACAGTGTGACAGAGGGTCGGTGTGTGGTCACAGTGTGACAGACAGCATGTGGCCACAGTATGACAGACAGTCTGGGTGTGGTCACAATGTGACGGACTACCAGTGTGTGATCACAGTGTGATAGATGGTCATTGTGTGGCCAGTGTGACACATGTGAGAAATAGCAGCAGCGACTGGATAAATCAGATGAGCGAAGCCAGGATACAAAGAGGGGTACCACTATACCAGAAATTAAAATGAGGCCAAGGCATGCAGTTTTCACATCCTTATTTCAAATTGCGAGGGTCACGAGGTTCATACCAACTTAGTTGGTTATTTGGGTTTAGGGGCGCATCGACTGCGTTGGTCATATAGCGCCCGTTTATACCAACTTATGCACACAACTGTATACGTATTGATCTCTATGAAAAGGACGATTGATTTGCTCTGTGTTGACGTTTTGGAAAGGCGATTGAAATGGCTAAGCAGCTGCTTTGTCAGCACCAAAGTTACCTGGTAGAAACTTGATTTTGAGCATCATGGGGCCTAAGTCCAGCTGGTTAGGACTGCTTTGAGCTGAATAATGCCCAACGTGTCAGTTCGCCTGTAGAATACAGTTCAGATCGCAATTCTTCTTGAAGGTTGGTCACTCTCCACATGCAATACGAAAAATGATGATGAATTGGATACGTTTTCATTCCTCACTCGATAAAACATAACTGAATATAAATAAGAACAATTTAAGCATGGTGTAACTGCATCAAAACGCACATTTTCTATATTAAGCACACTTCAATATAATACAAGTTCACTCCGTTGAATTCCAAGTGTTTGCAGCAGCTTGATAATAGCCGTTTCAGTGCACAGGCGCCGGGAATGGCACCTGCCCACTACACAGCACCATCTTCTTCTAGTTATTTACCAACAACTTCAATAGTACCTCGCGAAGGAGATAAACAAATAATTCCGAGTATAGACAATATTCGGGATACGATTGCGTGAAATGGTACTCAAACTGGCCGGACCAATATACGGCGCCATTATGGAGACTAGAAGACCAATATAACCACTGGACTTCACTGGACTGGACCAATATAAGGCGCCATTAGGAAGACTAGACGAGCGAGGACAAAGGGCGGCTCATGTCTTGTAGCCCATAGTGACGCAAATGTCGTGTCACTAGGTGGCGCGGCACGCCGTACGTGCAGGAAGTGCCACCACAGCAGTGCCTCAAACAAATACTGCGAGTACTCCAGGACTAATGGGACTGGGTGAAAACAGCAGAACTGAAAACGTTGTAACAAAACAAATCGGGTTTCAATAGCATGACGGTCAGGCCGGGTCGGGTCGCATCGCTCACATTAACTTTTCTCACGCATATCCACGACACTCGACCCTCTCGGGTTTTGCCCTCACCAGTAATAACTATTCTATATACAAATACACCACGCGCGTGTATCACTTGCGCATCCATCGGATGGGTACTGCGTGGAACTTGTGACAATTAATTTACGATCACGACTTGCCCCTGAACAGCTTCAGTCGCGCGACTAGAGCTCGACCCCGACTGGTGACACTAAAGTTATCCGACACCGAGCTATCATGGCAGCAGCACCAGTTCACCTAAACCCACCAATCGGCAAAAACAGCCCGACAGCAGGAACACACAAGGGTGTTCGTTCATAGCTATACCGTGACGAGCCCTTCAACGGTGCCACCTACCGAAACGGGGCTATTGGCGCTGTGCATATTTGCAAGGAATGAACAGAACATACAAACAATGCACTTAGTCCTCATCCAATTGGTCTCGCAGACGCGACAGTTCGCACCACTGCCGCATCCGGGTACGCGCCAGCGGCAGCAATGAAGCGAGTCCCATCAGCTGACCTGAGAGCATTGTTGTCGACACTGAACAGCTCCAGCACCGTCTTAGCCCGGTGTAACCCTTCGTCCAGTCGACGCACTAGGTTAGCGGCGGATCTGAAACAGACACATCTGGTTAGTGGCATACTTGGGAGGGTTTAGGGGCGCATCGACTGCAGTGGTCATGCAGCAGTGGCATACTTGAAACCGACACATCAGGGTACTGGTGGACCTGAAACCGACACGTCAGGGCACTGATGGACCTGAAACCGACACGTCAGGGTACTGATGGACCTGAAACCGACACATCAAGGCACTGGTGAACCTGAAACCGACACGTCAGGGTACCGGTGGACCTGAAGCCGACATATCAGGATACTGGTGGACCTGAATCCGACAAGTCAGGGTACCGGTGAACCTGAAACCGACACATCAGGGTGCCGGTGAACCTGAAACCGACACATCAGGGTGCCGGTGGACCTGAAACCGAGACGTCAGGGTACCGGTGAACCTGAAACCGACACGTCAGGGTACCAGTGGAAATGAAACCGATGCGTTGGGTTATACACCTACCTGAAAGCCTACCACACCAGTGAAAGGCAGACCTGAAACCAATTGCACTTATTTGCAAAGATTTATCTCTGATGAGGCATCACCTTTGCTCTGTGCCGACATTGAAATTAATAGATGTATGGGGTGGCGAATTATAAATGTGGTAGACAATACATCATTATCTACCACAAACTATTGTTGATCCAGTCATTACATGTTTCTAACTCATCAATTGCAGTCAGAAGAACTCTCATACTTTCGACACCCTCAGCTAGTTTTCCTATGCAGTATTGCCACCCTCCCAACCCAGCGCAAACATATTTAGAATGCATGAACTACAGGAATATACCTCTGAAGAAGGAATGACACACGTATACTTACATTTAACTTAATATAATATCCTACCATTCATTATGCTGCATAAACTAAACATGGCATAATTATGCAACTTAGTAGAGATACAAACTGCTCATAGTTGAATGTGCTTATGTTTCTCAGGTATCAAGTGCAACAAAATAGTTCTGATCAAGTAATGCCCCTCTCCTACATGTATATATAAATAAATGAAGATTACCCATCACCCACAGCTAGTGCAGTCCACATGACAGCACCATAGTTTGTTTGTACCACCAAGTGAGTGGTGGGGTATCTCTTAATTTTGAAGTAAGTATGCAAGAGGGGCACTATTTGATCTGCTGTATGTTATCATATCAAATGCATTGGAAGCATGAATATACTGCACTATGAGCAGTGATGGCAATAGTTGACTGAAATAGAACTAGGGCAGTGGTTTTAACCAACATAAACTGGCAGGCTCCAAATCAGGGTGACACATAATAGCACAAGGTTTTATAAAATAAAATAGAAAACCATATTACTACATCATTTTGCAAGATTCATATTAAGGCAAACCATATTCAGGGAAGTAGAACATTGCACACCTTCACATCATTTATTTTAGCATCTATTAGTCCATCTGGTGATGAAACTTTTTGTTCATTTTTACAAAGCCCAACACACTACACATGTTCTCACATCTTGGACTTGGAAGTAATATATTTTCATGAAAAGTGATGTGATTAGGCTAATAAAACACACAATATCATTCACTAAGACACATATGTCACCAGGGACATAGCCAAGGGGGTATGAGGAGGGTCGTCCCATCATTGGGCTCGTACGGGCCCACGGGCCAATTGCGCGGCCCTTCGGTGAGCGCCAGAGGCCGTAGGAAAACGTCTACAGGATCGTCATGGCTAGGAATTATAGAAAATGAATGAATGATAGCAAGGTCAAAAACACTTTTTTATAGCAGTCCAGGGTGTTGTCCAGACCCTGAGAACATCAGCAAGCCCTTGCGAACGCCTACGGAATATTACTAACGTTTACGGAGCTTTACGAAAGCTTGTGGATCGTTATGCACGTGTATGGGTCCCTACGAACGTGTTTGAGCCTTTACGAATGCACGCGAGTCCTTACGAACTGGATCTCACAAGCTTTTACTTACCCCTTATCGAATACTGAATCAATGTCATTTCCAACGAGGATTTTGACACCATGCATCTAGATACATGCTTAGGCAGTTTGCATTCCTGGTTTATAAATGCAGTGTCATGTTCACTTACAGTTGGAGGAGGGAGGGGATCCATCTATCTGGCCCCCAATCAGGATAAAAAAACTGTATTGTTCTAAGGGCAGAATGGGCATTTTTTAAATCAAATGGCCAAAAACTGGGGACTTTAAAATTTGTGCCAGTAGTGTGGACACTCTTTGCAAAATCCGCCCCCTCCTTGGACGATTCCTGGCTATATCCATGTGCATCATAATGGGAAGACGGAGGCGATGGAGAAGGTTTTCACATCCCCAGCAGTGCCCAAAAATTCCACAAATTGGGTGGAAAGTGACAACCAGCAAGGAATGAAGCTACACACCTAACTCCTATTTTCATGACTAATATTCGACCCTAGTCACTCCAAAATCAAATTATATACCAAGCAGCAAACACAAAAACCCTCTTGCTAACCCATATCCTCTTTCCTGCAACTCTTATGTCTTATCAGCTAATGGAGACAACTACAACATATTTATCAACAGTCAAATCTTGCAAAATTGGTGTTCTTTGCAACAGTTTGGCGATCCAAAGTTGAGGGCAGGATGGGGGAGGGGTAGAGTAATTTTGAAGATGATTCACTCCATGCAATGCTTATCAGGTCAATGTTAAACTTGCCCAAAGTTTGGGGTGAGGCACTCATGCCCCTTTGACCCCATTCCTACTCCATGATTCATGATTTGAATATTTACTATGCATATAGGTATGTGTAGGAGTCTGATACATTACATGATTTCCTGTAGTCATGTGCATACATCATTCCTTTGTGTGAAGTTGAAACTGCAACATGGCATGATCAACAAACATTCAAACTGTTAACAAACCACACAGTTCTGCATTGCATACATTCACATATTTGTGCATCAGCAGAAGTCTAATATATGCAATGGATGCATACTGTGATTTGCTGGACAACAGGTGCACAAGCAACAATACCAGCACATCACACAAGATCCCTTCTGCCATCTGGCAAAAGGATGCATCCAATATTTTAAACATGTTCAGGTGGTGGTGGTGGCGGACTTGTGCTTTAGGGCACGTCAACTGCATTGGTCATTTTGCGCCCATTAAACATGTTCAGGTGAGCTGTGTTTGTGCCACTTTATCAGATACTAGTTGGACAGGAAGAAATGACTTTATACTATTCAAATTAGTGTTGACCAAACATTTTCATGAACATATGTTTCTCCACAATACCTATAATATTTTTGGGAAACATTGAAAAGGCAATCTGCCTTTGCTTTTTGCAGTGTAAGCTAATGCAAATCATAAAGCAAAAAGACATCCAGGAAAACTCAGGCAGAAAAATGTATTTCTGTGTGATGTGTCTTTTGCAAGAGGGAAACATATGCACAATTTTGTGCATACAAAGACACAGCAACACATGTGCAATTGGGTGCATAAAGACATACCATGAAGTTTTACACACATTTTGCCTCCATAAAGCAAAACAAGTGGGTTAGGTTTGGTTAGGCTAGGTTAGTTGAGATTTTTAAGTTGGAATTTTTTAGAGATAAGATAAGATGAAAAAGCTCTTTAATTTGGACATGGTGTTTCTTCAAAAGCTGGCTATGTTTGGTTAGGTTAGGTTGGGTTAGACTTTGGTTAATTTGGACAAGTTTCAGAAAATATAATTGCTGGAAATTTTCCATTTTTCTTTTCTCCAAAGAAAGCTTAGGCCAGGTTAGGTTAGGTTATGTTGCATTTTCATTATATTTTTTAAACATCACTCTTTATGCTATGCCAACTAACTCAAAGACCTATTATTATGCTACTTTGCTCACAAACTGAAAAGTAAGCATTTTCACAGAAAATGAGTAGTCCTATCATCTTTGTCACATTCATAAAGATTGAATTGGAAAGATGACTTCCAAGAATCGATAAACACATTAAAACTCAAACTTGCCATTTTTCATTTGGAAAAATGTTTCAAATACAAAATATTTATTCAAAAACAGATTAGGCTAGGTTAGGATAGGCTAGGTTAGATCCAGGTGGCAAAGTATGGCAAACAGCTTGATGAGGCTCACCAGCCATGGCAAAATCTGAACCAAAATGCACTGTGAAGGCAAAAATATGCACCAGGGAGATACAATACATGCACAATATGCCAAAAAAACATGACAAGAAAATCAGGAGGCATAAGGCTAGAGCCTTTTTATATACATATCTTTCATATCAAATCAATACAAAAGTGCACATACATGACTAAGGCACAAACCACCTCCCACCCACTATTTCAAACCACATAGGACACTGCAATGAATTTCTCAGCAGGGAATTTTGTGCAGAAAACAAATTTGGTAGTTATCAACTGCGACAAATGCTGCACTGTTTGCTGTTTTCTCCAATTGCTGTGATTTTCTTCTTGTGATTTTTAAAAGTAGTGTTTGAGGTGTCAGTGGATTATCAATCTGCCCACACCAATCTCAGCACAAGCCACCAGAGTGGGAAACTTACTTTCCGGGTTGGGAGTCGGAGTGCATACCGATTTCTTCCGGAATACATTTTCATGGACATATTTTTTTATGCATGGCATCTGTTTACCAGAAACTGACTGGAAAAACCTAAATCAGTACCTACATAATATGCATAAGTAATATCATTCTCATTTTTGGTCAAATCAAATGCCAAAACATACGAACAAAGAAGTGAACAATGGATGGCACGGCACGGCAGTGACCCGTAATAATCAGCAGTTTCGTTTATTAAACTTG